>CM065590.1:522750734-523350734 GCA_033119425.1 Bufotes viridis | reverse complement strand
GTCTCAATACCGGAAAAAAACGCATCAGTTTTGTCCCAATGTATTCTGAAGGCATCAGAATGTCTTCCATTCCGTCCCTTGTACGGTATTTGACAGGACAAAATACCGCAGCACCGCACCGCAATATCCATTGAAATGTATTAATGCTGGATCCGGTACCAAGTGTTCCGGAAATTAACACATCGCCGGATCCGTTTTTGCGCATGCGCAGTTCTTTCTAGCTTTGAAAAAATTAAATACCGGATCCCCTTTTCCGGATGATACCGGTATTTCAATGCAAAAGTCTAACGGATCCGAAAAAAAAAGATATCCGTTTGCATCCGGATTTCCGGATCCGGCAGGCAGTTCTGGCCACGGAACTGCCTGCTGGATTCTTCTAACGCTAGTGTGAAAATACCCTTAAAAGATGCTTGCATATAAAAGTGGGGTCTATCTCCTCCTGGTGTCCTTTACCTGGTGGGATTTACTTAGTGGGATCTTGGTTAGTTTCCATTATTAGTTCAATGGTTCCTCAAGCAAGAGACAATCCACTTACTTTCTCAAAACCTATTGTTTTAGATGAATTAATACAGAATACAGGCGCTGTTTATGGGGCTGAGCTGCCACTAGGCCATGTGACCGATGTACCGTAATGTCACATACCCTAGTAAGAGATTGCGATGGTCATGGAGAGCCGACCTCGTCTAACAGCTAACTCCCCGACTCCTGGGACCACCGCCGATATGATATTGATGACCTATCCATATGGTAGGGCATCAATATGATTTCCAGGATAACCCCTGTAATGCTGAGAGCATCAGATCGCTATGTACCCAACCAGCGGCTGTGAGCAAGGCTTGGCATCCCCCTGGGATCCAGCCCACCACAAAATTTGTGTCCTAGATGTGTTGTAATTGAGCTGCCATTTATTGTTAATGGGGCCTGGGTTCACAGAGCTGAAGACCCCAATTTGCAGACTGTGGGGGCGCAATTTATCTGGCATCTGCCCATTGGAGGAGGGTATTGATTTATTTTCAGGGTTGGTTCTCACGGATCATCCTTTTCAGGCAGCTGATTTACCATTCGTGTTATAATAAGATTGATTTTTCTTGTGTGTTGCCAATGAATCCGAAAACCACTGACGCCAAACCCTGCACCGGCGTAATGCATTTAAATGAATGAATTATTGGAGAAGCTAATAGCTGTGATATCGGCTTCAGTTCAGTCATCAGGATGATCTCCCGCTAATCAGAAAGAAAAGCTCACGCGTCTGTTTCTCAGCTACAAGTAGGACATAAATGTGCGGCCATTTCCAATCTCCTGCTGCGGAGAATGGTGCTCTTGGTTTGTATTCCTTGTGGGGAGTTTATTAACCCCTGTGTGCTAGTAAAGTGGTTTCAAAAAGTTGCAAATTTGTGCCACACACCATTTTTCTGAAAAGTTGGTGAGGCTTAGTGGGACTGGCAAGCCCTGAAACTGGTGGAAATTATAGCTCAAATCTATGTCCACTCATAGGCAGTGTAGATCTGACCATCTGGAGCCCAGAAGGCCAGCGTTGTGCCTGTGGACATCTTAATAAATTAGCCTCATCTCTGTCCAGCCCCGAGATCGGTGAAGAATGGTGTGTGAAACGCTAGTCTTGATAAATCCCCCCCCCCCACGATTACTGGGATCTGCAGTCACCAGCTTTAATCTATGGAGGAACTCGGCAGTAAGTCTTCATCTGTCCCTGCAGCGCCACCACAGGAGAGATGAAGCATTACACAGTTCCCATAGAAGTTATTGGACTGTCCATGCAATCAACAGCCATGCCGGGTCCTCCAAATTGAGAGCCGTGCTATGTAACCTTCTCCATCGAATCGATTCTTTTAATCAACCAGAGTTCTTTACCTGTCGGGGCGGGGGGGGGGTTGTGTCCCCAAAGATGAAGACACCCCCGCTGCTGCTTGATTGACTGTGCTGGATATCTCGGCCACCCCTGATAATCTCATGCCAGCACTAATGTCCCAAGTAGCAGTGCGAGTGCAGGGGCTCTGCTTCCCTGAAGAGGAACAGCGCATGCACAGTCAAGTAGCGGAAGCAGAGCCTCTGCGCAGCTACTCAGAGCAGGTGCCAGTGACAGGTGAGGATGTCCACAGGACTTGTATTTTGGTACAATTGTTTTTTAATTTAGAAAGATTTTTAAGCTGGTAATACACATAATACCTGATGGTCTTGCCTGACCACCCTCCTAAATGTGTGTGATTGGCTTGACCATGTGTGCATGTGATCTGAATGGGGAGAAATCTGCTGCCAGACACCTCAGGTGGCTGCTTATCTTCCTGAGAAGAAACAGTTGAGCATGTTGAAATCCAACAGCCCGATCTATCTTTGCCTCAACTTCTACCTTTTGAGGGAGAGCCTGGCGGCCCCCATACACAGATGGTTGGCTGGTCCCTCTGCAATCTGCAGGTTTTAGCCCTCATACATCAGATGTGTTTGGCTTAGTTCAAATCTTACCATAGACATGAGGGTAATTCCACTGTCAACCATCTGATTGCTTCAGACCACAGGAAATGTTGTCTTGCCTTTGCTGACTATCCGTTTATTTCTTTCCTCAGTGACAGATAGACCTTGCAGCGTTGGACCTTCTCCATTCTTCTCACCCCTTCCTAATGTGCCCTTTAATTCCACTGGCTGCTTGAGATGGACTGGGAAATCTCTGCAGCCATGCAAGTGGGAATGCGTGTGGTGCGAGGAGTCGACTGGAAATGGGTAAACCAGGACAACGGCGAGGGCAGCGTGGGTACCGTGGTGGAAATTGGACGGCAAGGCAGCCCGACCACGCCTGATAAAACCGTGGTTGTTCAGTGGGATCATGGCACTAGGACAAACTATCGCACTGGATTTCAAGGAGCTTATGACCTGCTGCTGTATGATAATGCCCAGACAGGTATGCACCAGCTATACACTGAGAGGGTAAATATCGGCAGAAAATGTGAACATTGTAATTACTTCGCTTTTCCTTTGTTGTACTGATTTTGAGTTGGGCTACTTTCACATTAGCATTTTTTGCGGATCCGTCATGGATCTGCAAAAACGCTTCCGTTACCATAATGCAACCACATGCATCCGTCATGAACGGATCCAGTTGTATTATGTCTTCTATAGCCATGACTGATCTTGAACACCATTGAAAGTCAATGGGGGACGGATCTGTTTTCTATTGTATCAGAGAAAACTGATCCGTCCACATTGACCACTGATCGGGGACACAACAGAATGCATTTTGGTGCAGTCCATTTCGTTCAGTTTAGTTTTGTCCCCATTAACTATGAATGGGGACAAAACTGAAGTCTTTTCTTCCGCTATTGAGATCCTATGACGGATCTCAATAGCGGAATTGAAAACGCTAATGTGAAAGTAGCCTTATATGCATTTTTCTTCTCCATTCACACCCAAAGTAAAGGTTTGTAAAAATTGTACTTCCACCTTCATAGTCTGTAAGGGGATTATTTGTGCTCTCCTAACAGCTCAGTCCTTACTGGTCCTCAGAGCTCCCACAATGCACTGCTTTCTGGTAAATGAAATCCAGTAAAATTGTGACGTTCGCATTCTGGCTAAGCACCAAATAAAATATCGTATAACTAAGATGATGTACAAGATAAGCAAAGTATGAAATATTTTCTGCATTTTATGTAGATTTGTAGTGTGGAATATTGTAAGTATGTTGTACGAAAGTGGAGTTCTCCTTTAAAGGGGATGTCACATTAAAACAACTTATTCCATATTCTATGGGTAGGAGATAAGTGTCTCATTGGCTGACCGCTGTGGCCCCTCACCAATCATGAGAACAAGGGCCCACGTTCCCCGATGCTTCTGTCAGAAAGAAAGAAAGCAATAAAAGGTTGAGCTTTCCTTTTTTATTGTTAGTCATGTTTCCTTAAGGTTCAGTTCAGACGCACTTTGTTTGCTGTTTTGGTGGACATGAAAAATCTGTATATTGAATATTCCATAAGTGCCTACATCTCGGTACGGTAGTGTTTTGGACCAACTTTTTTTGTGGCCAGACAACAAGAACTGTCATAGGCCCCAGTCGAAGACAACCTGTTCTAGGGCTCCCTGACTACCAGGATACCTTCAGCCTTGGTTTTAGGATAGGCTCCATCGATTGATGTAAAAGGTAATTGACTTGCGGAGTCCAGAGATCATGGACTTGCTCATCTGCACAGTGAACATTATGTCATGATGTCGTGTTTCTGGTCACTAAAGGTTATCCTGCTCCTCAGGTGTCCGGCATCCAAATATCATTTGCGACTGTTGCAAGAAGCACGGGATTCGGGGAATGCGCTGGAAGTGTAAAGTCTGCTTTGACTATGACCTGTGCACTCAGTGCTACATGAACAACAAGCACGACCTGTCCCACGCCTTCGAGAGATACGAGACTGCCCATTCTCGGCCGTAAGTATGGAGGCAGGACTGGACGGTAAACAGAGAGGACTCATTCTGGTCCTTCTGCCATGTTTTGAGAGGTTTTTTTAAGCCTCATGATCATTTGATGTTGCTGGCTCATGATCATCTGTTACAGGCGTGAAGCCTGAGGCTGCACTACTGCTACGTTTTGATGTCCTCCACAGATTTGTCAGTAGGGACCTGAGTACGATTCAAATGAAATAAGATCAGAATTGCAACCTTCCTTAAAGGGATTCTCCAGGCTTTTTACAAAACCTGTCTTTTTTTCTGTCCTGTGGAAGTTTGGTTAATAATTAACCGTCCCTCGCTCACAGCCTGCAGGCTCTTCCCCATGGGTCCTGTCTGGATGTGTGCCCTTCTCTTCCTGTTCAACTGCTTAATAGTAAATGCAGCTGAACAGGAGGACAAGGAAACACAGACCTAGGCAGAAGACCCCTCAGCCGGTGTGAGTGCAGAGGAGCCAGCAGCATCAGGGGAGTGAGGGATGGATAAGTATTAGGCCTCTTTCACACTTGCGTTCTGAGGATCCGGCAGGCACTTCCGTCCCGCCGGATCCGTCAGAACGCATGTCGCCTGAAAGCATTTGAAGACTGATCAGGATCCTGATCAGTCTTCGAAATGCTTTGAGGTTACAATGGCAGCCAGGACGCTATTAAAGTCCTGGTTGCCATAGTAGTAGTGGGGAGCGGTATACTTACAGTCCGTGCGGCTCCCGGGGCGGGGACGTCAGAACGCCCCATGCGCATGGATCACGTGATCCATGCGATCACGTGATCCATGCGTGTGGGGCGCCCTGACGTCACTCTGGAGCGCCCCGGGAGCCGCACGGATGGTAAGTATACTGCTCCCCCGCTCCCCACTACACTTTACCATGGCAGCCGGGACTTTAGCGTCCTGGCTGCCATGGTAACCATTGAGAAAAAGCTAAACGTCGGATGCGCCGAAACGACGTTTAGCTTAATGCCGGATCCGGATTAATGCCTTTCAATGGGCATTAATTCCGGATCCGGCATTACGGCATGTCTTCCGGATTTTTGGACGGAGACAAATCCGCAGCATGCTGTGGTTTTGTCAACGTCCAAAAAACGTTTATGTACTGAACGGAAGACATCCTGATGCATCCTGAACAGAATGCTCTCCATTCAGAATGCATGGGGATAATCCTGATCAGTATCTTTCCGTCCTAGAGCCCCGAAGACGGAACTCTAGGACGGAAAGGAAAAACGCATATGTGAAAGGGGCCTTAACCAAACTTTCACAGAAGAAAGGACAGGTTTTTTGGAACGGAGGGATGTGGAGAAACATAAGGAGAGGAAAGTGGGAAAGTTTGTGAAAAGGTGGCGTGGTTTTATGTTACATATCCTGTCGGACAGGGAAATTGAAAATGTTATGAGACCTTTCACTCTGACGAAATGGTACCTGACAGAACGACTTAAGAATTCTTTGGGTAGACTGCAGCAAAGACCATAAAATATTAGTCTTATTGTTATAAAGAGTCAGGCGATCTAAATAGGTTTTGTATCACAATTGTTATACCATGCAGGTTTAATCATAAGGATCGTCTACATGTGTGATCTATGGGTGGGAATGCTCTATGTGGACAGCCAATTGTATTGTTAGTTATTTCTCACAAATTTGATTTTTGTTTGGAAAATGTTCATTGGATGTATCATGTGATCATTTTATGTAAAACTGTACACTTGCTTGTCTCATGAACAAATAAAAATGTTTTGGAAAAAAAAAAAAAAAAGAAAGGACAGGTTTTGTAAAAAGCCAAGAGAACCCCTTTAAAGTGATATTGCAATCACTGGGGAAGGGGGGAGGTCTGATGTTAGGAACAACGTCTAAACAACTTTACATCTAAAAATATATAAAAAATTATAAAAAAAAAATATATAAACAATACGAAAATAAAAATGTATTGCTGCGTCCAAAAATATTTTCGCTGTTACTCTGTAACGTAAAAACATGCGATTTGCCATTTTTTGGACACAAATTTAATAAGGCCTCATGCAAACCGCGGATCCGCAAAACACTGAAGCTACTCCGCAATTGCGGAACGGAACGTGGCCCATTGTAGAAATGCCTATTCTTGTCCGCAAAACGGACAAGAATAGGACATGCTCTATTTTTTTTGCGGGGGCACGGAACGGAGCAACTCCGTGTGCTGTCCACATCTTTTGCGGCCCCATTGAAGTGAATGGGTCTGCGCCCGAGCCGCAAAATATGCGGCTAGGATGCGGACCACAACAACGGTCGTGTGCATGAGGCCTAACAGTGATGAAAAAGTTGTATGTACCCAAAAAATGGTACCAATAAAAACTACAGTTTTTACTGCAAAAAACAAGCTCTCGTATAGCTCTGTGGACGGAAGTATAAAAAAGTTATGTCAGAAAAAGGCGGTCAAAAGGTTTTTTCTAATTAACATTTTTTGTAATTAGTAAAAGTATACAGATTTGGTATTGTCGTAAATGTATTGAGCCACAGAATAAGGATGGCATTTTTAGCGCATGGTGAACACCGTTAATATCAAAACCAAAAAAACTTTGGAATTGTGTTTTTTTTTATTTTTTTTATTCAATTTAAACCCACAAATCATTTTTCTTTTCCTGTTTTCCAATACAAGACATGGTAACTTAAATGGTGCCATAAAAAAATACAACTAATCAAAAAAAAAAAAGAAAGCCCTCATATGGCTATATGAATAGAAAATTTAAAACATTATGGCTATTGGACTGTGGGGAGGAAAATGCAAAAATGAAAATGGGTTAATGGAGCCTATCTGCAGTACCAGCCACAGTCTGCGGACAAGAGTGGCACAATAAGAAGGCAGCATGTTTTACTAATCCTGTACAACCCCTTTAACTAAAGGCTGTGTATTTTATGTTATTCATCCTCTTGTGTCACACTCGTGTGTGGGAGGAAAACACTACACAGAGCATAGGAGGAAAAGGGGACACCGGAATAAGGCCTGGAAACTAGGGAAGGAAGATGGACACCTCCTAGAGAAAACCCTAACTCCATTCCTGACAGACTACCAGTATGAACAGGCCCCAAAGGTAGGCAAGTTCATACACCGTATACCTAGAATCCTCTTACCCTATAGGACCCTGGAACTAATGTCAGATCCAACCACATGTTGCCAGTCTCACAGATCTCCTTCCACCTGTCGCAGGAACGTCCGGTACATCTTGTTACACTTCAAAACAGGAGATGTCATCAGCAGCTCTCAGTAGTGCAGCCTCAGCCTGTGTGCCCCTACGTTTAATCAGTTGTATAAAATGGACAAGATGACGGTTTCCTCCTTGTTCTGGGGTGTCAGCAGGACTCCTGTTTGATTTCTGTGTATTTGAAGCAGCTATTACTGTATATTATCTAATCTATGACTTCAGTCGGCCAAGCTGAGGATACAGCAGGTGGATACGTCCGATCACAAGGTTTATCCGGATAATGAAAACCTATAGGAGGCTGTCCGAAGGTTACCGATTCTTCCCTCGTCTGGTATGAAGAGTGTTACACCAGCATCCACCCTGCATGCAGCATTACTCATGTCCGGATTCACACTGGGAAGAAGGGAATCTTGGCCACTCATCAAAGATCCTGCTGCAAGCAGAGTTAATGAAAAGCCGACATGCACGGCTGCGATAGTCTATTAATTGTATTAGGGGATGAGCTCCCCCAGGTGATGGCCTACTGACGGAGGAGACTGTTAGGCACGTCTGTTTTCAGCTCAACAGGCAGCATGGGAAATTTAGTATTCTCCGTGGTACATTCTGCTCCAGTCGAGATGAAAAGTTATATTTTATGTCAGTTTTCGAACTGAAATATTGAATAGAATATTGTGTGTAGTATGGGGGCTGCTTATTCTTCCCATCCGCTGTCTGCAGGCTCTCTTTTATTTTTTACGCTGCGTCCATGTGTACCAGATTTTGCTGCCAATTCCATGGCAAATCTGTGGCAAGATTTCCTCAGTACTTACCCTTCCATCGTGCCGCCATCTCTGCTGCGCTCATGTGACCGCCTGGACTGGCTGTGAGTCTTCCTGTTCTGCAGCTGAACAGAAAGACCCACGTGAAAGAGCACAAATCGCAACGGCGAAATCGGCCTCCTGATGAAGGGGTAAGTACTGAGGAAACCATCTTGCATCCACAGGTCAGAGTGCTGCCAGATTTTTAGAAAAGCCTGGAGCACCCCTTAAAATCTGCACCGCATGTCAATATAAATGGGGATTTTTTCTGCAGTTTGTGGATGAGATTTGTTAAAAATCTCATCCACTTTGTTGCTACTGTAATCTGCTGCAGATTTTTAGCCGAAAATCTACGACGTATCCACTATTTGTGAACATTCCGTAAATTTTCTGTAAAACCACAGAAAGTACCAAAAAATTTGACTTCATTTGTAGGGCCTCGAAGAAAGAATCCAGGTTATACAGGCCCTGTTGACAAGGAGAAGTGTATCATCCACTTTTTAATTTGTTCATGCATTTGCATGAGGAGTAATAGAGGAACAACAGAATGCAGTGTTACAAGAAAATAATTATTTTGTGGAAATACAAGTAAATATAAGTAAAGTCCTTTCTATCTATCAGATGGGGAACATACAGAGATGAATACAGGCCAGAGTGGGCTGTAAGATTGCAGTTTTACACTCTACCAATAGAGGGAGACAAACTCCTTGGGATTTGGATGGAGCTGTGCCCTAGCTGGCAAGTAGCAGAGATTTATATGAGGATTTACGGCAGGTTTACCGGAGCAGAAATCACCTTTTCTACAATTTTCTCAGAGTCACATTTATGCCAGGTTTCCGAAGTGAAAACCAGTAAGAGGAGGCTTGTATTATCTCACACGTTGTGTATTTCATTCCTTGAGAAGGGCTCTGCTTTTGGCAAGAGGATAATCGTTGCAGTTCGTGAAAAGATACGTCCTGTCCGTATCTAATTGGCATGTTGTGCAATGAGCAGCAAAGTCATTGAAGGCATTCTGCAAGGTAATTAGCACTGTAATCTTCTGTCAAAACTGCCATAGAGCGGCTGCTGGAATGACCGGGAGTATCTCCAGTGTACTTGAAGAAATTTGGCGTCCCTGCAGAGCCTGGCATAGGAGCGAGCCGGGAAGATTTTCTGTACGCAGCAGGGGTGATAGATGTGTATACATACGTTTTAAAGGGTACGTCCGTGAAGAAAAAATAGATGTGTCCGTGATTTTTTTGAGGCTGGTGGTGCTTAACTAGATGGTTTAGATGGTAATTCTCATGATTTTACAGCTCATAGTAAATGCTGGTAATGAGGTCTTATCAGTAGATCGAGCTACAGACATGTAATACTTACAATCTTTAGCATTCATTATGGTTTTCCAAATATGTCCATAAAAAATGTTGACTGTCCGTGATTTGCGGATAAATTGTCCAGAAAAAAGAAAAATTCTGTCTGGCAACCCTGCTACTGGAGTGAGATTGTGACTGTTTTTGAGGCTTTTTAAAAAGTTTGAATCATAAATCGAAGTGAAGCTCATTAAGATAGATAACCAGGCCCAAACCCCCACCCACTTGTCAAACCTGGAGTGACCCCAAAAAGTCAGAATTCTGGAGTATGGGGCATGATAAATTCCACTTTTTATGTTTCTGTTCCTCACTGTATTTCAGATGTGTTTTTCAGTGAATGAAGGCATTCCTTTTTGCTGGAAGCCCATACAGACCCAGATAAGACTTTGCTGTGGTCCACGCCAGTGATTCCCAACCAAGGTTGGTGATTATATTACGTCGGATCGGTTTTCAGTCCCCATTTATTGACATAAATGGCCCCAGAAATCAGAGTTACAATAAGACGACCGTATGACCACAGAGCACTTCTATAATGACAGCCGCCCGTCCTGCCAGCAGCTGACGTTCTGTCTGGGCTTTTAGCCATATTCTATGTGAAGGACGTTTCTTTGAAGGTCTTTTAACAAATCAAATCTCTTATTGAATAAAAGTCAGCATCAACTTTAATTGGATTCATAAGAAAATGGATGGTTCTTATTAGAAGGAAAGTTCTTCAGAGAAACCTGGGTCCAAGCATTTGGAACAAAACCTCACCCTAGTGTTAAAAGACTTTTCTCAAGAAGACCACTCCTTTTAAAAACAAAGAAAAAATCCACCATTGCAGCGTTCGGGTAATCACCACATGTCCTCCTTCTTTCCAAAATCCTCCCAAACCTTTGCCTCCACCCTGGTGATCTGCTTCAGTGGAAATGAAGTATTACATACTAGCCATTCAAATGTAAATCATGGGGCAGATGAAATACAAAGAATAAGAAGGACAGATACATTTACTCTTCTGACTGGACTTTTTTCTGTGTGTCTTAGATAGTCTTAAACTGCTCCAGATTTATCACAGTGGCTGATGCTGGCTGATAAATCTAGAGCATCTTCAGACTAACTGGTAGTCTATGTTTGCACCATCTGTAAGTTGGTGTCATTTTACTCCAAAAATGCACCAAAATTTTAGTGCACTGTTTTGGTTGAGAACGGCACTTGCCATGCCATGCCACGCCATGCCATCCACAGGATATTCCAGAAATGTCCAGGAAAGAGGCAGGTCCTACCTTTGGGATCAGCTCCTTTCTCCGTAATAGGTCCAACGTCACACCCGGCTAGGAATGGAGAGGAGGCAATGCAATAGCACTTCTGAGGGTGTTAAGTCAGAGTACTGGGCTATTTTCGGTGGTGCTGTTGGAGTGAGTTGAAAGAGATGCACGTGTGTTGTCAGCTGGGCGCAATGGGATTCTGAACAAAGGGGTGGGTTTCGGAAGTGGTGCCACACCTGTCAGACATTAGACGTCCCAGGTGGGACAAGCCCTTCAACTCCAGCCCCTCTTTGTACCCAAAGTTAATTTTTTCTTGGTACTATATTGTCTTGTTTAGTAATATATTGTCATGCGTAGAAGTGTTCTTTGTTTTCTAGAGTCATACTGACTTCTCGTCAAGGATTGCCTCGTATAGTCCTCAAAGGGATCTTTCAAGGAGCCAAAGTTGTGCGTGGACCTGATTGGGAATGGGGGAACCAGGATGGTAAGTGTAATTGCAGTATCAAAGTGTCAGTAGAAAATTTAGACTAGGGGGAGGCAGGGCGGGTGCAAGGATTTTTGCCGCCCTAGGCAAAAGAAATGTTGGACGTGTGAATGGAGCCTAAGAGATGCATTGTTTTTCAGTGTGTGTAAGGGATGCAGTGTATGTGTGATGGATGTCAATCCCCCCCGTTACTCTCATTCTCCCGGTGCGCCCACGTAAACGCGGGAGCCCAGGCGCTCTCCGTGGTGGCGTACTCTGCTTATGGGTGGGCCGGCCCTGGGGATTGGGGGGGGGGGGGGGGGGTTGTAGGGTATTACTCCTACCATATGTCAAGATATAAATTTTGTTGAGCTGCCTTCAGAGTTTAACACATGATGGTGTATGATGTTTCACTAACATAAGCCATCACTTTCTGATTGAGAACCAGGAGGTGTGATGCCCGGAGAACTGCAGCCCAGTCCAAGTAGTCAGCAGTTCAGGGCTGTAGTACTGAGCATTGATACCAGTCTGATCTACGGAGTGCTGTCAGGTACCGCAGGAGTCTAAGCCAATGCACCAGTGAATTAGGAATGGTCTATTCTTTATTATTCACCATCCTGCCGATTTAGGACAGCCTCTTATAGAGTGATGGTGTATTGCTAGGATATGTTGACTGTATAATAATTGGGCGCCCCCCTGAGATTGGTAGGGGTTTGCCAAGCATCTTTTTACCTTCCTTTAAGTCAGCACGTTGCCAACCCAGCTGTGAACTCATTTGTAGCTGCATGGTTGTCAGGGACACACTAACAGCTAGAGCAGTTACAAAGTTGTCAGTAAGTGTTTTCTTAGCAGTCTGATTACTCTGTTTCTTAAAGGGGGTTTGCCAGGCTCCTCTGGGTGGGGGCCTGACACCCAGCATCTCCAGCGATCAGCTGTTCTCTGCAACCTTCAGCCATGGAAATAGCCAGAAGCACAGCTCCCTTCCCTTGTATTGGCCATGCCAGGGTACTAGAGCTCAGCTCCCAGTCTAGACTGCCATTGATGACCTATCCTGAGGTCCTGGAGAAACCCTTACAGCAGCACGGGTCACTATACAGTGCAGTGTATGGAAATGTCTTTATACTATCATTTAGGTGGAGAATCTAAGGTTGGACGTGTTGTCGATATTCGCGGTTGGGACGTGGAGACGGGACGCAGTGTGGCAAGTGTTACCTGGGCAGATGGAACCACCAACGTTTACAGAGTTGGGCACAAGGGCAAAGTAGATCTGAAATGCATTGCTGATGCTCCAGGAGGACATTATTACAAAGACCACCTGCCCAAGCTTGGTACGATATTATTGCACTTCTCAATATGGCTGTATTCTCACTGTCAATATCAATGTCTATAAGTTGCACATTGTTATACAGGTAAACCTGCAGAAATTCAAAGGAAGGAGAGTTCAGACCGGCACCCATTCCAGCATGGTGACAAAGTCAAATGTCTCTTGGATGTGGAAATCTTACGAGAAATGCAGGAAGGGCACGGCGGATGGAACCCTAAAATGGCAGAGGTAATTCGCAATTCTGTACCTTCCTTATTAGAACAAACCTGAGACGCAGGGTTCAGTCACAAGGCAGTTTTTTTATTTTTTTTGAGGACAAGTAAGGAATTGATGACAACTAAGGCCTTATTCACACGTCCGCAATTCTGTTCCGCATTTTGCGGAACAGAATTGCGGACCCATTAGTTTCAATGGGGACAGGCGATGTCCCGGCCGGGTCCGCAATTGCGGATCCGCACTTCCGGGTCCGCAATTGCGTTCCCGAAAAAAATAGAGCATGTCCTATTCTTGTCCGCAATTGCGGACAAGAAAAGGCATTTTCTATGAGAGTGCCGGCGATGTGCGGTCCGCAAATTGCGGAACGCACATCGCCGATGTCCGTGTTTTGCGGATCCGTGGATCCGCAAAACACTACGGACGTGTGAATTAGGCCTAAGGCTAGGCCTAAGGATGGAACCCTAAAATGGCAGAGGTAATTCGCAATTCTGTACCTTCCTTATTAGAACAAACCTGAGACGCAGGGTTCAGTCACAATGCAGTTTTTTTATTTTTTTGAGGACAAGTAAGGAATTGATGACAACTTACACTGAGGCTTCAGGAAACAGAGGCAGAAGTGTAGTCCTAAGGACACGATCGGAGAAGCTTATCTCACAGGCCAAGGAATTGCCAGCACTCCTGACATGCCTGGCTTAGCGGGAGAAAAAACTTTGCGTAGTTCCTCCTGGAAATGTTTGAGTAAATTGACAACGCTCTCCTTTCCCACAACATTTATGTGACTGATGGAGACAGCTGGCCTGAACACTCCCATAGACAGTCCCATAGACTTTCAGTGGCATGGCATTACATATGCTTGATCATGACTCTACCACACAAGCTTGGTTAGGAGGAACAGGGGACCCCCAATCTAGTGATCGGTGGGACTACCAGTGATTATACATTTATCCTGTATGTTGTGGAGAAGCGATAAATGTAATTTGTGGGAAGTCCTGTTATCTTTTGCTCTTCTTAAAACAAGATGCATGGAGAATTAGCACTTCTGAAGCAGGGGGCAGCAAAATGTCCCCTTGTTATATTCTAATTCAGGCATGGGAAACTTTAATTGTCCAGGGGCATCACATGGGCTCTTTCTGGGTGCTCAAGTGCTCATCGGCGGCCCTGTTGTATGATGAGAGGTGCTGCTTATTACTATTATTACTATTGCCTTTATTAATATTTCGCTCTGTTAGCTTTCGATAAATTTTTTTTTTTTTAATTTCTTTTTTATTGGTTTTGCAGTTTATAGGTCAAACAGGAACCGTTCACCGGATTACAGAACGGGGAGATGTCAGAGTTCAGTACAACAGTGAAACGCGCTGGACCTTCCATCCTGGGGCTCTAACAAAGGTACCTGGAGAACAGAAGACCATTGTACATGTAGATCCGACAGGATCTGTGTACGGTGAACCATTTCTGATATTAAGAAGAGAGATGTGAGGTGTGAATTCCTCTCTCCTGACATCATTTCACTCCGTGTACAGTATGTTTGGTGCACGTTGCACACAAAGCCCCTGGAGCTGTTCAGCCATGATGATCTCATTCACAGGTGCTTGTGATGTCATGTAATTATTGATAATTAGATTAGACGTCTTACGGTATGTTCACACTGCGGAAAATACACGTCTGAAATATCCGGCGTGTCTGTGTTGCGGAATTCGTGGCAGAAATCCAAGGCCGACCATCGAATTTCTGCCTGGGATTCACAGTTTGAATGCTGCAGATTTGACCTCGTTTTAGCGTCTTTGAGTGGGGCTAATTCGTGTGCAGTCAACAACAAAAAATCCATGGCCACATAAACGGCAGCGTGGGTTTACATTAAAGAACGATGGGAGCCGGAATAACAACCAACCAAAAGTCGGTGGGTTGAACACATCCGCGGCTTTGTATATATGTGCTTTGTGGTTTCCATCTACCACAACGCAGTTCCAAATCTCTCACACGACACTAATAGCACTTGACAGACCCCACTAATTACAGTGATGTCCGTCAGGCTCCGCCACGTCGTCTGCTTTGCTATGACACTTGAAACTTTGCTCTATGGCCTCCCATTTCTCTTGATCATCTTTGAGATGTTTCCACATCTTGATTGGAGTCCACCGCTGGTAAAATTCAATTGATTGGACAGGATTTAAAAGGGCTCACAGCTGACAACTCATATCAAAGCAAAAACCAAGGGAGGAGGGGGGTAGAACTGCCTGTAGAGCTCAGAGACAGGATTGTGTGGAGGCAGAAAAATAGCTTTGCTTGCAGCTTACTTTTGTTTAAATTTGACAGAATCTTAAGGTAGTGTCACCACATTTTCATGCATTAAAGACTTAATGGCACCCCGGATGTGACATTCACAGTATCACAAACATACCTTTCGATCCTTTTGTTCATTTTCATAGCTCAAAAAAAGTCTTTTGAGCCATATGCAAATTAGTTGAAAAGGTGCCTCCATCTACATCGAGCCCCACTTCTGCCCTTAGTGTTTTCTCTCCACCTCCTTCAGCTTTCTACATCAGCAAGCCCACCGATGAAATCCTGCACAGACCCCTACTGCTGGACCCGTCCTGCGCCTGCGCACTCAGTACCCCTCTGTCTGTGGGCAAGAGCGTTGTCAAGTTCACTGCACGTGTGCAACAAGCTTGTACAGCATAGGGCGCCAACTGCGCAGGCGCAAGACGAGTCCTCCGGTGCGCGTTAAGTATTTCATCTAGTATGCTTGCTGATGTAGAAAGCTGAAGGAGGTGCAAAGAAGACCTCAAGGGGGAAAGTGGGGTTAAGATTACATGCGAGCGGCTGGGCGGCATTATCCCTGTGGCCGCCATTTGGACTCTCTCAACTAATTTGCATATGGCTAAAAATATTTTTTTCTGGAGCTATGAAAATTAACAAAAAGACCAAAAGGAATGGTTTATGTTACTGGGAATGCCACCTTGAGGGCACCAGGAATTCTTTAAAAGGAATCTGTCAGCTCTGCAAAGCCCCCCCCCCCTTTTAAAGTAAAAATGTAATTGAAAATGAAAACGACATAACTAGACTCTGCGCCACTTACACTATGGAGCGCTTACTCTTGTTTGGGGGTTGTTTCGGAATGGACAGATTCCCTTTCATGTGGGAAAATGTGGTGACACACTCCCTTTAATGGAGCCCCCGACACATAGCCTGACACTTTGTGATTTGTCATTTTACAATTAGTGATATTCTGGATTTTACATAATTTGCCAAAAAGTACAAGAGCTCATAATTATGTGAAATGGTGACCTAAGAGCTTAGAGTCTAAATGAAATTGAGACGGATGGATATATGAAGTTCAGCCCACAGTGGCTCATGCGTCATCTGAATTGCTCATTAGTAAGAGATGCAGAAACGCTGTCAAAACCAAGATGTCGCCTTTGTTCTCCATGGACACAAGATGTGCGTGTTGACTCCTTGACTTATCCATGAGTGTAATGGCAGCTGCGCCTGGGCATTTGATTTGCTGGCTCTCAGTGCCCCCTGGGGTCTCTGCTGGAGATGGTGGGTGTAAAGAATGATTTGTACATGTCATCACATTTGTGCCGCTACTTGCTCTTGGTGGTGTGATAAGTGTGTTCATTGCTTAGTGCTTCCCCCTAGTGTCAAAGTATGAAATTACCTTTTTACATTCTCCAAAACGCCTTGAATGTTTCATAAGTTGCTCCCTTCCCATTGTGATAGAAACACGCTTTTTGTTTCATTATTTTTCTTTCCTTTTATAGCACAGCAGCATTTGGGTTGGTGATGTTGTGCGTGTGATGGATGACATGGATACAGTCAAGAAGCTACAAGTTGGTCATGGGGAATGGACAGATGATATGGCCCCTGTGAGTGAAGCTAAACAGCAAGCACAAAAACTGCACGGTGCTGCTTATCAGTATTATTTAATTCTCTGTGCAAATTTGTCAAATCCTCATCTGTCTGTTCTTGGCTCTCAGATCACTCACCATTTTGAACAAATTTTTAGCGTAGTCAAATGTGATCCTTCACACCAATCCATCAGTCACGGGGCTACTGGGTCCAAATACATCACCTTATCCATGTTCTCAAAAACGTGGGCCAGGAGCGGACTGGGAATCCAAAGGGGCCCTGGAAAACAACCTAAAAGTGGCCCGTGTTATAGGCGGGTTCAAATTGACAGAAGGCAGGACAACACAAGTAGGCACCGTAGTGCAGCACAAAATAGCGACCCTCTAGAACCAAATACCACAGTGCAGGCCAAAATACTGCTGCCCCTTCTGCAGCATCCAGCTGTGTCCGTGTGCTAAGGATGGCTAATTCAGAAGGGCACCTGCGGCCGCCAGGCAGGCGCATAAGTACTGGATGCTCCTACCGTTTATGCTGAGAGCATCAGGTCGTTATGTACCTGGCGGGTATGAGGAGGGCTCAGGCGGTCCCCAAGGCATCAGCCCATTGGGAAGTTTCTCTGTAGAGTCTATAGCCAGTCCGCCTGTAATCTGTAATGTTCACTGCACCATTCGGGGTAACTATAAGAGATGCAAATGATGCATTAATCTCCAGGCCTTAGCATCTAGTACTATAAATGGAACTTGATAGTCTGTGGGCCTGGTTAGAAATTCAGGAACGTCATGTTACTCCTCTGTTACCCCAGCGGCACTCCTGTGATGCAGTTGTGATTTGCCCATGGGTTGTCGTATCAGCCCTGGGGCTAAACAAAGGCCATAGTTTGTAATGCTGATAAAAAAAATCTGTCCATCCAGTTCAGCCTGTTATCTAGAGGAAGATCCAGAGGAAGAACGAAAACCCTCATGAGGAAGAAGCCAATTTTCCTCATTTTAGGGTACAAAATCCCTTCCTGACACCAATCAAGCAATTGGAATAACTCCCTGAATGAACAACCCTTCCCCAGAAATCTAATAACTGTAACCTGTAATATTATTACACTCCAGAAATACATCCAGGCCCCTCTTGAATTCCTTTATTGTACTCACCACCACCACCTCCTCGGGCAGAAAGTTCCATAGTCTCACTGCTCTTACCGTAAAGAATCCTCTTCTATGTTGATGTACAAACCTTCTTTTCTCCAGACGGAGAGGATGTCCCCTCGTGTATATGGTAGTCCTAAAAGGTTGCCTCGTATTAGCACACAGTAATACACCGCAATGCAGAAATATTGCAGAGTGTTATATGAGCGACTAGAGGAAACGATGAGTGTCTAAAGAAAAAACAAAACTCAAAAAAAAAAAAAACTTATTCATAGCTTTAAAAAAAAACTGTAAATTGCTGGATTTTTAGTTTACTGAAAAATACTTCTAAGGCTACTTTCACACTAGCGTTTTTACTGGATCCAGCAGGGTTCAGCAAAAACGCTTCCGTTACTGATAATACAACCGTCTGCATCCATTATGAACGGATACGGTTGTATTATCTTTGATAGCCAAGACTGATCCGTCATGAACTCCATTGAAAGTCAATAGGGGACGGATCCGGTTTCTGTTGTCTCAGAGAAAACGAATCCGTCCCCATTGACTTGCATTGTGGGTCATGACTGTTTTGCTCCGCATCCCAGGATGGAAAGCAAACTTCAGCATGCTGCATTTTGCTCTCCGGTATGAGAACGGAATGCCTTTTGGAGCACTCCGTTCTGTTCAGTTACGTTTTGTCCCCATTGACAATGAATGAGGACAAAACGGAAGTGTTTTTTTTCCGGTACGGAGTCGGAGACCCTATGACTGATCCCATTACCGGACAATAGAAATGCTAGTGTGAAAGTAGCTTAACTAAAAAGTATTAAAATATATATAAAAAAATATTATGCATATCTGGTATCAGCATAAATACAATGACCTATTAATATTTAAAAAAAGAATTGCTGCATCCTGAAGGCCAAATGGGCTGTTAATGAAATCTAAAGAGGTTAAAGCAGGCATGTCCAAACTCCGGCCCTCCAGATGTTGCAAAACTACAACTCCGATCATTCCTGGACAACCTACAGCTATCAACCTACAGAAGAGCATGATGGGAGTTGTAGTTCTGCAACACCTGGAGGGCCAGAGTTTGGACATGCCTGGGTTAAAGGAATTTAAATGACACCTCAGTATTGTGAGCGCTTCGCACACAGTAAGGCTCCTCCTCAGTGTGATATGCTGCATATAATAATTAGAGTATATTTTATAAATCTGTCCTCTTTTCTTCATCTGTAAAAACATGTAATGGATTAATTACAGCTCACATTTTATTATGTGCAAGGAAGCTGGGAAAATTTCACAGCCGCTACTATCTGCTGAAGCGAACACTAATCACTGTCTTACAATCCCCGTTTTGTTGCCTCAGGCACTAGGCCAGATTGGCAAAGTCATCAAAGTGTTTGAGGACGCAGACATGAGAGTGTCTGTTGGCGGCCAGTCCTGGACCTTTAATCCAGCCTGCCTGACGTCGTATCAGAGAGAAGACGATGCGAACTTGATGACAACCGAAAACGCCAAGGAACCAAAACGTAAGTGCAGATAAAAGTAATGTAGTAATGGAAGGAGGTCTCCACTAGGGATAATCCCCACTTGTTAGAAGGCTCATTTAAATGACATCTGTCAGCAGATCTGTACCTATGACTCTGGCTGACCTGTTACATGTGCGCTTGGCAGCTGAATACATCTGTGTTGGTCCCATGTTCATATGTGCCCACATTGCTGAGAAAATTAGGTTTTAATAATAATTAATAATCATGTTTAGCCCCCACTCAGTGACTTACAGTGATGTATTTCCTTTTTTTTTTTTCCAGCACACGCCTATTTAGTAATAACGCCCTATTTTATTCCCCCACTCAGTATTCATCTCCATTTAGGCCCCAGTCCCACTCATTAGTAATTTCCATCTAGGCCCCAGTAGATAGGATGTCCCCCTGTAGTGCCGTCTTTACATATAATGTCCCCCAGTAGTATCCTCTTTACATATAATACAGGAGGTCGCAATGATGATGGTGACCACCCTGCACCATACCACTGTCTCAGGCCTTAGGCCTAGGAGTCTTCAGCCTAAGAGGCTAAGCGGCGGGGCACAGGAGCCAATGGTTCCTTTCCCTCCCATCCAACTCCAGCACCACCTGCGGCCCCATACCTTTGATCCACGGCCCGTTACTGGGCTGCGGCCCAATGGTTGGGGATCTCTGCATTAGGGCATACTCCCAAACTATACATCTGATAGAAGGCTCTGATGAGCTGTGAACAAAGTCTAAGCTTTAGTATTGTGATCCCATGACCATGTTCTGGTGAAGGCTGCTCTGAATGTAACCCCGGATCAGTATATATAAAAATAACCTGTATTTGCAGTTTGATGTTATTTTATGCGCGTTTGAATAGTAAAATGGTACTCAAAGCAAATGTTCTCTTTACCGACAGAAAATCGGTCATATCTAAGTGACCCCATCAAAGGTCCTTTTTAAAAAAAAAAAATATTTTTTGGCAGGTACCTTGGTATCCATCTTAGAGAAGATACTTGCTCAGAAGACTGATTATGAAAGTCCAAGCTCTTTGGTTATTGAAGCAGCCCAGGGAAACACAGGCCGAGTGAGGGAAATGCTGCTGAAACACCCAGACAAGGTACCTCTAGTAATCTGTAGGCTCTTATATACAGTAATTGTCATCATTATCCCTGCAGTCAGAAAAATCATTGGATTAGGTCTGTATACCCAGTGGATTCCTCCTCGTAGAATAGCCCTTTCACTTCATTCACCTGGGCTTGGTTTGATGGATTTGGCCGCCCTCCAGCAGGATTCCTCCCCTTAAAATGAGGCAAAGCAGAGCTCGACCGGCTTAAAATCACAGTCATTGCAGCTGATTAAAAAGAAGTTTCAAGTACATCACACTATGACCCACGTCAAAACCAGAAAAGAAATGACTGTGTCACCTCCAGCGGATACGCAGCAGAAGCTGGACACTAGATTTTTGGAAGGCGTCATATTGCCAAGAATATCTCTGTAGGAGAGACCATATTCTCTAAAAACTGCTTGTAAGGTTCATGATTGCCTCTTTTTTTCCATGATAGGTGGATGTAAGGAATGAAGGCAGGACAGCCCTGCAGGTGGCATCCCACTTGGGACATTTGGAGGTGGTGAAGGTCTTGCTTCAAGCCAACGCAAACATTGACCTTAAGGATGACGAGGGGGATTCTGCTTTACATTATGCTGCTTATGGGTAAGATGGGATGGCAGTGGCATAGAGGGAAAATAACTATAATTTAGGAGGATCTTGGCTTCCTTTCGATTTAAACTACTGTAGCTGATGCAGTTACACCCATTGGGGTGTAGTCTATACTGTATTTAAATGGCAAACGCTTCCAATAAGGCAGCGGCAAGGCTCAGATTATCTAACAGCATTGGTCAGATGGCCGTTTATACACACAGATCTTTTGTTATACACCCCAACTATTGGTCTGATTCGGACAGGAATTGGTCAGATAATCTGTTAGTGTAAATGCACCCTTAAGATCCCTGTACATGGGAAGACAGAGCACCAAACTATCAGGAAGGAAGCGTTCCTTCCCGACAATCTGCTGCTCGCTGGTGGAGGAGAACGCTGCATTTATATGCAGAGATCTCCTCCAGAGTATGGGGAGGCGCGATCGCTAATGCCATCGCTCTTCCCCATACAGACTTGTTGTTTGCTAACAGCCGATTGTGTTTACACAGCACGATCTGCTGCCGGCAAACGACAAATTTTGTGTATGCACAAACGATCTCATTAACCGATGAACGAGTACGTTCATCAGGTAATCGGCGGTACATTCACACCACCAAATATTCGCTTACGAGTGTTCTTAAAAACACTAGATGGCAATTATCTTTATGATTCTTGACCCGTGTAAAGGCCACACGCTCCCAAATTACTCCTAGCAGCCCCCTCGCCCCAGAAAGTAACTAAAGAAAACCTAATGAAAAGAAGACAGAAAGGAAACTGGGGGCCACAAGGAGGGAACCCCTGGCTGCGTGTGGCCCTCTTGCTGCCATACACCTACTGCCGTCTAGGTCAGTAAGAAGAGCCACAAGTCCTCACATGCAGCCATTTCCCCATCCAGTAGGCTCATTCAAATCAGAAGGTGTTCACCGAAATCTAAGAGAAATATTTAGGCCATTATCATCTGTGTCTGTTTTAGGCTAGATTTTACATTGCTCCCTCTCCCACTACCTCGATTTATCAAGACCTGTTACTGCGCTAGGCTTCTTTCCATGAAATCCTGAGTCTTGATCTCTCATGATAGCAAATTCATTAGGCTTCTCCTTGATAGTGTAACCATTGCTTTTGATGTTCTTGTACTGAAAGGGTCACTAACTTTTCGCAAAACATTTTATGTCAGAGACATAAAAAGTGCAGATCGGTGGGGTCTTTATTGCTAGGACCCCCCTGATCCATAGATCGAAGAGAGAAGCACACAAATGGCTCTCTTTCCTCATTACATTGGACAGAATCAAAACTGTCATACAGATTGATTCTTATAGTTAAGGGAGGTTTGAAATTCTCACTTGTTGTCGTTTTTTCACAGAAACCAGGCTGCTGTCGTCAGAGTTTTATTGGCCAAGGGAGCCAATGCAGAACTCCTCAACAATGCCAAGTGCTCTGCTCTGTACATTGCCGTCAATAAAGGCTTCACAGACGTGGTGCAGGTCCTGTGTATTCCTAATTCTGCAATCAACATGCAGGTAAGGGGTTGATGTGACTCGTGTTTAGGGTTGATATTTTTGACAGACTAGCAGAATAAGGCATTTATCATATAAGTGCATATTTATTACACTTGGCATAAAATATCCACCTGCTGTAATCTATACGCAAGTATTAAAGGGATCTTTTAATATTCTTATCAGTTTTCTTTTTTTTTTTTTCTCTCCCCTCTTCTCTGTACATGGTTATGGTATTGTCTATCATGCCTGGAGAAAACGCATTGACTTCTGTGGCAATGTTGTAACCATGTTTTTTGACCTATGCAGAGGTCATGGTGCAGGGATGGGGAAGGACCAGCACCTATTGTGCATATTGTATCCTGTGTTAGGCTGAGTTCACACTTCAGTTATTTGGTCAGTTATTTTGATCAGTTATTGTGAGCCAAAACCAGTAGTAAAGCTACACAGAGATCAGGTGTAATGAAAAGAAATTCACCTCTTCTGTGTTTTCGACCATCACCTAGTTTTGGCTCACAGGAACTGATGGAAATAACTGAAGTGTGAACCCAGCCTTAGGCCTTATTCACACGTCCATTGTGTTTATGGATCCGCAAATTGCGGATCCATAAACACACCCGGCCGGCAGCCCCATAGAAATGTCTATTCTTGTCCGCAATTGCGGACAAGAATAGGACATGCTCTACTTTTTTGCGGAGCTGCAGCCATAAGATCGGCGGCGCGCTCCGCAAAAACTGATGCGGAGAGCACAGTGTGTGCTCTCCGCATCATTCTGTGCCCCATTCACAGTCAATGGGTCCGCATGTATTCCGCAGAATTGCGGAATACATGCGGGCGACATTGCGGACGTGTGAATAGGGCCTTATCTGTATAGAGGTGATACCTTTAATTGAAATCTTGCCTATGATAATAATGAGATGGCTACTGACTGATGCCAGATGGTCTCTAGAACAGGAAGTATCAGCCTATTATGAAGCTCAGTGGTTAGTGTCTAGATAATGATGTTGAAAATTAGAAAGAAAACTCCACCAAAATTAAAAGAACAATGGGGGTCATTTACTACCTAGGAATACGCCTATATTAGGCGGACTTCTGTCACCGGTTGCGGCGCATAGGTCCTTTGCACTGCAGTCTGCGACTTCTCCCTGCTCACGCCAGGCAGGTGTAAAAAAGTGGACGGAAATGTTTAGGCATGGATAATGGTCTAGATGTAAGACATCAAGGAAGCGGTCTTATATTTAGAATTGAATCTGGATCCTCCCGAAGTTATGTAGAGGCCTGCACCTCCTCATAACGCCGGCAGATCCACCACCAGCTGTAGGGGATATTAAGACTGCTGTCTAAAGTGCTGCTCTTAATAAATGACCCCCAATATGTGTAACATAAACTGAGTTTTACAATAGATTATTTTCTTATGGTGCATAAGCCGGGCTATGGCAGTACACTGTCGGCAAACTCGGGCTCTTCAGACAGCCCATAGTCTGCACAGAAGTTTAGAAATCCCTATACTACTAGGTCTAATTGATTCACACCTACTGGTAGGGTAGTGCACATCAGTTTCAGGTGCCACACCTATAAAGCCTTAATAAACCCGCAGTAAACTATACGGCTCGTTGTGAAACCGCCTGTCTGTGCTTCTAGGACTTACATGGGGATACTCCGCTGCACTATGCCATCACTGCAGATTTCCGAAGTATCATTGAGATCCTTACTGATGTACCCAACATTGATTTCACCATCCAGAATCAGCAAGGCTTTAATCTTCTACATCACTCGGCTCTGAAAGGAAATGTCTTGTAAGTGTTTTATCTTCTGATCCTCTTCATCTTCTGACATTGGGACACATCACAGTGACCTTACTTATATCGACCAGACAGATTACCTGAAGTGTTTGCTTTGTACATCTTAATACTGTATCATGTAAAAGCTCAGTGCCTTCCTCCCACTGAATTATACGACCGCGCATGCATCACAAGTAGCTGCCGCTCAGGCTGTTAGACTATCACCCACATTGCAGTTAGAGGAGCTCTTGAGTTTAGAAACCCCATTTGTGCATTCTGGTATAGCGGAGGGTCTTACTTTTGGGGCCTACATCAATTAACCCGGAGAAAAGAGAAGATACAAAGAGCGACTCCCTCTCTCTGGAGGGTCCAGCACATCTGTGCATAACACCAACAGCTGATTGATTTAAGTCTGAATGGTGTAATGCTTCTTTTCCCCTGTGGTGGCGCTGCAGAAAACTTGAACACTTGCTGCCTAGTTCCCCTGCAAATTACAGCTGAGGGTCACTGCAGCAGTACACCCTGTCATCAGTTTTAAAGGCTATGTACACCTTCGGAGGCTATTTATTTATTTTATGATTGCATGTTACTCATTTTTGGCTAAAATCATTTATTTGGCCTTTATTAAAAATATTGAGCTGTTCTGTCACAAAGGGTTAACAGTTTTTCTAGCTGTGGGACTAGTACTTTTGCTTTCACTTTGTGCCGGTCATCTAATAACCCTTATCTCTAAACTACTGAGAGGTCATAACAGTTATTTAGGCCGCATTGCTATGAGTAAGAGAGAAAATCCAAACGGTGCCACTAGAGCACTGTACAGAAAAAAGGACTCCATATTTTTAATAAAGACCAGTTTAAAAAATATACTTTTAGCTCAAAATGAGTACAATGTGATAAGAAAAAAAATTGCCCCCAATAGTGTATATAGCCTTTAGTTAGGGATGAGCGAATCGATGGTTCCACAGGCATCGGAGCCTGCCAGCCTGAGGGCTGGGTCTCCTAGGCAACAGTCGGCGTCGCAGGCCTCTTGCACACGACCGTGGTTTGGTTCTGCATCCGAGCCGCATTTTTTGTGGCTCAGGTGCAAAGCCATTTACTTCAGTGGGGCCGCAAAAGATGCGGACAGCACTCCGTGTGCTGTCCGCATCCGTTGCTCCGTTCCGTGGCCCCGCAAAAATGATAGATCATGTGTACAAGAATAGGCATTCTTGGCATTTCTACAAGAATAGGCATTTCTATAATGGGCCATCTGTTCCGTTCCACACATTGCGGAAGGCACACGGGCGGCATCCGTGTCTTGTGGATCCAAAAGTTGCGGACCGCAAAAAACGGCACGTTCGTGTGCAAGTGTTTTTTGTCACCCTACATCACAAAAAATGTAATTCCAAGCGATCAAAAAGACATATGTACCCTAATATAGTACCACTCAAACTGTCATCTCTTCCCACAAAAAATGAGCCCCTACATAGGACAATCGCCCAAACGATTCATAAAATATGGCCTCCAGAAAAATGGAGACTGTGGCCTAAAACAGGATTTTTTTTTCTTCAAAAATGCTTTTATAGTGTATTAGGTATCACATTATCTACCCCCTCAGTTCAACGCTGTGAAACTGTGCCAAAATAGACATTTTTCGGTCACCTTGCCCCAAAATAGTGTCATATTGAATGATCAAAAAATCATATGTATCCAAAAATGGTACCAATAAAAATGTCAGCTCTTCCTGCAAAAAAAAAGAGTCCCTGTACAAGACGATCGACAGAAAAATAAAAGAAATGTAGCTTTCAGAAAATGAAGACACAAAAACATTATTTTTGTTTTCAAAAATGCTTTATTATGCAAAACTGAAACAACAAAAAAAAATGCACATATTTGGTATTGTCGCGTCTGTATCAACCTGCTCTATAAAAGCAACACATGATCTATCCTGTCAGGAGAATGCCGTAAAAACTAAAAATAAAAACTGTGCCACAACAGCCATTTTTTGGTTACCTTGCCTCACAAAAAGCGTAATATCGAGCAATCAAAAATCATATGTACCCCAAAATAGTACCAATAAAACTGTCACCTCATACCGTAGTTTACAAAATGGGGTCACTTCTTGGGAGTTTCTACTCTGGGGTGCATCAGGGGGTCTTCAAATGTGACATGGTAACTTAAAATTATCCCAGTGAAATCTGCCCTCCAAAATCCATATGGCGCTCCTTTCCCTCTGCACCCGGCCATGTGCCCATACAGCAGTTTACGACCACATATGGGGTGTTTCTGTAAACTGCAGAATCAGGGTAATAAATATTGAGTTTTTTTTGGCTGTTAAACATTGCTGTGTTACAGGGAAAAATAGATTAAAATGGAAAATGTGCAAAAAAAGTGAAATTTAGAAGTTTCACCTCCATTTACCTTTTATTCTTGTGGAACAAAGTTCAGTTTTCAATAACTCAGGGTGTAGTTTCTAAAATTGGGTCATTTATGGTTGGTTTCTACTATGTAAGCCCCACAAAGTCATTTCATAACTGAACTGGTCCTTAAGTGGGTTTTGGAAACGTTCTTAAAAATTTTAAGAATTGCTTCTAAAATGCTAAGCCTTCTAACATCCTAAAAAATGACATTTACAATATTATGCCAACATGAAGTAGACATATGGGAAATGTACAGCAACAACTATTTTATGAGGTATCACAATCTGCTTTAAAAGCAGAGACATTCAAATTTCAAAAATGGTGAATTTTTCCAAATTTGCTGCAAATTTTTGCATTTTTTTATAAATAAAGGTGAAACATATTGACTGAAATTTATCACTGACATGAAGTACAATATGTCACAACAAAACAATCTCAGAATCGCTTATATAAGTAAAAGCGTTCCAGAGTTATTGCCACATAAAGTGAAACATGTCAGATTTGTAAAATGGGGCTTCGTCCTTATGGTGAATACTGGCTTGGCCTTGAAGGGTTTAAAGGGCTTGTGCCACCATATAATTTATATTTGGTTTGGCAGAAAACATTCTTTTAGGCATTTTAGCAATTAATACCTTTTGTTACAAAGATATTCAGCGTGGTCAAGCCTTTCTTCAGTCACTATAATTAAAATTAGATATTCCCCAACTGGCTCTATGTAAGTGTTGAAGCTGCTTTTAATTAAAGCATTTAAGATACACTCTGGTGCTCCAAATCAAGGTACCCCAAGGGGTTAATATCCACGTGTAGTAGAGACAGACACTGACACACAGGTGGGTCAAAGACTCTCTCTCTTTATTACAGTAAGTTTAAGCAGTTTATATAAATTCGGTGGGGGGCATCCCCATCTGAGGCTCATGCCATTATTTCATTGGCTAAGAAGGAAAAGGAGATGAGAAGAAAAGAGTTAACACTTGGCATCTGAGCATTATCTTACAAACTTTGGTATGTGAACTAAAGTAAACATCTGTATGCTAGCGCAATCTTGTAATGGCGTCTCACTAACATTAATACTGCATACGTCATATATGACACCTCAAGGAGGTGTTTTTTTAATAGGTAATGAGTATACATGGGTATCATCTAACTAAGTAATTGGCTGAAGCATTTTTCCACAGTCCATATATCATTCTTGACACATCTGTGGGAGAAGAGAGGACGAGCTCAGCCCACAGCTTCGTGCCCCCCAACTTCTCTCTTCAGCGTTGTATAAACAGGCAGACTGAGAAAAGGGAGGAGGGGAGGCCCTTGAGGCAAAGGAAGAAACAACTGAAAGCAAATACATAAAAATCATCTAGTTACATAGTCCTGGCCAGAATAAAATGATATCCACACATCTCTATTATAAGTGCAGTGGAAAGTCAGGCATAGTATATACCGAACAGGCAGAAGCAGAAGGATCTAATATTACCGCAGTGCACCACTATGGTGGCAGACTATCGGATTGGCCATTCATGCTCAGCCATTGAACCTTATACAGACATCTCATACATGGATACAGAAAGCAAGTAGCAGAAGTACCACCGGGGGCACCGTCTTTGGGGGGGGCAAATGGTAAATATGTAACATTATATTATTTTAGTAGATATTTATTGTTCAAATGTTACAAGTAATGTTTTCTGCAAAATAAAGGTGTTTAAAATAATAAAAATAAAAATGGCTTACTTGCCTATCTGAACCCCTTCTGTTCCAGCTCTATTGCTCTACCCTCCCTGACGGCTTTGTTTTGATTACTACAGTAGTTCCATTACTATATACCACACATGACGACTGCAGCCAATCCCTGGCCCCATCAGTCCAGTGCCATATACCACTGGTGCCAATGATTGGCTATAGTGGTCATGTGCAGTGTATGGGCATGTCATCACCGCAGCCAGAACTTGATGTCACGGCTGCAGTGCCTGCGCTGGAACACCGGGGATTTTAGAAGGGTGAGTCTAAGGGGTGAATCCTTTTTAAAGCTCTGTGGTGGCGCAGCCCCTTTAAATCTGGTACTTTATCAACTATAAATCTAGTTAGTATGGAGTGACCACAATCACCAGGCTACATCAGAAGCTGCAGCTTGTCGATTACAGCACAGCAACTCATCCGGCCATCAGCCAATTTATAAAGCACCACAATGTCTTCATTTTGGAAATTGCTGAAGGTGTTTGGTTAAGAACCCTTTCAGATGATCTTCTGACATGTCAGACGTTAAAGGGGTTTTACAGAGCTATTTTATTGATGATCTATCCTCAGCAGATTGGCGGGGGTGCCGGAAGTTAGACCCCCACCGATTTAATATTGATGGTGTATACTGAGGGTAGGTCATTAGTATAGTCGCACTGCACAAGCTCATTTAGGTGGGTTGTTAACTACATCTCTTCCAAGAGTCCACAACTCAAAAGATTCTTTGACATTTTTTCCAGAATTCCTAAGCCACTTAAAGTTGTGTCCAAAACCTAGAAATATCATCTCTCCCTTTACGCAACTTGTTTTTTGTAAACCACAGAGAGAACACATAGCGGGTATTCACCACTAATGGAAAGGATTCCTCCTGAGAAGAAAGTCTGGTGCTTTCCACATGTGTTAATATCGCTTTACGTCTAGTAAAAATAACATGGGTGATAACCACATACCCGACATGTATGGCGCAAGATGTTACACATGGGAAAAATGATATGTCTCGATGGATGCCATGTGTTGCCCATAAATCTGACTCTATACCAACTATTGGTTGGCTTACTTTGTGACAGATTTTTGGTGCACAAGAGCTGGAGGGCTGCTGCTGGCACATGCCTTGTTGCATGTTGGGAGGATCGCTATTGATTTTCACCAAAAAAAAGCATGTCAGAAAAACACACTTTTATAGTAATAACGCTAGGGAATCAAAACTTACCTATGCATATTTGAAAACTATACATTACTAGCAGAAGGGTCTGGCTTCGCACGGGTATATTTTCTCTATTTCATTTAATGTTTCTGTGTGCCGTTAAAAGTAGGGCTGCAGTAAACTATTATTTTACAAATCAAGTATTCTATCGATTATTTTTTACGAATAATTGAGTAATCTAATAAGAATGTTACCATGGTAACCAGGGCTTCAGTAGCGTCCTGGCTGCCATGGTAACCGATCGGAGCCCAGTTATATAAAGCCACGTCGGACGTCCGTGAAACCCGGACGTGAGACGTCCGTGGTAACGCGGCCTGGATTTCTGCTTACTGCAGGAGCGCACGGCGTCGGTGGTTGCTATGACACCGTGCACTCCCTGCCGCCGCTGCACTACAGTAATACAACACTGGTATAATCTATACCAGTGTATTACTGTCTTGCAGCGGTGGCAGGGAGCGCACGGTGTCATAGCAACCACAGACGCCGTGCGCTACTGCAGTAAGCAGAAATCCAGGCCGCGTTACCATGGGGGCACTGTTATGGGGGCACTGTGGCTGACTCACTGTTATGGGGGGGCACTGTGGCTGACTCACTGTTATGGGGGCACTGTGGCTGACTCACTGTTATGGGGGCACTGTGGCTGACTCACTGTTATGGGGGGGCACTGTTGCTGATGCACTGTTATGGGGGGCACTGTGGCTAACGCACTGTTATGGGGGTGGGCACTGTGGCTGACGCACTGTTATGGGGGGGGGGGCACCGTGGCTGATGCACTGTTATGGGGGGGGATCTGTGGCCGACACTGTTATGGGGGGGGGGGATCTGTGGCCGACACTGTTATGGGGGGGTATCTGTGGCCGACACTGTTATGAGAGGGATCTGTGGCTGACACATATATAGCATCTTATGCTATATATGTCTCATCCACATATACTCCATAACAGTGCCATCTACAGACCCCCAACACTGGGGGGACGCTCGCAGCTTTTATCCAGTATTTATGTAGTTAATGTCTTTAGAAGTAGCCCGACCTTAATAACTATTGTTGCGCAGGCTCCCCGGGCAGCTCTCTGTTCCTCCATGCGCCGTCTGCCCCTTCATTCCTAAAGTGGGCGGAGCAGACAGGCGGAGCATGGAGGAACAGAGAGCTGCCCGGGGAGCCTGCGCAACAATAGTTATTAAGGTCGGGCTACTTCTGAAGACATTAACTACATAAATACTAGATAGGACCTGCGGGTCGGTGCTAAATTCCGGTATCCCGGCAAGGCCCGCTACTTGCCCGCAGCAGGGGATGACCACGGAGCGGTGAGTAAATGCTCCCGCTCTGTGGTCACGTGGCACAAACGAATCCTCGATGCAAAAAAATTGCATTGAGGATTTTTTGGTGTCGAATTACTCGATTTAATCGAGTATTCGTTTCAGCCCTAGTTAAAAGATATCGACAGTATCCCCCACAACTGTGACCTCTACTGTACCCCGCCCCCTTAACAGGGAACTCCACAGCCCCTCACCCCTTAACACCCCACAGTGCCTGTCTCCTTAAAATGGGACCTCCACAGCAGCCCACCCCATTAACTTTGACCTTCACAGCAGCCTGCTTCTTTAACAGTGAGTTTTTACAGCACACTCCCTTGACATTTGTCATCCCCCCCCCCCCCCCCTCGGTTAACACTGACCTCCATAGGGGACCGTCCCCTTATCTCTGACCTCCACTGTTCTCTGCCCCATTAGCAGAGACCTCCACTTCACCCGTCCCTTTAACAGTGATTGCCACAGTACCAAGCGGGAGGCGGGTAGGAGGGGCGGGCGCACTGGCCACCAATGCCTAGTAACCTTTCATATATAAATGCAGGCAGAAGACACATGCTGCCGGCACCTGCCTGTGACAGAGCGCTGCGATCAGAGTCTATTAACCCCTCAGCTGCCGGCAGCATGTGTCTTCTGCATGCATTTATATATGAAAGGTTACTAGGCATTGGTGGCCAGTGCTCCCGCCCCTCCCCAGTATTAAAACATTGGTGGGCAGTATGCCCCCCCTGTCCCCAGTATTAAAACATTAGTGGGCAGTGTGCCCCCCCTGTCCCCAGTATTAAAATACATTATTGGTGGTCTGTGTGCCCTCCCCCCCTTCCTCCCTCCCCCCAGTAATAAAATCATTGGTGGCAGTGGCCACAGGGTCCCCTCACGTCCTCCTCATTAGTGGTAGTGATCGGAGCCCCAGCAGTGCTGGGGCTCCGATTGGTTACCATGGCAACCAGGACACTACTGAAGTCCTGGCTGCCATAGTCAGCTCCCTGCTGCTGTGTGCATTATGCACAGGGCAGCAGGGAGAGGGTGAGATCCTATTCACCCTGATAGAGCTGTATCAGGGTGAATAGGATGAAAATGATCCCAGGTTCTAGGCCCTAAGTTAATAAATAAACTGTAAAAGAAAAAAAAAAAAGTTCACCAAAATACTAAGTATAAATCACCCCATTTCCCAATTTTACATATAAAATATATAAACAATAAATAAATAAAATATTACATGTCGCCGCATCTCAAGAGTCCAAACTATTAAAAAATCCACTTTTATGCGGTGAACGCCGTAAAAGAAAAAAAAAGAAAAGAAAAAATTCACGATTCGCCATTTTCTTTTAGTCGCCTTGTCCCCCCAAAAAAGTAGGATAGGACTGTTGTATTATGAGCCGGCGGCGGTTCCATAAAATGTGGAATGCACACAGATTTTTTTGGCGTTTTTTATTTTTTTCGTGTGGTATCGGGTATCGCAATACTTTTTTATGGTATCGATACCGAATCAAAATTTTGGTACCGAAACAACTCTAAAAGAGACATATATATTACAATACATTTTTTATTTCAGTTAAAAAAAGACTTGCCACCACACCTGACATGTCTGTTCTAGTAAGGAATTGTATTCCACATTAAATAATTCTGAAGCTTTTATACTCCTGACTCTGTGTCGTGCCATTCCTCATGTTATTCCTGCTAGAAGTTTATGAATTAAAGTAGCACTATGTGTTACCAGTTGTTGGTAGGTGTGCCTGCACAGTCTGAGACTGTTCAGTCAGTGCTGCCAGTGCCAGACTGTACAGGGACACACCCCCAACTGGTAACTTCCAGTTTACATTTATCAGTTTCTAGCAGGAATAGTAGAGGAATGGCACAACATAGAGTTATAGGCAATGCAATTAGTTACTAAAACAGACATTTCAGGTGCGGTGACAGGTCTTCTTTCTCACATGGGGCACAAGTCCCCACCATATGTAATAAAATAATTCAAATTCCGTATGCAGCTTAGTTGTACATTAGCCGTGCATGGACCAAACGATTCCAGTGTAGGGTAAAAAGAAAAAATATTAGGGTTTGGGTCTGACATGTATTTGATCATAGCCCCTGGCTTCTATAGAAACAGAGGCTTACCACTCAGTAATATCTGCCACTTTGTACCTGAGGCTCTCTACGTGGTAACTGAAAGTAAGGTTTGGCAGAGCCTGCTTTAATGCACGGCTTCACTGATGCAAATCCTCAAGCACAAAGACCTAATTCCGACCCCCTAGACCCCAATGCCAAATCTGTAACAGGGCCACCATGGGCCATTTATAATATTGATGTCTCCTTATGTGGCAGAGTAGCCCTTGGGCCTCTCTCAGACACACAAGCAGTATTGGTCTCTTCCCGTTGTCCCAATGTTTCAGTCTTCTGGAAACTGAAATGACCCAAAATTTCAGTCTTTCCAGTTATTTTCCTGCAGTGGAATCCGGATTATTAATACCTTGTGTTCTCGGCTTTTAAATTCTAAGGCAAATAAAAGAATATCAAATGAATCCCTCTGTAAACATGAATGTCCAGGATTTAGGGCTCTGAATTGGCGGCACCAGTCCAAGCACAATATTTAGGTAAGGGGCAGACGGCTGGATCGTGAGCAGGATTTACATGTTTGTGTTTGTATGGAACAGAAACACAATAGCAACCAGCGCCACCGGGCAAGTAAGATTCCCGGCCGGTTCCAATTCACTTGCCAGATGGAGAAGCAACTGTGCACGAGAAAGCTCTGGAAAGCATGCGTAAGTCGGTCACATCCTCCAGATGAAGTTAATATATTGCCTTTTACAGGGCCCATGGCTCCTTCATATACCAGTGGCTAAAAAATAGGAAATAATTGAGGGGTCAGGTTAGAGCTTTTTCACTTTTGGACAGATCAGTCCCATATTTTTATGGGAAGTTTTCCTCCAAGAAGTTGATGATGATGATGAAGAAGAAGAATGAATGAATGAATATCCGTGCTGTCCATGGTTAGGATTATGAAACCTTGTAGTCCTACATGGCCAAAAACTTGTGTACTGATCTTAATCTTGTCCTATGTGGATATTCTGAGCAAGCTGCCCATGGACCTACAAAAAGTACAAATCAAAGTAAATCCCGACAGGACTCCTAGATAAGTAAGAGTCCTGATTAACCCGTCCACACAGTGACTGGCAGCCTTCTGTGTATGCACACTTATACAGGGTAATCAGGACTCTGACGGAGCCAGAAGCAGAAGGTGCAGTCCATGCTGATGGATTAAAGGATAGGACTTCAGTATCAAGAAGCTGGAAAACCCCTTTAAGCTGATTGGCATGTGAACCAAGTGTTGGACCCTCACTAATCATATATTGACATCCTTTCCAAAGAATAGACCATAAATAGTCCCATCCTAGTCCTTTCTTTTCCTTCTTTCTTTCTTTTGTTTCTTTTTCTTTTCTTTCGTTTCTTTTCTTTGGGCTTCTCTATCAACTCTAACAAAATAAAGGTAACCCTTGAAGAATTTGTGTTATCCAGGGAAAGCAGTGAGTTTTATACAGATATTGTAGAAATGGAGTATGTGATGACCTGCTTCTGTCCAGGTATACACTTTATTAAAGGGGTGACCAAGATTTTAAAAAAGGGGGTTTACTTTTTCTAGAAACAGCGGTGCTTTTGTCCCCGAGTTGTGTGTGGTATTGCCTTTCGTCCCTATTGAAGTGAATGGGGCTTAGGTTCCATACTAGACATAGCCCCATAAGTTTACTGCTGTTCTGGGGGATAAAATGCCATTTTTTAAATTGGACAGCCCTTTTAAAGGCATGCACCATATTTGTGTCTAGGTGAGTGAATAAAAAAAAAAGTAGTCACCTTCTTATTGATAAAACGAGCTGGAATGTCCGCCTGACGCTCATCAGCACATTTTGAGAATCAGTCATCACCTAAACCGTCCCGCAGCCAACAGAGACCATATTAGGCAGCATCAGCAATATGACGGAGGAAGCTGAGACTCCTAGTCCCTGGCTTGGCATCTTGGTTGTGAAATCTTACTCTTTATCATCCTTTCCAAAACATTTTGCAATCCTGCTCACAGACCACAGCGGCAGCTGCCCTCCATCAGTAGAGGAAATTCACGATAGATAGGACTACAATGCATTTGTAGTAAACATGTACATTTAAATCCACAGCACCAGGAGCCGATCTTATTTTCTAGTTGGCATTTTCCCATGAGTAAGGCAATTGACCAGTCAAATTCCATTTTCACTTTTCTCGGTTCAGAATTTTGATGGCCAGTATTTCAGCATCTGCCTTTAATGTCAGATCAGTGGTTGTCAGACTCTTAGCACCCCCACCAAGGGATTGCAGCGCTGATATCAGTCCTGCGGTCTCTTCATTGGTTATATCAGGAGCACGACGGCTACTTAGTGGCAGCACTGCAGGGTGTTGAAGATCTCCTGTTTACTTGAATAGGACGAAGTTGCAATATCCTGCCCTGCTACTACTAAGTAGTGAACTAGTTTAACCAGTTAAAAGACCGCAGTGCTCACAGAGGTACTTCTGCCCCTTAAAACCGCTAATGAGCAGGGGTGCAGAGTGCCAGACCCTCACTGGTCTGAGGTTAGGGCATCGGTATTCTCATTTTAGAAAACCCCTTTAAAGGGAGTCTTTCACCCCAAATGTGCACTATCTCACACTAACACCATTGCGTCCCCACATTAAAATCCTACTTACCATAAGGTTGTCAGTTGCATAGTTCGTCTAAAAAATACTTTTATTGTATATGTAAATCAGGGTCTGAAGGTGCCCAGGGGCGGCGTTCCAACGGCCGGTGCCCAGGCCCCGTGCTGATTTCCATGTGCCAGTAATGGGTAGTACATTGCGCATGCGCCGGCCCATACGTCATGCTCCAGCCGACGCTGCATCAGAGGGCTGTCATCGGCGCAGGCGCTGGATTTCAAAAGAAGAGAAGGAGGTAATCAGCCAGAGAAAGGGCGGGCCAAATGGGCGAAAGGGGAGTGGTTGCACATGGAAATCAGCACAGGGCCTGGGCACCGGCCGTTGGAACGCCGCCCCTGGGCACCTTCAGACCCTGATTTACATATACAATAAATGTGTTTTTTAGACGAACTATGCAACGGACAACCTTATGGTAAGTAGGATTTTAATGTGGGGACTGTTATCGACGCAATGGTGTTAGTGTGAGATAGTGCACATTTGGGGTGAAAGACTCCCTTTAAGCCTTCATTGTCGATCTGGGATTCTGCTGCTTTTCGAAGATTAGTATGACTTGCCGTCCAACTTGAGCACTGTGAAAATGAGTACTAATCGGTGTCATGGTCTCTCTTCTCCAGAGCTATAAGAAAGATTCTGCACAGGGCTCGGCAGCTGGTAGACTCCAAGAAGGAAGATGGCTTCACCGCACTGCATCTGGGCACACTCAACAACCACCAAGAGGTTGTGGACATTTTAGTTAAAGAGGTAAAGCATAGTGCCGAGGTTATTTGTGACACGGCGGCTCGTGTTTCTGTGGAAAGCCTTCTTCTCTGACGTAAATTGGTGGTGCTGCAGCCTTTGATACCCTCTGTAATCTCAAGCACAATGAGGTCCCACTGCCCATTGTCAGTTAGGATGGGACTATACATACAGTGGGGTTCTGGAAGGCTACAAGATCCTAAACTAACCAGTCCGTGTTTTTAGCTGAGATGTGGCCAAACGTCCCATTCTGTGAATGAATTGGAGTTAAATGCAGTTACATATAAATCAATTACATGTGAAAACTTTAAAGGGCATCTGTCAGCAGAGTTCTACTTATACATGTACTTACTAAAACAGATGTGTCTGTTTCGATAGTAAGTCTTAAAGGGCATCTGTCAGCAGATTTGTATCTATGAACCTGGCTGATCTGTTACATGTGCACTTGGCAGCTGAAGGCATCTGTGTTGGTCCCATGTTCATATGTGCCCGCATTGCTGAGAAAAATGAGGTTTTAATATATGCAAATCAGCCTCTAGGAGCAACGGGGGCGTTACCATTACACCTAGAGGCTCTGCTTTCTCTGTAACTCCGCACTTTTATTGACAGGACCAGGCAGTGAAAACATCATAACTCCTGGACCTGAGTTCTTCTACACCAGGCATCCTCAAACTGCGGCCCTCCAGCTGTTGCAAAACTATAACTCCCAGCATGCCCGAACAGCCTACAGGTATCGGCCTACAGCAGGGCATTGTGGGAGTTGTAGTTTTACAACAGCTGGAGGGCTGCAGTTTGAGGATGCCTGGTCTAAAGTCAAGCAAAGTGGAGAGGGTGTGGCAGGTGCAGAGAGAGCAGAGCCTCTAGGTGTAACAGCAACGCCCCCGTTGCTCCTAGAGGCTCATACTCTCAGCAATGCGGGCACATATGAACATGGGACCAACACAGATGCCTTCAGCTGCCAAGTGCACATGGAACAAGTCAGCCAGTGTCATAGGTACAAAACTCCTGACAGATGCCCTTTAAAATATAGTACATGTCCGACTAGATCTCAGATCTGATGCAGTCATCTCAATGGTTGGTGTCCTCTTCTTCTAGTCCCTTTTAATATTGATTTATTAAATTATCCTTTCACAAGGAACAAAAATTCTACGGTTTTGCACAGGAAAAATATGCAGCATAATACAGTTTGAGGTTCATCAATAAATCCGCCGCCAGAACTGCAGTGGGGACAATCATAGGACGCATAAAAAGGAGTTGTAGTTCTCTCACTTCCTGGTCCCATGCCAGTGTCTGTTCACTGGGCTCCAGCGATGACGAGGCATATCATCAGCACGTGACCACTGCATCTAATCACAGGGCACGGCAGCCACGTGTCTCAGTCATGGATGGAGCCGGGTAAGCAGAGACCAGCAGGGGACCAGGGAGAAATACAGCTTTTATACAATTAGCTGGTTGAATCCACAGATCTGTGTTGTAGATTTGCTGCAAAACTTTTCTGCTGTAGATCCATTGCGCTTGTCTGTAACCTGAAACATTTCTAATCTTACATGGTCGTTCTTTATACAGTGTGCATTTGCTTTGTTTCACATCTCAGGGCCGCTGTGATGTCAATCTCAGGAACAATAGAAACCAAACGCCTCTGCATCTGGCGGTGACACACGGTCACATCAACCTGGTGCAGCTGCTGGTGGCAGAAGGGGCAGATGTGAATGCAGAAGATGAAGATGGCGACACGCCAATGCACATAGTGCTTGTCCAGCAGCACCTCTCCTGTCTGGAGCCAGAGGGCAATGGCTCCGCTACTCTAGCCAAGGTAAAAGAGGCAACAGTGCACATGCAAGACGATAACGATAGGGTTTCACAGCAACTGTTAAGAGAAAGGTGAATAAAAAAAAATAGGTCATTTGCATTGATTGCAAGAAATCCAGCAATGACAGAATCCAAGCTTTTGTCGCACCACTTTTTCCACCTTAGGGAGACATTGATTGTAATATTACTGAGACTCGTGGGTGATTAAATGCTGCTTTGGAGTTCTTGTCTGAACTGACATTTGAATGACTGAACAAGTGATGCTTTTGATGTATAGGAGCTTGTGCGCATTGGTGTTTCTGTTCACGATAAGCCCAATTTATCAGCAATGGGAAATATATATGTAGGTAATACAGTGCAATGTCTGATTAGAAGTATGACCTGTATATATATGAAAAACACCAGCGGGGGTCTGCTTTCAGCCTCCAACCCCAACCGCCTCCACCCCAAAGCCCACCTATGATAAAGCTGCCGGATCCCACATATACTGGACGCTGCTGGTGCCTGATGGATCCCATTAACTGTAATGAAATCCGCCAGGTGTTCGGTGTGAATACAGAATTTATGACGCAGGCTGTAGATATGAACCTAGCCTAATGCAGGATTAAAGAACTTGTTTGACACTAAAATGTAGAGGGAGTCTGGACGGTGTTGGAATGAGCAACCAATTTTTCCCAGAGCCCCCGTTCCAGTGCCTTGGCCTTGTACCTGCAGCTTCCGGCCCCAACCAGACCAGAAGTGATGAAATTGCATATATTCTATGTATGTGACTACTGCCAAGTAATCAGATATGCACATTGATGGGCTGACAGCAGTCACATACGTGTGTAAGGAATATTATCACTTCCAGTCCAGCAAGTACAACCTTACAGCCCTGGAAAGGGGACCCTGTGAGATGGTGAGTGCCTTTTTTTGAACACTGACCAGCCACCCTCTTTTTTGGATGTTGGACAGCACCTTAAAAATACAGGCGAGCAGCTTGTAATCAGCAGCAGTAGCTTTTCCGTTCACAATAAAAGGTCAGATCATCTATTTTGTGTGTGTGTAAAAATGTTTTCACAAAAAAATGAAAGCAGGATGCATGATAAAAACAGAATATTAGTGTTTCCGGTCCTTTGTTGTAAGAGTTATATATATTTTGGCGTTCCTATTGGTTGGCTTACTTTGCGCCATCTTAAGTCACGTCTTTTCCCACTAAGCCTCGCCCACTTGTTGAGCAAGACATAAAACTGTCTAAAACACATATTAAATAAGGTGCAAAACATTTATTCCAGATTTTTTTTTTGCACAGGTTAAGCCAGAATTCTGGTGGCATGTTTTGCATAGCAAATCTCCCCAGTTTTTTATTTTTATTTTTTTATTTTGTGCATACAACTGAATCCTACATATACATTCCCTCAAATGGCTGCTGAAAATCAACAACTTCTACTGCAAAAAAAACGAGACCTCACAAGGCTACATTGATGAAAACTTTATAAAGACATATCCAACAAGACGATGAAGGGCAGACTACTCTGTAGGATTTGAAGGCCAAAATCAGTGATATCATTAAAGGCGTTTTCCCGTGAACAACATCCATAGAATAAGGAATAGGTGTCTGTTCTTAGGGACCTCCTGTAATCACAAGAACACTGCTCCCGTGTGGCTGATTTGAATAGTGCAGCGGGCAGGCATGTACACTGCCACTCCTTTCAGACTGTATAGGACTGACGGGATAGCAGAGTGCAGTTGCTTGTGGGGTTAATATACAATAGAGGGGCAGTATATGTACATGAGATTTTTAATTATTTTATTGTGACTGGCTGCCTTCACATCACCATTTAGGCTTTCGTTCTTCTGATCCATTATTTTGAGCATTAGTTATGATCAATTTGTGTCACTTCCAGCAGAGATCAGTTGTGTTTTTTTGACGGGAGAAATGTCAAAAATGACTGATCTGTCACGGAAGTCACACAAACTGATCATAACTGATGCTGAAAATAACAGATCTTTTTTTTCTTTTTCTTCTGACAGATCAAAAAGCTAAACGATGCTGTGAACGTTCCCTTAGGGGGTTAATCCTACTTTTCCTGTTTTGTCACCTCACAGTTGCAGGCTACTGGTTTGCTTGGAAATACGGAACTAAATGTTGGTGCAGCAATTGCTTGCTTTTTGGCATTGTCGGGTGCAGACATTAACTACGCCAATCACCGCGGGAAGTCACCTCTGGACCTGATCATTGATGGAAGGATAGCACATCTCGTGAAGAGCTTCTCACAGAAATTCAGGTACCGCATCTTCCATATAAAACACAGACAGCGGTCATATAATCTGGGTTGTGCTGGGCAAGAAGGATCCTTCATTATTAATTATTATTCATTGGTCAGGCTTAGACAAATTCAGGTTGTGGATCTCTCTTGGATTAGGTGATCATAGAGGGTCCAGCGGTATCGAGCCACCATATCTGTAGCCCTTGTTGTTGTAGGAAACCAATCCAGTTTTCAAAGATGTATTGGCTTTACTGTCTATTATTTTCCGGAATTTTAATATTGATGACCAATACTCAGGTTAGGTCATGAATATGAGATCAGTGGGGGGTCCGACACCGGGCATTGTTTACCTGCTCGCCATCAACAGCAAGCTCCTTCCTATTCAAGTGTATAGGAATGAGCCGTCCCATAGAAGTGAATGGGACGGCTTCTTGTAATTACACCTGCTCACCTCTGCGATGTCGACGGCGAGCAGGTAAACAATGAAGGGACGACTGCGCACAACCTTTTCTTTAACCAGTTGATCGGCGGATGTGCCTGGCGTCTAATTAAAGGGGTTTTCCCATATACAATGGGGAGATATAGCTAGGATATGCCCCCATTGTCTGATAGGTGCGGTCCCACCTCTGGGACCCGCACCTACAACGAGAACGGAGCCGGGAAATGAATGGAGGGCGCACTGCGCATGTGCAGCCACCCTCCATTCATTTTGATGGGGTCGCTGAAAATAGCCGGGCTATTTCCGTCTGCCCCATAGAAATGAACGGAAGCAGGGGCCGCGCCTGCTCGGTGCGCTCCCATTCACTTGTGTTGGAGCAGCATTTGGTGGTAGGCGGACCACCCGGGGTCCACCAGCCACAGCTCTCCCCGCACCTATCAGACAATGAAGGCATATCCTAGCAATATGCCCCCATCGTATATGATGGAAATACCCCTTTAACCTGTCAGTCTGTTTTGGGGAGTGGGATGCCATTAAAATGCCGTTAATTTCTCTCCTTTGTATTGGTTTCAGGGAACAGGCTGAAACTGATCCCTCCACCATTAGCTGCAGCCTCCGCAGAGTCCATACTACTCCAAACACAATGACCAACCTCAGCCTATCAAGTGCTACCACTCCTTCCGAATGCCTTGTGTGTTCAGAACTGGCCATGCTCATCAGCTTCTTCCCTTGTCAGCACAACATAGTATGTGAAGGTAAGAGATGATGGGAACTCATTATGAAGCTTTAGCTCATTCACATCTGTGGCATACATTTATACAGCTCAAGGATAAAGCATCTTGCAGAAAGCTCCTTCTAGTGGTGGCTGCAGGCAGACAGAATGCTGTCATCAATGCATGTTTAGTTATTGCAACCGTTCTCAGAACACACATCACCACAGCGCAAACCAAGAGCGGGCATGGCGTCAGCAAGCAATGTGGGAGATTTTCAGAATTATGAATGCAGCTTTGATAATCATATGAGCTCCATCTGAGGATCTATACAAGATACGAGTAAAATCGCAATGCAGTTTTATTTAAATTTCTCATGATTTTTCTGCACATTTGTTCTCTGTAAAATAGCACTTAAGAGTAGACATATGCTCTTTAAAAGTGATCTGTCACCAGTTTTCTGCAGCCTTCACTTTTGCCTCCTAACAGCTCCAGCACAATGAGAGTCCCCATATTCATGAGCTCACGGCTCTCCCCGCCCATCTGCTGATGATTGACAGTTTTTTCCCCCATAAGAATCAGCAGCAGCTGGGCAGGGAGAGCCAGGAGCTTATGAATATGGGGGCTCATTGGCGTGTGCTCAATACAAGATTTTGGCAAAACAACTGAGTCAATTAAAGTGACCCAGCATTTTGATAAGGAGACCTGTCAGCTTTTTATGTTGCCCTTAGTTAGGACACCATAAAACTGGTGACAGATTCCCTTTAACAGGAATACCATAATCATGCTTAAAGGAGTTTTCCAGGACTACAGTATTCATAGGCCATATTTAGGCTAACAAATCAATATGAGATGGGTTGGGGTCCAAATCCAAGCTTCAACTAGCTGAAAGGGCATTATTGCTTCCCCTTCATTGTCTACCAGGCATACAGTCACACATTGGTTAGTGGCTGTGCCTAATGTTTTATCGCTCAGTCTCATTCACTTCGACAGGACTGGGCTGCAGTGAACCGTGTTTCCAGTAAACAATAGTCAGACCCCCACCAATTTGCCTATCCAAAGAATTCACTATCAATATTATAATCCAGGAATACACCTTTAACATACATAGCCCCTGTTTTCCTATGCATTGGGGATAACTTGATATAACTGTAATACACCTTTAAATATGTTACCTGGGTTTTTATGTTGAATAGGTAATAAATATTAAATTGGGGAGGGTCTGACTCTCAGCACCCCTACAGATCATCTGTTTGAAGGGGACGCTTACTTGGGTGAGCCCTGCGGCCTTGTCACGTCTTGCATTGCAGTGCTGTACTTTTCAAAGCAAGCAGTGCTTGATATCTCAGTGTGAGGAATATGGAATTGTGATCTAATTCCAGCCATTTGCTGTGAGATAGCAGAGGGAGTGAACTCCGCAGGGGTCCACATGCGTACAATTCACACCAGCACGGAGGCCAATTCATCCTACAGGAAAACCCCCCTGTAGGGAGTCTTGGCTATTACCCAGATCACTCAAATCCATCAGCCATCATGGAACTGGGGATTCATAAGGAATTATGAATTGCCCGTCCATCACAGGCATAAACCAGTTCTATATCTGCGACCCTGGGGCCAAGCTGGACATGCCCCTGGTCGTAGTTTGGGGTCGGGTGCCAGGAAGGGGAGATACAGTGATCTCCCAGCAGGAACCTAATAACGGAGCCATGTTTGGTCTCCAGCTATAGCCGGAACCCAGGCTGACCTGTTGGCCCAGAACCCTCTCCCTGTGACCCTCGGTCTGGAGCTATGGGCCATAATGGATGTTGTGAGTCTTTGGCTACCAGGACAAGAAAGGGAGGATGGACTCCTCCCAGAGGGAGGGAGGGAGGGGCGGGACCGACTACAGCTGAAAAGGCCCATGCAGGCCAGAGGCCAGGTTCTTTTCTCTGAAGGGGGTCACATCGAGTAATGTGTTTGGAGGGACCGTGGACAAACTGCTGACATCACTGCCCCCATGTGGCTGCAGCCAAGCATTACAGCAACCGAAAACTCATCATAACCCAAAGGACGACTCCTCCATATGGTAACTGACCCTTGCTATGTTTAACTCTGTTGTATCATACCACCTGTATTTGCACATCTGACCACTGTATATATTCTCTGTGTATATCGTGTATTGTCTAGTGCGCCCTTAAGGCAATTAAATATATAATTTAATCTTGTGCTGTTCTTGTATCACGGTCCACAAATTCCCACGTACATGTTTCGGTATAGTTATACGCTACTGCAGGTTGGTTTCTCGCCCTATATAATCCCGTTAACGGACCGGGCTTATATCAAACGAGGAACTGGTGGCTGAGAAAGCTCTGTTTCACTTGGTCAGTGAAAAGGCTCTCTCAGCTTGTCAGGGTTGTGAGCGAGTGTGGAGTTACGCCGGAGGCCGCGTGGACCACCGTCTCTCACCCCCCTGCCTCTCTGTGCCCGTGTGGACAGGAGGCTTCTGTGTAAAGTGAATCTAGCTGACCTTGCGTCCTTCCAGGGATGGCGTAACGTCACGTCTTGGAAACCAGTGACTAAACCGTATCTCGTGAGCTCGACGTAGTTGACGTCAGGCAGGGCCGCGAGGTGCGGAATTCATCACACTCAGCTTGGTCCTACTTCTTTCGATAAGAGGAGTGTAAGCAAGGATGTCTACAGAGTGCTCACGAAAGCGCCAAAGCCCCTCCAATCAACTGATCCGTGGGGTTACAGAGAGACAGACTGTCAATGAGCTAATATGGATGACCTATCCATGTGACAGGGGATCAATTGTAAAAACCTGGTTAACCCCAATAAATAAACTGTCCACTATGGGAATGCTGCTTTTTTAACATTTAGAAATAAACTTCTGAAATAAAAACCATTGTGTTTTGTATTGCAGAATGCTCCCGGAGAATGAAAAAATGTATAAAGTGTCAAGTATCAATCAGCAAGAAGATTAGACAAGGTGAAGTATATGGTGTAATAATTCTTCGCTGCCTGGTTGGATATTCAGAATTGTACCAAGCAGTTCAGGCAAATGTGACAGATCATCAGATCCACACAAAGAAATGTTCCAGCATTTTGGAAAACCTCTTTCTGATTATTTGATCCTTCTCTTTACTTACAGAGATTGGACCTTTTAAAGGGATTCTGTCACTATGAAAATTTGAATTAATCTGCAGGCAGCATGTTACAGAGCAGGAGGAGCTGAGCAGATTGATATATAGTTTTATAGGAAAAGATTCAGTAAAACCTCTAATTTATACTTTTATATCTTTGCTCATTTTGGGCTCTGAAGTCCAGGAGGCGGTCTTATCAGTGATTGACAGCTCTCTCTGTATACACAGCCATAGAGAGAAGGCTGTCAGTCACTGATAGGACCGCCTCCTGGACTTCAGAGCCCAGAATGAGCAGAGATAGAAATGGATAGAATACAATTTTTACTGAACCTTTTCCCATAAAACTTTATATCAATCTGCTCTTGATTGGGTAGGCATGGTAATTTGCAGCACTGTTCTCGCACACTGTTGTCAGCTGACCCAGCGCAATGACGTGTGCAAGCCAGTACACGCCTGCGCTGATCAGAAGATGAAGCCGAAGCACCCATAATGTGTATAGGGGCCTAAATATCCTGTGCAAGTTATGAGTTCACCCTTGCATAGGATCCCATAGTAGCCACATGGGCTCCCTCTACTGTATATACGCTCTGGTTAGTACTTGTTAAAGCACTTTGGAGACCATTGTATGGAAAACAGAGTAGAGTACTAGAAATTCACCTCCATTTCAAGCTCGATACCAGGATTGGTTTTTTATCGATATTGGGCTACGCTACTGCACAGCCCAGTATCAGAGAATGTGGCTGCGCCGGTCTCAGCACGGCCATGTTCTCCTTGGCAGCACAGGGGAGAAGGAGGCAGTGTCTCCCTCCTCCTGTGCCACCAATAGAGGGAGAGGGGCGAGAGAACTGGCGACCAATGACTAATAACGTTTCATATATAAATACAGGCAAAAGAAACACACTGCCTGTGACAGAGCGCTGCGATCAGAGGCAATTACCCCTCAGGTGCTGGCAGTGTGTTTCTTTTGCCTGTATTTATATATGAAACGTTACTAGTCATTGGTGGCCAGTGCTCCTACCACCCCCCCCCCCCCCGAACGCCGTAAAAAAAAAAAAAAAATGCACTATTCGCCATTTTCTTTTAGCCACATTGTCCCCCCAAAAAATAGGATAGGACTGTTGTATTATGAGCCGGCAGTTCCATAAAATGTGGAATGCCCGTGGCTTTTTTTGGCGTTTTATTTTTTTTGCATGGTATCGAGTATCGCAATACTTTTTTATGGTATCGATACTGAATCCAAATTTTGGTATCGAAAACAACTCTAGTTGCAATATGGGGAATAGATTGTGAAACGTTGGCCATGTCAACATAATGATTTTGGATGTTACTATCTGGTGACACATTTCATATAAGTGTGCAAAGACCAATGTGTTTTCCGTGTATTCCTTTGTAGACAGTACAGAAGTTGACAGTGTTCCCAGCTTAGAAGCATCTGATCGCAAGATGATGGAAGAGCTACAAAACCGATATCGCCAAATGGAGGAAAGGATGACCTGCCCGATCTGCATTGACAGTCACATCAAGTTGGTGTTCCAGTGCGGACATGGCTCCTGCGCAGAATGCAGCACATCCCTAACCTCTTGCCCCATTTGTAGGCAGGGCATTCGAGAGAGGATACAGTTATTTGTCTGAGTGTTGCTAGAGTGCGGGGGTCAGCGGCATAGACCTCAAGGACGGAAGCTTGCCTGAGCTAAGCATGGTTGTGTAGACCCTTCACCCAGTGCAAGGGTTCTGGGAGGAGAGGCGACCCAACATTGCTTATGAAGAAGTGTGGCTGCAGTGTGTTCTTGTAAGCACCTATATAATATGTATCTCTCCACACTGGAAGGGCTATTCTATAGCGCAGTCTTCCTGAGAAGTCCTATTTTGAGATGGACTGAAAAGGCCAATTCCAACCACTCATTCTATTATAATATGTCATCACTGCCCATTCTTGACATGGTGTCTATATAGGAGTTTTCATTGTTTTTGTTTCTGTAAAAAGAAAGGAAAAAAAAAACCTAAACCACAGCCTTCCAATACAAAAAAAAATGCTGCATTTCTTTTATTCATACATGTTCATGAGACAAAGCAATACTTTAGGTCAATAACCCGCAAGTGTAGACTTCTGCGAAGTGTAGACTATCTGCATCTGTTGATGGCCCATGGAAAGAAAAAAGAAACTCCTGCTTGATGGGAGTTTATCAGTGACCGTTGAATGCTGGTTTTAGATAGGTTTAGGGGCCCTTTTTACATGGGCCACTGTTCGGGAATAAGCAACGCTTCTTCCCAATTGTTGCCCCATGCGAACTTGCTAAAAATATTTTTTTTCAGTCAGCACATCTCCTCATGTAAAGAGGTGTGCTGCCGACTAATGAACACTGTCTAGGGCCAAACGAGTAGCAACGATCATTCATCCCCATACTATAATTGCTGCTGGTAATGAGCCTTGATCGACATGCTGTATCACCGATCCTGGTGCTCCCTACCAGGGATAATACCTACCCATGTAAAAAGGACCCTAAAGCTAGCCTTCGATGGGGGGCAGATATGGTCACACTTAGATGTCATGACGTTAGACTAGAGACCGGAAGATAGGAAAGGATGTGTGGTTCTCTATAGATCTGTTAACATCACTTCCGCATCTTCCATTTTCAGATAAGTGAGTGAATTAGCAACTTGATATTTGCTCATTTTTGTGTACAATGTATGAAAATTGTATATTAATGAAATAAAAGCAGGCTTGTTAATATTACCAAATTCATGCTTCTAGTCTCTTCCTGTGTCAAATTGTTTGCCGCCCTTTCTGTAGCAGCTAGGGGTGATTTTTCACCTGCTTCTACCGACTATTCACCTCCTGCTGATTAGCTGCAGACACACTTCCTTCTGATCTTATAGACCTTTGTGAATACTTAACCCCTTAGGGACGCATCACGTACCTGTACGTCATGGTTTCCGAGTCCTTAAGGACCCATGACGTGCAGGTACGTCATGAGTAGTTCCGATCACTGCTGCTCTGCCGGCAGTGATTGGAACAAGGTACCTGCTGAAATCATTCAGCAGGTACCTTGTTACAATGCCCAAGGGGGTCCTGTGACCCCCCATATCGGCAATCGCTGCAAACCGCAGGTCAATTAAGACCTGCGGTTTGCAGCGCTTTGTGCGATCTCTGATCCCCGCGGTCTGTGACTGCGGGGATCAGAGAGTTAATGCCCCCAAAGCGTTAATTTTTAGCCCCCTCCCCCCCCCACTGCAGCCGCCAATCATATTTTGGCTGCGAGGGTGCAGGGGAGGTGGTTGCGGGATCCCCCGCCCGCCTCCTCTTTCTATTCCCTGGTGTCTAGTGGTTCTATGGAAGGGTTAACAGGGAGGGAGCTCCCTCTCCCATCGGGGGGCTGCTGTGCCTTTGCAGCCCCCCAACTGGATGGGATCACAGAGGGAGGGAGCCCCACTTCCTCCCCATCCATCACCCGCTGCTCTCTTATGGCAGCGGGTGATGGTTGCCATGGGAGCAGGACGCTTTCAGAAGCGTCCTGCTCTCCATGGTGCTGAAAGTCTGAATAGACCTGCTAAAGGTCTATTCAGACTTTGTAAAGTAAAAAATACAGCACAGTGCACTATATAGGTCCTGTTACGGTATAACCCGGTATAGTGAGGGTTAATACCGTTCGGGCGATTCCCCTGGAGAAGAGCACAGCAACCCACAACCGCTGGAATCCACCGAACTGGAACCATATGAAGTCCTCCTTTCCTGGAACAGGCAAGAGAACGTTCTGACGTAGCAATTCCCCCCAAGTACGAGACGAGGCTCCGTATTAATGGTTAAACAGGAATTCTCTCTTTATTGAGGGCTACCTGCCCGGTATTTATGCAGGTCTCCCACCTGGTGGACACTCCCCTAGGGGACCAGAAGGAAGACTGCGACACAGGGGATACAGCAGCCAATCACACACAATGGGACAATACAGACACCCCCAGCATATCCCTTCCCTCTGCCTGTGATACCATTACCCTACACAGGTTAATGTAATCATCACAGGCAGGAGAATACACAATGTCTTCTGTCCTGGAGACAATCAAGGAGTCATTCAATTATCTTTCAGGACAAAGGGAAATCGCCAATACACACGTGGGGACAATAGGACAGACATCATTATTCAATATACAATGTCCCACCCTTTACAGTACACACAGACATTTAACATATCCCCAGATGGCCTGGATCTGAGCGCTCAATATATCCAAACAGCGCTCAGATGCCACAAACACAGTCAAATCGCCATGGGGTTTAAGTTTAGCGTGGGCTGATGAGAGGGGCCATAATCCTGGGGCAAGAGGCTGGCAATCTGTCCCCTCCAAAACTCAGTGGCGAGTTTGGTTTCGCCACACATCTCCCCTTTTCCAAACAGACTAACAGGGTATCTGACCTTCTGCCGGTCAGTGCCCTTGTTAGTCCAGCAGCCCACCCACAAAACAGAAACAGCAGTACAGCCCACCCACAATAAATGGTTACTACACCTGAGCAAGGAAAACACCTGTCCATGTCCATGTGCCTCACTACGGCTGTGTGGGGGACTGGTAGACTGCCTGAGTGGGTTGCTGAGTGGGCAGAGACCAGCGGTACTCTGCCCTGGTGCCAGCGCTACCACGGGAGTAGCCTGGTTGGAGCCTGGTTGTTGTAGGGGGAGACCGACTGTCTCCCCTTTAGATACACAGCTCTGCTGTTGTAGGGAGAGACTGACTGTCTCCCCTTTAGATAGACCACCATGCTGCTGTGGGGGGAGACCGACTGTCTCCCCTTTGGCTAAATGGCCCTGTTGCTGGGGGACAGGACCGACTGTCCCTACCCCTGTGCTGTGAGTGCAGAGACCACGGTCCCATCTGCACTGTTGTGGGGCTTACTGTCTCCCCTGGTGCGTTAAACTGCCGCTGGGGGATGGAGACCGGGCTCCCAATTCCCTGTAAATCACACGGCCGATGGGGAATGGAGACGATGCTCTTCTCTCCCTGCAAAACATACTGCCGCTGGGGAGCAGGACCGACTGTCCCTACTCCCTTAAAATCCGGCTGCCGCTGGGGAGAGCAGGTAACAAGCTCCTCTCCCATACATACTTCCAGCCGCTGGGGAGGGAGACCGACTGTCTCCGCTCCCAACACAGTGTCCTGCTGCTGGGGAAAGGAGACTGGGCTCTCTATTCCCTGCCGGACTCTCTGCCGATGGGGAGGGAGGACAAGGCTCTCCTCTCCCAGTAAGTCACTCTGCTGCTGGGGGCCAGGACCGACTGTCTCTGCCCCTGAAACTTAGCCTGCCGCTGGGGAGAGGGGTAACAAGCTCCTCTCCCATACATACTTCCAGCCTCTGGGGAGGAGACCGTCTGTCTCCGCTCCCAATACAGTGTCCTGCTGCTGGGGAAAGGAGACTGGGCTCTCTATTCCCTGCTGGACACTCTGCCGATGGGAAATGGAGCCTGGGCTCCCAATTCCCTGCATTTGACTCTGCCGCTGGGGGACAGGACCGACTGTCTCTGCCCCCTGTAACTCAGCCTGCCGCTGGGGAATGGAGACTGGGCTCCCAATTCCCTGCAGGACCGGTGGAGAGACCTCGGTCCCATCTCCACCGGCCACCTGGGGTTCTTCCCAGTAGACCTCCACAATATCCTCCCAGCTGAAGGGCTCTGGACCTGGGTCTGACACTCTGCTCTCTCGCTGAGCCCTCTCACTGGAGTGGAACAGCTGCTGGTAGTCCTGTTATAGCTCCATCTCCCGGGTCACCAGGTGGACCAGGTCTTGCTCAATTTTGTGAGTGTCGTCCCAGTCATACCTGCTCTCCCGCCACTCAAAGAGGTCCCTGAACCGGGCTTGTGTAGGGCTCCCAAACTCCAGCTCTGAAAAAGTCTCCCATAACAAGCCAGGACCATCAAACTCCTCTCCCTCTGGCATGTCATGCTCGGCTGTCCGGGGTAGGTACCGAGCTTCATACCACCAGAGTGCCTGGTAGGCATCTTCCAGACACATCTCCCGCCTTACCAGGTGCTTCAGGTCTTCTACCCACTCTTCCAGGGGCTGCTCTCCTAGGAAGGGCATCCGCAGGGCTACTCGCTTCTGCTGTCGCTGCTCGTCCTTGGGGAGCCTCTCGTCCCGCAGATACTCCACAATACCCAGTGCCTGGTACCAGATGCCTTTGCGGACTGCATCTCGGTCATCCATGACACCCTCATCATACTCCACTAGTGGTTCCATACCGGTGCTGTACTGGGACACGCTTTGCCCTCAAATTGTAAAATCCACGGTGCCTTCTGTTGCTGTCCTTCTGGCTGTAGGAACGATCCCGCTGCTTGCCACCAGTTGTTACAGTATAACCCGGTATAGTGAGGGTTAATACCGTTCGGGCGATTCCCCTGGAGAAGAGCACAGCAACCCACAACCGCTGGAATCCACCGAACTGGAACCATACGAAGTCCTCCTTTCCTGGAACAGGCAAGAGAACGTTCTGACGTAGCAATTCCCCCCAAGTACGAGACGAGGCTCCGTATTAATGGTTAAACAGGAATTCTCTCTTTATTGAGGGCTACCTGCCCGGTATTTATGCAGGTCTCCCACCTGGTGGACACTCCCCTAGGGGACCAGAAGGAAGACTGCGACACAGGGGATACAGCAGCCAATCACACACAATGGGACAATACAGACACCCCCAGCATATCCCTCCCCTCTGCCTGTGATACCATTACCCTACACAGGTTAATGTAATCATCACAGGCAGGAGAATACACAACGTCTTCTGTCCTGGAGACAATCAAGGAGTCATTCAATTATCTTTCAGGACAAAGGGAAATCGCCAATACACACGTGGGGACAATAGGACAGACATCATTATTCAATATACAATGTCCCACCCTTTACAGTACACACAGACATTTAACATATCCCCAGATGGCTTGGATCTGAGCGCTCAATATATCCAAACAGCGCTCAGATGCCACAAACACAGTCAAATCGCCATGGGGTTTAAGTTTAGTGTGGGCTGATGAGAGGGGCCATAATCCTGGGGCAAGAGGCTGGTAATCTGTCCCCTCCAAAACTCAGTGGCGAGTTTGGTTTCGCCACAGGTCCCAAAACAGCAATTTTTTTGCAAATTTTCCATTTTATTCCATTTTTCCAGTAACAAAGCAAGGGTTAACAGCCAAACAAAACTCAATATTTATTACCCTGATTCTCTTGTTTGCACAAACACCCCATATGTGGTCGTAAACAGCTGTATGGCCAAACGGCAGGGCACAGAAGGAAGGGAACGCCATATGGTTTTTAGAAGGAAGATTATGCTGGACTGGTTTTTTGACAAATTTGAAGCCCCCCTGATGCACCCCTACAATAGAAACTCCAAAAAAGTGACCCCATTTTGGAAACTACGGGATAAGGTGTCAGTTTTGTTGGTACTATTTTAGGGTAAATATGATTTTTGGTTGCTCTATATTACACTTTTTTTGAGACAAGGTAACAAAAAATTGAAATTCTGAAATTTCCAAAAACCATATGGCGTTCCTTTCCTTCTGCGCCCTGCAGTTTGGCCATACAGCAGTTTACGACCACATATTGGGTGTTCGTGCAAACTAGAGAATCAGGGCAATAAATATTGAGTTTTGTTTGGCTGTTAACCCTTGCTTTGTTACTTGAAAAAATGGATTAAAATGGAAAATTTTCCCAAAAATCGAAATTCTGAAATTTTATCTCCATTTGCCATTAACTCTTGTGGAAAACTTAAAGGGTTAATTACATTTGTGAGACTTACATAATAGAAACCACCCAAAAATTACCCCATTCTAGAAACTACACCCCTCAAGGTATTCAAAACTGATTTTACAAAGTGACTTCAGACCTGAACTGGTCCCTAAAAAGTGGGTTTTTGAAAATTTCTGAAAAATTTCAAGATTTGCTTCTTAACTTCTAAGCCTCGTAACGTCCCCAAAAAATGAAATGGCATCCCCAAAATGATCGATACATGAAGTAGAAATATGGGGAATGTAAATCAATAACTTTTTTTGGCGGTATTACTATGTATTATAGAAGTAGAGAAATTGAAACTTGGAAAATTGCAAATTTTTCAAAATTTTGGGTTTATTTTGTATTTTTTTTATAAATAAAAATGAAATTTTTCGACTTCATTTTACCACTGTCATGAAGTACAATATGTGACGAAAAAACAGAATGGCCTGGATAAGAAAAAGCGTTTTAAAGTTATCACCACATAAAGTGACACTGGTCAGATTTGCAAAAAATGGCCGAGTCCTTAAGGTGAAATAGGGCTGAGTCCTTAAGGGGTTCAGTAGTTTTCCACCATAGTAAATAGAGGCATATAGGATCAGGCCCTTTGTTTTTAGTGTTTTTTAGTACATTCGTCTTTAAAAGCCATCATTTTTGTCGATTTGGTTATGTAAATTTTAAAAATAAAATTGTTTGAGGTTTTTTGAGTCTGGTTTTTAACTTTTTTTTTTTTTTCTTTTTTGTTAACGGCACAACATGCAACTAAAATATTTTTTTAAATAATGTCCCTTTTCAATGATGTACTTGGTATACTGACTAGCAGGATCCCTAGCAGTCGTAAGAGTGAAGAGGCAACAGTTTCAGCAATGTATTATAGATTAGATAGGCACTTAACCATCCAGAGTCATCATAGAAATAAACGTTTATTTACATAAACTGGTACACAATAAAAATGAATAAACTAATTAAAATAGATAATTAATCAAATACACCCTCTGAATGTACACTGTAAAAGAGAAAATAATATATAGTGTTGAATAGACCGTGAATTCTCATGCCGTAATAGCAAAAGTTGAACAGTCTACTTTAGATAGATAGCATTAGATAACGCCGCAAACATTCATCTAAATGTAAGGTATAGCAGATCCATGGAGAATGGAGTCTCTTAGCAGATAATGCATATCATTCTATCTCAAATTAATATCCAGAGATTCATCTCATTTACTCATATGTCAAACATATGTCAAAAGATCTCCGATAATTCAATCAAACATATCCATTAAGCTGATAGTTTCCCGTTAGTTCCAAAGTCACTGTAAATGTTTAATAATGCAGATACAGTCTATTTGATGTCTCCTCTGGAACACAATGCTGCTGGGATATATAGAATATTCATGTAATGTTTTCACTCAAATATCCCCTCACTGCAGGTGTAGGATCAATATATAAGGATTGTGATCACTTTGATAGTACTCACATTTCAGTGGATCGTTGCTGAGTTCAGTGTTCCTAGTGGCGTCCCACGTGTCATGGAGCACTGAATGTCTCTTGCCTCCGTTCGATTCCTACAATGGTGAGCTTGCTAATTCAACACTGCCTCCGCTCCAGTCTCGGCATCCCACGTGTATATTTTAGCTCCTTGGTCTGCGCTGATACTGGCGTCTCAGATGTGTGGCATACACCTCCGGGGCCGCAAACCTGGCAGCAGTGTTAAGTTGAAAACGTTTTTTGTCAGTCCCTGCAGTGGGGGTTTGTCCAATTTCTGCCGGCAGAATATTTGCTTTCTAATGTTGCTCCTTAAAAGCGCAGCGTATACAGGTACTTAAAAGCCGTGATTAGTGTAAGTCTCATTATGTCTGACTTCTTCCTCAGTGGTTGTCCAGCTTCTAAATCCATACCCTTATATACTCTGTTTCCAATCTTTTTATTTTAGTACGTTTTGTTTTGTTTTTTTATAACCTGGAAAAAAGTCAGTTTTATTTTTTTATTAGTGCAACATGCAATTATTTTTTTTTATGATGTCCCTTTTCCATAATGGTAATTTTAATATATGGGTTATGGTAGCTGGGGGTGGAGTTAGAAACTGCAGCACAGCGTGTGATGGTGTCTTTTTATCTTGTCTGTTTCCTTATTTTTTCTTTATTTCTCGCTCGTATCATTGGGGGACACAGGACTGTGGGTTTATAGCTGTTTGCTGCCACTAAGAGGCGACACTAGGCTGACAACTGTTGGCTCCTACTTTGCCATCTATACCCCCTCCAGCCTGGAGAGAACATATCTGTTTTTAGGTTAGTGTCGTAGGAGGCAGACCTCCCTGCTTAGCAGGGGGCTTCATTTTGCTTTTTTCTCTTATTTTAGTCTAGTTGGGGAGCCTGGCTGGTGTTGATTGCTCCCACCGCCCTGCCTCCCCCAAGAAGAAAAGGTGGACCAGGGCAGCCCCGCTCCCCTGCCTACTGCCAGCACAAGGGCCACCTGTTCTCCAAGCCCTTCCCTCACCAGTCCCCTGCCACTTTTGTGCCTGCAACTGAAGAGATGGCCCTGCTGGTCTAAGATGGAAGGGCGAAGAACACAGATGAAGGCAGGTGAGTATATTCACCCCCCCTCCCTTCCCTCCCAACCAGTCTCCATCCTCCGTCTGGCTCCAGCAGATTCGAGCCCCAGGCACCCGCGGGGGGTTAATGTAGGAGGGGGTATAACCGATTACCGATGCGTTGTCTTGGGCGGGCACCATTTGCGCCACTGCCGTTTCATAATTTTTAATTGAAAAAGTACCACGGCACTCAATTTTTGATGCAAAATTTCAGAGTAAATTTATTTCTCTTATCATCCATCCACAGTATAAGACTATAGCATATTGGTTGTAGATTACAGTCTGGCCAACGTTTCGGTCCAGTCCTGGACCTTGTTCACGGCCTATATAAGGACATAGAAAATTGAAGGTACAAATAAGTACATGAAGTATAACCAATCTCGTGTGGATGAAGGTACTTATCTTACAGTAACTCAATATTTTAATAGGAAAAAGAAACAGTCAAGGGTTAGATTATCCATAATGTTGTTATGGAGATGCGATTAGGTTCCAGGTTAAACAGATTCCGGTACATGAAATAGATCCCAGTACATGAAATAGATCCCAATGCATAAAGTTTGAATAGAAAAGATCCGTTATCTATAGGTGGTATTAAGGGGTTAAAAGAACCCCTATAGGTGGTATCACAATATAAATATTATACACCTTGCATATCACAATATACATATTATATACCTTGCATATAGAGTAGCTTACCGCTGACATCGATGATTGGATAAGGTATGTGGATGGCGTGGCTGCATTGCCGCCGTGCTGGCTATAAATATGTACGATATAAATATGTACGATATGTCCCTGACTATTCATATTTCCCTGTCCATAACTTGAGGGCGCTTGCCCTCACATTCTTGCCCATAACTTATTTTTTTGTTCCATCGCGCCTGCGCATTTAAACTTGATGATGCCCACACTACGCTGTCCATAGCGATCTCATCTAACCCACGGCGCCTGCGCACGCCTCCCGATGCCGGATATTCTCTTTGCGCGTGTGCACCCTCCCCTGCCTCACTGGATGCGTGTTTTGGCGCGCACATCGTACATATTTATAGCCAGCACGGCGGCAATGCAGCCACGCCATCCACACACCTTATCCAATCATCGATGTCAGCGGTAAGCTACTCTATATGCAAGGTGTATAATATGTATATTGTGATATGCAAGGTGTATATTATTTATATTGTGATACCACCTATAGGGGTTCTTTTAACCCCTTAATACCACCTATAGATAACGGATCTTTTCTATTCAAACTTTATGCATTGGGATCTATTTCATGTACTGGAATCTATTTTATGTACCGGAATCTGTTTAACCTGGAACCTAATCGCATCTCCATAACAACATTATGGATAATCTAACCCTCGACTGTCTTTCTTTTTCCTATTAAAATATTGAGTTACTGTAAGATAAGTACCTTCATCCACAAGAGATTGGTTATACTTCATGTACTTATTTGTACCTTCAATTTTCTATGTCCTTATATAGGCCGTGAACAAAGTCCAGGACTGGACCGAAACGTTGGCCAGACTGTAATCTACAACCAATATGCTATATTCTTATACTGTGGATGGATGATAAGAGAAATAAATTTACTCTGAAATTTTGCATCAAAAATTGAGTGCCGCTCGTCAGCTTCGCGGCAGTCATGCTCCTCAGAGAACTGAGGGGGCGGGGCTAGCCTTCCCACCGTGAGAGGGGACGTCTCTTCCTTCTGCAGACCTCAGCAGCACTCTATCGGGGACCACAGGACCTAGGTTGGCCGGCGATTCTGGTAGGCATATAGCTACCCCCTCCAGCGTTGAGCGCTGTCACAGGAAGAACGCACCATGTCTGACCCAATCAGTACATCCCCTCAGTCCACCCGCAGGGCCACCTACTATGCTTGCACTACTTGCAATGTAAAATTCCCTCATGGTCAGGCAGACTCTCTGTGCTCGGCATGCCATGCACACAGGCAGGTTCAACCCCCCCCACCACAGCCCACAGAAGTGCAGGACCAATCTGTCTGTGTGAAACCAGACTGGGCACGGGCCCTATCCCGGGCAGTGGTGGATCTATCTAAGATATCCCAATCCACCCTTTCTCATGGGTCGTTTGGTTGATAAATCGCCTCCTCCGCACCGTCTCAGGGCAACCACTCCAGGGGAAGGCCTTCTAACAAGCGTCCCAGAGCAGGACGTCATTTCTCCTCTGACGCCTCAGCATCCCCTCCCCCTCCTGGTTCTCAATCGCAGGAGTCCTCCCTCCTGGGAGAAGCAATGTCTGAGGGGGAGATTGCTGATTCGGATGTGGATCCGAAACGGTCTTCCAAGATTGCTTCCATGGTAGACAGCCTGGTGCCTGCTGTCCGGGACGCTTTCCAGGTGCAGGACGACCTCCCCCCCCCCCCCCACCCCCACCAGCCACTATTTCTGCACTCGAAGCATGCGCCTAAGACTTTCCCCTTACACAATTACTTCTCTCTGGTCGGCGCCAAAGCGTGGGACCATCCAGGTCAGTGCTTTCTTGTCCCCAAGCTGCTGGATCTGCTCTATCCTTTTCCCACTGAGTGCATGGTGAAATGATCCTGTCCTCCAAAGGTAGATCCCCCGGTCGCTTGCCTTGCAAAAAATACGGCTATTCTGGTATATCTCTCCAAGATCCAGTGGACTGTCGCATAGAGTCTCTTACCAAGTCCATGTTTGTGGCCAGCGGCTCAGCACTGTGGCCCATTTTCACTTCTGCCTGGATGGCTAAGGCGGTCTCGGAATGGGCTCTCCGTTTGAACCAGGACTTGGCGGCGGATCTTCCCCCAGCTGAGCTCCAATCCTCGGATCTCCAAATTTGTCAAGCAGGGAAATATCTTTGAGGCGGCCCTGGCTATGGTGGCTCGCTCCTCGGCCCTCGTGGTGTCTCTCCGCCGGGAGCTCTGGCTTAAAGTCTGGGCGGCAGATTCATCCTCTAAGGGGCTCACTTATGGTCCTTTCTGTTTCCGGGTCCCAACTCTTCGGAACACGGTTAGATGAAATCATCTCAGAAGTGACGGATGGGAAGAGCACCCATCTCCCACAGGCTAGAACCAAGCGCACATTTCGTCCTAGTGCTTCGGCTTCGCATTTCAGTCCTTTCGACGATCCTCGGGCACACGGCCATCGGCCAACATTTCCACCAGACCGCCCATGCAGGACCAGCGGAAAAAAAACGTCTTTTAAATCCCAAACAGCTTGGCGCCTGTGCACACAGCCAGCACGTTCCGCTTCTGGCAAACAGTCTTCCGCATGAAGATGCGCCCCTGCCCTGTCGGGTGGGGGGTCGTCTCCTCCTCTTCCAAGAGACCTGGCAGGCTCACATCTCGGACACATGGGCACTCGAGATCGTAACCTTGGGTTATAACTTCAGTTCCTCTGGAGGAACAATTTACTGGTTTTTATTCAAACCTGTTTGTGGTTCTCAAAATGGAGGACGCTGTCCGCCTGGTGCTCGATCTCCAGGTTGTAAACCGGTTTCTCCGAATCCAACGATTCAGAATGGAGTCCCTTCGCTCTGTGGTTGCTTCGTTGGATCAAGGGGGATTCCTAGCGTCCATAGACATTCAGGACGCCTACTTGCACATCCCCTCCTTGCCCTTCTGCGATCCAGGGGCATCACGCTGCTCCCCTATCTGGACGACATTCTGATCAAAGCTTCGACAGTCGCTCAGTGCGAAGACATTCTGCGGGTCATCCTGGACGCGCTTACTCGCTTCGGCTAGTCTTCCCTGCATCCCTCCACACGCATGAGGCATGATATTGGATACGGGCGCTGCGTTGGGTGCGCCTCCCCCCGAACAAGAGGCTGGTATGGTCGGCACTCCGGTGGTGGATCGCACCTGGAAGTGGGGAATTCCTACTCCCAGTGACCTGAATGGTCATCACCACCGTTGGCAGCCTTCAATGCTGGGGAGGGGTCTTCGCCACCTGGACAGTCCAGGGTGTATGGTCTCCATTGGAGTCCAAACTGCCCATCAACATCTTGGAGCTCCGGACCATTTAGCATTGGACTCCTCTCCTGGAGAGCCGACCCCTCAGGGTACAGTTAGACAATCGGCAAAGATCCTGCAGTGGGCAGAAGCTCACGTTCCAGTGTTCTCATCGGTCTACATCCCGGGAGTGGACAATTTTGCAGCAGATTTTCTCATTTGGACGACAGTGGACCCCGGGGAGTGGTCCCTTCATCCGGAGGTGTTCGAGGTGTTCTGTCTCCGATGGGGCAGACCGGACGTGGACTTGATGGCGTCCAGGCTCAATCACAAGCTCCCTTATTTCTTCTCTCGCACAAGAGACCCCAAGGCGTGCACCATAGACGCCCTCGTGGCACCATAGGACGGCTTTTCACTCCTGTATGTCTTCCCACCCCTTCCTCTCCTGCCTCGGATTCTGCACAGAATCGGAATGGAGGGCATCCAGACAATTCTGATCGCCCCGGACTGGCCCCGTCGAGCGTGATACACCGACCTCATTCTTCTTCTAGGGGACACACCGTGGCCCCTTCCGCTCAGGACTGATCTTCTCTCAAAGAGTCCGGTCTTCCACCAGCGTTTAGATTCGCTACGCTTGACGGTGTAGCTATTGAAACCTTCATTCTGAGACAGAGAGGTTTCTCTGACAGGGTTATTCGTATGATGATTAAAACCAGAAAGCCCACGTCGTCCAGAATCTATTACAGGACTTGGAAGTCCTTCCTGCATTTCTGTGAGGAACGCAATCTCCCTCCCAGGCGTTTCTCCCTTCCCACTATTCTTGCGTTTCTTCAATCCGGATTAGGACTCGGACTCGTGCTTAGTTCCTTGAAGGGCCAGGTCTCAGCCCTATCCATATTTTTCTAGCGTTCCTTGGCTTGGTTAGGCCTGGTCAACACATTTCTGCAGGGGGTGGCTCACACGGTTCCTCCCTACCGCCCCCCATTGCATTCTTGGGACTTGAACCTAGTCCTGGGCTTGCTCCAGTCTGCTCCGTTCGAGCCTCTGAGTGCAGTTTCTCTCCGCTTTCTCTCCTGGAAAGTGGCCTTTCTAGTGGCAATCACGTCCATCAGGAGGGTTTCAGAATTGGCAGCTCTCTCTTGTAAGGACTTGTGTTTCACCAAGATAAAGTGGTGCTCCGCACCAGTGCCTTCTTTTCAGCCAAAAGTGTTGTCGGCTTTTCATGTCAACAAGGACATTGTTCTGCCCTCGTTCTGCCCGCAGCCCTCACATCCGAAAGAGTGAGGATTGGCGGTCTCCAAGGTGACGATTGCCAGGTGGATTAGTTCAGCGATTGCTGAGGCGTACTGCTCCCGGGGCGAGGCCTGTCCCCCAGGAATCACGGCCCACTCTATCAGAGCAGTCGGAGCTTCTTGGGCTCATCTCCACCATGCATCTGCGTCTCAATTGTGTAAGGCTGGGACTTGGTCTTCCTTGCACACGTTCACCAAGTTTTACCGGGTGCATTCTCTTGCCTCAGCGGATGCTGCTCTGGGCCACAGGGTTTTGCAGGCCCCAGTGTCTTAACTTCCGCTAGGGAATTTTTTCCATGGGTTTCTGGTATTCCCTCCCCGTGGACTGCTTTGGGACGTCCCACGGTCCTGTGTCCGCCAATGATACGAGTGAGAAAACGATAATTTTGTAAACTCACCTGTAAAATCTCTTTCTCGCTTAGTTCATTGGGGGACACAACACCCACCCAATTTTCTTAAGTGCTGCATGTAGTGACAGTTGGTTGCCGGTTGGGACTTATGTTCTGGTTCGGTCCTACGGTAGTGTGCTGTTCTAGTTTTGTTTTTCAGTTTATTTTCTGCTTCTCCTACTGCTTGTGCACAAACTGATATGCTTTCTTCAGGCTGGAGGGGGTATAGCTGGCAGAGGAGGAGCTAACAGTTTTCAGCCTAGTGTCGTCTCCTAGAGGCAGCAAACGGCTATACCCACGGCCCTGTGTCCCCCAATGAACTAAGCGAGAAAGAGATTTTACAGGTGAGTTCACAAAAATCAGTTTTTTACACTTTGTGCACCCATATAAGGTCATAGAAAACATTTGAGGCACATTTCACATTACATTTTTCAAACTTTATTGCTGAATTCTCCTGTAACTGGAGCTGACATGTTGTTGGCCACAATTACAAGGGGAATACAGCTTCCAGAGAGGTTGTACAAAGCTGATGTGAGTCTGCTAAGACCCAGCAGCAGGCACAGACTCCCAATCCCCAGCTATCACATGACCGCTGGGACTGGAGCAGGAAGCAGCATTGCCTGATCTCTATACACACCGCTCATTGAGCATTGTGCATAGATCAATAGGGAGGACATGGACGGTGAAAAACCTGCTTTCTCTGTAGGGAGCCCAACTGTTACTGACAGCGTTCTCCCCACAGCTGTGGCCTCTGCAGAGTTTTTTTTAAACATCTGTGCAGAGATATGCACCAACCACCTGGACGTATATAGTCAATGGGTGGTTGGCAAGAGGTTAGACAGCACTTTGACCCTTGGTGTAAATATGGCATACATTAGTAAAGTAGACATTCTAGCTGGAGCCCACATTTAGTAATTATGCATTTTTTTTATAGAGGGATTGGCATGCCACTGTTTTATTGAGGCTATTTTTGCAAAAGTGACAACAGGAAGCACAGTCATAATAGTCATTCAGTTTGCCTATATTTGCCATTGTGGGGCTTCTGAAACAGACTTTTCACCCCTAAAAGCCAACTAAATCATGTAGGCGTTAGGACTGCCATTGCACTGATTTATTTTTTTAACTATATGATCATACGATGGCATCTGGACAGTATAATAAATTAACTTTCTGTATGTATCCATCAAATCAAAGGCTGATGGTATTTAGTTTTCCATTTCCAGAAAGGATATAAAATATAGTCAGCTTCTAATTGCATAGGCCCTACATTGTACAGGTTGTACAGATGCTGAGTACAACCCTCAGATTGGTGCCAGGGCACACATACCAGCATGAAGCCTCCAAGAAGCACTAGAAAGAACATGGAGATTAATGTAATGTAGACTTTGGAGATTATTTACTACTTCACAGTATGCTTCTCAGAATCATTATTCAGTTATACATGTATGTCTCCATTTACTGAACCCTTCCAGGACCCCCCCCCCCCCCTTACCTTTCCAGCAGAGAAGCTAAAGATAGCTTAGTCTTGGCCTACATTAGTGGTCTCCGACTGGTGTCTTTCCATTTGTTATAATGTAAAATTAAAGCTCCCAACATGCCCTAGCCGCCTTGTGATTCAGGAGTACCTATTACCACTGTACAAGCTCCAGATGTTTTCAAGAGCTTTATCCAAATGTTACACATCCTTGGTCTAGAAAACTAACTCCTACCAAGTCTAGACTTAATGGACGATAAAGATTCGCAGCAGCAAGAGGACCACAGGTAAGAGACCACTACTATAGAACTGACTGGGCCCAATAGCAAACTTTTGAACAGGGCCCCCCTCACCTTGGTCCCCTTAATGCAGACCTTAGACTGATCTAAAAAGAAAAAAACTACTTGCCTCTCTTTTCCACCTACAGATGCCTAGTGCAGCACTGTATATAGGCACACACTGCACTGTGACTTGACATCGCGCAGTGTCCGGTCAGAGTGCGCTTCTTCGCACACTACATCCAGTTCTGAAGCTGTGTGCTGCAGCGCAGGCACCTGGAGAAGAACAACAACGAGTGGTAATACCAGTTCTAGGAGCACCATACTCGCTGCTCCCTGGGCCCTGAAAATAACTCAATTTGTCCTCCTCCCGGTCCCCTTTCTGAGTTTGGGCCTCGTAGCAGCCGCTTCCATGGTAGCTACACCCCTGTATAGATTGTATATTAATTCTCCAGACCAAAGACAGTACTCCTAAGTTATGTAAGTTTGGCCAGTCCACTTTTCAGACAGTATATTTGGATCAGTGGTGGAACCTTCCTTCAAAGATAATTAGCAGGGCCATTTTTTATATTTTTTGTGTAAATAGGGCATTGAAAATGTTTGCATTACACTGGGTTAACCCTTTCCTGATAAGAACATTTTTCATTTTTGTTTTTACCTCTCAGCCTTCCAAGAGTCGTAACTTTTTTTACTTTTCCATTCACATAGCCGTATAATGGCTGCATTTTTTGCGGAACAAGTTTTATAACGCACTGTACTTTTTTTTTTTTTTTTTTTTACAATGGAACTGTATGATGACAGATGCCACTGCCACTGTCACGTAAGACAAAAACATGATTTCAACCCAACCTAAGATGATTTTAGCTGTGCCTCTCATTCTTTATCATGCTGTGTCTCACAAACTAGCAAGTGAAGGGCTACAGTAATTCACATCTACTCTATCCAATACTGAAATGAATGTAGTGTACTACTTCAAGTGAATAGAGCTTCTAAACAGCAGACTTGTAAAGTGATGCGGAATATGTTGGCGCTATATAAAAAATTTTAAAGGGAATTTTTAAAATTGTGTTTATTTTATAATATTGTATTTTAAAATAAAAAAATTGTAGTAGCTTTTAAAATTGCCATATTGGGGGCTGCCATATCTAAAGGGACCTGTGTAGTGCGTCACTGCATGACACACACACATGCTGTACTGCATAGGCAGTGCATAGAAGACAATGGACAGCTCCTGACCCCATCTTCTATCATTTCCCAGCGCTACCTGACAACTGTGCATGCTGTTTACCTGTTCTACATGCTGTGAACTGTACATGCCAGAGGGTGCTGGATGCCATGATATTGGAGCCCAGGGATTCCCACCACACAATGCTGGTCTTCCCTCCTTTTCACTGCCAGAGCAGTACTAGCAGAAATCCAGTCACCTTTAAAATGTCGCTGCACAGCACTAGACAATAAACCCTCTCCCCTGTTGTGCGCACATCCGCAAAATGGGGAGGAGAGCTCTGACATAAAAATCAGCGAGAGAGCCCAGCTAACATTAAAAGCAGCCGCGTTAGAGGTTGCCTGACTACTGTTAAAGGGGTTGTCAACTTTTTAGTATTGATGACCTAGTCTCAGGATAGATCATCAATATCAGATCAGTTGGGGTCCGACTCGCAACATCCCTGCCGATCAGTTGTTTGAAGAAAAGGCAGCGTTCATACAAGTGCTGGCTTCTTTGCTCTGTTTACCTGCTTGCACAGCAATTGCAGTGGTGTGCCGGCGTAATTACAAGTATGGCGTCCCTATTCACTTCTATGCGATGACTCCGTCTGTTCATACTTGTAATTACGCGGCACAACACTGCAATTGCTGTGCAAGCAGGTAAACAGAGCAGAGAAGGCAGCACTTGTATGAGCTGGTCGTCGGGGGTGCCGGGAGTTGGATAGGTCATCAGTATTAAAAAAGCAGACAACCCCTTTAACGTGTTGCTTAGTTCTCCCTGGTGGCCAGGAGTGGGAAATATTAAAAATTATACATTTTTTAATATTTTCTGTTAAGTTAAAAAAAAAAAAAAAAAAAAGGACCAAAAAATGTAAACTAATCAAAAATATTATGATTTAATAAATTATAGTATTATATAATTAATATATAAACCAACACATTTTCTTTAAGGTAATGTGAATTTCTTCATAGGATAACTACTGGAATTCGCACACTTGTCTCATTATTAATCGAGACCCAATCTCCGAGACTCCTGAGCAGCCAAGTTCAAGTGATTTTTACAGGCTGTGAATGACATTGCAGACATCTGTAAACTGTTATACATCTGTACGTCACTTTACAATTTAACCAGACCCTTATTAGATCTTACAAACGTGTAGACTGGCCTTTTAATAGTGGAGGAAGCCTACTCAGAAACTGCATTATACTGTAATCTGTTATTAGCTGCATGTAATTGTCGTGCCTTCAGACTCACCCCAGGCTCAGCTAGAAGATTACACATCAGCTTCTGGACTCTCTCCAGAAAACCATCCACTTCATTGAGCATTTACTCCAACACAGGAACTGTCCAAAATGGCCACATAGCACAGTTAAATGCTCTATTAATGTTGGCTGCGAAGCATGTACAATAACATCTAAATTTAACCATCGCTTGTTAAGTTGCTAGTGCTGCCCAGCACCAGGTGGCAAGTACCATCTCAGCACTGTTAGCGTTCAGATGAATAAGACTTGTGTTAAATAGGAAAATGACATAATGACACATATAAAAACATGCATAAAGGGTCTGTGATCGGTGGAATGTTTCCATCTCTTTTGTAGGTTATGGTTTCATGGCCACCATATAACTTAGGATAAATGCCCATAATGATCCATCTTATTCTAATTGCTTTCCTATGGAGGATTTGGAATCATGAGAGATGTTTTCCAAGCGTTTAATAGTGACGGCCTATCCATTGGATAGCCATCAATATTTGGTAGATGGAGGTCCAACTCCCAGGATCCCCACAATCAGCAGAATGTAGAGGTGGCAGCACTGCATACGGTGCCATTCACTGCACCACACATGCCGTTGTGGCTGTGCCTGCTATTGCTGCTTAGTCCCCATTAGGAGATTCTCAAGGATTGGAAAAACCTTACCTGTTTTCTTGAAAACAGCTCTCCCTTGAAGTGAATGCAATATCAAAAATATGAAGCCTTGTAATATATAAAGAGCAGCCATGGGTAACTCATAGTAAGACAATATTTACACACCAATCTGATTGTTATGACGTATCTGTTGTTCAAATAACCTATGAGGGAATTAGGAGTTAACTTGTATTTTAAGTTCGGCGTCCAAAGTTCGGGTTATCGAAGCATCCAGTTATGGATTCTGCTACCACGGACCATAACGGCATTTGGAATCCATAAGGGGATTCATCAATGAACCCGAACCTTGGACAACACTATAGACCTGGGGTGACGTCACCGTCATGTGATCAGTGCAGGGGGCGTGGCTCAGCACTGGATTGGATAAGAGGTGATCCAGTACTGGGCCACGCCCCCTGCACTGATCACATGACGGTGACGTCACCTCAGGTCCTTAGTGTTGTCCAAGGTTCGGGTTTATTGAAGAATCCCCTTATGGATTCCAAATGCCGGTATGGTCCGTGGTAGCGGAATCCATAACGAGATTCTTCGATAACCCCAACCCGAACTTTGGACGCCGAACTTAAAATACAAGTTCGCTCAACTCTACTTGTGACTGCTGCAACCAATCACTGTCCTCATTGGTCTAACGTTGAGGACAGTGATTGCCTGCAGCGGTTACATATTATTCACAATGCATGCATGCTCCCTTCCCCTCCACAGGGGCAGCACACAGTAAAGCATATTATGTACATGTAATAGCAGAACCAAGCATTATATAATTTATCATTACATGAATACAACACTGGAACAAATCGTATTACATAAATACAGCACCGGACCAGAACCAAGCACAATACATAAATACAGCAACGGACCAGAACCAAGCACAATACATAATTACAGCACCAGACCAGAACCAAGCACAATACATAAATACAGCACCAGACCAGAACCAAGCACAATACATAAATACAGCACCAAACCAAAACCAAGCACAATATATAAATACAGCGCCGGACCAGAACCAAGCACAATACATAAATACAGCACCAAACCAAAACCAAGCACAATATATAAATACAGCGCCGGACCAGAACCAAGCACAATACATAAATACAGCCCCAGATCAATCCATATACATTTGTATAGTTAGGATGGCCCCTAGCGTGAAACTACAGTTCCTAGTAGTATAAAGGTACGCAGGGAGTTGCTTCACAACACAATACCACCACCCATTATCATGCTGTAGACCATACAAGTGACTACAGCACTAATTAAACAGTCAATGGCGGAATAAACATTTACATAGGGACTTACAGGTGATATCTCCTCTAACGTTATTCATCATCCAGTTCAGATCACTATGATGACTTCTCCCAGTTACAACTCACTTTACCAGCACATCGGCATCCTACATGCTAACACAAACTCCTCTCAGTGCCACACACTGTGCCCTCATTATAATAGCAGCATACACTGTGTCCCTGAATATAGTCGTCACATACTATACCCCATGAAAATACAGTGCCACATTCTGTGCTCCCTGTGTAGTGCCTCCTGCTCTGAGCCCCTCTGTATTATAGTCTGTGCCCCTTTATATAGTAACTCTTGCCTGTGCCCCCATATATAGTGCCTATTGCCAATGCCCCCTGTATTACAGTCTCTTCCCCATGTGTCTCCTGCCTGCTGTGCCCCCAGTGTAGAGTGCCTCCTGCCCACTCTGCCCCCCTATATATAGTGCCTTCTGTCTGTTGTGCTGTATATAGTGGTATCACGGTGAGAAGAGGCGTTAAAAGAATAAACTTTATTAGGTTAAAAAATAAAATGAAACAAAAATGAGGGGGACTGTGTGTTAAAAGCCCACAAACAGAGTGCAATATGCGTACACGTGATGGCTAAATGACAGAGGACTATAACCAAATAAGTCGTGTCTTCGTTAATGACCCTGAGAGGCCTTTATATACCATAAAGCTAATCAAATATCGAGTGCACCGCACTGTTAAATTACCGTTATTGAAGTATTATCCTGTTGGTGACTACATCAACATCATCCAATCCAGGAAGGAAACCGGGTATGGGGAAAAATCGGTGACCCACTTAAGCTGAAGTAAATACAGCTACAGGGTCACTAGCAATCATAAACTGATATAGCCCTGGATTGACAGCCGATACAAAGCAGTGACTAACCAGGGAACTAATCAACCACAACCCTAACTGCCTAGCCAAAACTAGCTAAAATTACCACACATAGCGTCATTGGTCAGGCTCGACGCGTTTCATATAGGAATCATCAGGAGCACATGCACATGGAGAATAATAGCACTGGTGGTGTGTGGCAGCGAGTCCAGCGCTAGGGTGGTGGTGAAGCGGCCGCCCGAAGTGCCGGTTTAAATAGGGGAAGAATACGCCCCCTGGGAGGCGAGACCGACGCCTAGTCAATGCCGGCGCGGGGAAGTGGACACAGCCGCACGTCAGCTCCCCGGCTCACACTAGTCTGATATGATAGGTCGTTCGCTCACCCTTTACCCATGGGTTAAAGATAGATAAACTATGGCAGAGAGTCCAAAACAGAAGCGGCTCAATAGGGAAGAAGACACAGCTAAGTATCAGCCAACTATAAAGCTCATACAGACCAAAGTGAAGCTTAACAACCAAAGATATATATTACATAGAGCAGCACTTACAATTAAGATACAGTGTTGGCATTACAACCTATCAAGGGAAACTATGTACATATTGTGGGGAATTGCTCTGGTAGACAGGCTTGCGGACGCAGTATAGAGGCGAGGTACACAGTTCTCTGGGTAAAGCAGAAGTGTTTTATTCACACTCAGCAACACAAAAACAGTCTTAGTGCTTGTTCACACGAGGCAAAACAGAAACAGTCTTAGTGCTTGTTCACACGAGGCAAAACACAAGGCAAAAACATCAGTCCCACAGCAAGGTCACCTGAGTGGTCGGTGTTAGTTCACACCTGGCAGTTAGCTCGGCCACGCAAAGTTTCCACCAGAGGCTTCTAGGTAGACTGCACGCCTGTTTGCAGACTCTTGCTCTCAGCCCTGAGAGCTCCAGAGTAACACCATCAGCTTCCAGGATAATCACCCCCCACCTGCTGAGGTGGCTGCTTTTTTAAAGGCCCGGAAAAAGTCCGGCCTGGACCGTGGGGAATAGTCTCCCACCCAGCACTTGACTATTCCCAATAAGAGCCGGCCCGGATCGGCTTTGTAGCCATACTAAATATCAATGTGTCAAACGGCACTAGCTGCTGCTGACACACAAAAAATCCGTCTCTTATCTCACCGAGGCCAGGAACCTCAGTGCCACGTACCTTCCGTCGACGACGGAACCTTGCGCCCTCTTACATACCCCCCCCCTTTGTTCAACCCTGAGGGGGTGAACACGTGAGGCAGTGGACGCGGGACAGGGCATCTGCATCACCCTGCAAGCGGCCTGCCCTGTGTTCTACTGAGAACTTGAAGTTCTGTAAGGACAGGAACCACCTGGTGACCCAAGCATTCCTCTCCTTGGCCTGGCTCATCCACTTGAGAGGGGAATGGTCGGTCACCAGACGGAACTTCCTCCCTAACAAGTAATAACGGACAGACTCGAGTGCCCACTTGATAGCCAGGCACTCCCTCTCCACTATGCTATACCTGGTCTCGGCTGGGTTGAGCTTACGGCTCAGGAAGACAACGAGATGTTCTTCGCCGTTGACTTCCTGAGACAGTACAGCACCGAGGCCTACCTCCGAGGCATCCGTCTGTACTATGAATTCCCTGTTGAAGTCGGGTGTCACCAAAACCGGGGACCCACACAGGGCCGACTTCAATGCAGAGAAAGCCTCTTTCGTCTTCTCACTCCAGTGAACCTTTCCGGACCTTCGTCCCTTCAACAGGTCTGTCAACGGTGCTGCTATCGTGGCAAAGTGGGGCACAAACCTCATGTATTACCCTACAATCCCCAGGAACGATTTTACCTGCCTGGTGGTGACCGGTCGGGGCCAATTACGTATTGCCTCTATCTTATTTACCTGAGGTTTGATGACTCCCCGCCCAATGACATACCCCAGATACTTGGTCTCTTCTAACGCAATTGCACACTTTTTTGGATTAGCGGTTAGTCCAGCTTTTCTAAGGGCATCCACTACCGCCTGCACTTTGGGCAAATGGCTTTCCCAGTCGGTGCTGTGGATGACTACATCATCTAAGTAGGCCGAGGCGTACCGACGTTGAGGTCGCAGCACAATGTCCATTAACCTTTGGAAAGTGGCGGGGGCGCCATGCAGGCCAAAGGGTAATACCTTATAATGATACAGGCCCTGCGGGGTAACAAAAGCAGTTTTTTTCTTGGCCGACTCCGTTAAGGGTACCTGCCAGTACCCTTTAGTGAGGTCTAGCACAGAAAAATAACGGGCTTGCCCTAAATTCTCAACAAGCTCGTCTACCCGGGGCATGGGATACACATCAAACTTGGACACTTCATTTAACTTGCGAAAATCGTTGCAGAACCGCAACGTCCCATCTGGCTTGGGTATTAGGACTATTGGACTGGCCCATTCACTTTTCGACTCCTCAATGACATCGAGCTTCAACATTAATTGCACTTTCTGTGCGATGGCCCGTCGCCGAGCCTCGGGTACCCGGTATGGTTTTAACTGGATCTTGGCCTGAGGCTCTGTGACGATATCAAGTTGGATGAGGGAAGTGCGGCCAGGGAGGTCTGAGAACACATCCGTGTTCCGACTGATGAACTCCCTGACTTCCTGAACTTGTTTGGAAGACAGGCTGTCTGCAATTTTTACCGTGGTTACTGCTTCACAGGCCTCAAACTGTGGGGCTGGACCCTTTTCACCTAGTAGCCCTGGACGGGGGCTGTTGTCGGACGAGTCCCTATCTTTCCACGGCTTTAGTAAATTCACATGGTACACCTGCTCCGGCTTGCGCCGCCCTGGCTGGTGTACTTTGCAATTTACTTCCCCTACCTTCTCGATCACCTCATAGGGCCCCTGCCACCTAGCTAGGAACTTGCTGTCAAGGGTAGGTACCAGAACCAAAACCCGATCTCCCGGATTGAAATCCCGTACCCGAGCCTGACGATTATACACCCTACTCTGGGCTTGTTGCGCTGCCTCCATATGCTCCCGGACCAGCAGCAACACCCTTTCCATCCGTTCCTGCATCTGAGTGACATACTCAATGACACTGTTGTGGGGGACGGGTTGTTGTTCCCACGCTTCCTTGGCGATGTCTAACAGGCCCCGAGGTTGTCAGCCATAAAGCAGTTCGAAGGGCGAAAACCCAGTAGAGGCCTGGGGCACCTCTCGCACTGCGAACATGAGATAGGGCAGAAGCAGATCCCAGTCCTTCCCATCTCTAGACACCACCCTTTTTAACATATTCTTTAAAGTTTGGTTAAACCTTTCGACGAGACCGTCCGTTTGCGGATGGTAAACGGACGTCCGCAACTGTTTTATACACAACAATTTACACAGTTCCCTCATAACCTTGGACATAAAAGGGTTCCCTTGGTCTGTCAGAACCTCCTTAGGCAGGCCCACCCGGTAAAACATTTCCATTAACTCCTTAGCTATGAGCTTAGCTGATGTATGTCGCAGGGGCACCGCCTCCGGATACCGAGTGGCGTAATCGAGAACGACCAGAATGTGTTGGTGGCCCCTAGCAGACTTCGGTATGGGCCCTATTAGATCCATAGCGATTCGCTCAAACGGTACCTCAATGATTGGAAGAGGTACCAGAGGACTACGGAAATGTGGCTGGGGGCTATTTACCTGACAGGTTGGACAGGAATTACAATAATTTTCTACCTCCTTGAACACACTGGGCCAATAAAACCGCTGCAGTATGCGGTCCTGGGTTTTCTGCCACCCCAAGTGTCCCCCAAGAACATGTTGGTGGGCAAGCTCCATAACGAGCTTGCGATACGCTGTGGGCACCACCAACTGTTCAACATGCTCACCCCGGATTTGGTTCACCCGATACAACATTTCCTGGTGAACAACAAAACGGGGAAACATTAACTCAGCCCCAGGTTTTTGGGGTTTACCATCAATTATTACAACGTTCTCCCAGGCCCTGGCTAGGGTTTGGTCCCGGTGTTGCGCGCTCCCAAAATTTTCTCCGGAGACGTTGAGGTCTGCCAATTCAGGTCCCGGTGGCAAGCCCTCCACGTCTCCCACCATTACACTCAGTGGGGTTGTCTCCTCCTCTATCACAGAAGTAGTGGTCACCCCTACCGCTGGTGCCTCTGCCTCGGGATCCTCGGGTTCAGGACCCGGACATTTTTCTTCCCCACAGGTAGGCAACCCGTTCCTCCACAAAGTCCAGAAATGGGGAAAGTCCCTCCCCAATACTGCGGCATAAGGGAGCCGTCTCCCCACTCCCACGACATGTGGTACCTCTTTCCCACCCACCGTCAGGGTAACCTTAGTGGTGGGATACTCCCGGCGATCCCCATGTATACAGACAATGGTAAGGGTTCGCCTTTCTGGGAGTTTTTCCGTTACCAACGACTCATGGACCAGAGTTACCAGGCTCCCAGAGTCCAGCAGGGCCTGCACGGAGTGTCCATTAACCATGATGTCACACATCGGAGGGGTGTCCGCGGCCAGCAGGGGGTCAGCTATATACACTGGTTGGGCAAAAAGAGAGGACCGGCGAGCGAACCCGCAGTCCATGGGTTCGGATGACCTAGGGCAGTTGGCGGCCACATGTCCCCAGTCCTGACAATGCCAACATCTGACCCCCGCGGCCTCCCTTCTCCCCAGGGTATTCCTCCCACGGACTGGAGATCCACTACCCTCCTTATGAGGTAGGATCCCTTTTCCAGAATCCCGGGTCGGCCGCCTTGTCCCACCCAGTGCTGTATGGCTCTCGGGAGGGTACGCACAAACCTGTCGACCACGACCCTTTCAATCATCTGAGAAGGGCTCAACAGTTCAGGCTGGAGCCATTTTTTTAGTAGGTGAAGTAAGTCATAGGCTTGTGACCAGAAAACACCCACTGACAACCTTGCCAACACCTCACCTTTTAACCTTTTAACCTCTCATAGTCCTTTGCCTCCTCGCAGCTGAGGTCAAAATAGGCCTTTTGGGCGTCCCCCACCAGAAAAGGCGCCACCACCTCAGCCCATTGCTCCAATGGCAGCCTCTCTTGCTCCGCGGTTCTTTCGAACACCGTCAGGAATGCCTCTATATCGTCTTCCGGACCCATTTTCCTCAGGGCGGAACAGCTGCTGCATTAGGAGATTGTTCGTCTGCTGCTGTGCACACATAGCCTCCTTATGTCTTTTTTGCTGTAGCTCATTAGCCTCCTCATGTCTTTTTTGCTGTAGCTCATTAGCCTGTTGCTGCTGTAAAAGTAGCTGATTGGTCTCCCGCTGCTGCACGTTAGCCTCCATGAGAGCTTTCACAGCAGCCTCCATGTTGCCAGAAACCACAAAACTTGCAGGCCTGATATATGACATGCAGTCCAACACAGCAAAAACAAAAAACTTTCGGCGTTCAGGCCAGCCTCACTGCGCATGCCCGCATCCGACACCAAATGTGGGGAATTGCTCTGGTAGACAGGCTTGCGGACGCAGTATAGAGGCGAGGTACACAGTTCTCTGGGTAAAGCAGAAGTGTTTTATTCACACTCAGCAACACAAAACAGTCTTAGTGCTTGTTCACACGAGGCAAAACAGAAACAGTCTTAGTGCTTGTTCACACGAGGCAAAACACAAGGCAAAAACATCAGTCCCACAGCAAGGTCACCTGAGTGGTCGGTGTTAGTTCACACCTGGCAGTTAGCTCGGCCACGCAAAGTTTCCACCAGCGGCTTCCAGGTAGACTGCACGCCTGTTTGCAGACTCTTGCTCTCAGCCCTGAGAGCTCCACAGTAACACCAGCAGCTTCCAGGATAATCACCCCCACCTGCTGAGGTGGCTGCTTTTTAAAGGCCCGGAAAGTCCGGCCTGGACCGTGGGGAATAGTCTCCCACCCAGCACTTGACTATTCCCAATAAGAGCCGGCCCGGATCGGCTTTGTAGCCATACTAAATATCAATGTGTCAAACAGCACTAGCTGCTGCTGACACACAAAAATCCGGCTCTTATCTCACCGAGGCCAGGAACCTCGGTGACACGTACCTTCCGTCGACGACGGAACCTTGCGCCCTCTTACAATATATACAAGTAACAGGGCTAGATGACAGCAGACAATAACAGGATCCGATGATTAATAATTAATAATACCCAGTTGCATCCAACAGTGCAACGCAATGTTGAAAGGAAAAGTTTGAACTGCGCATAATAACATGAGATTCAATCAATAAAACAGGCATAAGAGATGTGGTAATTTAGCCCAAGGGGCAGACAGTATCCAACCTAAAAGTCCACTGGGCCTCTTTTTGGAGAACCCGTTGGTCAGAATCTCCTGCCCTTGGAGATGGTCGTACTATCACAATGCCCTGATGCAAATTAATGTGGCGTGCAATGGATGTATCTGCTTTTTTCCTAATGTCATGTAGATGTTCGCCAATCCTACGGTGAAATTCACGCATGGTTTTACCAACGTACTGTAGGACACAGATACACGTGCCTAAGTAAACAAGGCTGGATGACCTACAGTTGACAAAGCATCTGATGGTATAGGACTTAGAGGTGTTTGTGCTGGTAAAGGTATGTCCACTGCAGCGGAAAGTCCCTAGTAACAAATTATCCAGCCAGGTACGTGTACGTGGGGTCTGAAAAAAACTGTGGACCAAAAGATCCTTCATATTACGTCCTCTACGATAGGTAATTTCTGGACGATCACCCACCAAATGCTCAATGTCTGGATCCATTTTTAAAACATCCCAATGTTTACAAAGGATGTTGTATACCAACTTGTTGGCAGCGTCAAATGTCACTATTAAGCGGATCTGTTCATCACCCACATATTTATTTCTGGGGTTGAGAAGAGACTCGCGCGTAGAAGCCAGCGATTGTTGGTATGCAGATGTGAGCACCCTGCGGGGATAGCCACGTCTAAGGAATCTTTTCTCGTTTTGGCTTGAAATTCTGAGATGGAAGAACAGTTTTGGCGAGCACGGAGAGGGAAAGGGTGGCAACTCTCCCAGTGCAAGAAGCTGTTGGTAGCGGTCTTCTTACGGAAAAGACTTGTGTGCATCTTGCCGTCATCTGCTTTCATGATGGTAAGATCAAGAAAGGTTATTTGCACCGGATTAATCTCGGATGTGGAAAAAAAGGCCACAATTATTGATATTAAGGGCCTTAACAAATTCATTAAATTCATCCACCGTATCCGTCCAGAAAATCAGAACATCATGCGGCAAGATCATCCCCAAACACTACCTCTTTTTCCCATCAGCCCAGCTATAAGTTGGCATAAGATGGCGCGCATGGACTCCCCATGGCCATGCCCCTGAGCTGGTGGTAGAAGCGGTGATTGATAAGAAATACATTATGATGTAAAATGAATCTTAGGAGACTTATGACAAAATTGTTATGGGGTACGAAATCCCTGCCACGTTCCTGCAAAAAGTAATTTACTGCTCAAACCCTCCTCATGAGAGATGGACCTATAGAGGGCGTCAACATCAAGGCTGGCCAGTAATGTGTGCTCCTCGACGTAGAGGCCATCCATTTTGTTGACAATCTGCATTGAGTCCCTTACGTAGGAGGGCAGAGACAGAACAAATGCCAATCGGTGCACTCGATATTTGATTGGATTTATGGTATATAAAGGGTCTCAGGGTCATTAACCCTTTAAGGACTCGGGGTTTTTTCATTTTTGCATTTTCGTTTTGCGCTCCATGCCTTCCGAGAGCCATAACTTTTTTATTTTTACGTTCACATGGCCATATGAGGGCTTTATTTTTGCGGGACAAGTTGTACTTTCCAACGCCACCATTTAATATTGCATACGATGTAGTGGGAAGCGGGAAAAAAATTCCAAATGGGGTGAAATTGCAAAAAAAAAACAATTCTACCACAATTTTACGGGTTTTTAAATTACGACGTTTGATGTGTGATAAAACTGACCATTTAGTTTTATTCTACAGGTCAGTACGAATCCGGCGATACCCAATATGTATAGATTTTCTTGCGTTTTGATAGTGAAAAAAAATTCAAAAGTGGGAAATTTTTTATTTTTTATTTTTGTCGCCATATTTTGACCCCTATAACTTTTTTGTAATTAAGTGTATGGCATTGTATGGGGGCTTATTTTTGCGTGGGCGATCTGAACTTTTAGTTGATACCATTATGGGGTGTGTAGGACTTTTTGATCACTTTTTATTTAATTTTTTTGAGGAAATGAAGGCGGTCATTTGGGCGCTTTTTTCCGTTTTTCTGTTTACCGTATGGGGAATATATTTTTATATTTTTATACCACGGGCGTTTTCGCACATTATGACACCCATGATGTGTATTTTTTTAAAAAATTATTATTTTATTTTAATTTTGGGGAAAGGGGGTGATTTGAATTTTTAGGTTTTTTTATTTATTTTTTATTTTTTTATTTCTTTTATTTTTCTTTTACACTGTTATAGGTCCATAGGGACCTATATAAATCAGTCATCTGATTGCTTCTAACATAAACTCCAATACACTTGTATTGGAGTTTATGAGGATTTTACTACTTTCCTATGAAGCCCTATTGCTAACAAGGGCTCCATAGGAAATAGTAAGTGATAGCCTCATGCTGAATGAAAGGCTTGAGGCTATCCCTTACAGCGCTCCGATTCTCCCGATCACCACTAGGGGGAGCCGGAGAGCTGCCGAAAGTTTTACTTTCGGTTTTAGCGCGCGCAGATTCCGTGGTCAGTATTGACCACGGCATCTGCGGGGTTAAATGATTGCGATCGGCATCGCTGCCGGCCGCGATCATTAGCCGCGGGGGTCAGCTACAGGAAACAGCCGGACCCCCGCAGCGATCGCGCCCACAGAGGGCAGGAGCGGGCGCCATACTTAGGGATCGGACCCATGACGTACCCATACGTCATGGGTCCTTAAGGGGTTAAATAAGACTAATAAGATTAATTTGGTTGTAGTCCTCTGTCTTTCATTCTTTGTCATTTAGCCATCACGTGTACACATATTGCACTCTGTTGGTGAGCTTTTAGCACACAGTCCCCTCATTTTTGTTTCATTTTATTTTTGAACCTAATAAAGTTTATTCTTTTAACGCCTCTCCTCCCCGTGATACCATTAGTTAGTAAGAGACGTAAATTGCCTTCATCTTCCTGTACAGTGAATCCACTGTATATAGTGCCTCTGGCATCCTGACTGTTGTGCCCCCGATGTAGAGTGCCTCCTGCTTACTGTGCCTGTCTGTATATCGTGCCTCCTGTCTGTTGTGCCCCATTGTATATAGTGCCTCTGGCATCCTGACTGCTGTGCCCCTGGTGTAAAGTGTCTTCTGCCTACTCTGCCCCCCTATATATAGTGCCTCCTGTCTGTTGTGCCCCACTGTATATAGTGCCTCTGGCATCCTGCCTGCTGTGCCCCTGGTGTAGAGTGCCTTCTGCCTAATCTGCCCCCCTATATATAGTGCCTCCTGTCTGTTGTGCCCCACTGTATATAGTGCCCCTGGTGTAGAGTGCCTCCTGAATACTGTGCCCCCCTGTATATAAGGCCTTCTGTCTGTTGTACCCCGCTGTATATAGTGCCTCTGGCATCCTGACTGCTGTGCCCCCAATGTAGAGTGCCTCCTGCTTACTCCCCCCCCCCCCTGTATATCGTGCCTCCTGTCTGTTGTGCCCCATTGTATATAGTGCCCCCTGCATCCTGCCTGCTGTGCCCCTGGTGTAGAGTGCCTCCTGCCTACTCTGCCCCCCGATATATAGTGCCTCCTGTCTGTTGTGCCCCACTGTATATAGTGCCTCTGGCTTTCTGACTGCTGTGCCCCTGGTGTAGAGTACCTCCTGCTTACTGTGCTCCCCTGTATATAAGGCCTTCTGTCTGTTGTGCCCCGCCTCCGGAATCCTGCCTGCTGTGCCCCCCTATATACAGTGCCTCCTGTCTGTTGTGCCCACTGTATATAGTGCCTCTGGCATCCTGACGGCTGTGCCCCCGGTGTAGAGTGTCTCCTGCCTACTGTGCCCCCTGTATATAGTGCCTCCTGTCTGTTGTGCCCCATTGTATATAGTGCCTCCGGCATCCTCACTGCTATGCGCCCATGTTTATAGTGCCTCCTGACTGCTGTGGCCCCATGTCTATAGTGCCTCCTGACTGCTGTGGCCCCTGAACACACAAATGATGAGTATGAGCATACTCACCTTTTCCCAATCCCACGATATCCCGCACTAATGAAGGCCTTCCCTCATCTGGAGCCAGGTCTGCTCCTGCGGAACATCACAGGCAGCGCAATAACGTCATTTTGCCCTCTGCATCACAGAAAAGGGCTAAAACATGGCCGTGGAGGGAACTAATGGTTCCCTTGTTCTGCCAAGCTGTTCAATTGTATCGGAGGACACAGATACAGTTGAGTGTAGGGGCCCCTGAAACTGGGTAAATCGACCTAGTACTTGGGAAAGGGAGCCTAAAACATTTGGCTCCTTCCGGCCTAGTGCTGCCCCTCCACTGGGACCTGCAAGTAGGGAAGGAGGCACAAGTCTATTGTGTGTGGCACCTCGGGTTGAAGCCCCCGTAGCAGCGTCTATGGCAGTAGTTCCGCCACTGGGCCAATGATTTCACTGGAAACTGCAAAAATGCTTCATTTACCATGTGAGTGTAGAGGAAGATCCAGCACTCTCCGAATTTGTGGCAAAACAAAACTGTAACATTTTATTGGTACAGTGCAATGTTACATTAGGTCTCAGAAAAGTAGATATTCGGTCAGAAAATTCAAGTATTCATGCATTTAAGCAACCCTTTTTTCGGTCGATGTTTCTGTCCTCCTGAACCTTCTCAGTGCAGGTAATGGAAACCTGTATCATTTACCATGTAATGCCAGTTTAGGAGAATTAAACTATTGATGTCCGTGTCCTCCACAGATTACAGCTGATAGCTGGTGGACCCAGCAGCAAAACACTGTGATCAGCCCATTATCGTGGATCCTTCTTCATTAGGCCTCATGCACATGACCATGTCCGTATTACACTCTGCAAACCATCGATTTGCAAAATACGGATACTTTGAATGTGCACTCTGCATTTTTCTCACTCCCATCACTAGAAATTACTATTCTCATCCATTTATACAGACCAAACTAGGACATCTTCTGTAACTTGCAGAACGGACATAGACATGCACTGATGACATCCTCGTGTTGTCTGTTTTTCCTTCGCAAATCCATTGTAAATCAATGGGTTAGTGTGCTATCGACTAAAAATGCGGCTAGCATACAGAGGGAACATATGGTTGTGTGAATGATGCCTTAACTTGTTTAGGACCTCTCCAAAAACTGTTTATAACTGCTCCTATGGATGCCCAAGTTAAAGTGGCGCCAAATGTTTGGAGAAAAACAATCAAAAATACTGAAATGCATTTGCGCCTGTTTTTTGGGGCATTTTTTCTTACATTTGGTGCGTTTTTTTTTTTTCTAAATCATAATGCAGCCTGCTCTAAGTGTTAGAATATTTTTTACGTTATACTACCCCAAATACTTGAAGGCTTCCTAAAAATGATAAGTAATAATAGCAGCCCTATGTATCTTGACGAAGGCACTAACATTATACTGAAAGCCCAACAAATGAAAAAATAAAATTTGAACCACAAAATGCATAAAATCGCTAATTTAGGAAGGAAACACTGGTTGTGGGGTTAAGAGCCCTACAGCTCTTGATCAATAATTCTGTGAGTCATTAGATCAGTGTTCCCAAAACAGTGGCTTTGGAGCCACGTGTGGTTCTTGGCTCTCTGGATAAGGCTACAAAAAGATATAGCAATTGGCATGCCAGCCGCACTGGGTGACACCACTGATGGGGTGACACCCACCAGTATCGGCAGAAGATAATTTATTCACTGCACTTGCCTGAAGTCGCGATGCTGTACAGGGAATCCCAGCTCTGACTCCATATATGGTTGTGTCCATATATGGAGTCAGTGCTATGAACATGAAGGGGGTGGCAACCTTTCAGAAATAGAGGCTAAATTAGATGTGCCCAAGCATACTGACAATCCTGGGGGACATCCAATGTATTTTAATCTAATTTAGCCTCTATTTCTGAAAGGTTGCCACTAGGATTCGAACTCACAACCCTTTGCATGAGAGGCAAGAACACTAACCACTGAGCTATGAGCTCAATGGTAAACTAAGCTGGAAAAACCTCATAGTAGTCTAGCAAGTATTAGGTATTCCCATACAGCAGAAGTATAATTTAATATTTTTTTCAGTTTTTGTAAAAAACATGACACAAAATAAATGTGTAATTACTATATAGTAATTACACATTTATTTTTTTATTTAATGATACTTCTGCTGTATAGAAATACCTAATACCTGATACACTACTATAAGGTTTTTCCAGCATAGTTTAGCATTAAGCTCCATAGCTCAGTGGTTAGAGCTCTCGCCTCTGATGTGAAAGGTTGGGAGTTCTAGTCCTGGTGAAAACCTTTTAGAAATACAGGCTAAATTATGCATTCATGTATATCAGAAGTATGATAATATATATTTATACTTCTGATATATATATATATATATATATATATATATATAAAGTATTATATATGGGAAACTATTACTGAGGTTTTTAGCCATAATATTAGTACAGCAGGTTAATATGAAGCTCTGATGGGGGTGTGTGTAGAGGACACTGATGGGGGATGTGTGCAGGACACTGATGGGGGAGAATGTGTGCAGGATACTGATGGGGGATGTGTGCAGGACACTGATGGGGAGATGTGTGCAGGACACTGATGGGGGATGTGTAGAGGACACTGATGGGGGATGTGTGAGGACACTGATGGGGGATATGTGCAGGACACTGATGGGGGATGTGTGAGGACACTGATGGGGGATGTGTGGAGGACACTGATGGGGGGATGTGTGCAGGACACTGATGGGGGAATGTGCAGGATACTGATGGGGGGATGTGGCAGGACACTGATGGGGAGATGTGCAGGATACTGATGGGGGATGTGTGAGGACACTGATGGGGTGATGTGTGCAGGACACTGATGGGGGATGTGTGGAGGACACTGATGAAGGATGTGTGGAGAACACTGATGGGGGATATGTGCAGGACACTGATGGGGGATGTGTGAGGACACTGATGGGGGATGTGTGCAGGACACTGATGGGGGATGTGCAGGACACTGATGGGGGATGTGCAGGACACTGATGGGGGATGTGTGGAGGACACTGATGGGGGATGTGTGCAGGACACTGATGGGGGGATGTGTGAGGACACTGATGGGGGATGTGTGCAGGACACTGATGGAGGGATGTGTGGAGGACACTGATGGGGGATGTGCAGGACACTGATGGGGGATGTGTGCAGGACACTGATGGGGGATGTGTGAGACACTGATGGGGATGTGTGAGGACACTGATGGGGGATGTGCAGGACACTGATGGGGGATGTGCAGAGACACTGATGGGGATGTGTGGAGGACACTGATGGGGGATGATGTGGAGGACACTGATGGGGGATGTGTGCAGGACACTGATGGGGATGTGTGCAGGACACTGATGGGGGATGTGTGGAGGACACTGATGGGGGATGCAGGACACTGATGGGGATGTGCAGGACACTGATGGGGGGATGTGTGCAGGACACTGATGGGGGATGTGTGCAGACACTGATGGGGGATGTGTGAGGACACTGATGGGGGATGTGTAGAGACACTGATGGAGGATGTGTGAGGACACTGATGGGGGATGTGCAGGACACTGATGGGGGATGTGTGCAGGACACTGATGAGGGGATGTGTGCAGGACACTGATGGGGATGTGTGCAGGACACTGATGGGGATGTGCAGGACACTGATGGGGATGTGTGCAGGACACTGATGGGGATGTGTGCAGAACACTGATGGGAGGATGTGTGCAGGACACTGATGGGAGATGTGTGCAGGACACTGATGGGGAGATGTGGAGGACACTGATGGGGATATGTGCAGGACACTGATGGGGATGTGTGAGGACACTGATGGGGGATGTGTGCAGGACACTGATGGGGGATGTGTAGAGACACTGATGGGGATGTGTGCAGGACACTGATGGGGATGTGCAGGACACTGATGGGGATGTGTGCAGGACACTGATGGAGGATGTGTGAGGACACTGATGGGAGATGTGGCAGGACACTGATGGGGGATGTGTGCAGGACACTGATGGGGGTATGTGCAGGACACTGATAGGGGATGTGCAGGACACTGATAGGGGATGTGCAGGACACTGATGGGGATATGTGCAGGACACTGATGGGGGATGTGTTGAGGACACTGATGGGGGATGTGTGCAGGACACTGATGGGGATGTGTGCAGGACACTGATGGAGGGATGTGTTGAGGACACTGATGGGGGATGTGTGCAGGACACTGATGGGGGATGTGTGCAGGACACTGATGGGGGATGTGTGCAGGACACTGATGGGGATGTGTGCAGGACACTGATGGGGGATGTGTGCAGGACACTGATGGGGGATGTGCAGGACACTGATAGGGGATGTGTGAGGACACTGATGGGGGATGTGTGCAGGACACTGATGGGGAGATGTGGAGGACACTGATGGGGGATGTGTGCAGGACACTGATGGGGGGATGTGGAGGACACTGATGGGGGATGTGTGCAGGACACTGATGGGGGAGATGTGCAGGACACTGATGGGGGATGTGTGGAGGACACTGATGGGGGGATGTGTGGAGGACACTTAGGGGGATCTAGGGAGGGATGTGGGGATGTTGGGATGGGAGGTCCTGGAGGGGTGTTTGGGTGGAAGCTCTGGAATGGGTGGGAGGTCCAATATGGTATGTGTCGGTGGGAGATCCGGGGGCATAAATTTTTTGCTGTGGGGCCCAGTCATTTCTAGCTATGCCCCTGGGTGACACCACCAGGAGATGAGCGCTTGCATTATGGAAGCACTCATCTCCCTACATTCATCTGTATCGCGATACAGATAAACACTGCAGCAGGGCAAGGGAGAGGCATCTCCCTTCTTTGTTCCTCTGATAGGCTGCTGGCCTTGTGTCGGTAGCCTATCAGAGGCCGGCGCAGGCGGCGCAATGACGTCATCGCGCCGCCAGAGCCGTACTGCTCGGGACACAGGCCAGAAGAGGCCTGCATCGCATCGCTGCCATGGAGGTACGTATGTGTTTTTTTGTTTTGTTTTTCTGTATGCAAATATGTTGGGGGGGTGTGCTAAGCAGACAGAAGACAGACCGCCGGGGGTTGGGGTGGGGTGTCCTGCTGGGGGTGCTATAATTTGAACCCAAGCGATAACATGGATGGGGGTTTGGAGAGTAAACAGACAGCTGACGTGGGGGGGGGCGGGGCTAAGCAGACAGATCGCCGCCGGGGGTGACACCATTTTCTACCGCACCGGGTGACACTAGCCCTAGCAACGCCACTGTGAATACAGAAGCCAGGGGAGCCTATCGTAAGTCAATGGGGTCTGTCGGGCAGCAGGGGTATCATACAATGGATCTAGCAGAGCATTATGGCTTCCGCATATTCTGATCTCCTCGACTACAGATGTGTCCTTCCTTATCTTTCCCCCTACCAAGATTTGATGCGCAACTCCAGTTTTGAAAACAATTGTCATCTGCCACCACTCATCTTGGGATATCTTGAACCAACAGGAAAGGTGAAGAAAGACTCTTCTGTACACCACAGAGCACTGGGCCATAGAGCAGTTGTAAATTGTCAAGTATGGCTGCCTTTTGGGAAAAATTAATTACCAAAAAGCGAGTTTCTCAAAAGTAATGTTGACCCTTGTTGTCCCTTTCCTCGAAATTAAAATTAAATCAATAATTGGTATAAACTTTGGAATTTGCTAAATGTCAGCTATTTCTGCCTGTACGTTGTACATCCCCGCATCCATCCCATTCACTGAGGACCCCTGGACCTGGAGGACCGCACACGTTAAGATAGTAATTTTTTTCTGACCTTCATTAAATCAGTGTTGATAGATCTGTTTGATTCTATTGAACCAGCTGCTTTACATGTGTTATTTATTCAGGATTTTTTTCTTTAATATCTTAACCTCCTGACAGGAGAACAGCAGAACAAGCCAGGAACAGCAAACCAGAATCTCAAAAAATACAGATGGTTGGCAAAGTAATCTTCATTACAAGTCACTTGTGGTCTTGTGCTTAGAAGTAAAATAAGCCAGGAATATAGAAAATTCCTAACAATTGAGCATGTTCTAGACCAGTGGTGCCCAACCATTTTTCGCCTGAGGGCCGCACTAGACCTGGTATAAATTTCGCGGGCCGGAACCAGGTAGCTTTGCCAGAAAGAAATGCAAACACTGTGAGGGGGCACATGTAAGCATTACTAAAATACATAATACGTAGGCCTTCAAATCTGCGTTTGGAGCCTCTGTTGCAGATTCTGTCAAAAAAAACTGACAAAAAAGCCTTGTATGCTGCATTTTTGTGTCCGGTAAAAAGACAGGATCCCTAACGGAAACTGAACTGATCCCATCATAGTTGGTGGAGTCTGTTCAGCTTCTTCCCTTTGGGGTGACAGGAGGAGGGGGGAGCAGGGTCACTAGTGAGGTGACAGGAGGAGGGGGAAGCAGGGTCACTAGTGGGGTGACAGGAGGAGAGGGAAGCAGGGTCACTAGTGGGCTGACAGGAGGAGGTGGGAGCAGGGTCAGCAGTGGTATGATAGGAGGGGGAGCAGGGACACTAGTGGGGTGACAGGAGGAGGTGGGAGCAGGGTCACTAGTGGGGTGACAGGAGGAGGTGGGAGCAGGGACACTAGTGGGGTGACAGGAGGAGGTGGGAGCAGGGTCACTAGTGGGGTGACAGGAGGAGGTGGGAGCAGGGTCACTAGGGAAGTGACAGGAGGAGGGGGAGCAGGGTCACTAGTGAGGTGACAGGAGAAGGAGGAGGAGGGAGCAGGGTCACTAGTGAGGTGACAGGAGAAGGAGGAGGAGGGAGCAGGGTCACTAGTGAGGTGACAGGAGAAGGAGGAGGAGGGAGCAGGGTCACTAGTGGGCTGACAGGAGGAGGTGGGAGCAGGGTCAGCAGTGGTATGATAGGAGGGGGAGCAGGGACACTAGTGGGGTGACAGGTGAGGGAAGCAGGACACTAGTGGGGTGACAGGAGGAGGGGGAAGCAGGGTCACTAGTGAGGTGACAGGAGGAGGGGGAGCAGGGTCACTAGTGAGGTGACAGGAGGAGGGGGAGCAGGGTCACTAGTGAGGTGACAGGAGAAGGAGGAGGAGGGAGCAGGGTCACTAGTGGGGTGACAGGAGGAGAGGGAAGCAGGGTCACTAGTGGGCTGACAGGAGGAGGTGGGAGCAGGGTCACTAGTGAGGTGACAGGAGGAGGGGGAAGCAGGGTCACTAGTGGGGTGACAGGAGGAGAGGGAAGCAGGGTCACTAGTGGGCTGACAGGAGGAGGTGGGAGCAGGGTCAGCAGTGGTATGATAGGAGGGGGAGCAGAAACACTAGTGGGGTGACAGGTGAGGGAAGCAGGGACACTAGTGGGGTGACAGGAGGAGGTGGGAGCAGAGTCACTATTGGGGTGACAGGAGGAGGGGGAGCAGGGTCACTAGTGAGGTGACAGGAGGAGGTGGGAGCAGGGACACTAGTGGGGTGACAGGTGAGGGAAGCAGGGACACTAGTGGGGTGACAGGAGGAGGGGGAGCAGGGTCACTAGTGGGGTGACAGTAGGAGGGGGAGCAGGGTCACTAGTGGGCTGATAGGAGGAAGTGGGAGCAGGGTCAGAATTGTGGTCATAGTAGGAGGGGGAGCAGGGTCACCGGGGACCAGTCACATGAGTCCACGCTCTTACCTCTCCAGCGGACCTGTTAAGTTGCCCAAGGTCTTCCGGCAGCATGCTCTGCTCTACAGCCTCCACGGGAGCCGGCCCTCCTCCTACAAGCTCCCGCCGGCTTCCCCTTTCTGACTGAACGTGTATGCGCTCATTCAAACCAATAACAAAGCTCCTTGCTGTAAGGAGCTTTGTTATTGGTTATTTTAGGCACAGGCAGCATCGCTGCGCTGCCTGTGCCATTCACATCGCTGATGAATGTGGGGAAAAAGTCTAAAGGCGTACAGTATTGTTACGCCTTAGACTTTTTCCAGGAAGTCTTACGGGCCGCATGACAGAGCTCCGCGGGCCGGATTTGGCCCGCGGGCCGTAGGTTGGGCACCACTGTTCTAGACTAATAGAAGTAAAAAAAAAAACACAGCAAATGTGAAATGATGAATCTGAGAATATAAAAATACAAGGAAACTATAAAATGACTGATAAGGTCTGTTGTAAATCTAGTGAGGGATAGAGACTAGAGAGAAGATGCAGGACAATGCTTAATACATGGAGAGAAGCTACAAGAAAAGGCCTATTACCTAGAGAGAAGCTGCAGGAGACTGCTCATTACTTGGAGAAAAGGTGCAGGAGGTTCGGGAGATGGCTTATTACCTTGGGAGAATCTTCAGAAGACAAAAAATAATTCCTGTATGGAAGCTTTAGGAGATGGCATATTACCTGGAGAGAAGCTGCAAGAGACCACCTATTACCTAGAGAGAAGCTGTAGGAGCCAACCTAGAAGCTTCAGGAGATGGCTTATCACCTGAAAAGAAGCTTGGGGAGACAGATTACTGGGATAGAAGCTTCAGATCATGGCTTATCAAAACAGCCTATTACCTGGAGAGAAGCTGCCAGTTGGCCAGTCAGCCCCACACTAAGATCAAAAAGCACAATTATAGGCTCAGGAGCCACACAAATTGGTTAGAGCGTGACAGCTCCAAGTTCATATTTAACATGGCAGATGGTCCATAGGAATACACTGAGTTGTAATGTGTTATGCATTGAGGTTATCTGAGGAAGACAACTCCTTTATAGGTCTGTGGCTCAATATTTTGGAATACAGAGGGGGGTTCCAAACTGGTTGGCTGAGTCAATCATATTATTTGTTGGTCAGGAGGGCCAACTGGAAAATAAGGCACCAAAGGCTGGACATGTATATCAAGTCTCCATGAAAAAAATCCTAACTCCAATAATGTGGATGCATGTGGGCAGCCTGACAGCTGGATTTGGATTTTAACATGCCAGCCCCCTTGTTCCTGCAGGAAATAAACATAGCTAGAGGTGTCTGGTGGCAGTGGATCTCTGTCCCCCCAGCTGAAATAAACATGCATGTACAGCCAGTCCTAATATTGATATTTACAGTGGAGATGGGAGATGTAGCTGAAGGTTGTCTTGTGTGTATGGCTGCAAGACACACGGCTGTTGTCCTCTAATAATGTTCAGGTCCTACTCATAAATTACCGGCTTCACCGGCTTTTACACTTCTTAAATGTTTGCAGTGGAATAAGTGTTATTTCCAGACTTTACATACCTTTATAATGGTCGATCGTGTCATATAGATTACCACAAAGAACGTTTCTTTTTTTATTGCCCTTGTACAGCGTGAGCCTTTCATTTGAGGTTTCTCACCATAATAACTATATAGGAGTGGCTTCCCACATCCCAGCTCTTCTTCCCAGATCTCAGCAAGAATGTTGGATCCCTTATCTGAAGCAAAGAAGCTAAGGAATTTTGTGCAGAAACCTCACAATCTTGAACTTGATATCTATACAGGGAATTTTAACCATATCTGCAAAAGAAACCTAAGGGTTTATTCACGTCGTAGTGAATCACAGACGTGTGCTGTTATCTTCCACCATGGACAGCAAAAATATGAATTGCTTTTTAATGTGTTTTTTCGCAGATCCTTAAATTAAAGTGTAACTGCCATTTTTTTTTCTTCTAATGTGTAGGGACAATGATAGGCGCCGGGGGGGCGCCGTTTCAATTTTTGCCTAAGGCAACACGAAGTCAATGTGTTTCCCTGCCCCTGGCCACAAAGCACTGAGGGAAGGGGGGCCCTAAGCTGAACTCTTACACCAGAGTGCTCCGATATATTCGCTACTGTGCAAATCGGCACTTAATGATGCGCATATTTTTGCGCAATACGTGCAACTTCACATTTTAGCAGGTCTGACTACATATTAGTGATTGGTGCACTAAGTATTGTTGTGGATTTGTAAATTCGTGACAGCAGAACTCCGTGTGCCGTCCGCATCCGTTGCTCCGTTCCGTAGCCCCGCAAAAAAAATATAACATGTCCTATTCTTGTTCGTTTTGCAGACAAGAATAGGCATCTCTATAATGGGCCGCCCAGTCTGTACCGCAAATTGCGGACCGCAAAACACACAACGGTCGTGTGCATGTAGCCTAAGGCCTTAGATTTTATTTGCTTATTGCGGTTTGCAACATCAGGAGACTTTTGAGTTTTACTGAAATGAGATCTATTGTAAGTGAAATCCGGTTCTGTAAAAGTGTGTTGAGTCCAGAAGAAGGGGGTGTTTAACTTGCAATTTCAGATAATAGTGGGGGCCCAGCTTTGGTGTAATGTCTACTTCCTGTAGGAGAGTACCTGGGGTGGTAATAGACGGTAGGTACGTGCCACCGGGGGTCCTGGTCCCGGTGGAGTAAGAGCCGGAAAAGTGTGTTTTGCAGCGGTTATGCTGTTAACACAGCGGATCCGGGCCGGCTCTTACTGGGAGCAGGCAGATATGCGGGTGGGTGCCTGTCTCCCCACGGTCCAGGCCAGGTTTTGCAGGGAGGGTTTAAAACCCGACCAGCAGCAAGGGTGTGGTGTGGAAGCTGTTGCTCTCTTGCTGTGAGAGTGAGAGGTGAAGGTGAGCTGGGCTGTGTACTGAGGTCTGTAAAGGACTGTGCGGGGAACCCCAGCTGAAGCCAGGAGGGATCCGTATTCCGTGGCTAGAAGCCAGACCCAGGGGCTTGCTTCCCCAAGGAGAAAGAGGTGACATTACTCCTGGCTTTGAATAGACTTTTCTTGTTGTGACGGATCCAGGCCTCAAGAAGCCTGCAGCTGGTTTGGGACTGAACTATTGTTTTGCCGTTGTGTGTGACCACCCTCCCTATGAACTGCACTGCTTTTTTACTTGTGTTCATCGTGTGAATAAAGAAAGCACCGTTTAACACCAAGACCTGTCTGTGTTGCCTCTATACTGCACTCGCTACCAATGCCTACCAGAGCGGATCCCCACAATTGGTGGCTTGCAGCAGGCATACTGCAGTGAGGCTGGCAAAGAATATTTATCCGGGTGGTGCACGGCTGCATGTCATACATTAAACCAGCAAGCTTGGTCATCCCTGACAAAATGGAGGAGCTGGTTAAGCAGTTGGTGCAGAGCAATGCACAACAGCAACAAACAAACAGTTTGCTGGTACAACAGTTGGCGCTTATGCAAGAGGCTCTGAGTGCATCCCAGCGAGAGACCCCACCGGCAGTGACTCCTTCGCCGCCAGCTCCCAGAGATAAAGTCCGGTCTGCATTAAGGAAAATGGCTCCGGAGGATGATGTAGAGGGCTTCCTGATGGTGTTCGAGAGGACTGCGGTACAGGAGAACTTACCGTCGGGACAGTGGGCAGAAGTGGTGGCGCCATTCCTAGTCGGAGACGCCCAAAAAGCATACTTCGACCTCAGCCGTGAGGATGCCCAGGATTATGTGAAGCTAAAGGCTGAGGTAATGGCACGCTTGGGTGTTACCACTTATGTGCGAGCGCAGAGAGTTCATCGGTGGGCCTTTTCCGAGTCCAGACCCGTCCGGTCTCAGGCATACGACCTGGTGCATCTGGTGAGGAAGTGGCTCCAGCCGGAAACTTTGAGTCCCTCCCAAATGGTCGAGCGAGTGGTCGTGGACCGTTTTGTGCGGACACTGCCAAGGGCCATACAGCGCTGGGTCGGTCAGGGAGACCCTGGCAACCTCGATCAGTTGGTAAGCCTAGTCGAGAGGTATGTGGCGACCCAGGATTTGGTGCGGGACTCCACGCAGGCACGGGAAACCCGTCAGGCTCCCCCTCAGGCTAGGGATCCGGAAAAAGGGTCCCAACCACAAAGGGGAGAAGGCTAGTCCTACTCCGGGAAGAGAGACCGGGGAGGGACCACGGGGATTCAATGTTGGCACTGCCACGGACTGGGACATAGGGCCGCGAACTGTCCTCAAGCCCCTGAACCCATGGACTGCGGGTTCGTTCGCCGGTCCTCTTTCTTTGCCCGGCCTGTATGTACCGCGGACCCCTACTGGCCGCCGATATGCCACCCCTGTGCCAAGTCTCGATCGATGGGCATCCGATTAATGCTTTGCTGGACTCTGGGAGCCTTGTGACCCTTGTGCATGAGTCCTTAGTGTCTGAGACCCTACCAGAGAAGCAAACCCTTTCCATTGTCTGTGTCCATGGGGACCGCCGAGAGTACCCCACCGCCAGGGTTACCATGTCCGTGTTGGGCCGAGAGGTGCAGCACGTCGTCGGTGTGGGACGCCAGATCCCTTATGCCGCCATACTGGGAAGGGATTTTCCGTTGTTCTGGGCTCTATGGAAGAGTGATATGCCTTACCTTAGGGGCGGAGAACGATCGGGCCCAGTGCCCGAAGATCCCGATGCGGGGGTACCAGCCGTAGGGGTCACCACATCACCTGTAGAGTGTCATCCCGATAGGTTTCCCTAGAGGTGTTGGCAGGCGAATCTGTGGAAACCCCGTCCATCCCGGACCTGGAGGTATCCCGTGACACGTTCGGGACCGCCCAGCTCCAGGATCCGACATTATTGCGGGCGAGGGAAGGGGTTACAGTGGTAAATGGGGTGGCTCAGCACCCAGGCGCCGAATTGGTGTTTCCCCATTTGGCTTTTAACCAGGACCTGCTGTACAGGGTGAACAAGGTGCAGCAGGTGGTAGTGGAGCAGCTGGTGGTACCCCAGCCATACCGCCGTATGGTACTGGACTTAGCCCACTCCCATGTGCTGGGAGGACATTTGGGTGTAAAAAAAACCCAAGAGCGGATTCTGCAAAGGTTCTATTGGCCCGGGGTTTATGAGGAGGTCAAAAGGTTTTGTCAATCCTGTCCAGTGTGTCAGATGACAAGCCCCCAGCCCCACTATCGCAGTCCCCTAGTGCCCATGCCCATCATCGAGATTCCCTTTGAAAGAATAGGGATGGATCTGGTAGGCCCCATAAACAAGTCGGCCAGAGGGCATCAGCATATCTTGGTGGTCCTAGACTACGCCACCAGATATCCTGAAGCGATCCCCCTACGTCATACCTCAGCTAAGCTCATAGCCAAAGAGCTCATGGGTATGTTTGCAAGAGTGGGGATTCCGAAAGAGATCCTGCAAGCTTTTAGGGGTTAAACGGTTGCACACGTCCGTGTACCATCCTCAAACCGACGGACTGGTGGAGCGGTTTAACAAAACCTTAAAAACTATGCTCAAAAGAACCGTAGCCAAAGACGGAAAGGATTGGGACCTGTTGCTGCCGTACGTATTGTTCGCAGTGCGAGAAGTGCCCCAGGCATCTACGGGGTTCTCGCCCTTCGAGCTATTATACGGTCGACGTCCAAGGGGGTTGCTGGACATCGCTAAAGAGGCGTGGGAGCAACAGCCCACCCCACACAAGAGCCTCATAGAGCATATAGAAAAGATGCAGGACCGCATAGAGACAGTCCTACCAATCGTCCGGGAACACATGGAGGCCGCCCAACTGGCACAGAGCCGGGTATACAACCGGAGTGCCCAGGTCAGGACATTTAACCCGGGTGACCGGGTACTGGTACTAGTCCCCACCATTGACAGTAAGTTTTTGGCACGGTGGCAAGGTCCCTACGAGGTGAAAGAGAAGGTAGGGCCAGTAAATTACAGGATATCCCAGCCAGGACGGTGGAAGCCAGAACAGGTATATCATGTAAATTTACTGAAGTCGTGGAGAGATAGGGAGAATCTCGTTGGGGCGGCCCAAGCACGGTCTTGACTGCGGGAAGATCCTCGCCCCACCGGAGGGCCCGGAGGGCACCTCCACAGTAAAGATAGCTGGTGGACTGTCGCCCAAACAAGCTCAGGAAGCCAAAGAGTTCGTGAGTCGAAATAGGGACGTGTTCTCTGATCTTCCTGGTCGAACTTCAGTAGTCCGACATGACATCGTCACCGAGCCCCACGTCAGGGTACGGTTGAAGCCATATCGGGTACCGGAGGCCCGACGACAGGCCATTTCAGAAGAAGTAAAGTCCATGTTGAGGTTAGGAGTCATTGAGGAGTCCAGAAGCGAGTGGGCCAGCCCCATAGTCCTCATCCCAAAACCTGACGGCACTCTGCGCTTCTGCAATGACTTTAGAAAGCTCAACGAGGTGTCGAAATGTGATGCCTACCCCATGCCTCGGGTAGACGAGCTCATAGAACGGCTGGGGAAAGCTCGCTATTTCTCGGTCCTCGACCTTACAAAAGGGTACTGGCAGGTGCCTCTCACGGAGGCGGCAAAGGAGAAGACGGCCTTTGTCACCCCCGAGGGGTTGTTTCAGTACCGAGTTTTGCCCTTTGGCCTACATGGCGCTCCAGCCACCTTCCAGCGATTGATGGACGTCATCCTACGGCCCCATCGTCCATATGCTTCGGCATATCTGGACGACATCATTGTGTTTAGCCAGGACTGGGAGAGTCACCTGCCCAAGGTTCAGACCGTAGTTGATTCACTTAGAAAAGCTGGACTGACGGCCAACCCAAAAAAGTGTTCCATCGGGTTTGAGGAAGTCCGGTACCTGGGATACGTGATTGGGCGGGGAGTTGTCAAACCCCAGGTAGACAAGGTTGAGGCGATCAAGAGCTGGCCCAGACCTCTTACCACGAAGCAAGTACGTTCGTTCCTAGGCATGATAGGGTATTACATGCGCTTTATCCCCAACTTTGCCACGGTAGCGGCCCCATTGACAGGACTCTTGAAGGGAGGAAGTCGGTAATGGTCCGCTGGGATGAGCAGGCGGAAGAGGCGTTCTCCCGCTTGAAGTCGGCTCTGTGTGGGTCACCGATTTTGGTGACACCCGACTTCACACGGGAATTTATTGTTCAGACGGACGCCTCTGGAGTAGGCCTAGGGGCAGTACTCTCTCAGGAAGTCAATGGGGAAGAACACCCGTTGTCTTCCTGAGTCGCAAGCTCACTCCAGCGGAAACCAGGTATAGCGTGGTAGAGAGAGAATGCCTGGCCATCAAGTGGACCCTCGAGTCCCTTAGATACTATCTGTTAGGGAGAAGGTTCCGTCTGGTGACTGATCATTCCCTCTCCAGTGGATGAGCCAGGCCAAGGAGAGGAGTGCTCGGGTCACCAGATGGTTTTTGTCCCTCCAGAATTTTAAATTCAGTGTCGAGCACAGAGCAGGCCGCTTACAGGGGAATGCAGATGCCCTGTCCCGGGTACACTGCTGTACATGTGTCCAACCTCTCAGGATTGAACAGGGTGTGCAACCCTGCAGGGTTGAACAAAGGGGGGATATGTAGGAGAGTACCTGGGGTGGTAATAGACGGTAGGTACGTGCCACCGGGGTCCTGGTCCCGGTGGAGTAAGAGCCGGAAAAGTGTGTTTTGCAGCGGTTATGCTGTTAACACAGCGGATCCGGGCCGGCTCTTACTGGGAGCAGGCAGATATGCGGGTGGGTGCCTGTCTCCCCACGGTCCAGGCCAGGTTTTGCAGGGAGGGTTTAAAACCCGACCAGCAGCAAGGGTGTGGTGTGGAAGCTGTTGCTCTCTTGCTGTGAGAGTGAGAGGTGAAGGTGAGCTGGGCTGTGTACTGAGGTCTGTAAAGGACTGTGCGGGGAACCCCAGCTGAAGCCAGGAGGGATCCGTATTCCGTGGCTAGAAGCCGGACCCAGGGGCTTGCTTCCCCAAGGAGAAAGAGGTGACATTACTCCTGGCTTTGAATAGACTTTTCTTGTTGTGACGGATCCAGGCCTCAAGAAGCCTGCAGCTGGTTTGGGACTGAACTATTGTTTTGCCGTTGTGTGTGACCACCCTCCCTATGAACTGCACTGCTTTTTCACTTGTGTTCACCGTGTGAATAAAGAAAGCGCCGTTTAACACCAAGACCTGTCTGTGTTGCCTCTATACTGCACTCGCTACCACTGCCTACCAGAGCGGATTCCCACATTCCCTATATCCATAGCAGTTGTCAGCCACTGCTAGGGAGCCTCATCCTCGTCCCCGCCTGCCATTGGCTGTTCCCCCCGGCACCGGATGTTTTCATCCGTGTACAGGGAGAACCAGGAGTGGCACCAGGAGCGGCGCCAGGAGCATGTTAAGTATATTACATGTGAGGGGCCCGGCACATGGGGGGGCTGTTTGAGAACTTGGATAACCCATTTAAATATTTATCTGTACAGTGCCACCTGCTATTTTTTCTTTTCCTTATTTCTTATCCATTTCACTGAGGTGGTCGCACATGCTGATTTTAAATTTTCAACTGCCAACAGTAATATATATACACCTCCTGAGAAATGACAATCCCCCTCAATCTAGCAGAACATTTAGCGCAATGATTCTGGAGATCTCTGGATCCATGTGAGGTACAGAGCTGGTTCTAGCTTTGTTAGAAATAGATTTTTACATACTATATGATGTCTGGTTTAAAAAAAAATTTTTTTTATATCAATCATGGCATAACCCCTCGAAACCAACCAGACACAACAAGACAACCCCTTTCAATATGCCTTTCTAGGGTATGTGGACATCATATATAGGGGCCACGCTCTTGGGATCCTTTTTATTAGCCAGAGTAGAGAGCTGATAATGTACCTTACCCCCGCCCAGCCGCCTTTTGAATGACGGGCTAATAATTCTACAGTTCCTCTGCGGCGGCCCTGGTAATATCAACTGTTTACCGGGGAGGGGGTTTCAGAAGCCAGTGTCACAATGTTCTGCTGATCAGAATCAGACAATTTTTCGACTATGGGACCCTTTAAAGAGAGGGGTCCCGGGCCTGGTTAGTCTTATTTACTTTGCTACTGCATGGCCATAGCCTGTGCAGAACCAGAGGAACGGCATTGTCAACCTTAATAGGGTAGGTAATTGGCCCAAGGATCAAGGAAAGGACATGGAGATGGGAAACCCCAACAGCATATGACTGGGGGGTATGTTTTATGTACCCCACTGGATGTATCATATCACAGCTTGATTGGTAAAAGTGGAGAGTTACCCGGCGTGCACAAATAACACATACATCATGCCAAATGAGAAGCTCAGCACTGCTACATTTCATATACGTCAAGTATATGTAGAAATAAACATTTCATACTCAGTCTGCATATAGGAAATAATGAATGATAATAGTGAATAGTACATTTTCCCAATGTTTTTCAGTCCTGCTACATTTAGCCATGGAGTAATGTATTTGGAATTATTACGCCATGCTTCACTATGGGTGGCAGGGCCGCTACTTCTGCCATCATGGCCTGAAATTCCAAAACTCACAACAAATACATCATGAATGTCACCACAGTGTTGACTTCACAGCCTCTGCCAACGTGTAGAGAACTGGAGGAGGAAACCGTATGGGCCATTAATAAAAATATACATTCTGCATCGACGAGAGGTTGAGTTAAAAGAAGTGATTTGTACAAAACAAGCAGGCAGCGGCATGAGTCAATGGAAATTCACCCTAAGTAAGTCACTGACCTAGTTCTCCGACTGCCTCCCGCCCTTTCTCTGGCACACAACTTGGAGTATCTTGAATCTGTCTTATTTTGGAACAGCTTGTGTAAAATATTCCACATTCCCCGCCAGCTGGAAAAGCGTCTGTTTATAGAGCATATCTCATTAAGAGCTGAAGAAAGGTGTTTTGGGCAGCTGATAGGCAGGTACGGCATGACACTGGGCCTACAAGTCATGACAGAACGGAGAGTTAAGGTGTACTTAACCTAACATTATCAACCGCAGTTGTCTATGTAAAGGGTTCTGGAGCTTAAAGGGGTTGTGCCAACTATAAATTTTACTGTAATATAATTAAGCATGGAAAACTAGTTACATTTGTAATTTAGTTTCTGTTACAAAAATACTCCAGCTGTGAGATGTTCCAGGTACTTCTTTATACTGGTCTTTAATCTGTATAGTAATGTGCATGTCCACCTACCGAGGTGGTCACACATGCTCAGTTCTTTCCTTCAACTGCTACCAGCCATATCTATTGTCAGAACTAGAAGCTGTGCCCGTTACAGGGAGAGAGCTGCAACAACGTGGACACGCCCCCTGAGCTGTGATAGGGAGAGATATTCAGAAGGAAGAACACGCTGCCTGACAAAAGGACACACCCCCTGAGCTGCCAGGCTGAAGAAAATCTAGAAGAGCAATTAATGAGGAGATCACTGGATCCTTGTGAAAGAACTGACCTGCTGTGTATTTGTAATCTGCCCCACATGTTTATTAGCGCAAGGATCTTTTTCCACAGCTGCTACTGTTATACCACCCTCAAATCTAGACAAATTCCACAGTTATATCCATCACGTGTGAACATACCATACAAGAGATTTTTATATGGGCAGTTCTTTATCTAAAACAGTGAATGTTCAGCAAACTCTGTGCTGTAGGACCATATATCCCTCAGAAAATGGAGGCTTAGTCATATATATCTATATAATTTTAACCATTTCAAGATGTAGATGAAAGGTACCATAGACATTCACCTAACAAACATGTTTTGTGTGAGAATAAAGATCATTAAATATCTTTTTGCTTGTTTTGGACATTTTATTTTTTTAATGCCTGCGTTTTCTGGCACACGCTTCTAGATGTGTCTCCGTACTTCCAGCTTTGAGCCATGTCAGCCTTCTATTGCTCTGCATCTTCCCTTTCACAGCAGGCTCTCCTGCTGAACCTTTCCTGCTCTCCTCCAGCATCACACTGTGAAACAGTGCTGTGAAATTTATTAGCCACATCAGCCCCCCTAGCTTAGACACCCCTAATGATCAGGCCACTTTTTACAATTCTGCACTACACTACTTTCACCGTTTATTGCTCCGTCATACAACTTACTAATAGAGCTTTCATTTGGTGGTATTTCATTGTTGCTGACATTTTTACTTTTTTTGCTATTAATAAAAATTTAACGACATTTTTGAAAAAAAATGACATTTTTCGCTTTCTGTTGTAAATTTTTAAAAAAACCCCATTTCTATATAAATTCTTCTCTAAATTTATTGTCCTACATGTCTTTGATAAAAAAAAATGCAATAGGTGTATATTTATTGGTTTGGGTAAAAGTTATAGTGTTTACAAACTATGGTGCAAAAAAGTGAATTTCGGCATTTTGAAGCAGCTCTGACTTTCTGAGCGCCTGTCATGTTTCTTCAGGTGCTAGAATGTCAGGATAGTATAAATACCCCCCAAATGACACCATTTTAGAAAGAAGACACCCCAAAGTATTCGCGGAGGGGCATGGTGAGTTCATGTATCATTTCATTTTTTTTCACAAGTTAGCAGAAAATGACACTTTCTGAGGAAAAAAAAATAATAATAAAGTTTCCATTTCTGCTAACTTCTGGCAAAAAAAAAAAAATCTCCCACGGACTCACTATGCCCATCAGTGAATAGCTTGGGGTGTCTACTTTCCAAAATGGGGTCATTTGTGGGGTGTGTTCACTGTTCTGGCATTTTGGGCGGGGCTAAATTGTGAGCAGCCCTGTAAAGCCTAAAGGTACTCGTTGGACTTTACGCCCCTTTACGCACCTAGGCTGCAAAAAAGTGGCACACATGTGGTATCGCCGTACTCAGAAGAAGTAAGGCAATGTGTTTTGGGGTGTATTTTTACATATACCCATACTGTGTGTGAGAAATATCTCTGTAAACTGACAACTTTGTATAAAAAAATTTAAAAAGTTGTCATTTACAGAGATATTTCTCACACCCAGCATGGTTATATGTAAAAATACACCCCAAAACAGATTGCCCTACTTCTACTGAGTACGGCAATACCACATAAGTGACACTTTTTTGCAGCCAAGATGCGCAAAGGGGCACTAATTCCAATAAGTACCTTTAGGATTTCACAGGGCATTTTTACGCATTTAGATTCCAGACTTCTTCTCACGCTATAGAGACCCCTAAAATGCCAGGGCAGTATAAATACCCCACAAATAAATACCCCCATTTTAGAAAGTAGACACCCCAAGGTATTCCGTGAGGGGTATAGTGAGTTCATGTAAAATTTTATTTTTTGTCACAAGTTAGTGGAATATGAGACTTTGTAAAAAAAAAAATAACAATTTCCGCTAACTTGTGCCAAAATTTTTTTTTTCTGTGAACTTGCCATGCCCCTCACGGAATACCTTGAGGAGTCTTCTTTCCAAAATGGGGTCACTTGTGGGGTATTTATACTGCCCTGGCATTTTAGGGGCCCTAAAGCGTGAGAATCCAAATGCGTAAAAATGCCCTGTGAGATCCTAAAGGTACTCATTGGAATTAGGGCCCCTTTGCGCATCTTGGCTGCAAAAAAGTGTCACTCATGTGGTATCGCTGTACTCAGGAGAAGTAGGGCAATGTGGTTTGGGGTGTATTTTTACATATACCCATACTGTGTGTGAGAAATATCTCTGTAAATGACAACTTTTAAATTTTTTTTATACAAAGTAACCACCTTACGACGAAGGACGTAGTGTCTGAAACGCGTCAACAATCACTGTATACAAGGTGGATGTGTCTGCTGTACTATTTTATATCAAAATAAATGAGAAGTTTTAGAGGACGTTATTAAATCTGGAGCCGTTTTTCTATATATCTTCTGCGCTCCCTTAAACTGGGACACACGTGTGTACTGGTTCTGACTTGGAGGTTCACTCTGTAGCTATGGGGGCCACTCAGTTGGCTATGGGGCAGGCACCCCAACCCCCCCGCCAATCCACTGGTGTTAAAGAGAAGCTCCGTGCAAGCACAGCATTCCCTTCACTGTTTACCTGGTCACCGTCAACAGCGCAGCGGTGATCAGGTGTAGTTACAAGCTGTCCCATTCACTTCTATGGGATGGCTCCTTCATATTCATGTGTATAGGAATGAGCCGTCCCATTGAAGTGAATGAAGTGGATTCTTGTAATTACACCTGATCACCGCTGCGCTGTTGCAGGACAATGACCCCAAATATACAATCAATGCCACTTGTTAACTGATAAAAATAAACTATTGACTATTTTTGAAGACATTATTACTTTGCAGCATATTTTCCTCACCTGCCTAAAATTTGTGCACAGTACTGTACATCTGCAGTACTCTAAGACCAACATACTTGCAAATATATATGCATATATAATGTTATTTAATGCTATCTTATATGTTAATCCTATTCAGTTCACCAGCATATCTTTGCATGGATCTGTCGGGGTTAATTATCCTGACTCAGCCCCTGCAGGAAGTTAGGCGTGGGCTTAGGTCTGCCCCTAGCTCAGTCTATAGAGTAGCATGCTAGGAGAGGAAGTGAGTGGAAGCTCCATGTGCTTCTTTGGTACTACACCAAAGATCCAGAGAATCACCTTCTCTGAAGATTATCTACTTGAGAGAAAGACCTCACCATTTCTACAGTAGTCCAGAAAGAGGGAGATATAGGAAAGAACCAAGAAGGTCCAGAATCTCCATGGTTGAGCAATGGAGTCAGTCAGTAAGGTATTTTGCTGTTTAAGGCTAATAGACCTTACTGCAGTGAGAAGGACATTGCTGATACACCCTTCACTCTTGGACGTGGTTTGGCTAATCATATCTTAAGCCATGTACCCCTCAGTTTGAAATTACAGCCATCATTGCAAGAGTAAATTGCCCAGCAAAGATTCTGCACAGAGAGACTTTGGAAGGACAGGGGAAAGAGTACAACAATTCCCATCCTTGCTCAAATCCATACACTGTAATCTGGGAAGCTTTGCACTGTCAACTATTTGGAATTGTATTTTGATACCGTTGGATGTGCTGCAACTCCCAATCTGCACTTTAGTAAGGAGAGATGTTTATTTTCGACATCTGGCATGGTTACTGACTATACGCAAGCCATTGTACCCTCCACCTCCTGCCTTGCACCCACACCAATCCTTTTAACATCAAGGGAGCCCCAACTACCATCAGGCAGGACCCCCCACACCTTCCCCGAGGGAAGAAACAGTGTGCCTTCCTATTACTGCTCTGGCCCTAGGAAGCATCGGTGTGAGGTTTACCACTGTGATTGACTGTTACAGCCAGAGCCACTACCACTCCCATTCTCTGCTCCGTTTCTCCGTGGTTTGAGGCACGTCCGTGTTTTGTGGCCGGAAATTGGAACAACTGAATCAGGGCTAAGGGATTATTCTATATTAAAGTGGTATTATACCGACTATACATGAAAAATGGAAGCTCTTTGCGCACATTTTTGATCAAACGTATGTCGGGCCCATCTACCAGGTGTCAAGGTGGCTTCTATAGATGGGTACCTAACACTAAAATAACTGCCTCTCCTGGGCCTAAGCCTACAATGTTCAGGGCGGTGTAGGAACCAGCTATATTTATACTTTGTTTGCTGTCTACATGCTAGCTTTATGGATGTGCTAGTCTAAATTCTCTTGCAGTATGTTTGGAGGGTAGCCCCCTCCTTTAGATTGAACATTGAGCACTCCCATCTGCCCAGGGCTTCTGAGCAGAGTAGAAATAAAGCTAGTATCTACACCACCCTGAACTGCCCAGGAGAGGCAGTTCTGTTAGTGTTCAGATATATAGTATAGCTGGTTCCTACACCGCCCTGAACATTGTAGGCTTAGGTTAGGCCCAGGAGAGGCAGTTCTGTTAGTGTTCGGATATATAGTATAGCTGGTTCCTACACCGCCCTGAACATTGTAGGCTTAGGTTAGGCCTAGGAGAGACAGTTCTGTTAGTGTTTGGATATACAGTATAGCTGGTTCCTACACCGCCCTGAACATTGTAGGCTTAGGTTAGGCCCAGGAGAGGCAGTTCTGTTAGTGTTCGGATATATAGTATAGCTGGTTCCTACACCGCCCTGAACATTGTAGTCTTAGGTTAGTCCCAGGAGAGGCAGTTCTGTTAGTGTTTGGATATATAGTATAGCTGGTTCCTACACCGCCCTGAACATTGTAGGCTTAGGTTAGGCCCAGGAGAGGCAGTTCTGTTAGTGTTTGGATATACAGTATAGCTGGTTCCTACACCGCCCTGAACATTGTAGGCTTAGGTTAGGCCCAGGAGAGGCAGTTCTGTTAGTGTTTGGATATATAGTATAGCTGGTTCCTACACCGCCCTGAACATTGTAGGCTTAGGTTAGGCCCAGGAGAGGCAGTTCTGTTAGTGTTAGGTACCCATCTGCAGATGCTGGTAGATGGGTCCGACAATGATCAAAAATGTGCCCAAAGAGCTTCCATTTTTCATTTATAACAACGCTGGAGGGTGTCGCACTCATCTACAGGAAGCCAGGAGCCCGGACCTCGCCCTGAACCTTGGCGCACAGCAAATCCCAGAATGAAGAGAAAAACGGTCCAGCTTCACGGAATACAGCAATGCAAAAAAATCGACCGGCTTCGGATCACTATAAGTGCGGACCCTTAGTCATCATGACTAAGGGTCTGCACTTATAGTGATTCGAAACCGGTCGATTTTTTGCATTGCTGTATGTTGGTTTTTATCTGCACGGGATTCAATAAAGCCTCAAGTATTTTTTCAGTGAAGCTGGACCGTTTTTCTCTTTATTCTGGGATTTTTCATTTATAGTAGGTATAATACCACTTTAATCCAGAATAATCCCTAGTTCGGGGATCAGCAACCTTCAGCACTCCAGTTGCTGTAAAACTACAACTCCCAGCATGCAAACATGCTCTGCTGATTTATGTTTGTATGTGCAATGGTGTGCTGCCATACGTTTTTTGTTTGCTGTCTGCATGCTAGTTTTTTGGATTTGCACCTGTGACTATGGATGTGCGAGTCTAAATTTTCTTGCTGAATCAGGGCTAAGACGGTGCCAGGGCTCTACCTACTCTGTGCCAACCACTATCCCAACATGGTGAATAAACCGGCACACAACACAAAATCTAAAGCATGGGACAAATTAACATACTCGGCCGCAAATGCGACTTCCACAGCTGGGCTCCAGTCTGTCTGCTTTAATGCCATAGGTCAAACACCTCCTGATTGAACTTCTCCTGTACGGAGAATTACCCTGGGGCCATCCATAAGGCCGGACATCCTGCATAGGAAGGCGGCACCAGATAAAGGCTGAACACACAGGCTCATTCTCTCTGCTGTACAGGAGCAGCCAGCACAGGAGATCTCCTGATACGTAGGAAGCAGTGTCTATTTATTAGACAGTATTCCTTTGTATATCAGCCACACGTTCTATTTCCTCCTCCACCGGCCTGTGCAGCAGGTCATTACCATCTTATACATTGTACTAAAAAGTAGCACACAGTGAGGTCATGTCATTAGGAGTTAGGGCGCTTGAAGGCCCTCAAATATAAGGGCCCAGTTACATCTCATATTACTACACTACAGTGAAGCCCCCTCTATAGTCTGTTACCTTATTTTTGCAGGTATGTTGTCAGACTTCTAAAAAGCTCAGCGTATAAAATGCTTCTGTCAATCACCGTCCATTATACCTGAACCAACATCACCATGGCCATCCTCAACCCTGCAGTAATAAAATCTCAGTACCGTGATCCCTGAAGATACAATATTTACAACATACATTGGTCTTTTCTGACCCATCGTAAATTGAGCTAGACTCCACATACAATGTCTCAGACTCAGATCCAACCAATCAAGGCCACTTCTCAGGTAAAATATCTGGATTAGTTGCTAGTTATCAGCTATTCCAGCCTGTTATATATGTATTATCTGTCTTAGTTATCTGCTTACTTTTCTTAAATCCTCATTTTCTCTTATCTTGGATGACATTTTGGGGCTTTGGAACCACTTACTCAAGCTACAATGGTATCAACATACAATGGTCGTCCCGGAACCAATTAATATTGTAACTTAAGGGACCACTGTACATGCTTTCTCCCTAAAACAGCACCACCTCTGTCCATAGGTGGTGTGTGGTATTGCAGTTTACCCCTGATCACTTCAATGCAGCAGAGTTGTAATATCGCACACAACCCAAGGGGACGTGTGGCACTGTGCTTGCCAGAAAGCAGACATGTTTTTTCCATAATCCCAAACTAAAGTCCAAGACCCAAGTCATTTCCAGAAAACCTCTCCTGGAGTTTAAAGCTGAAGTGGTAATAGATGAATTTTGACAGCCTGGAAAGATTTTTCTATGTTTCCACCAACATTTATTCATCTGTATAAAAGCCTGGTATCAAGCTGGACAGGTCGATAGTGGCCATTATTTGGGATTAAAGCAGATTTGTACCTATGACACTGGCTGACCTGTTACATGTGCACTTGGCAGCTGAAGGCATCTGTGTTGGTCCCATGTTCATATGTGCCCGCACTGCTGAGAAAAATGATGTTTCAATATATGCAAATGAGCCTCTAGGGGCAATGGGGGCGTTACCATTACACTTGGCTCTGCTCTCTCTGCAGCTTCCGTGACCTCTCCAATTCAGGAGGTCAGAGCCAGATATGCGTGATCACGTTTACACTGTATGGCCTGTCAATCAAAGTGCAGAGGGCATGGCAATTGCAAAGAGAGCAGAGCCTCTAGGAGTAATGGTAACGCCCCTGTTGCTCCTAGAGGTTCATTTGCATATATTGTAACATAATTTTTCTCAGCAATGCGGGCACATATGAACATGGGACCAACACAGATGTCTTCAGCTGCCAAGTGCACATATAACAGGTCAGCCAGTGTCATAGGTACAAATCTGCCGACAGATGTCCTTTAACCACTTAAGCCCCCCTAGCTTAAACACCCTTAATGACCAGGCCACTTTTTACAATTCTGCACTACACTACTTTCACCGTTTATTGCTCCGTCATACAACTTACCACCCAAATGAATTTTACCTCCTTTTCTTCTCACTAATAGAGATTTCATTTGGTGGTATTTCATTGTTGCTGACATTTTTACTTTTTTTGCTATTAATAAAAATTTAACGACATTTTTTTTCTATTAATAAAAATTTTACGACATTTTTTCCAAAAAATGACATTTTTCACTTTCTGTTGTAAATTTTTTTAAAAAAGAACTACATTTCTATATAAATTTTTCTCTAAATTTATTGTTCTACATGTCTTTGATAAAAAAAAATCCAATAAGTGTATATTTATTGGTTTGGGTAAAAGTTATAGCGTTTACAAACTATGGTGCAAAAAAGTGAATTTCAGCATTTTGAAGCAGCTCTGACTCTCTGAGCGCCTGTCATGTTTCTTCAGGTGCTAGAATGCCAGGATAGTATAAATACCCCCAAATGACACCATTTTAGAAAGAAGACACCCCAGTATTCGCGGAGGGGCATGGTGAGTTCATGTATCATTTCATTTTTTTTCACAAGTTAGCGGAAAATGACACTTTCTGAGGAAAATAAATAAATAAATAAAGTTTCTATTTCTGCTAACTTCTGGCAAAAAAAAAAAAAATCTCAGACGGACTCTCTATGCCCCTCAGTGAATACCTTGGGGTGTCTACTTTCCAAAATGGGGTTATTTGTGGGGTGTGTTTACTGTTCTGGCATTTTGGGCGGGGCTAAATTGTGAGCAGCCATGTAAAAGCTAAAGGTACTCGTTGGAATTTAGGCCCCTTTGCGCACCCAGGCTTCAAAAAAGTGTCACACATGTGGTATCGCCGTACTCAGGAGAAGTAGGGCAATGTGTTTTGGGGTGTATTTTTACATATACCCATGTTGGGTGAGAGAAATATCTCTGTAAACTGACAACTTTGTATAAAAAATTTTAAAAAGTTGTCGTTTACAGAGATATTTTTCGCAAAGTATGGGTATATATAAAAATACACCCCAAAACACATTGCCCTACTTCTGCTGAGTACGGCGATACCACATGTGTGACACTTTTTTGCAGCCTGGGTGCGCAAAGCGGCCCTAATTCCAATGAGTACCTTTAGGATTTCACAGGGCATTTTTACGCATTTGGATTCCAGACTTCTTCTCACGCTTTAGGGGCCCCTAAAATGCCAGGACAGTATAAATACCCCACATGTGACCCCCATTCCCCATTTTAGAAAGAAGACACCCCAAGGTATTCCGTGAGGGGTATGGTGAGTTCATGTAAAATTTTATTTTTTGTCACAAGTTAGTGGAATATGAGACTTTGTAAAAAACAAAATAAAAAATAAATAAAATATCAATTTCCGCTAACTTGTGCCAAAAAAAAAAAATTCTGTGAACTCGACATGCCCCTCACGGAATACCTTGGGGTGTCTTCTTTCCAAAATGGGGTCACTTGTGGGGTATTTATACTGTCCTGGCATTTTAGGGAACCTAAAGCGTGAGAATCCAAATGCGTAACAATGCCCTGTGAAATCCTAAAGGTACTCATTGGATTTAGGTCCTTTGCGCATCTAGGCTGCAAAAGTGTCACACATGTAGTATCGCCGTACTCAGGAGAAGTAGGGCAATGTGTTTTGGGGTGTATTTTTACATATACCCATGCTTGTGTGAGAAATATCTCTGTAAACTGACAACTTTTATAAAATTTTTTATTCAAAGTTGTCAATTTACAGAGATATTTCTCTCACCCAGCATGGGTATATGTAAAAATACACCCCAAAACACATTGCCCTACTTCTGCTGAGTACGGCGATACCACATGTGTGACACTTTTTGCAGCCAAGATGCGCAAAGGGCCCAAATTCCAATGAGTACCTTTAGGTTACAGGGCATTTTTACGCATTTGATTCAGACTTCTCTCACGCTTAGGGCCTCTAAAATGCCAGGACAGTATAAATACCCCACATGTGCCCATTCTCATTTTGAAAGAAGACACTCCAGGTATTCCGTGAGGGGCATGGTGAGTTCATAGTAAAATTTTATTTTTGGCACAAGTTAGTGGAATATGAGACTTTGTAAAAACAAAATAAAAATAAATAAAATATCAATTTCCGCTAACTTGTGCCAAAAATTAATTCTGTGAACTCGACATGCCCCTCACGGAATACCTTAGGGTGTCTTCTTTCCACAATGGGGTCACTTGTGGGGTATTTATACTGCCCTGGCATTTTAGGGAACCTAAAGCGTGAGAATCCAAATGCGTAACAATGCCCTTAGAAATCCTAAAGGTACTCATTAGTTTAGGCCCTTTAGCTTGCTAAAAGTGTCACCATATAGTATCGTCGTACTCAGGAGAAGTAGGGCAATGTGTTTTGGGTGTATTTTTAATATACCCATACTTGTGTGAGAAATATCACTGTAAACGACAACTTTTTAAATTTTTTTATTCAAAGTTGTCAATTTACAGAAATATTTCTCTCACCCAGCATGGGTATATGTAAAAATACACCCCAAACACATTTCCCTACTTCTCCTGAGTACAGCGATACCACATGTGTGACACTTTTTTGCAGCCAAGATGTGCAAAGGGGCCCAAATTCCAATGAGTACCTTTTTAGGAGGGCATTTTTACGCATTTTTCTTCTCACGCTTTAGGGCCCCTAAAATGCCAGGGCAGTATAAATACCCCACATGTGCCCCCATTTTGGAAAGAAGACACCCCAAGGTATTCCGTGAGGGGCATGGCGAGTTCATAGAAAAAAAAATTTTTGGCACAAGTTAGTGGAAATTGATTTTTTATTGTTTTTTCTCACAAAGTCTCCCTTTCCGCTAACTTTTGACAAAAAGTTTAATTTTTCATGGACTCACTATGTCCCTCAGCGAATACCTTGGGGTGTCTTCTTTCCAAAATGGGGTCACATGTGGGGTATTTATACTGCCCTGTAATTTTAGGGGCCCTAAAGCGTTTTTTTTTTTTTTTACAAAGTCTCATATTCCACTAACTTGTGACAAAAAATAAAATTTTACATGAACTCGCCATACCCCTCACGGAATACCTTGGGGTGTCTTCTTTCTAAAATGGGGTCACATGTGAGGTGTTTGTACTGCCCTGGCATTTGAGGGTCTCCGCAATCATTACACGTATGGCCAGCATTAGGAGTTTCTGCGATTCTCCTTATATTGAGCATACGGGTAATGAGATTTTTTTTTTCCGTTCAGCCTCTGGGCTGAAAAAAATAAATAAATGAACGGCACAGATTTTTTCATTCGCATCGATCAATGTGGATGAAAAAATCTCTGCCAAAATCAGTGACTGCAGTTCGGTGGGCTGGGCGCTAACTACCTAACAAGTAGCTAACTAACTGGCGGTGATAAGGGACCCTTATGCCCCATTCACACGTCCGCAATTCTGTTTGCGGAACGGAATTGCGGATCCATTCATTTTTTGGGGACAGACTTTGTCCCGCTCGGATCCGGAATTACGGATCCGCGCTTCCGGGTCTGCACTTCCATTCCGCAAAAATATAGAACATGTCCTATTCTTGTCTGCAATTGCGGACAAGAAAAAGCATTTTCTATATAGTTCTGGCAATGTGCGGATCTGCAAAATGCGGAAAGCACATTGCAGGTGTCCGTGTTTTGAAGACCCGCGGATCAGTGAATCCACGGATCCGCAAAACACATATGGACGTCTAAATGGAGCCTTACAAGGGGTGTGATCAATGACAGGGGGGTGATCAGGGGGTCTAGATGGGGTGATCAAGGGGTTAACAAGGGGTTAATAGATGAGGGGGGGGGTTAGTGTAGTGTTTGGTGCAACTTTACATAGCTACCTGGTCCTCTGGTGGTTGATCCCAGTAAATGGGACCACCAGAGGACCAGGTAGCAGGTATATCAGACGCTGTTAACAAAACAGCGTCTGATATACCTGTTTGATGCGATTTATTTAGCATCTACAGCCTGCCAGCGATGAATCATCGCTGGCAGGCTGCAGTATAACTGCCGAGACGAGCGCCACGATGCGTCCAGGAGGAACAAACTTGCCGCCGTGCGTTAGGCGGTCGGCAAGCGGTTAAATGAAGGATTAGAATAGCTGCTCTATGTCTGGATCAGATGTGATGCTTCGTGATCTAATGAGCCATGTCTTCTCAAACTCAAGATGGCTTTAAATACAAGGATCTTCTAGTCAAATTTACCTACCTTACACCAGATAGCTGTCCTCTAAATGCCCATTCAGCCTATTCCTCCCAACTCCCTCATACACATACATGCATGCTTGGCTCAGCCAAGAGGATAATAAGCCACCACCAGACGCCGCAATACCCCCGAGGGCCGCTGCAAAGGGTTCCTATTTGCTATTTGAGTTAATGTGTTTCTTTATGCCTTAATATTATTCCAAGAGCTGAACATGGTAGCACTACTACTAGTTTATCATGTCCTACTCAGAAGGAGGAAGGACCTGCCCCCTCTGAGGTAGGAGTGGGGAGTGTAGCTCAAGAGGCCGGAGAGAGAGGAGCTACATGCTGGATGTGCAGTGTGAGGCCTACTCCAAAGAGCGCCCATCCTTGTATGCCGAGAAGGAGTCACCATCCTCTGAGAGAAGTGCAGTATATAAAGACTGTAGAGGACCAATTTAAAGGACTGGTGCAAAGGACAGACAGTAAGTGCAAAGGCTCATTTATGGCAACAGGCCTTACTGCTAGTGGGAAGGGTATATCACTTCAGGCGCTCACCACATTTTTACTGCACATTATTTATCCATTGGAGGATCTACACCCCGCTGTGGGGACTGTAGTACATATCGGGTATGAGCACCACTTTGGTCGACTTAAAAAGTTGTTTCGAGTAAATAGAGAGAGTTTGTACTATGGAGAGATTAAACTGAATGCTACCAATGTTTTGTTTATGAACTGCCTAAACTACTGTGCCCCAAGGGAAAAAGGGTGTGCCCTCCATTCACTGCTGCATGGTCCCAGGGAGCACAGGAGAGAGAACAGCCACCGTGAACCACTACTACTCCTATCAGTGCCACAACTACCAGTACCAACTACTCGTATCCTCCCCACAGCGCTCCTCCTGCAGGTGGCTGCAATTTCCAACATGGTGAGCGTTATTTCCCCAGACAACTGCTGTCAGGGAAGAATGAGGACACTACAATAATCATTAGATTGTTGGCAGATCCTGCTGTAATCCGCAGGTTTGTCGGGCCTTCATCTAATTTATATGGCCACCTTTTGGACTGACAATGACACTCTCAAAAATCACAGGGGGTCATTTATGACCAGATATACACCACTTTTGTGGCGTATATTTGGCACACATCTTGTCGCACTCCATGGTGCGGCAAAACCTGAGGCTTATTCGCCGTTCACACCAGGTCTAAAAAAGTGGGCGGGGAAGGGGATGGTCCGGCAGGCACCAGCATCTAAAATGCCGGTCTTAATAAAGATTTCGCAGTTAAAAAGTACATCCCCATAAAAATAGAAATATTATACTTTTCTGAAAAGTACAGATTTATTTCCCGGAATAATTTTCCAAGTTATGAATAACCGCATGATCTAAACCGGATTTCTTTTGCCGCAGTAAGACCTACTAAGATAACATTCTATGATCCTCAGCCCTGAGCACTTCTCTTCCTCTCAATTTGAAGTTCAATGTTGGTCTCACAAACAATTGTGGTCTAGAATTCTGTGACCACAGAAAGTAATTCAGGATTGACTGAGTTACTAATGTACCAATACACACTGACTATATCGAATATTTGGCAATGGTCAGCCAGCACTCTGTTCAATGAGCGTGGTGCATTCTCAGAAGACACTGCTCTGCTGATTGTTCCTTTGCTGCATGGAGGACACAACCTTCATTCTGACAGCCTTGCAAGAGTTAAACCATTCTTTAAGGGCTCATGCACACAGCCGTTGTGCGGCCGTTCCGTGCACTTGAGACCGCAATTTGCGGTCCCCAATGCACGGGTAATGTTCGGGATGGATCGAGACCCATTCAACTTAAATGGGCCCGGGATCCGTCCGCACCCCCAAAAAAAAATAGAACAAGTTCTATTTTTTTGTGGTGCGGAGGCACGGAAAGAAACACCACGGAAGCATTCCGTAGTGCTTCCAATCCATGCTTCCGTTCCGCATCTCTGTAATTGCGGACCCATTCAAGTGATGCGAAGTGCACACAGGCCGGTGCCCGTGTATTGTCGACCCGGCGTATGCGGACCGCAATAAGGCCATGGGCACACAACGTTCGTGTGCAAGAGGCCTTATGCCTCATTCACACGTCAGTGTTCGGTCAGTGATTTCCATCAGTGATTTTCAGCCAAAACCAGGTGCGGCTCTAAACATAGAACAGGAGCAGATCTTTCCCTTACCCTGGGTTCACACCTGAGCGTTTCTGAGACGCGCGTTTTACAGCGCGTTTTTGCAAATAGGAAACGGGCGTCATACGCGCGTTCGTGACTCTGGAGACCAATTGAAAAAGGCATATCTACACTTTAACACGTGTTAAACGCGCGTTTTACGCGCGTTCCCATTGAAGTCTATGGGTGCAAACGCGCAACAAAACACCACAAAGAAGCTCAAGAACTTCTTTGAGCGTAGGGCGTTTTACAGAGCGTTCAAACGCGCTGTAAAACGCTGAGGTGAGAACCATGCCCATAGGGAAACATGAGTTTTCTCCTGTTGAGCGTTTTACAGCGCGGTCGAACGCGCTGTAAAACGCGCAAGTGTGAACTGAGGGTAATACCTGATCTGTGTGGAGGCTTCAATCCTGGTTTTGGCTCACAGTCATTGATGGAAATCACTGACCAAAATAATGACTTGTGAATGAGGCTTTAGGGCTCATGCACACAACCAGATGTATTTTACTATCCGCAAAACATGATTCTGCAAAAAAAAAACATGGATTAACTGCATGTGACATCCGTATTGCATCCATTTTTTTTTGTGTGGCACCATTGTAACAATGCCTGTCCTTGACCACAAAACAGACAAGAATAGGACACGTTCCTTTTTTTTGCGGCCCCATTGAAATGAATGGTTCCGCATACAGGCTGCAGAAAAAACGGAAAGGACACAGACAAAAAATACATTCCTGTGATGCTGGGATATGGACCCATTCACTTCAATGGGGCTGCAAAAGATGCGGACAGCCTGTGTTGTCCACATCCACAGATCCATTCCATGTCCTATTCTTGTTCGTATTATAGACAAAGATAGGGCAGTTCTATAGAGGGCAGGATGTTCCGTTCTGCAAAATGCAGAACACATGCAGACGGTATCCATGTTTTGTGGATCCGCAATTTGGGGACCGCAAAAACGGCAACAGCTGTGTGCATAGGCCCTAAGTGTCTGTCAATGTGCTTGTCTATGTACTAACCCAGGCATACTCAACCTGCGGCCCTCCAGCTGTTGTAAAACTAAAACTCCCACAATGCCCTGCTGTAAGCTGATAGCTGTAGGCTGTTCGGGCATGCTGGGAGTTGTAGTTTTGCAACAGCTGGAGAGCCGCAGGTTGAGCATGCCTGTGCTAACCTATGCTTGTACCAAGTCAGTCCCTGGTTAAGTCCCTGCAGTTCCTGATGTTCATTTGCCACACCATGCTACAGCTCAGCATTTTACACCACCACTACAGTTCAGCTACTTCGGGGGTGTTCATACCTGCTTGTTTGTCACTGCTTCCACCTAAGGATCCATATTCATATCTACCGATACTGTTGCTTACATCTCTACCATAAATTTACAATAAAGTAATGAACTGTAATAATATTAAACATTGTTCTTTTGCACATTTAATAAATATATTGATAAATGTATGGGATATTTGTACTGTCCCACCAAGTAACTACAAGGGGTCAATCTTGATCTTATCTCCCACTCAGGCTTCTTTTTTTTTATAACATATATTTTATTGTTTTCAATATGAAAATAAACAATATTTTGTACAATTTCTAGTAGTCTTGTCTCATTTTTCCAATAACAGTATAAAATTGTACACATTTGACTGTCCCCCAACATAGGGGCTTGCAGTAAAAATAAGTCCAATAGTACAAATACTACAACAAGGGGTAAGACAAGGAACAGGAAGGGAAGAGAAGAGGGGAAGAAGAGATTGGGACAGGGTGACAAGAAGTCGGGTTAGCATATTCTCATCACAAGTCTGTAGAAATCCTATTGTATCGAGAATGGAGCCAATGATGCCAGTTGGCCTCAAATTTGGCCAATCTGTTAGTAATAGTAGCATTAATTTTTTCATATAAGCAATTGTTATTGACAGCGGTAATAATTTCCCTTAACGGAGGGGGCTCTGGGTTTTTCCAGTATTGGGCTATTTTAGTTCTGGTTGCAATGATAGTATGGATTATCACTGTTCTATATAATGAAGGGAAGACATCCAAACTAATAGAGAGGAGACACTGAGCCATAGATAATGCGATTGGGGTCTCCCACTCAGGCTTCCAATTTCTAGTAGTCTTGTCTCATTTTTCCAATAACAGTATAAAATTGTACACATTTGACTGTCCCCCAACATAGGGGCTTGCAGTAAAAATAAGTCCAATAGTACAAATACTACAACAAGGGGTAAGACAAGGAACAGGAAGGGAAGAGAAGAGGGGAAGAAGAGATTGGGACAGGGTGACAAGAAGTCGGGTTAGCATATTCTCATCACAAGTCTGTAGAAATCCTATTGTATCGAGAATGGAGCCAATGATGCCAGTTGGCCTCAAATTTGGCCAATCTGTTAGTAATAGTAGCATTAATTTTTTCATATAAGCAATTGTTATTGACAGCGGTAATAATTTCCCTTAACGGAGGGGGCTCTGGGTTTTTCCAGTATTGGGCTATTTTAGTTCTGGTTGCAATGATAGTATGGATTATCACTGTTCTATATAATGAAGGGAAGACATCCAAACTAATAGAGAGGAGACACTGAGCCATAGATAATGCGATTGGGGTCTCCCACTCAGGCTTCAAATTGAGCATAAATCACACCCCAACTCAGTTCATGCACCACATATACATGCAGGGGCGTAGCTAACGGCTCATGGGCCCTAGTGCAAGAGTTCAGCTTGGGCCCCCTTCCCTCAGTGCTTTGTGTGTCTTCTTATGCAGCACAATGGTCTTTGGGCCCCCTCCGGCTCCTGGGCCCAGTAGCGACTGCTACCTCTGCACCCCCTATAGCTATGCCCATGTATACATGCTACCACTACCTAACAAATTTGGAGACCAGTAGTTAACACTATACTATCTAAAAGGCTATGAATTCTTGAGTATACAAGGACCAAACATATTACCGGGTTAAGTTTCAATAGAGAAGATACAGTGCCTACAAAAGTAAGAGGGCATAGAAAACAAACTGTTACAACCTAAAAAAGGAGACATAACAGAAAGTTCTGACACTTACAAGCCTAATGGTCTTTTCTGCTTTCTTGAGAGCAGAAGGCAGGGGCGGATCGGCCCTAGACCTTACATGGAAATTTCCCGGTGGGCCGATGCCCAGGGGGGGGGGGGGGCGCCTGAGTCCTCCTCATGGCCGGCCAGTGGGACTTTTTGGGGATGTATTTTTGTTCTGGCGGCAGTATTTTGTGATGGAGTGTGGTATTTGGCTCTGTTGGGGGTGGTATAAGGTGCCACAATATAGTATTGCTGGCCCTGCCTTCCATCAATTTGGACCTGACGACAAAACGGGGCCACTTTTAGTTCCCAGTCCACCTCGGCAGGGGACACAAGTAAACAACCATAGTCTTGGCTGAGCCCCACAAATGTGAACCCAGCATTATCGCTCAAAACATGTTTCATTGTTTAATTCCTTGGCTCGGGTTTCTGCACTTCCCATTCATTTATTAGGCAGAAGTGTGGGTTATAATTGTTCAGTACTAAATTGTTCATTTTTCTTTAATTCAATGTAGGAGAGAGGGGGATGTTAAAAAAAAAAAAAGCCTGTCTTCAGGCCGGGTGTGTCAGAAGTCACACTTGAGTTGCCAAGGTCCCATATCCGCCATCCTGCAATAAAATTCTGGCCAGATGAAAAGAGGTTAATTCATGTGAAATCCTCCCTGTGTATCCGTGGATCCGAATCTGTGTGTACACTGTTATCTACTATGTATACTTATTTTTATTATTCCAGAATTAAGGTTGTGCTAAAGGGGGCAAAACAGATGATCTGGCACCAAAATAATGTGACCACCATGTATCTTAATATGGGTTATATAGTAGTATTACATAGATAATTTTTACTTTAACACAGACACAACAATTGAGCCAATTTTATAGAGTGTGGGAGGAAACCAGAGAACACAGAGGAATCCCACACCAGCGCTCTGTCATTAGGTTCCTCTACATGGGAACTGTACGGTGGGATTTACTTAGACGTTGTGTGGCACTGCTACTTGGGCACTGCGCAGGATATTATTTTTGCACTGTATGGAGGTGGCAGCATTGTATCGCTTTATTTAGCCAACATTCACTCCTGTTATATGGGAGTATACTGTATGGCGGTTATCATTAGGCACTGTATTATATGATGACAGTATTTACTGCCTGTATTACAGCACAACGAAAGGATGGAGGGCAATGAAAGTACCAAACAGAGCACCAGAATATATAAATGTACACAAGGGTTAATATCATAAAAAATCTCAAAAATTGTATAATTATTCAAGAGTAAGATTTAGTTAACCCCCACCCCCGTTTATGTATAGCAATGGTACTCTTTGCTGGTGCCTAATATTTCTTTCATATTACTTTGTTTTATTATATAGTATATCATATATACTCATATTTGAACCACACATTTTTGGGCTTTGCTTTCATTTTAACCTCTGATTTCTCTTTACAGTGCGCTTCATGGTGCCAAGCTAAGTGCCAGGCCATAAACACAAATCAGGTAAGTGTAATCCATACTCAGTGATTCTTTGGTGTCTGAAAGAGGCTGACCTGACTGCCTGGGTCACTGCCATAACAACTAGCTGCGGGTTTAGCCTTGGTCGCCCTCTTTGCCGCTGTACAAATGTTTAGTTAATGAATAAGAAGTTCCACTTTGTGCCCTTGCCAGTGCTATGCCCGGTTACATAAGGAATTGGGATTCAGCTCTGTGCAAATATTAATTCACAACAAGAATGAAAAAGCTACTGTATCCTTTCCAGTAATACAGGGCTCCGGGGATTCTCTTGGTGTAGTTCCTAGATGATGGTGGTGATGATTCTATAGCAGAAGGGGCAAAGTGGCCCTGGAAGAAATCTAAAAGTTGCCCCCACATTGTATGCTCATATAATGGCCTGTGACCTTTGAAGGTGAACAGCAGGGCAGGAAGCGGTATACAGTCCTGAGGACAGCCATACAATTGAACTGAGGAGGGAACATGCGACCACCGGCTAGCCAAATACAGTAGTTACCTGATGCTCCCAGTGTAAATTACCACTGAAAGCACCAGATTGTTATGTACCGAGCCAGCAGCAGTGAGGAGGGCTCTGGGAGGTCCCTAGGCACTAGCCCACTGGGAAATTTCATTGTAGGGTCTATAGACTACCCCCTGGATACAGATGGAGAAGACGCTACTACAGTAGGAAGAATGGTGACCTCTGCTGAGCATATCCTCCTCAGGATGACATCATTGGCGCATGAACAGTAGCCATCTGTGCTGCTGGGAAAAAGATGTACTGCACATGCACCGATAATGTAATCAACGGGGCAGATGTGGGACTACTGGGCCAGTCGAGATGTCTGACCCTTTCAATCAAGTGATGTGGGAAGTGGCAAATAATGCACAGGAAAAGAGTTAAGTCACATCGAGAGGCCCCTGCTGCCCCTCAGCGCATCGAAAATCTCATTTACAGTGTCTGGAAGAATTTGCATTGGGCACAGGTGAGCATTGCCGTTGTCCACATAACTTTTCCACTTTTGGTATGCCCCCACGGAGGCCACTTTTGTCCCTCATCTACTAGTCCAGGAAAACGGAACAGCTTTTGGGCCTCTGTATCTACACCATCATCCATCTCTCCTGGGCTCTAATTTTCAAACTATCTGCCAGACTGCCCTGTTTCTCCTGGACAGATCTGCCAAGGGAAGCATACTCACCTGGTTCCTCTTGCTTGGTTCTGGTTTCTTCACTCTTTAGACTTGCCTACCTTGTTCGGGTCCCCCGGTGTCAACATCTTCTTCGCTGGCCGCAGTGGTGACGTGCTCCCCTTGCGTCACGTGACCAATTGACATGACACAGCAGACCGTTGTCTAGTCTGGGTTGAAACAAAGTGCACCCTACTCCTACAAGAAAGGTCATATCATGTTGCTATGGGTTAACACTTACCCTTACTCCACCTCATACCTCTCAACTTTTGAAAAGCCCAAGGACAGACAATAGCAGTGGTGCAATGGGGCATTTTTTTGGGGGCAACATTAAAGGGGTTATCCAAGACAAAAAAAATGCCCCCCATATGCCTGGGCCCCTCACACTGAATCTACTAACCTAGCTTCCTGCTCCTTGCGTCGCTCCTGGTCCCTGGACTGCCACTTATCCCCATGCGCCGGTGGGGGCAGCCAATGGCAGGCGGGGACGAGGACAGGCTTCGCTAGCGTCACCCGCGATGCTAGAGAGGCTCGTCCCTGTCACCACCTGCCATTGGCTGCCCCAACACTGACGTTTTCATCCACGCACGGGGAGAAACAGCAGCGGTGCGGGGACCAGGAGCAGCGCAGGGAGCCAGGTAAGTAGATTCAGTGTAAGGGGCCCAGGCATATGTGGGAAATTTTTTAGTCTTGGATAACCCCTTTAAGCAATGCTTCTAACCCTGCTCAATACCTATTTATACACACCAAATCCTGCCCAGTTCTATTAGTGCCCCAACACAGTAGTTATTTCCCCTTGGTGTCCTTACACATTAGTTATGCCCCTTTCTGCCACCACACAGTAGTTATGTCCCCATTTGTACCCCCACACATAACTTATGCCCCAACATGATAATTATGCCACCTTAATGCCCCCACACAGTAGTTATGTCCCTTTGGTGCCCCATGCGGTAGTTGTACCCCCTTAGGGCCTCTACAGAGTAGTTATGCCCCCACACAGTGGTGATGCCCCCCTTACAGTGGTGATGCCACTTAGAATAATAGTGCTAATAAAATAAAAAAGTAATACTCACCTAGCTCCATTTCTTTGACATTCTCCCTTATGACTGCTATCATTATCTTGTCTGTTTCATGCAACTCAAATTATAATCAATGGAAATATAACATTTATTTCACAGCTTGCTGCTTAACTTTGTTCTTGTAACTTCCATTCTTTTTCCCAAGACTTTTTCCGTACCCTGTAAGTTTACTGTTCGGGATTGTGTCTACTTTCAGTGAATATTTCAGGTCTTTGACAGATTAACCAGCTTTTACTTACATGTACCAGGTTCATACTGACATAACTCCACCCAGCCCCTGTGCTTCCCCCCCCCCCAAACACAGTCAAGATGCCCCTGTGTGCAATGTCCCCTTAGTGCCTCCCCATGCAGTAAGATGCCCCCAGGGGAACAGTACCCAAAATAAAGGGGTTATCCAAGACCCTAAAAAATGCCCCCCCATATGCCCGGGCCCCTACACTGATTTTACTTACCTGGCTCTCCGCTCTCTGCACTGATCCTGGTCCCCGCACCGCCGCAGCTGCTTCTTTGGGTGACGCTAGGGAGGCTTGTCCCCATCGAAGAAGAGACTCTGTCAGACTGTTGAATGACCAGAAGAAGACGCTGAGATGGGAATACTCTGCCACAGACCATGGGCCTCCAGCCTTTGACCAGGGTACCAGCCATCTGAGAGTGAGATGGACAACTAGCTCAGGTCTTTCCTTAGCATCAAACCCTTTTTTTTGCCAGGTAGGAGACTGGAGAGGCGGCCAGCACAGTTCCTCGCCTGTATTGTTTTGTACTTGAGTTCCTCCAGTAAAGAAGTGCACTGGTTAACTGCAAACCTTGACTCTGTGGACTTAATTTCCATTGGGGTGCACCACGTCTTACCATCTTTTCTGGAGAGCAGCAACATATGGTGACATCTTGACAGTGTCCGGGGGACTCAGTGTAGCGTTGGGGCCACCCCAAACCCAGCCACTGCCCTAACTCCTTAGAAAAAAAATCACTATCTTTGAGGCATTTGCATCCAGAAAGCCATCTCTATTTTAATTCATAGAAAGCATATACTATTAAAACATAGCTTTTAATAGATTACTAATATAAAACATGCCCACACGAATCTGATATTAAATACCCAGAAATATTGCTGCTAATAGATAAATAAATTGAAGTGAGGGCAGAGGAAATACTGATTGACCAAGGTTTAGGTATCAGGAGAATCTGTTCCTGACTAATACCTATTTTCTCGCTCAGCCCAGAGGAACACCTTAATTGTAGGTGCCCTCTGTCCCCGTACCTAGGCCTGAAAATGCCGACTCGTTTCCCCAGCATAAAACAATGGTTCATCAGGGGATAAATAAAGGGCAAAAAAGACAAGTAGATGATCTAATAATAATGATGCAACAATAGTAGAGACACCCACAAGATATAAAGTCCCTCCAAAAGGGCCAAATGTAAATTCAATGTATGCACAAAACTGAGGATACAGTCACACGGTCCAAACGGACCACTCGTGTGCACCCAATAGTACAGGACCTGGGGGTCTCCAGAAGGCAGGTGGGATTTTTGGAGGGACTTTATATCTTGTGGGTTTCTCTACTATCATTGCATCATTATTATTAGATCATCTTTTTTGCCCTTTATTTATCCCCTGATGAACCATTGTTTTATGCTGGGGAAAGACGTTCCATTGCTATTTTTTTGTACTCTGGAGAACTAGAAGGTCCATAATCTGCTTGGATGAGCATTGGGGGTCATTCAGTAAGTTATTTGCTACTTGAGGCTGAACCCCTCAGCCTGGGAATTACAGTCCTTATTGGCAGCCTTAAATTCTGCAGAAAGGGACTTTGGAAGGATAGAGAGGAGGAGTACTACAACCCCCATCTTTACCTAAATCCATACATTACTCTCAGGGAAGATTTGCAGTGTGAATTGTTTAGCACTGTGTTTTGATACTGTTGGATGTACTACAACTCCCATTCTGCACTTTAATAAAGAGAAACGACTCTGTTTTTTATAGCTGTCCTGGTTACTGACTCCAGCACCACTTTCCAGCCATGTCACCTACATCTCCTGCCCTGCATCTGTGCCAGACCCATAACACCAAAGGCAACCCAACTGCCAACAGATAGGAGCCCCCAACATCAAGCTGTCACCCTCCTATCACTGCCCAGGCCCTAGGGAGCATCGGTGTGAGGACTGCCACTGTGATTTATATGAATAACCGTTGCATACAGAGCCACTACCACTCTCGTCCTCTACTCCGCTTCTCCTGGGCTTGCGCCATATTTCTCATTGACAATAGCATAATTTAATCCCAAATCCTTACACAGGTTGAAAAAAAAGACACTGATTTGTCAAGCTCAGCCTTTCTCTAATAAAATCTACAATATTAATTTTAGAATAAACCCTCAATGTCATTTGTCTTTAGATAAGTCGTTTTTTAAAATGCCTCAGTGCCTAGTAGAATGGATAATACACAAAAAGCACACATAGAGCAATACCACTTATAAAATGGGTGGACAGGTATGAGGTGGTACCACTTACTTTATCTAGTTGTCCTGGGGAAGTATTATGAGTGGGATACTGCTGCCTCATCCAGGAGAGTGCAAAGGCAAGAAAACCCCAAAAAGCTCATTCCTCAGGTAATATACATTAATCTTAGGGATGAATGTGTAGTGCCTGAGGAAGGGACTGGTACAGTCCCAAAAAACATCATTTTTATCCACTGGCAATAAATGGATGCCATCATTGTTTCTGGATTCCATTGGGACAGCAGCACCGATGTCAGTCCATTTGGGGGTTTTCCTTGGTGTCTTTTTTTAAATGTTCACATAGCATCTGCCATCACTACCTCTTGGGGGCATGGTATTCCATTGTTTGACTACTGTAACTGTAAAGTCTAAATCCCATTGATGTCAAAATCGCCTTCCCTTCACACACAATGAATGTCCCCCAGATGTGTAAAGAGCTTAGGACAAAAAAAAAATCACATGCCAGTTCTTTGCATTGACTACACATGTATCTACCCGTGTCAATGAGATCACCTCTAAGGCATCTTTTTTCCAAGCTAAACAATCCAGATTTTTCAACCATCCCTAGAAGCCTTCCATCTGGTCCATCTGAATCTGGTCACCCATCTTGTGGACAACCATCATCTTGGATTCAATGTCTGAGGAGAAAGTAAGCTTCTTGCTTCAATTAGAAATTCTTTTCTTGTCAAGTCTCTTGCCTCCAAAGAGACTGTTCATAACCACTAAGTCAGTTGCCTCTTGTAACAACTGTAACCACTAAGACAGTTGCCTCTTGTGAGATGTTTGTAACCACCAAGCTTGTTGCGTCACATGAGTTTGGCAAAACCACCATACCTAGTTAAAACCGTGTCTACCAGTTTTATTCCATCATTCTTGATTGTGAAGCCATGTACCCACTCTGAGAACAAAAATATCCTACATAAGGTCTGACCCCTTTACATACTCACGTGGCAATGAGCAAACCACAAATTCTGGAAACCTCCAATATATTTACATACACCCAGCCCAAAGGCTGAGACCCTTGTGCTGCACAGTACGGTGCCATTCGATGGATGCAGGAGGAAAGCGTGGTAATTTACCTACTATAGTCCAAAATGGTCGGCACTCAGCTTGAGCTGACGAAGGCTGGACAGGCCGAAACGTGTCCATTGCTACTTCTGATACAATGTTACAGATAAAATAAAGGATACATAAACTAAACTAAAGACCGAGCGCTTGCTGGAATTTCTTCATTACGTAATATACCTACTGGCGGGCATGACTAAACTGCCACACCTTACCTGCGGCAACAGCTTACAATCTTACAGTGCTCTACAGTATTCCCCCTCCCATAACTGGTCTTGTAGCACGTACCTGAGTATTCCTTCTGAACAAAACGTCAGCCTGGCTTGAGTTTGTGGGAAGTTTATCAGCTCTCCAATGTGACCTGACACAAACAGAAATCCTAACAAACTACAGGCCTGGTCTCCGTCCCTAGGCGCCAACACTGTAATGAGGTGCGTGCAAGATCTTAACTACCCGGATCTGCTCTGCATCCGCTGGTGACTCTGAACCGAACAAATGCCTCAACAACAAGCATGCGGTCCAGCAGCATATGTAGCTTTGCTCCTCAGCTCTCATTAGCGTTCCTGAAAGCAATCCCCGTTGCTCTGGACAGGATAAGGGTCTTAGACACGATCAGCTTCACTTAGCTGCTGCTCTGGTCACTGAGGGATGCTCTAACACCTGGATGCCATCAGATCCTCTGCTCACACAGTTCCTTAGTCTCAGCTCCCTCTAAGATGGCTGCTCCCTTTCTCTTCCTCTCCAGGCTCTGTGTAACACCACTTCTCATAAACATAGAAATATATGCAGTCTGTAGCTGTGTTTAGGAAACAGCGGCATCTTATGGCCAAACAGCAGAATGTCAGTCGAGATCATTTAATATAATCTACACAAGCAGTGTTCACACAAGGAGCGCTGTTTCCCCGTCTCACAGTGGGCTGATGCCCAGGGGGCCACCTGAACCCTTCTGACAGCCGGCAGTATTTTGTGATGGACTGTGGTATTTGGCTCTGTTGAAGTAGTATAACGTGCCACAATATGGTATTGCTGGCCCTGCCTTAGTATTTTTTAGTATTTGCCCACAACAGTTCATATACTGGCCATACATCTGTAGACGTACACATAACCACAGCCATGCCCTGCATACATCATAGATTGCATAAGTCATGTATCCGCCACATTTCATGCCCTGAACTGTGTGTTTTTTACCATTTTTAGGTCTCTGTATAGTGAACTGTCAAGAGCAGTTTTATTTCTCTTGTTGCTGAGCCAGTCAGCTGGAAGTAGTCTGCGCTGCTCCTGATTCCCCCACACTCGCCCCAACTCAGTCCCAGACCAAACCCTCTTTTGACTGTGAAAGATGAGAACATTTGGTTTCAATTGGAAGGATAGTTGGCAGCTCTGACTCCCAGCCTGGATTTTAACGAAAGTGAGAGAAAGAAAGGAGTTACAGGGAAACTTAGAGAGAGGATGATGAGGTAGGAACTTTAGGAGTCCATTGAGGCATCACCCTCCACTATATCATCTCTAGATAGAATCTACAAAACAAGCCAGCAAGGGAGACACAACAGCAGGAGATCCCCGGAAGAAATAAGGGAAATACTAGAAAAAACAGCCTGCAGAGGACAGATTGTGAATTATGTAAAGTATTTAGTCAACTGCTCATAGAAGAAGCAGACGGCTCTTGAATTAGTTCTTATTTCTGAAACATCAAATCCAAGTACCATGGACTGTCAGAGAGATGCAGATGTTGGTGGCAGAGGAGGAAGATATACCTGGCCGCTGCTCAGATTATTTGGTGCCCTGGTATTGGTGGCAGGGATTTTCACTGCTTCATCACTAGTATCACGGAAGACCCAGGTAAGAACCAGACCCAGATAAAAAAAAAAAACAATAACATGAACATCATGGAGTCAAATGGACCGAGACACTTTGGGTGAATATATTGTACATATGCTTGATGTATATTTAATGATAAGGCCTCATGCACACCACCGCATTTTTGGTCCACATCCACATTTTTTGCAGATTGCATGCGGACCCATTCATTTTTATCGGGGCGCAAAAAAAATGCAAACAGTACACGGATCACATCTGTGTTCTGCCCATTTCTGTATGGCCATTCCGCAAATTATGTCCTATTCTTGCCCATTTTGCAGCCATTACTATAATAGGGACTGAGGAAAGTGCGGGATGCGCAAGGCCAGTGTCCAGATTTTGTGGATCACAAAATATATACAGTCAAGTGCATGTAGCCTTATACGAAGAAACCTTTCAGCATTTTTATGTCCTGCCATTTTTTATATAATACTCCAGATTCAGCAAATACATTTTATTTATTTATATATATATATATTTTTTTTGTATGACGAAAAGTTATACAATTTCACAATTTACATTCTTGATCAATTAATCATCACCGTTTTGAAGATCTCTGCTTGCTGTCATTCAGTAGAAATCTTTATTATTTACTTCCAGGGAATAAAAATCTGTCCTTGTCATGTGATGGACCTGCAGGTGCACAGCTCCTATAAATTTACTGTAACAAGCCATGTACTTGTGTGTCCATCTCATGACCAGGACGGAACAAAGACTAAGGGTATTTTAACACATAGAGGTTGAGGTGTGGTTAAAACGCGCGTGGTTTTGCCACGATTTTAGATGCAGTTGAGGTTTTTACAGGTGAAACGTGTTCAATAAATGGGTTTCACTGTATTGAAAACGGTGGTTTTTAACAGCACCTCAACTACTACATATGAATACACAATATGGAATAACAGCAAGTGGAGATCTTGAAACCTATAAAGGATTGATACAAAGAGTATAATGGAAAATTGTGTAACTTCCTCATAAAAAATAACAATTATTTGCAGAACTGGATGGGAAATTTTGCACTTTAACATTTTTCTCAGTCATGGAAAAACTGCATTCATTTCTTGTAAGGGCTCATGCACACAACGTATTTTCCTGTTCGTATTTCTGTGTTCGTTCCGTTTTTTGTGGACCTTATGCAGAACCATTTATTTCAATGGGCCAGCAAAAAAAAAGGAACTTACTCCGCGTGCATTCCGTTTCCGTATGTCCTTATATTGTCTGTATAATGGACAAGGATAGGACTGTTCTATTAGGGGCCCGGCTGTTCTGCTCCGCAAAATACGGAATGCAAACAGACGTCATCCGTATTTTTGCGGATCCGTGTTTTGAAAGCCACAAAATACATACGGTCATGTGCATGAGCCCTAAGGCTAGGGCTATAAGGCAACACCTGTCACGGCCAGGATCGCTAAGTAGCGGTGATCCCATAGACATGCATGGGATCGCAGCGACAGTCACAGCTGCGTCGACCTTTGGAGGCTAGGAAGGGAATTGCATTCTGAGCAGTTACACAGAGGAAAAAGTCTGGTAATAGGGGAGAACAGCTGCAGGAAATGACATCGTCAGCAGAGAATAGATGTTATTTCTGGCACCCCTGTGCTGTGAATGCAGGTTGCAGAGGAACAGTCACATAGCGCTAACGGCCATCACTGCGCTCATCTTCTCGGATTCCTGAGCCTTCTCTGCCCTATAACCTGAACTGCTGTAGTGTGGGATATGAGACAATATAAGTAGATATTAGATAATTGCAGACAACTATAGTAACCATGAGCAGGATCACCCAGCAGGATATCATGATTGTGAAGTTAAAGGGGTATCCCACATAAAAAAAAAAATCTGGAGTAATGCACACCGTTTCTGTGTAAACTATAGGAATGCAGAAATGTTGCTCTTCGGTATCCTGTTGTCTCTTGATTACTCATATTATCCGCAGCTTCTGTGTTTTCCCTTTCTGTGGGTGGGCAGCAGCTGGTCTCACATAACAATCAAGCAGCTGCATCCCCGAGGAGCGCATTGCAATCAGCTATTCTGAACCCCATCCTCCCCCGCATAGAAAATAGTCCCTCACACACAGCCCCAGCGATTCCACTAGTGAATAGCATATAATGCTCCCCCATTGTCTTCTCCACTGTCTAGAGAGAGATAGAGCTATAGATTTCTATGAATTTAGAAGGGATGACTGAATGAAAGGTGTCTGGGCTGCTTCACTTGCTTCTCTATCAGGTCACTATGCTGGCGCTGAGAGGATGAAGCTACTGAGCATGTAAGGCCAAGTTCACACTTCAGTTATTTGGTCAGTTATATTGCCATCAGTTATTGTGAGCCAAACCAGTAGTGAAGCCTACTGGTATAATAGAAAGATCTGCATCTGTTCTGTATTTTTGACCCGCACCTGGCTGTGGCTCAAAATAAGGGCTCGGTCAGACGGCCATATGCTGTCCACAAAAAAGCAGATCCGTTTCTTTGCGGATTAGGTGTAGACCTATTTACTTCTATGGGGCCCTTTTCTTCCATTCTACGACTCCGCAAAACAAATAAAACATGTCCTATACTTGTCAGTGAAAATCAGGACGTACCCCCATTGAAGTCTATGGATCTGCAAAAATGTGGAATGCAATCAGTTTTTTTGCGGACATTCTGGACTGTCCGGAAAAAAACGGATCCGCATTTTTGCGGACAGCATACATCTGAATGAGCCTTAACTGATGGCAGTGACTGACCAAATAACCGAAGTGTCTACTTCTGAATTTTGAATAATGAGGACCAGAATTTCAGCTAAGAGAGAAGAAGCAGGGGGCACTACTAGCGAGGAAGATGTAAAGGTAATTAAAAAAGGACAATATTTTTATTACATGCATATTGCAATGTATTTTCATGGGATAAACCCTTTAAGTCCCTACTAACAGTAGCAGCAGCAAATGTAAAGGGAGTGCGCAGTGGCAGTTGGTTAAGTCCACTAACCCACAAGAAAGACACCAGTATTATAAGTGGTTAATGGTAGTTGTGCAGCCCTGTTACTGCGCTTTAAAGGGGTTGTTCGGGCTTTACTAAGTGATGGCCTATCTTCACGACAAGCTGGTGAGCAGGGGTCCAACAGTCAATGGGAGTAATGCTGCAGTGATGAACACTGTCCACCACAAGAAGCTGTGTAGTTCCAGTGTAGTAGCAACACCAGAACAGCTGATCGTCAAGGTTTGGGGCGTTTTGGACTTCTGCAGCTCTGCTAGTGATGGCCTAAAGCCCAGACAACAAATAAATCACTGCAAAAGGTGCACTGCAAGATATGCAAATGAAAATAGAAGGCTAAACCCTCACGCTAGATGTTAGAATGAGACTTTAGCCAATATATTCCGATCAAGAACATATCAGAGCCCGCGTACCCTGCCAAGGTATCTCAGTTGAGCGGGACCTACCACTAAACCTACCTATAATCTGTGAACACTGTCCGATAGGTGCTAAGAGCCAACTCACAGCCACACTTCTACAAATCTCCAAGGTGAGATCACAAATACAATGGGAGGAGGCTGTGAGCCCCACCTATAACAGGCACATGTGACCCAGACTACCAAGTGCACCAGAATGTTGCCAAAGATAGAAAATGGCACATTCCATATATATAAAGACAAATCACTGAATAAAGTGGCCTAGCTGGGAGGATATGCTTCCCCGGTTATAAATACGCTACAGTATTTGGGGTTCTGAGCATTTCCTCCCAGTTAGGTCACTTTATTCAGTGTTAAAGCCCAGACAACCCCTAAGCGGCAACTACTCCTTTGATCTCTGCATAAACATTCTAGATCCTGTGAAAGTCTTCTCCTGCAGCCATGTCACGTGCCGACATGGGGTTGTTCTGTAGACTGCACCATACTGTCAAGGGACTACCTCAAAAGGGTAATTAAGTGAAAAGCTTTATCAATGGTGATCAGATTTGCAGATAGTTTTATGATAATGACTAATGTTGTGTTGAGCAAAGCATTTAAACCAGAATTTGGTCCAAAGTTTAGGAAAACTCCAATTCGAAACAAATCCAAATTTCCTCGTGCTTCATGGTAGCAAATCAGGTTTTCCTAAAATGAAGGCTGCACACGTTACAAAGCGAAACAAAGTGTAGAGGAGACAAGCACGGGAAAATCACCCATAATGCTATGCAGCCAGCCAATCCGCAGACAGTCATCCCCTGTGATGTCACAGCCCTATAAAACCCTCATCCCGCGTGGTCTCCGCCATTGGGAGAGATGTGATAAAGCACTTCTGCACTAGGGACAGTGATGCTGAAAACGATTAATAGAAGAATATTGGAGAGGGAGAATGCAGGGACAATGCAGGGAGAGCGTAGGGAGAGTGCAGGGAGACTTATTCTTTGTTAGTTTTATTTATTCTTAAATTTCCTTATTCCTACATCAGCCGTAAATTAAAATATGTAATCCAATAACAATAATACGGATGCTGCCTTTATTATTCCGGTGCCAGCGTGCCAACCAATACCATTCAGTCCGCACCCCTTAGGGGGGCAGGTCCTATGATGACCATCCTCATCTTTTGCTGGCTTTACTTCCTAGAAAAGTCAGAAAAAGGCAGAGAGAGGAGGAGCTGGATGTTTCTGATGACATATTCTAATCGATATTAGGTGATGTGGAAAAGGAGGAAAAGCAGATGGCAGGAGAGTGCTGGGGTTGGAGAAGTGGGTACAGCCCCTGTTTAAAGGTACAATAAAGATACTGCGTAGCCATTAACAATGGAGACCGACTACACAGTGCAGTTTTAATTATTAAATCAAAGGCAGCTGCGGGCTAATTAGCTGCACGGTTCTTCACCACAGCATGGCTGCTCCGTGTGGCCATACACAGTGGCCTGGGTATACCTGCTTTATAGTGATTTGTGACAAATTAATTCGGAACTAATCAAATTTCTTGGTGAACTTCAGCTAAGTTGCTGAATTAAATTTTTCAAAACTGCTCGTCTCTAATAATGAGTATGTGCAGCAAGCCCCTGAGGAGCTGGTGCAGAGGATGGTAGTTGTGGTGACCCTGATGAGATGTTGTGTAACGTGTACTCCCTCAGGCCATCGCCCCCTGGAGATCAGTGCAGTGAAAAGGTGGAGTGAAGGAATCAGGCAGACGTAGAAGAAGATCTCTATCTCCAGCTGTCGTCTGTACAAGGTGCGATGTCAAAATATCAAGTTCTGCAGGACTCAGTTGAAATGCTATCATTGGACAAAATAATCCAGAGACATAGTCTGGCATACCACTGCTATGCAAACAATAGTCAACTGTACCTATCCTTTAAGCCCAGAGCAAATGATCCATCCCGATTCCCCAGTCATAAATTACTGCCTTGCTGAAGTCCAAGAATGGATGAATACCAGCTGGCTTAAACTTGCACATCCAACACCTCTATCCTTGGCAAGCACAACCCTTCAAAGCTCAGACCATGTACGAAATTTAGATGTAGTAGTTATTGATGGGGAACTGTCTCTCAGGAAACAGATATCAGCCATTGTTAAATCTTCATGCTTCCATCTGAAAAACATTGCAAGAATTAAACACCTCATTCCAGAAGAAGATTTATCTACACTGGTACATGCCCTCATAAACTTGCGGCTGGACTACTGTAATGCCCTATATGTAGGCCTCCCAGAGAAAGCAGTACACTACCTCCAGCTAGTTCAAAATGTTGCAGCTAGATTAATAACCAGTCAGCCCCGGCATGCCCCCACAACACCCATTCACCTCTCTGTGCACTGACTGACAATAAAATGGAGGATAACTTTTAAAATCTGCTTGCAGACTTTAGGGCATTTTTGTTTATGATTGCATTTTACTCATGTTTGGCAAAAAATCATATTTTCAATTGACCTTTATTAAAAATATTGAGCCATTCTGTCACAAAGGGTTAACTGTTTTTCTAACTCAGTGACTGGTACTTTCACTGCCTAATAACCCTTATCTCTAAATTACTAAGAGGACATAAAAACTTATTGAAGCCACATTCTTATCAATAAGATAAGGATTGAGCTTTGATGAGTGTTTATAATGTCAGAGAGCAGAGATAAGGAGCCCTTCAGCTCCCCAAATGACGGAAAAGACAGAAAATCCACGGGCAGCTACTACAGCATCTCAGCTATATGCACAAAAAAGGTTTCCATATTTTTAATAAATACCAATTGCAAAATGATTTTTTAGCTCAAAATAAGTATAATGCAATAATAAAAAAAAATTGCCCCCAAAGGTATACATAGCCTTTAAGACCCAACTATCTAAAATAACTACTGCAGCCCTACACTTTTTACCCCCGTACCCTTAGATCAGCAGGCTTAAACAAACTGTCCATACCCTGGAACTTTCTGTCATGCAGCCCCCACTCTATGGAACTCACTACCCAGGTTCAAAAGAGAGACTCTTTAAATAAAAATAAAAAAAAGACTCAAAATGCACCTATTCAGTTTGGCATTTGTGGGCACATAACTAATTTGCTTTAACAACTTCCTCACATGGTATTATTATGAACTTACTGTCTGCTCCTGGATTGCGCTTTGAGTTCCTGGTGAAAAAAGCAAATTACAAATGTTTGTTGTTGTTGTTGTTGTCTGTCCTTAGATGATGAGTTATGGTGGCAGGCAAGATGGCAGACTATAGCACTCTAGGGTAGTTCTTCTCTCTCTTCTAATTTCCCTTTGCTATAGCTATGAACTGCCACCTATACCTGTAGGTGTCCATCGCCCCTGCTCTTTGCCCTTGCGATTGAGCCTCTGGCGGCGGCACTGCGGGAGGCGCAGGGGGTCCGGGGTATTGAGTATGAGGGGATTACCGAAAAAGTGGCCTTGTATGCCGATGATTTACTCCTCTTCCTTGATGATTGGAACTCCTCCCTTCCAGCTGCCATGAGTATTATCAATCGGTTTGGCGTTTTGTCAGGGCTGACTATTAATTGGTCCAGGTCCACACTACTGCGTTTATCTGCTGGCTCTGAGAGTAGATCATGCTCATCCATGGGCCTGCAACTGGTCGAGACCTTCAAGTATCTCGGTGTCTATGTTACAGTAGATACTGCAGATTATGAACGAGTGAATCTTACACCGCTTCTCCAGAGATTTAGACAGAAGGTGAGGGCTTGGACCAAATTGCCGTTGTCTGTCATTGGCAGAGTCAATCTGATAAAAATGATATTAATGCCACAACTCCTGTACTTGTTGCATAATGCTCCTGTGTGGATTCCTGTGCGCTTTTTTGCCACGGTCAACTCCATATTCAGGGACCTCATCTGGAAGGGGGGAGTTCGCCGCATTAAGTTGGCTACCCTGTGTCGGCCCAAAACAGATGGTGGCTTGGGAGCTCCAGACCCCTGGTTGTACTATCTTGCCGCCCAGTTGCAGCATATGAGGGGTTGGGGAGCGGGTGCTGATGTGAACACTGCTGGACAGATTGTGAGGACTTTAGTGGGGAGGGACAACCTATTGTCGGCGATGGAAGAGGGCGTATTGGAACCAAGGGGAGCAGACATTCCACTGTTGCGAGTCTTGCATAAGGTATGGTGGAAAGCTCGGCAGGTAGCGGGAATGCAGGGCTACTCTGCCTTTACCAAAATTTCCCCAATCTCATATATACTGAACTAAACAAGGTTGTTGCAGTGCAGGCGTGGAGCCGTTTTGGGCTCCTGTATATACATCAGCTTTATGACGGTGACATTTTGAAAGATTATGCGAGGCTGCAGAGTGAGTTTCTGCTTCCTCATTCTCAATTCTATGTTTACTTACAACTGCGCCATGCTATCCGGGTACAGGGAAGGTGGAGGCCATTAAACCTGCCTCCAAAAATGTTATCCTAGATTTAACGGGCTCTAAGGGATCCACCGGTGGAGTTATCTCTTTGCATTACAGCGGTCTCTTGGAGACGCAGATTAAAAGCAGCCCCTCCGGTTGTATGATAAATGGAAAGAAGATATTCCTGGGCTGACTGAGGTGGAATGGAGCTCGGTACTGGAGGGGTTTACACAGGTGGCGGTTAGTGAGGCCCAGAGGATGTCGCAAGTTCTTCTACTTCACAGGGTGTACCGAACTCCAGCACTCCTTAAGAGAATGGGATACCGCCTAGATGATTTGTGTCCTAGGTGCGGGGCTCCTAATGCCACGTTGATACACCTTATGTGGAACTGTCCCTGCTACGGAGATATTGGAGGGAGGTGATGGTGATTCTATCGACAGTGTTTGGAACCCAAATTGAGGGGGTCGCTAAGCTGTGCGTCTTGGGCTACGTGGGTGATCTGCAGGTGCCTGCGGAACACAAATTGGCGATAACCCGTATTCTTTATCAAGCGAGGAAAGTGATTGCATACCACTGGATAGATGAGGATCCCCCTTTTGGGAGGGAAGTGGTTGCCAAAACTCACTGATTAAGTTGGAGAGATACGTTTACTTGAGGAGGAACGCTGTTAAAAAATTTGATAAGATATGGGACAAATGGATCCAATTTTACAATTTGACTGAGTGATGTGGCATTGGGAGCCCTGTGGCAGGACTGTTCTCTCATCTTCTGTATTTGTAAATGTGGGGGACGTCTCTTGTAAGATTAATTTTTGATGCTCTTTGCTTGTTATGATGCATACCTGTGACCATAGTTGCCCTTCACCGGATGTACTGTACGTGCGCTACTCTCTTCGTTACATGGACATTATGATCCTGTCTTGAGGACTCGCTGCTGGATATATGTGCCTATGGACTGCGACATGACATAGAAGAGGTGGAGTGCTGCCGCCTCTTTATTTCTCGTGCCTTATTTTGGTATTATGGGACTCTGGGACCGTGGGGGGGAGGGGGGGGATGTTTGGGGTATGTTGTTACTCTTGTATATGTTTGAAAAAGTTTAATAAAAACTATCTGATCAAAAAAAATAACTGTAGGTGTCCTCTTGATTACATATAGGCTTTTGGGTTTGCCTGATTTGTTCTATGATGGGTGTCTTAACATGTTCTCCCCTCACCTGCAGCAGGATCTGGTAAGCTTTAGTTTCTGGTTATCCTGCTGACTGTAGCACCATAGCGCAGAAGAATATTCACAGTCTTGGAACCACAGTCTCCCTGGAGCAGTGTTTCTCACAGTTGAGCCGATTCTGTGACCCTAAAGACCCTTGGAGCAGATGTTTGTGCTTCTCACTCCGCACTAGCCTAGCTAGTTCTCCCTAGAATTCTCTAGAACTTGGCAGGAGCTAGGACCAGCCCACTACTACCAAGAGAGAAAGAATGGAATGGTAAGATCCATTTCTAATGCCAACCATATCACTACGGATGTACACAACATTACAATTTAAAATATGAATAATAATTAAATTACACAGAACAATTGTAGATACCCCCAGGTACATATGTTCCTGCTTAAAGACTATGGGGGACATTTATTAAGACTGGCTCCAAACCTGGAGCTCAAGGATTACATTGGGGCTAATGGTAGGTGGTGAGGTTCATACACTGAAAAGTCCAACAGAGGTGTTCTCATTCTGCCCCTGTTGGTGATGTTATTGCCTTCAGGTATGAAGAACATGGACTGCAATGCACAGCCTTGTGATATTACTGACTGTACGGTTACAGGAACATGCAGATCTCTTTTCAGGAACAGCTCCATACATATTGAAAACATTAGATTTATGAGATCACTTCAAGTGTTGGATTTGCTTTCAAATCTCAGAGAGACCATTCGACCATGTGGTAGTGTGTCTACCTAGCCATAAAACTGTTTCTTTAAAGGCATTACCCTTTTTTATTACTTTGTGGATATAAATTTATGGTATATGATGGAGCTACTTGTTGCACCTTCATGTAGAGTAGCGCATAGCCTTAGATCAATGCACCAAGTTCCTAGGATCAGCTAAGAAGATGGCCAAACCAAACACTTGCTTTAAACTATGGAGATCTGATGGCTTTGGTGGTTTGACCTATTTTATTCCAGGGTCACAACCTGTAATGGAGGTGGATTTTAACAATGGTTGTCTGTCCCTCAGCTTGTGTTTTTTTGGATATTGTTCTGTTATACCTAATGTACAACATACTGCACCTGCCATGGTTCCATCAAAAGTCTTCCATACAGCAACCCAACAGGCTTAGGCTTTGTTCACAGTCGCACTCGTGATCTGGTAGCCTGATCTGACAGAGGATCAGGGTACCAGAGCTCACAGTATCTGCCATTGCCTGATACAGTGTTCAGCTGCTTTTGTGGCAAAAAATGCCAGGTTTCGGCTAGACAGACACCACTGTATGTAGGTCAGGACTAGTTTATAGAAAATGGAAAAATAGAAATCTTTAGGGGTAGCACAGTGCTATTTAAAGAGGCTGTGTCAGGTTAGACAATAACAGAGACAGCGCCACTCTCGTCCAGGGGATGCGACTGGTATTGCAACTTAGTCCCTCTCACATGAACAGTGTCATCTTCTGAACCACTATAAGGAGTTAATGGATTAAATGGCAAAATGTATTGTTATATTACACGTAGTATTGTATCCAATAGGATGTATTACATGAGAACGGTATAGCTCTATAGTATTGTTGAAGCTCCTCAGGCAATTAGTCCGTATAAGTGGGAATGTGCAATCTGTTTCCACACAGCCAATTATGTAATCCCCTTGTAAGGGAAATCGCAGCTGGATGAGGCTGAGCTGTCCCTGATATGTTTATATTAGTGGAAATTGCAGAGCTGAGGATCTGTGTCAGTGCCCCAGTAAGAGAGAAGCAATTATTACTTATTAAAGGGAGAAAAAGGAAAAGAGAAACGACAGCTCGACAGGTGCCGTAAAATTCTCGGCAGAGTGGAGCGCCAAGATAATGATGACATCACTGAAGCAGTCAGTAATGCACATGCTCTGGCTGCTCTCTCCTCCTGACTTCTGCTTGATGTATCAGACTTCACGAGGCCACCTTATTAGGCCCTTTTCATGCAGTCAGTGTTTGGTCAGTGTTTGATCAGTGATTTCTATCAGTGACAGTGAGCCAAAGCCAGGAGTGGAGTCTACACAGAGATAGAATTTGCACCTGTTCTGTGTTTTTGACCAGCACCTGGTTTTGGCACACAATCACTGTTGGAAGTCACTCACTGCATGGAAGAGGCCTTACTCCTTATGGGGGTCCTTGACATAGAAAACCTCAAGTTTCCCATTTAAAGTGGGACTCCTCTTCAGTAACTACACACATGGTATAAAAAAATATATCAGATACCTTTGTAGTATCTGTGTTTATTTCTCTTCTTGCAACTATATCGATAATGTATCTTGCACAGTATAAATGCACTGGTCACCTTATTGATAATGTATCTTGCACAGTATAAATGCACTGGTCACCTAGCAACCACTTGGGGGGGGCGGGGGGGCGGGGGCGGCCGGTCCCGAGCCTTTTTTTAAATTATTTTTTATTCTTTTTATTGTGGCCGCCGGCCCTGCGGCCCAGTGCTCCTCCCCCTCTTCCTTCCACGGCCTGTCCCTTACCTCCCCGGGCCCACCCGCCACTCGGCTGATCGATGGTTCAGGCAGGCTTTCCACTGCACATCCTGTGCAGCGCAGCCTCTCAGCCTGGTCTCGGCGATCTCCCTCGGTCGCGGAGATTGCCGAGCGCAGGCTGAGGCTGCACAGGACGCGCAGTGGAAAGCCTGATTGCTGCACAAAGACTGGATTTAAGAAAAGGGTACCTCCAGGCAGTGCTGGGGAGCGAGCTGGCCGGGATCAGTGACACAAGTATGGGGGGGGGGGGGCAATAATGAAGGGCTGTCTGGCGGCAAAATTAACTTGTGTGGGGGCAAATTACTTAGTGGGGGGTCAGTGTGGCGGGCAAAATACATGAAGGGCCGTGTGGAGGCAAAATTACTTAGTGTGGGGGCAAATTACTTAGTACTAAGTCCTTCTATATATCAGGAGTGGGCTGCTCTCTAAGCGCCTTTCCCAAAGCTCCTGCAGCAGTGAGGGGAAAACGCTCCCTTACCACACCATGTTGCTTTACTCTCTGCCTCCAACTTTCAACTCCCTACAGCTTCCTGCAACCCTTCCCTTGGTAGGAAACAAGACCAGCCTACTTCTGCCCAAAAGGGGAGGGGGTGGGGGAATAGAATGGTCGGTTTCATTCTATCTAAAGGTACTCTCTGCCAAATACACCGCCACCTGCTGGACAACCAGGCACATTACATTAACATAATTGTTGGTGCAAACCAATACAATGGTGGCAAACAGGCTAGCAATCGGAATGTAGGAGTGGTAGTGTCCCTCTGGGCTACTACACTTATATCTTCACTCATGCCGGTTTTCTGGCCTGAATGAAGACAGAAACCTCTGACAGCTAGAAGGCTGTCGTAGATTTTAGGCTGGTGCACGTCCTGGTGGAGGATGTGCTTTCAGAGGAACTGTCCCCTTCTAACTATATTTTTTTTTTTATAAAAAAAATGGGTGAATGGTTTACTGGATATATTTTTTGAAAGTCGCTCCATGTATTCTTCCTGTTTTGACTCTTTAACCCCCTCTTTGTTGGGACTTTTAGCACGGTAAAATAGCCTCACCTAACTCTCTGTCAGACCATCACTGCAGCCAGAGAGAGGCTTCTTGTAGTGAGTCATTAACAGCATCACACGTTACATTAATCAATGCAGTGGTCTTTCTATGGGCATCTTTATCGAGGTCTATCAAGAGAACTGTTATACGGTTATCCCAGTTCTACACCTACTATTATAAAATGGATTACCTTGCAGATAACATCTGCCCCTCACAGTAGCAATAAACTGGCAATGGTTTACTATGTATTAATTTTATTCATCTGCCTTGACCGCTACACTATTTTGTATCTCAGTTTTGGTGATATAGTTGCTTAGAGGGGGGGAAAAATCTGACAAAAAAAAAATGAGTTTTCTATGAATATTTCTCTTTCTGATGGAATTTTCCTTTATGCAACAAGAAGGATGAAACAGTTGCACAAGAAATGATGCTGACTTGTCATGGAACTGGCTTTGCTTGGTATTCTCTTATCTTGCTCATAAATCACGTGTATGGGACGCCTGTAGCACATATGTGAGAATAAATCAGTTTTGTAGGAGCCTCTGCACAGCCTCTCCTCTCTGCTCTGAAAGTTATTCAAGAGATCAGGCTTTGTGCTGAGTCACGATTTCCCTTAATGAAAGTCTTCGGCATCAGTTTTCCAGGCCTGGCTGTAACAAAACTGGGCTGAAAACAAAGATCTCTGCAAATGTGGACCATAAACCAGTAATAGAAGCAGACACAGGCATGTTCAGAGAATGCAGGTATATAAGGTGGCATCTGAATCCGTTGAAAGCCATTTCGCGGATAGCATCCTCTAGTAAACATCAACCTAAATAGCATCAACCTTAGAACACCTAAAATCTTGCGCATGCAATGGCGAGAGATCACCTGCGCAGTAATTTTTTTTTCGACTAAGCCCCCCCCCCCCCCATCCTCAGATTCGAACTGCGCATGCACAAGATTTCAGCAGCAAGCGCCAGACTGGTCAGTGGGAGAGAGGGGGTGTCTAAGGCAGAAAGGTAAAAGTGAAGCAGTGCTCCTGACGGCTAGGCCTCCTAGTAGTTACTAAAGGCCCCTTTACAGTGCTTGGGCGATGATCTGACGATGTAAAGGCAATGCCAATTACCCGATGACCAAAACACTCGTTCATCAGGCAATAAGATCATGCAGACACCAAAGTCATCGTTTGCCGGCAGCAGATGATTCTGTATGGGGACAAGCGATGGCATTAGAGATCATTTATCTCCATACTGAGGAGGAGATCGCTGCATGCAAATATAGCGGTCTCCTTCACTGACCAGCAGGCGGTTGTCAGGAAGGAACGCTTCCTTCCTGACATCTCGTCTGCTCAATTTAGCGATGTAAAGGGGCTTTAAAGGCCACCTGTCAGCAGATTTGTACCTATGACACTAGCTGACCTGTTGAATGTGCACTTGGCAACTGAAGGCATCTGTGATGGTCCCATGTTCATATGTGCCCACATTGCTGAGAAAAATGATAATATATACAAACAAGCCTCTAGGCGCAACGGGGACGTTGGCGTTACTCCTAGAAGCAACTGCCACGCCCTCTGAACTCTGAATGACAGGGCCAGGCGCGATAACTTTTACACTGCCTGCCAAAGTGCAGAGGGCACTGCAGTAGCAGAGAGAGAACAGAGCCTCTAGGTGTAATGGCAACGCCCCGGTTGCTCCTAGAAGCTCATTTGCATACATTTTTCTCAGCAGTGCGGACACATATGAACATGGGACCAACACACATGCCTTCAGCTGCCAAGCGCACATGTAACAGGTCAGCCAATCATAGGTACAAAACTGCTGACAGATGCCCTTAAAAACATGCCCTTTAAAGCTGTGTGAACAATAGAATTAGGGAAAAGGGAGAGTTATGGGTTGTGATTTATTTATTTTACACATGACTATTCTTACATGGAAGCTCTTGTATCTAATATTTTAACTCTTCCTAAGGTAGACTCGGTGGTGGCTCCAGTCCCGGTTCTTCGCTTGCCATATCACTTAAGGGCGAAGCGCTACACCTTGACACCTGGACTACTGAAATGGGACCATTACAATCTGACATACAGGTATGGGAAGACACTTCTATATATAATATATTTAAAAGACCCCAGTGCCTACATGCACAATATGGAAAGCTCCAGTGGCCCTTTATAGTGTAATAAGACCTCTCAACATAGCGGCCTCACCATTTTGGGCTTTTCTCTCTGCAGCCAACCTCACCCTTTATCAGTTCTCCAGACAGAATGAAGAGTACTTGCACAAGAACAATGAGCGGCACATGCCCCCACAAAGCAAGCCAATAAGGAAGCCAAACTGTATTAGAACAGACTGTGCTGTAATACAACGGGGCACATTTACAGACTCTTGCACAGCAGGAGAAGTAGACTAATTTATGACTAGGCGTGATATATTTGCCTAATCTAAGTCAGCCGTGCGCCTAGAGGAAAAACTACGCCAGCCAGAGGCGGACTGGGAACTTAAAGTGGCCCTGGAAACCTTAAAGTTGCCCAATCTTGTAGGCGAGTCCAAATTGACAGAAGGCGGGGCAACACAAGTATACAGGGCCAGTAATACTATAGTGCAGCACAAAATACCGCCCCTGCAGAACCAAATACCACAGTGCAGCACCAAATACCACCACCTTTGCTGCAATATTCAAGTGTATAACTGTCCTGAGGAATTCAGGAGAGCATCAGATCATTATGTACATGGCAAGAGTATGTGAGAAGGGCTCAGACAGCCCCCTGGGAAATTTCCCTGTAGGTTCTATAGCCAGTCCACCCCTGACGCCAGCCCCAGGCTGTGTACTTTTTCACTAACACGTACCCCTGTTTCCTGAAATGCCCGCCCAACTATCCAAAACTTTTCAAGACCAGCCGTTCAACTTATATTGTTTCACGGCCAGTCAAAAAGGGGACATGCAACTATTTTTACGACTAAAATAGTGGCTTGTCCCTTGATGACCCCCAATCAGTTAGTAACAGCAGTTGCAATGAATCCCATCATATTTAGGACTACAAATAGCCCCCAAATGCACTTAATAGGGTAAGGCAATAAGTAGCGAGCTGATGTGCAGTTGCGCTGCGGCCAAATAACTGTGGAAAACTGTATGCTATTGTGATTAGTGACAGCAGCACATTGGAGATACTGCTACCGGTACATGTGGTCTCATTAGTATCGACTGATTGAGTAATAGTGTGGAACAGTGATGGAGAAATCAAATTCCTCAAACCCAATGGTAACATCTGTATCCTGTACAAAGAGAGCATTGTCTGTCCCTGCAGCCATGTGAGCTCACGCAGCTAATTTTTTATCTCCTGTCTGCTGTAATCAAGAGCAGCTACACATGTGGTCAGATGGTCACTGTTCAAAAATATGACATATCCAGTCATTAACGGTATGTGAGGGGTGTGAGGTTAACTCTTTAAGAGAGACTTTTGTGGAAGAGGACACGTTTCAAAGAAAGCGACATGTATGTTCTATAGAAGGTGCTCTTTAAACGTCTGGATCTGAAATGAGGAATGTTATCTCATATTCCACAATGTGTATAATGTAGAGCTTAATGACCAGAGATAGATTAATATCAGTATTTATTGAGGCGACTTAATTGCAAAATTATTTTTAAGATGTTGTCAATAATTTTATATTCTTTTATTCGGATTCATGCTGCACCTACTGAAAGCTGGTCTTTAAAAGGGGTTCCCCAGCTTTGAACAAAATCTACTTCTTATAAAGGTCCTATGACAATGGTTATAATGGTCCTGTGACAATGAGCAGAAATTATTAAAGAGGTTGTTTGAGATTTTTTGACCCTCAGTTCACACTTGCGCGTTTTACAGCGCGTTCGAACGCGCTGTAAAACGCATAACCGATGCAAACCAATGCTTCCCTATGGGACTGGTTCACATTTTCGCATTTTACAGCGCGTTCGAACGCGCTGAAAAACGCCCGACGCATAAACAAGTACTTAAGCTTTTTTTGGGGAGTTTGTATTTTGCACGTTTTTGACACTGAAAACATGCAACATGCTGGAAAGGCCAAACTTCATATAGACAGTGATATTTGGTCATTGGACAACACTGCAGTCAATCACACAAACGCGCGTGAAACGCGCGACACAAACGCGCGGAAACCGCGCGTCTCAGAAACGCTCAGGTCTGAACCCAGCGATAATGATGACGTGTCCTCAGGATTGGTCATCAATATCTGTTTGGTGGGGGTACGACTCCTGGCACTTTGGCTGATCAGCTGTACAAAGAGAACATGGGGCTTTAGTGAGTGATGCGGCCTTTCCCTAGGCCAGTGAAGTCACATTCATAGGTCACATGGCCTAGGCTCAGCTGAGTCCCATTAAAGTGAATGTGGCTGAGCTGCCTCCTCAAACAGATGTCCGGCAGGGGTCTGCCGATCTGATATTAATAAACAATCCTGAGGATAGGGCATCAATATTAAACCCTCAGACCAAACTCCAGACTAAAGACTCCAAAATGACTACAGTCCACAAAATTCTGCAAAAAGGTTTATGTTTGGTATAAACCTGAAGGCACATTGTGGGACAAACAGAATGGTTATGGACCTATTGCTGGCCAGAAGAGCTGCACTATAAGACTGTTTGCACTTTTGTTTTTTTGTTTTTTTACTTGCATTAGAACAGTCTGCTATTGTCAGGAGATGGTGGGAGTAGTAGTTTTGCAAAAACTGGAGAGCGCCACAGGTTGGGGAACTTTGCAATAGAACAATATAAAAAATGATTGCGGAAGTCAACACAGCCTTTGAATTATTTGTCTAATATTCATCATTTTTATGGTTTTACTAGAATTGTGTCATTTCCAAGAAATATAATCAATGAGAGTGATACAAGAAAGGGAATAGCAGAAGCATACCGCATGTGGAGTGAAGTGACGCCCTTCCACTTCAAGGAAGTCCCAGCAGACCAAGAAAGTGATATGAAGATTGGTATGTTGATAACTCGATCATATAAGGCTACTTTCACACTAACATTTACATTTTCCTGTATTGAGATCAGTCATGGAATAATTTTTTTTACCCTGTTTTGTCCCCATTCATTGTCAATAGGGACTAAACGTAACTGAACAGAACGTTATGCTCCAAAATGCATTCCGTTTCATTCTCATAAAATCGTTAGGATACAGATTTGCGCAGATAGTTTTACAATGATTTCTTTGATCATTTTAACCATTGGAAGAGCCACAAGCAATCATTAGCTGCTCCTCATACACTGGAGGGGATCACTGCATGTAATAGCAGTGGTCTCCTCCACTGACGAGCAGGCACTTCTCGGGAAGGAATGCTTCTAAAGACAGCTTTAGGCATAGCATCTGGTAGATTATCAATCCCTAACCTACACAGTTGTTTTCTATCTTATCAGGCTTCTATGGTATCAATCACACAGACTGTTTGGAGTCTCGTATTCATTACTGCTTTGATGGCACAACTGGGGAGTTGGCTCACGCTTACTTTCCACAGACTGGGGAGATACATTTTGATGACAGTGAATACTGGTTTTTGGGAAACACCAGATTCAGCTGGAAAAAAGGTATTGGTTGTGTGTGTGTGTGTGTGTGTGTTTTTTTTTTTGTATAAAGCTTTGAGATGTCTAAGATGTAGACCATTGTTCTTCATGTGTCTCTCCATCAGTTGTTACACTACAACTCTCAGCATGCCCCGATAGCTAGAGAGTCACTGGCTGGAGGCCACATATGTAGGACTTGGTAAAAAGTTCAAATGTCTTAGTCTCTTAGCCTGCGTGCAGTATTGGAGCCAGATGACAAAAGTATTTGGCCACATCCATATTTCTGGTTGCACTTAAGTTTGCATAGAACAAAAAGACGACAAATCCAAGTGATATTTTCCAGAGACATGAAATAGGTTTCCTGCTGCCAATCTGACCGTTTATGAAACAACTTCATAGGTTATGAATATGCATTGTATTTTTTAAATCTAGTCACATGTCCTCTAATACCCTGCCTGGCCTAAGCATGGCTACATACCCATAATGGCTGGCTGTTTAGCCAAAATGTGTGTCGGGGAGGATGTCAGCCAGCCATTATGAGTATGTAGTCATGCTGTTTATTTGATGTCTCTTCCCCTTTTCTATCCATGCACTTTGCTACTTTTTTTGTTATACAATATTGAGGATTATATGAATTATATGGTTAATAGTCAAGGACTGTCCATTTAAAGAGAATGTGTCATCAAAAAATGATCTATTGTCTAAATTTGAAGGAATTTTTGGTGACGTTATTTTTTAATTTTCCATGGAAATACCTAGATTTTTTTTTCTTTGAATTTTATTATTTTCAAAAAGCCAAAATGTACAAAATACATAAAAGCATTATACACATTATACACATTTTTTACACTTTTTATAATATTCATATTGTTCTTTCTTATAACCCCAAACCCTCCCCCCAAAATCCCCTGTTTCCGCTGGAGCCACCATCATAGTCAATATATCACCTAATTCCAATTACCCCAAATCATTGACCAGATTAGTCTTCTCCTTTCTGTCTGACCAGAGATGTATTCATATTCCTTTACCCTATCCATATACTCCTTCCATTCCTGATATGTAGGGTATTTAGCCGAGCCACAATACTTCACTATTATAATCTTGGCAAGGGCGATCCCCCTAAGCCAAAGCAATTGCCCCTTATTTTGTCTGCCAGTCTCAGGGAAATTGTCCAAGTTGGCATATTTAATGCAAGCTTCATATTTCAAAGGAGAGCTATTCTGTAATTTCCCAAATACTTTAAGCCAAAATTCCCTAATACCTAAGCATTTAAAAAAATATATAAAATCCTGCAGTTTTTGAACTGGCTACTAAGCCTAATAATTGGCGCCACTTCTTGGTCTGTCTGGTACTTTTTCATCTGTACATGTCATTTTGCAGCATTTATCTGCTTATCATTAGGCCTCTTGCATACGTGGTTGTTCGGCCGTTCCGTGCATTGGGGGCCGCAATTTGTGGTCCCCAATGCACGGGCACCATCAGTGCGGCTGCCGCGACGGATCCAGACCCATTCAACTTGAATGGGTCTGTGATCCGTCTACTCCGCAAAAAGATAGAACAAGTGAATGGGTCGCAATACGGGCCACGACCGACTATGCCCGTGTGGATGAGGCCTATTTCATTTAATGTTTGTGTGTGTCGTTAAAAGATATCAACAGTATTCACTATAACAGTGACATCTACAGTACTCCACCCCTTTAACAGTGACCTCTACAGCGGCCGCTCCTTTATTAGTGACCTCCACAGTACCCCGTCTCATTAACAGTGATTTCCACAATAAACCGCACCCTTAACAGTGACTTCTACAGAGCTCCTTTCCCTTTAAATGTGACCTCCGCCCCTTAACACTGACCTCTATAGCGGATCATCCCCTTAACTGTGACCTCCACCGTTCCCTGCCCTCTTCACAGAGACCTCCACAGCACCCGTCCCCTTAACAGTGACCTCCACGGCATCCTGCCCCTTTAACAGTGACCTCCACAGCGGCCGCCCCTTTATTATTGACTTCCACAGTACCCCATCTCCTTAACAGTTATTTTCACAACACCCCGTCCCCTTAACAGTGGCCTCTACAGCAACCTGCCCCTAGGGTGGCCAGAGGTCTAGTTTTAGGCAGGACTGGCTTTTTAGACTCCCTGTCCTCCGTCCGGCGCCGGACACAGGGATGTCCTTTTGAACAGCTTACTCTCAGACAGCAGCACTGTGCTGTCTGAGCGTGAGCTGCAGGGAGAAAGTCACCCTCCCCCCCACCCCTGCAGCTGACAGAAGTTGATTTTTACCTTTATTTTTTCAATCCCTGTCAGCTGTGGAGTGGGAGGGGCGTGGACCTGGGGGCAGGGTTTTAAGTCCATCTTTTGAGGGTGGTCTGAATGGCCATCCTGTGCCCTTAACTGTGACCTCCACAGCACTGCGCTCCCTTAACAGTGTCATTTACAACCCCTTTAAAGCTGACCTACAGCAGTGAAGAAAAATGGCTGGGTTGTTATGGAAACCTGGTGTAAAACTATGTGTAAGTGGAGCCTGTGAGCTTCTATTGGCTGATGAGTCATGTGACCAGACTTCTATTGGCTAATGCATTTTTTGGGAATATCTCAGGAACAGTACGTGCTAGAGAGTTGAGACCCGGTCTAAAACCTTCCCGGACACCTGATGTACCTGTGTGCCAGATTTCAAGATTGTAAATGTGACGGTGCGGATTCCTTTAGTGGACATACACAGATGATTGTCAAAGCTTATCAGCTCCCTCCTGACCTCTGCACAGGTCACAGAGCTTGCCTATTAAACTCACACATAGAAGTCAATGAGGTCCCCTCCAGACCATTGTGTCTATGGCCCATGTGCCTGCTGTAAAGCAGTTCTTTAAATGCTGTTAAGAACAGCTCATGCCAAGATGTCCGACCGCATAATCATGTTTAGGAAATAGAATAAAAAAATCTGCAATCCAGTGGCGTACCTAGGGTGTTTGGTACCCGGGGCGGGTCTTTCTCTGGCATTCCCCCTTGCCCCCAATACTTAAAAAAAATTGTACCCCCTCACAGTAGTATTGCCCTCATTGTACAACCTTCACAGTAGTTTTGTACAGATGTGTGCCCCCTCACAGTAGTTATGCACACATTGTGCCTTCTCACAGTAGTTATGCCCTCTCTGTGCCCCTTTCACAGTTGTTATGCCCCCTTCACAGTTGTAATGTCCTCTTTGTGCCCCCTTCATAGTAATAATCCCCATTATGTCTGTTTCATAGTAATAATCCCCACTGTGCCCCCTTTATAGTAGTAATGCCCACTGTGCTAGTATTGCGCTCTGTGCCCCCTCCATAGTAGAAATCCCCATTATATCCCCTTCACAGTAATAATGCCCACTGTGCCCAATTCACAGTAATAATGCCTTCTGTGCCCCCTCCATAGTAGAAATGCCCATTGTTCCCCCTTCACATTAGTAATGCCCTCTGTGCCCCCTCCATAGTAATAAAGTCCTCTGTGCCTCTCTGTATTAAAAAAACAACACTAACTACTCACCTTCTCCCGTTCTTGAAGCTTACATACCTGTCTTCCCTGCAGGCACAGATCGCTCTGCAGCACTGTGTGGGCCGAGCTTGTGCAGATTTTTGGGCTGCAGGCTCCGCGATCTGTGCCTGCAGGCTGAATGGTGGAGCAGGAAGAAGTCTTCCTGATTCACCATTCAGAGCGCCACCGGCCTGAAGGAGGGGAAGAGCGTGGTTAGCGGACCCAGCTCCCTGCGCTTCAGCAATAAGCACTTCCATCTGTATTGATGGAGGCTCTCATTGCTTCTGGCACCCCCCTGAGAGCCCACACCCGGGGTGGACCGCCCCCTGCCCTCTAGTACACCACTGCTGCAATCAGAAAATAAAAACAGATTAGAAAAAAAAAAGGATGCATGTCACTATCTGTTTTTAACTGCAGAAAAAAATGTCAGTGACACATTCCCTTTAACATTATCATGGTAGTGCAGAAGCGACCAATTTGTGGTGTCAGCAAGCCTTTTATATTTATTATTACATCACTTGTATCACTTATGTTGATTTAGTGATTTGTAGATCCTATTAACTTTCAGGAGATTTGGATAAATGTTAATGGATACTTCTACTTTTTTGTCCTTGTTTTGTCCCGTGGGGCCGTGTCTCATTTTATCAAGTGCCTTGTGTTAGTTTAGTGATTTATTAAATAAATGTATTTTACCTATTTCATAATTTGTTTTTTGCTCACTCATTCCTTTTTTGGTATATTACTTGGTATTTGGAGTTCAGCCATTCTACTCTTACGTAACCATCCGTTTAAAGCAGGGATCAGCATCCTCCGGCACTTCAGCTGTTGTGAAACTAGAATTCCCAGCATGTTCTGAGCAAGTATGCATGCTGGGAGTTGTAGTTTCACAACAGCTGGAGTGCTGGAGGTTGCCTACTCCTGGTTTAATGTATTTATCCATCACACACATGAATGAAGGCAGTTTTCTTTTTGTATATTCCATACACTGAATGGTTTCTAGCGCTGGATCAGCCTGGATAAGTCATCAATACCTGTAGCCTGAAGAACACCTCTCACTCACACTTTATCCTCGTATTGTGTACAAAACATTTTTTAAAATTAAAATTCTAAGGAAAAAGGAGTTTATTTTTGAGGCGCACTGTTTTCAAAGAAATTCTCTGAGTTCCTTTCTATTTTAGCAGAGTGTCGGGAGCCTGGTAAATGACTTAGAAAACCTTACCTTTACAAGCCCTCTCCTTTCCATCAAATGACCAATGCTAACAACAAAGTAATGGGAGTCTGTTGAAATAATAAAAATAAAAACGTAACCAATGCGCCTCTGATCCAGCCCTCCACTCAGTCCTCTCAGCCGAGCTGCAGCCATGACATTTTGTTTTGGCGTCCCAAACGCTGGCCTTGGTGGCCACGTATGTATACTGCTGAGTCCATTGATTGGCTGCAGTGGTATACAGGATGTCACCACTGCAGCTAAAACATTACGTCACGGCTGCAGCCCAGGTAAGAGGATTGAGCGGCAGTGTTGGATCGGAAGGGTATGGTTACGTTTTTTAAATTATTTTAACAGACTCCCAGCACTTTGCTAGCATTGGTCATTTGTTCGCTTGAATAGTGTTTTGGAATACATAGTATTCCAAAGAATTAGTGCCTGTGATTGGTACACTCTGGCTCATGGGTGCCACAGTAAGCCACAAACACCTGCAATTTCATCATGAAGCGCAATGAAGAAGAAACTCCCTAATTTTGTTAAACCTTAGACTCTAAGGCATGGGTTAACCTGCTGAGTTCAGAGTTTTCTTCATTCTGGGCAGTTGTGGCAGGTTTAGGACCCCTGAGATCAACCACGATAAAAATGCACCCAACTGTGACCCACGTCTTCATTGCTGGTCAGGGACAAGCTAATAAATGTCACTCACAGTACATACACATATATGTACACAGACATATTGCACACACACTGAGTGCATGCTAAACCCATACAGCCACAGTGGACACACAAACTACATACCGCAAACCACCCACTTGGCACTTAAAGAGGACGTTTCATGGTTTTATATTAATTGAGATAAATACCTTTACTTGCGGGGTACCTCCTACTGATGCTGCCACCCTGCCTGCTTTTTTTAAATATCGGTCCTACGCTGTGCCCCCCTGTATTTTTACCGCTCAGTATGCTAATACTGTACAGGGAGGAGGAGGGGTTTCTCAATGGGCGTCTCCTTCTCCCTGGCTGTGCGCGATCCAATAACAGCAGAGAGCTTCACAGCCAGGAAAAACAAAGCTCCCTGCTGTGATTGGATCGCGGCACAGCCAGGGAGAAGGAGACGCCCATTGAAAAACCCCTCCTCCTCCCTGTACCGATGCTCAGTATTAGTATACTGAGCGGTAAAAATACAGGGGAGCACAGCAGGGCATAGGAGCAATATTTTAAAAAATCAGGCAGGGTGGCAGCATGAGCAGGGGGTACCCCTCAAGTACAGGGCCGGTTCTAGGTGAAATGGGGCCCGGGGGCGAAAAACATTAAGGGGCCCCCCTCCATGTCACGTCATCAATCACCCCCTTCGCGTCACATTATTCCCCCCCCCCCTTATGGCAGCATACATAAATACAACGACCCATACCCCCCCCCCGAATGGCACATTTCTCCTCATGTATGGGCCAGTGTCAGCAGCACATCTCTTCTCCCCCCTCCCCCGCCCCATGGCTCATTTCTCCAGCACATCTGCACATCTCCCCCCCCATGGCTCATTTCTCCTCCAGTACAGATGCACATCTCCCCCATGCTCCCCCAAATGGTTCATATATGCACCCCCTTGTTCCTTCCCTTCCCTGTGTATGGTCACTGGTGGGCAGAGCAGAGACTCTGAGAGCCACAGACGAGTAGAAGTCAGCAGGCGGCAGCCACGGTGAGCAAGGGCAGTGCGCACTGCGCTCGCTCCTTCTTCTTCTGGTTCTAGGGGCGGGGCTCTGGCCACGTCAAGACCGCGAAGACGTGCCTGTGCGGCGGCACGCCCTGAGCCCCAGCAGCCACTGCTCTCTTAAAGAGTCAGAGAGGCGCTCAGAGCAGCTGCGGCGCGGCCCGTCGCATATCGAATTGTAGTAAGTTAGTTGCGGGCCGGCGCTGCTTGGGGGCCCCTAAGGACCTTGCCTCTATGGAAGCGCCGGCCCTGCTCAAGTAAAGGTATTTATCTCAATTAATATAAAACCATGAAATGTCCTCTTTAAAGGGACACTCAAATGGAATCAAAACGATTAAAAAGAACAGACAAATTGTAACATAATCTCCTTATTTTTCTCGCTCCTCTCCTGTCCTATATCACAATTTCAGACCACAGAAGATAAAATAGAAAAGCAGTGCATAGCTCTCTCAGGCTGCAGCCATGACTTCTCCTTCCTCCCTCCTCTTATGCTAGTGCCAATGAGCCAGGATGTTTAGGAGGAGGGGGCTGGCTTTATACTTTGTCTACACAGTGAGCGTGGCCATTTTGTTGAAATGAATCTTTAATTAACTGTTCTGGTGCACACAGTCAGTCTCCAGTCAAAGATGTTGGAGACAGGAGGTAGAAAAGAGCTCCTCTCTGCCGGCAAGAAAGACATTGTTATACATGTATTTATTTCTTTATGTGTTAAGATGGTTGGTATCCCTTTAGGCTAGTTACAGACGAGCAAGTTCAATGCAAGAAACACGCTGTGTGTATAAGTATGATTTCCTGTTGTGACCTCTGCTAATCTGGCAGGATCACATGGCATTATAATAATATACTGTATAATGCTGTGTGACCCTGCCAGACCTGTATGTACCGAATTACACTGAGAGCAGGGATAGCAGCTCTCCTCTGGTTTTACAGTGCTGCAGCACCTCACTCAGATATCCTCCTCCTACAAGGCCTTTGAAGTAGCTTGCCGAGGCCCTACCCGCCCTCCATTCCTGCTGTTGCCAAATGGTTGTCAAGAAATAAAATAATGTATAAATTATCTTTGAAAAGTAACCGCCCCCCTATTCCTGACACCTTAGGCACATGACCTTGTGTTCCTTGTTATAAATACGTTCTGTCTGGAGTAAGACATTTAGTTTAATAGTTTTGTCTAATGAGCTGAATGCAAAAAAAATCTGAATGTTGTGTTTGGGAAGAAAATCCCATAGATATGGTGTAATGATTAGAAATTTTCTAATTGCAAAGTCCTTTCTATGTAGGGGTATGGCTCACAGACCTGGTGCATGTGGCTGCCCATGAAATTGGACATTCCCTGGGATTGATGCATTCTCTTAACAGCAACGCCCTAATGCACATTAATGCCACCCTGACTGGGAAAAAAACTATCTCCCAAGATGACGTGTGGGGAATCTACAGTCTGTACGGTCTGTACACATCATACGAGTTCTGTAAATACTTTAGGTATTAAATAGATTGGATTAGAATGATTATTCTTTATTTTTCTTGCAGGATGCAGAGACAGATACTTGGTGTGTGCCAGCTGGGCACATAAAGGATACTGTGACTCTAGGAGGAAGCCGATGAAGAAGTATTGTCCGTACAGCTGTGACTTCTGCTATGGTATCTTAATATCATTCCATGTTTCAGAAGCTGTCCCTTTTCATAGACAACAGATGTTCTAATATTCACATTTCACTTCAGTGGATGGAGAGTGACAGCCCATACAAGACTGATCATGGAACAGAATCCACCCAGTCCAAGGAGCTGGACCTCTATGAATCATAACTTCATGACATGACTGATTAATACACACATTCATCACTATTAAAAAAGTAATCACTGGAAAACACAGAAAATCTCTGCTTAAAATTAATTAGAAACCAGAGCGTCCCATGACAAAACCTGGAATGGGGCCACCAGACTTTCTCACTACTGACGGTGAACAGACCGTTGTATCTATAGATCAATTGCAGCCACCTCATCTCCCACCTCTGATTTAAGGTGGCCATACACGTAGATGTCAGCTAAAGACTGGTTTGGCTAAAAACTAGACTTTTAGTAAAAAACATGCTTTTTGCTCTGAAGAACATACTGAATATAATACTATACAGCAGGGTTTCTCAACTCTGGTCCTCGGGCCCCTACCGGTCCAGATTTGAGAATATCCAACAGAATGAATACCTGTGGTAAGTCCTGATGCATGGACACCAATTATATCACCTGCTCAATACTAAGGAAATCCTGAAAACATGACTGGTAGGTGGGTCCCGATGACCGGAGCTGAGAAACCCTGCTATACAGGCTGGTGGACATGATGATTATGTCTTTTGACCAATCTACCTAGTAGATATCCTGCATCTGACAGCTGTTTATTAATGTACACTTTAGACTTCCCCTTCCCAACACGGATGCCCACACCAATACCACCCAGAACCAAAGTGCGCTTGGTTCCAGAAGGCAGAAATGTAACCTTCAGATGTGGAAAAAAGATTATCCATAAGAAAGGCAAAGTATAGTAAGTATATTATATAATACAGCTGTTCTTTTTCTTTTTTTTAACCCACCCCACACCTAAATAATCATCTTCTATCAATCAAGCTGAAACTCATTTTGGATCTTATTCTGATGTCTATGGCTATTTTATATATGTTACTCCACAGATCGGATGGGTTTCCCCGGGCCCTCAGTGAGATCCAAAGTAGGAGACCCCATAAGCCAGTTCACTCTGTCTCAATGTACCCTAGTTGGCAATTAGTAGTACATAGTACCTAACAATCTCTTTCTAATAAAGCTAGAACCAGTAAATAGTTTTTCATGCTGAATTAAAATAATCTTTAATGGTGGCGAAATCCCTTTAACCTCTTCCTGACCTCTGCTGCACATATACAGCGGAATTCACGATTTTAAACATGGTGCCTGCTCAGAAGCTGAGCAGGCACCATAGCCGCCGGGTGCCTGCTGTTTTACACAGCAGACACCCAGAGGCAATGTCTGTGATTGTTGATAATGGACATTTAACCCTTCAGATGTCATGGTCAATTGTAACCACTGCATCTCAGAGGGATTTCCCTGAGAACAATGTGCTCCTGGAGCCCGAACGGCTCCCCCTTGCTGAGAGTGAGGGATCCATTCGCTTGTAGTGGCAGCCTTGGGCCTTCTGAATGCTCCGAGGTCTGCCAAAGCTATGTTCCTATGGGTTCCATAGGAACATAATGAACCTCCCATAGACTGCAATGGAAACTTATTGCAGTCTATGGGGCAAGCGATCTGATGATCACATGTAAACATGCTCTAGTGGGACTTGAAAAGGTGAAAAGTAAAAAAATAATTAAACATTCAAATCATCTCCCTGTCCCCATATTAAAAATAAACAATAAATAAATAAAAAAATCATTAGAACCGCAATGTTCCAAAATGCCCATACTATTAAAATATAAACATATTTATCCAGTATGGTGGACATGGTAACAAAAAAATATCAAAATTGCTGATTTGCTGTTTTTTCATCGCTTTACCACCCAAAAAAAAAGTGAACAAAAAGTGATCAAAAAGTCATACACACTCCAAAATGATGAGCCCTAACACAGCTCCACAGACATAAATCGAATTGGAATACGACAATGTAAATATTTTTTTCCAAAGTATTAAAACACTATAAAACTATATAAATATCATATCGCTCTAGTTTAACTGATCCAAAAAATGAAGGTAACAGGGCAGTTGTACCACATAGAGAATACCATAAAAAGGAAACCCATAAACTAAGGTGGAATTGCATATTTTTTTCCAATTCCACCTCATTTGGAATTTTTTTCCAGCTTCCCACTACATTGTATGCAATATGAAATGGTGCCGTTAGAAAGTGCAACTTGTCCTGCAAAAAACAAGCCCTCATATGTCTATATGAACAAAAAAAATAAAAAAAGGTATAGCTTCGGGAAGGCAGAGAGTAAAAAATGAAAACGCAAAAAATTTAAATCCCAGGGTCTTAAAGGGGTAAACTATATAGTCATGAACACCAGCTAATATTGCTGTTACCTATTTTCCTATGTCTACAGCTGGTACAAAGACAATGAGCTCCTGGAATACTCATATCCTGGATACCTGTTCCTCAGTGATGACCACATGAGTATAATCGCCAACGCCATCAATGAAGGCCTCTACACCTGCATAGTGAAGAAGAGGGATCGGGTGCTGACAACCTACTCATGGAATATAAAAGTACAAATGTGAGGGATCTAGTAGTTACATAGAATTTTGGACAACAGGGGACCAATGGATTGACGGACTATATGCACACATCACCGTTTCTCGACAGAAGCCATTTTGCTACGTTGATTAGTCAACCTGTCAATGCTTGGTGATGATGCAACGCATTTCTATCTACTGAGGGTACTTTTATGTTGTTGAGCTTTGCACATATTACCCTTACAAAAACATACATTTGCTAGGAAGATACAAAACCCCTAACTGGGGTGGATTGATGAATATTATTGACATTGCCATAGACCAGCGCCTTGAGCTATAGTGAACAGCTGGTTTCGTGATTCTTAACCCCTGAGACACTATGGGGTTTCACGACTTCACAGGAGCTGAAGAGCTACAAATGGCCTAAGGATGCGTTAACATGATATGGAATGGGACTGTAAGCATCGTGAACGGGGACACAAGGGATACACACAACACATATCATTTGACTCCTATCACTTTTGCAGTAAACAAGCAAAATAACGTCCCAATCACCATCCTAATCAATGTTCACACCTTAACTGGCCTCAATAGCATCAGTTATTTTTGTATCTGTGTTGACACTGATCTGGATGGTGATCTGGATTCAAGCAATGTCCCTAATAAACCAAAACAACAAGTGTAGTCTTAAGATTACGGCAGCCAGGATCCTCAGGCTTCGTCCCCCACACTTAGGACTCATGCACACGTACTTATTTTTTTTCTGTGTCAGTTCCACGTTTTTGTGTACCGTACGCGGAACCATTCATTTCAATGGGTCCGCAAAAAAAAACAAAGTTACTCCGTGTGTTTTCTTTTTCCTTCCGTTCCGCAAAAAACAATAGAACATGTCATTATTGTCCGCATTACAGACAAGGATAGGACTGTTCTATTAGGGGCCAGCTGTACCGTTCCGCAAAATAAAGAATGCACACGGATGTCATCCGTATTTTTTGCAGATCTGTGTTTAGCGGACCGCAAAATACATATGGTTGTGTGCGTGACCCCTTACAAGCATTGAGAAGTCGACACAGAAGTAACAATACAGGCTAGGATTTCCGCAACAGGTTTCCGTTGCGGATTTGACGCTGTGCATTGTAAAGGGTGAAATCTGGAGTGGAAATCATTAGCATAAATTGACATGTTGCAGATACGAAAACCACACCGCAGGTCCAATTTCCGCTGCGGATTTGTTCTTAAAGGGCATCTGTCAGCAGATCTGTCCCTATGACACTGGCTGACCTGTTCCATGTGTCCTTGGCAGCTGAAGGCATCTGTGTTGGTCCCATGTTCATATGTGCCCACATTGCTGAGAAAAATTATGCTTTAATATATGTAAATGAGCCTCTAATAGCAACCGGGGCGTTGCCGTTACACCTGGAGGCTCCGCTCTCTCTGCAACTGCCGCTCCCTCTCCACTTTAATTGAGAGGAACAGGCCGTGTAAACATGATCACGCCTGCCTGGCTCTGTCAATGAATGTGGAGAGCATGAGGCAGTTGCAAAAAGAGCGGAGCCTCTAGGTGTAACGGCAACGCCCCAGTTGCTCCTAGAGGCTCATTTACATATAATAAAACATCATTTTTCTCAGCATTGCAGCCACATATGAACATGGGACCAACATAGACGCCTTTAGATGCTCAGCGCACATGGAACAGGTCAGCCAGTGTCATAGGTACAAATCAGCTGACAGACGGCCTTTAAAATCTCATCCACATCGCTGCTACTGCAAAACACTGCAGATATTTGCAGGCAATGTCGCTGTGTTTATGCCACATGTGGATGTGCCCTCTGGGCATAGAAAACGACAACAGCTTATTAGAAATTTACCACAATGTTCCTTTGAAAAGGCTGAACATGAGCAGGACTCAGACAATAACCTGGCAGTAGTGCAGCCTCAGGCTTTGGGTCAGTACCTTCAAGCACTGATACTTCAGCACAGAAGCCAGATTTTAATACGTTTTTATTGTGTACCACAAGCCTTGGCTGCAATACTTTTTCCTTTAAAATGCAGAAAGGTATTGGGAGCAATTTTGTATTTACTCAGCATGGAGGGGGGGGGGGTGGTTTGACTCCCGACCCCCTTCTAAAATGTAATGCAAAATAACTGTATCTATATATTCTTTGTATTTACATGAATCATTAAATCCCTTGTGTTCACTGACGGAGAGAGGTTAAATGTCCCTAAAAATACACACATGGGGAAGCTATCATACGTGTACACTAACGTGCCCTATTTCGTTTTTTTATGGTGCTACATTTTCATATATCATCCAGTGGAATGAAGATTATTTGAGCTTTACTGTCAACGTGTCTGGCAGAAAATCTGATATAATAAATAATTTGTTAAGAAGAAAAAAAAAAGAAAAAAAACAAAAAAATTCAGGATTTGTATTTGTAAACTGGTCACAATTCTTAACAACATTTGTAACATAGATTTGTGTGACAACCACAGCCGGATCATTCCCCACAAGGAATAATAAAAATCACAGGTGGCTGCAAGATGCATGGCATTATTAAAATGTTTGCACTGAATGGGGCTGAGATGCGACACCGGACACAGCCCACCGACAGGAGTGGCAAAACAGAAGATCCCCTACCTTATCTCATAGAAATGTTTGCAGGGTCTGAACAGGGGCGAACATGCTTGGGGCTCCAGAGATCAGGGGGCCTTGGCGAAGGGGAGGACATACTGCCTGTGCCTAGGGGAGGGTCTTTCCCAGTTGTAGAGAAACACAAGAAATGCCCAGGCTGTACTGCTAAGGCCAGTTTCACCCTAGCGTTAGACATTTGTAGCAGGCTGTTTCGGCAGGGAGCAGCCTGCCGGAGATGTCTTGATGCGGCAATGCCAGACACTAGCTGACCCCCCACCGCCCCCATTTACTATTATGGGGACCGACTAGGATCTGGCCGCAACCCGGAAAAGATGCCGAGAATCGGCTGGATGAAAACCGATGTGCGCAGCGTTTTCATCAAACTGATTCTCTGCATATTTGCCAGATTGCAGCCGAATCTCCGCCAGTCCCCATTATAGTAAATGTGGCCAGACACCGATGAGGTTGCATCAAGGCGATTCCTGAATGCAGAGAGATTCGGCAGGACCCCTGCAAATAAACAGAATGAAAGGTATGATTACCATGGCCTCTTGATTATGCTGGCTGAGGGGTGTGTTCCTCCTGCAGATCCTTCTCCCTGGCATCAGCCATCATGTGACAGTACAAAGTGCTCTTGGTTACAGTAACAGTACCACTACGTTAAAATGCGGACAGTGTGCCTGCACTTGAGACACATGCAGGTAACTAGACATGTATATAGATGATATGCTTAGCGTCCCAATAACTAATGTCACCAATAACATTTTGTCTAAGGGAGTAAGGCTAGCCAAAAGGCAAAATGTGATTAGCAGATGGACACCTTGCTGTGACATGCAATTCCACACTCTTTCAGTCTTGTGACCAACGAGTGTAACGTGCGGACCACTGGCGAGGCATCAGGCATAAAAGAAGGGAGTGGTGGCTGCAGCAAAGATAGTGGTAGTAGTATTCATGGTGGAGATCATTCGCCAGCTCTCCCTGGGCCAGCACACCCAGTGAAGGGACAGGCGCACCTCTTCTTCCCCTTCGGGCACACCCTGGTTTGGGAGTCTCCTACCTGTTGGTGGTTGGGGTGCATTAGATGTTAGAGATGTTGTTGTAAGGTTCAAGGTGATGGTCTACAATGATGAGGCTGGTTCTTTACTGGCAATAAGGCTACATGCACACGACCGTTGTTTTTTGCTGTCCGCAAATCGCGGATCCGTCTTCCTTTTTTTTTTACATGCACATCCTTTCCGTGTGTCTGTAAATTTTGTAGGTTGGTTTTCCGTGTGTCTTCCGTTTTTTTTTTGCGGATTCGCAAAAAAAACGGAAGGGTTAAGCCTCATGCACACGAACATGTGCACCCTGTGCCCGTGCTGCGTCCCGCAAATTGCGTCCCGCAATGCTCGGGCACCGGCCGTGGGGCAGCCGCAGCGGATCGCGGACCCATTCACTTGAATGGGTCCGCGGTCTGCTCATTCCGCAAAAAGATAGGACAAGTACGGAACAGAACCCCGCGGAAGCACTCCGTAGTGCTTCCGTAGTGTTCCGTTCCGTCATTCCATTCCGCACCGCTCCGCATCTCCGGATTTGCGGACCCATTGAAATGAATGGGTCCACATCCGTGATGCGGAATGGCCACGGAATGGTGCCCGTGTATTGCAGATCCGCAAATGCGGTCCGCAATACGGGCACGGGATGCACAGGTTCGTGTGCATGAGGCCTTAAACCAGTTTCTTAAAGTACCTGTACAGGTTCCCTGGTTTCCAAGCAACCATCCGCAAAAAAAACGGATGCGGATGACAAAAGGATTGCTTCCGTTGGTCATCCGCATTTTTTGCGGACCCATTGACTTCTATGGGTCCGCAAACCGTTTTTTGCAGACAAGAATAGGACATGCCATATTTTTTTTGCAGACGTGAAATGCGGACAGCGGACGCGGACAGGCAACGGAAGAGGCATCCGCATTTTTTATGGATCCATAGAAATGAATGAGAAACCATCGGATCCGCAAAAAAAAATGGAACGGAGGCCGCAAAAAACCACTGCCGTGTGCATGTAGGCTAAAGTTGGCAAGGTTAAAATACATATCCTCACAGTAACAGTCTCAGGTTTTACCATGCATGGACTGGCAAATATTACACATCTTATGGTCTTCACTATTCTTACAGTTCTAAGGACTGTAAATATGGTAGATAGTCCTAGTTATCTCCCTGTGAAAATCATCCAGCATATTCCTTATTTTCGCTCTCTGATCCAGCCAGAGGGGCGAATGTCTCTCCTTTTCCTTTTATCTAAATCTCTCTTCTCATAAAGATATACGCTACAAATATCCAACTGTAGGGTGTAGTCCCTTAGAAGACCTGCAGTCTGTCTCCAAAGTATGCCTTCTATTCACCCAGACAAGTTGGCTATGGATTCAAAAAGCTCTAGACAGATTATCTCCACAGTCTGTTTATCACACACCTCCTCTCAATGGATGATATGCTCCAGAATATAACTCACTTGCTTCCTCAGAGATTAGTAGAAGCCTCTCTCTTACTTGGCAGCAACCCTTAGAAAGAAAAAACATACACTTAATTAAACCCTTTTCCACTGGGCCACTGGCACACTGTAAGTGAGTAAATTGTGTAAATCATGACCATACAAAGATTTTAGTTTATTTAAAGAAACCCTTTAAGTAAATGTTAACACTTTAAGTCCATTCTTTAAAGTGGTGCCCACTCCAGAGTGTAGCAAGTGCCATAATTGCCCGGTTTCTGCTGTTTTAAACAGCAGACATCCTGGGCTATTGTCTATGATTGTCGACAATGCCAATCACAGACATTTAACCCTTCAAATGCCATGATCAATTGTGACCAAGGCGTCTGAGAGGCTTTTCCTAAGGAGCGCTGCTCTTCTGGGGCCAGATAGGCTCCCCATGTGACGTTCCTTTGTTGTGATAGCCTCGATCCCTCTGAAGGATCCGAGGTTACCACAGAGATGGCTCTATAGGAACATATTGAATGCCTCATAGGCTACAATGGTAATTCATTGCAGTCTATGGGACAAGCTATTTAACAATTGCATGTTCTAGTGTTCTAAGGGGACTAATAAAAGTGAAAGAAAAAAAGTTTTAAAAATATAAAAAATATACAAATTCTAATACCCCCTTTCATCATACAAAAACAAACAAACAATAAAAAACATAAAAGTCATTTAGCATTGCCACGTCCCAAAACGCCCAAACTATTCAAATATAATCGTATTTAGGCCCCTTTCACACCTGCGTTCTTCTTTTCCGGCATAGAGATCCGTCGTCGGGTCTCTATGCCGGAAAAATCCTGATCAGTTTTATCCCCATGCATTCTGAATGGAGAGAAATCCGTTCAGGATGCATCAGGATGACTTCAGTTCAGGACCGGAACGTTTTTTGGACGCAGCAAATACCGCAGCATGCTGCGCTTTTTGTTCCGTCCAAAAATCCGGAACACTTGCCGCAAGGCCGGATCCGGAATTAATGCCCATTGAAAGGCATTAATCTGGATCCGACCTTAAGCTAAACGTCGTTTCGGCGCATTGCCGGATCCGACATTTAGCTTTTTCTGACTGGTTACCATGGCAGCCAGGACGCTAAAGTCCTGGTTACCATGGTAAAATGTAGCAGGGAGCGGGGGAGCGGCATACTTACATTCCGTGCGGCTCCCGGGACGCTCCAGGATGACGTCAGGGCGCCCCAGTTCATGGATCACGTGATCGCATGGATCACATGATCCATGCGCATGGGGCGCTCTGACGTCATTCAGGAGCGCCCCGGGAGCCGCACGGAATGTAAGTATGCCGCTCCCCCGCTCCTACTATGACAACCAGGACGCTAGTAGCGTCCTGGCTGCCATAGTAACCTGAAAGCAATTCGAAGACTGATCAGGATCCTGATCAGTCTTCTAATGCTTCAGGTGACTTGCGTTCTGATGGATCTGGCAGGACGGAAGTGCCTGCCGGATCCTCAGAACGCAAGTGTGAAAGGACCCTTATCCCATATGGTGAATGCATTGCATTTTGTTCCTAATTTCAATGCATTTGGAATTTTTTCCAGCTTGCCACTACATCATATGCATTATAAAATGGTGCAATTAGAAAGTACAACTTTTCCCGCAAAAAAACAAGCCTTCATACAGCTATGTGAACGGGAAAAAAAATTAAAAAGTTATGGCTTCTGGAAGGCAAGAAGTAAAAAAAAGAAAACAAAAAAATGGAAAATCACCCTGTCCTTAGGGAGTTAAATATCTTTGAACACTAAATGATTAAATGTTTTATTTCATGTTACTCTCTGGGTTTCCTAGACTTGCAGTATGACTCAGTACATGAACTCTTTGTGAAGAGCAGAAAACAGTTGGCATGTAGCATTCACCGCATTATTGTCCATAGTCTTTGTTACAGGTCCTGTTCTCATTTTTTCCAAAACAGTGTCGTAATCAGTGCAGGGTCAGCAGATTCTAATCAGAAGAAAAGGAGACAGTTCTACAATTGCTCCCCCACATAAAAAGCAAAACACCTTTAAATCAATGACTGGGGCTTAGCAGCATAATATAGGGGTTGTCACAGCAGTAAAAATTTTGCATACAAGAGTCATTACAATCAGATATGGAAATAATGTGTATTCAATCATGGCTTTGGCTATCTAATCTCTAGCTAGAAGTTTATTGCTGAAGCAGAAGTCTCCCTCCCCCCCTGCTGCTCTGTCTGCAGTGGAGACCAGGTTTGACACCATCTCAGCTTGTCCATAGCATAATATATCCTGTATAACACTGGGTTCAGACCTGAGCGTTTTGAAGCCTAGCGTTTTCTGAGCGTTCAAGACGGGCGTTAACGCGCGTTTTTTTCAAGCGTTTTGGTAAATAGTGTAGGCGCGTTTGACGCGCGTTTATGTGATTGACTGCATAATTGGCCAATGACCAAACAGCCCTCGCTATATATAGTTTGGCCAATCTGAGTGCTTTAGAGGTGTGAAATTCCATGATGGCTGATCCAGCATGTTGCAAACTTTGAAAAACGCGCGTCCATAGGCGCGTTTTACGCTGCACAAACGCCCGAACAACACGCGTATCGCGTTTCCCATTGAAGTATATTGGCACCAAACGCTCGAAAAACGCCCGAATTAACGCGAACATACTTGCTTATGCGTCGGACGTTTTTAGGCGCGTTCGAACGCGCATAAAAACGCGCAAGTGTGAACCACCCCCATTGGAATGCATGGTTCCTGTACTGTTGTGCGTTTTTTTGCGCATTCGAACGCGGCGTTTTACGCGAAAGTGTGAACTGAGTGTAAGACTTGCGCTTGCACAGGATATATTAGGGAGGGTTACAGAATTCCAGTCAAGTATATCTTAAAGGGAGCCTATCAGCTGGCTTGGTGCCACTAAACCACCAGTACACTGTTGTGCAGATGAGATTAAGGGTTCCAAATCTGCCCATAGCAAACATCTGTTCTGCAAAAAGAAGTAAAATGAAATTTGGACTTACCATTAGAAAAGTCTTAGAATCTTCTCCATTGGCATTGGCCAAGTGTACACTTTGCGTCACCGTACCCTATGTGCAGTAAGGGGTGGAGTGGCCATAGATCCAACAGTAAAATTTCCCAGGGGGCTGACCAAGCCATCTTCATGCCCACTGGTCACAGGTACATAGTGATCTGACACTCTAAGCATTAATACTGGGAGTATCAGGTACTCATGCACCTAGCCGGTGGCTGCAGGTGCCCTCCTGAATTCAATTGTGGTAATACAGTTGAATACCGCAAAAGGGCACAAAAGCCCATGGTTCCCTACTCCATTGCTCACATTCACAGGCCATTATATGAGGCAGTGTACAAACTGTGCAGAGATCCAGGCATCTCAGGCTGGAAGAGGCCTGTGTCCTGAACTGCAGATGATGCCATTGGCCATTCCTTCTTTCCTTGGCCACTTAGGCAACATACTACTAGGGGCACTACAGGGGGAATTATTATTGCTGGAGGCAGTAATGGGGCGGTGTTACTACTGGAAGCACTATTATCACAGTGTCCACTGTAGGAGGTGCATTTTTACTACTGGGTCACTATTTTTTCTGTAGTATATCATTTAGGGGCATAGCAGGCACAGTTTTGGGGGTGGCAGCAGGATGGGGACTTTGTGTTTAGAAGGTGGGGAGAATGATAGAAAAGTGAGAAACCTAAGATGTTTGTGTGGCAAATTCTGCACACACGAGACATGTCTTAAAGAAGTCATCCTGGTGGTCTGGGCCAAATGGAGAAGATGAGAAAAGAAAATGTCATCCTGGATTTAATAGGTATGTAGTGCTGTATTCAATTTTTCATATATTGTAAGGGAAAAATAATATTTTTTCATAATTTTCACACTTTTTCCTTCAATAATTTCCTACAATGGCTCCGCATCCGTTCCTGCAATTCTGCGGAACGGGTGCGGACCCATTTATTCTCAATGGGAACGGAAAGGATGCGGACAGCACACATTGTGCTGTCAGCATCCATATTTCCGGTCTGCGGCTCCCAAAAATAAATAAAACATGTCCTATTCTTGTCCACAATAGCAGACAAGAATAGGCATTTCTATACGGGTTCCGGCCGAGTGTATTGCGAATCCGCAATACACTACAGACGTGTGAATGGACCCTTAATGGCACTAAAGGGTTTAATGTGTCCTGTCAAAAATCTCAAATACATGCAGTTGGATAGGCCCATTGTGAAAATTGAAAAATTGGCCTGGTAAGGAAGGGGGGCAATGAAGCAGTTAATTACTGGAGACTATTAGAAGAGGACAGAATGTGGCTTCACTTCAATGGGGCCGCAAAAGATGTGGACAGCACTCCGTGTGCTGTCCGCATCCGCTGCTCCGTTCCGTGGCCCTGCAAAAAAAAATAGAGCATGTCCTATTCTTATCTGTTTTGCGGACAAGAATAGGCATCTCTATAAAGGGCCGCTCGTTCCGTTCTGCAAATTGCAGAAGGCACGCGGAGCGGCTTCCGTGTTTTCGGATCCGCAAAACACATGGTCGTGTGCATGAGGCCTAAGTCCTCAATCGAATGAGGTGTACCATCATTGGCTTCATCAGCACAGTGGGCACGTGCCCAGTGCCCGGAACAGTCCTAGAGTCTTCTTATGATAAATTTGAATTTCAGTTACTTGCTTTAGCAAGGATCCATTACATTTTCTGAGACCACACAGCTTACTTTGAAAAAAATATAATTTAATAATTAACACAACCACCTTCATGCAACTTTGCAGCACATTGCAGTGGTTATTAGCAAATCATGGACAAATTTAAATTTGCAACTAAAATGTGTAGTTTAGCTAAGTCCTCATGCAAATGAACTGAATGCAAAAAAAAGTAAGACGTGAAGAGTTCATACATATCGATGCATCAACCAAATTTTGTGTGGTAGTAATGGGAATTATATAGTACATAATTTTATATCCCCCTATACAAACTGAAATCCTGATTAAAAATGATAAATTACGAAACTGAATATAATACATAACTAGGCTGCTTTTAGATGGGTGTAGTATTCCCGAATAATGAATTCAACACCCGAACCTCCTTCAGTTCATCATGAGTTACAACACCATAACTTTGGTTGTGATAAGGTCTGGGAGTAGCGTCCATAAAATGGCACAAAAAAGTCCCTATTTTACACCTGTCTGAAAATACTATTGTGAAAATAAGTATTTATGGTCACAGTGAGTGAAAATGTCTTTCCTGTCCAGTGCAAATCTTTTCCATCTGTCATAAATACAGTATGTATATTAGATTCCTCTCTAGTGATAATTATCGCTATGACAGATATCGCTAAAGCAGCGGTCTGCATATTTTACTCCGAGGATTGCGTATGGACAGGATGGGAACAAGGTAAAAGTTTATTGATATTTGTGTGTTTGTGGAGTGTTTTGTGCAACCTTTTTAGGTGCTATGATGCAGACGGTGGTAAACATCTGTGTATTGGCATCAATAATCAATTGGCATAAAAAAAAATAAAAGAACACCCACATGTGACAGAGAGCAAGCAGGCTCTCTAATTGATGGGGTGATTGATAACATACACAGAGGTCCAGGTTAACACCCCCTCCTCTGCTGTCATGTACAGTAAAGGTCCTTTTACACATGCTGATATAAACAGGCAATTATCGGTAACAAACAAAACGTTCCAGATAACTGCCTGATCATGAGTGGAAATGAGGGTTGCATTTACATGCAGCAATCACATCCACTACATGGGGACATGTGATCGATAGAGCGATGGCTTGACCCAACAGAAAATCCTGGGCAACAGATAAGTGTTTAGAGGTTGATCTGCTGCACAAAAACAAGGATTTTTGTTGTGGCTGAAAGACATGATCAAACAAGCGTTTGCTCATTTATCAGGTGATTGCTGCCACCTTTTACACAGGCAATTATCGGGAACCAGCGTTTATACAAACACTTGTCTCTCGTAATCAACCTGAATCAACCTGAATTGGTCTGTGTAAAAGAACCTTTAGGCTAGGGCTACACAAAGACATTTTGTCGCACCAATGTGGCACGACAATTTTTATAATGACAGTCTATGGCGTCGCACTGCGACATGCTGCGACTGCAACACGACAGTCGCAAAAAACACATCCAAAATGGATTTTTCTGTGACTGTCACAGTGCGACGCCATAGACTATCATTATAAAAATTGTCACGTGACATTGCTGCGACATCAATGTTGCACGACACATGTTGCAGTGTAGTTGTGCCCTATGTGTCGGCGACACGTCGTGTAGCCCTAGCCTTACATAGGGAGAGGGAAGGATCTAATTATTTCTACTCCCTGCAGCCTGTTTCGTGACCTCCTATTAAGGCCTCTTTCACACGGGCGTCATGTTTGACGCCCGAATAAGATGTGGGTGTGTTGCAGGAAAATGCATGATTTTTCCGCGCGTGTGCAAACTGTTGTAATGCGTTTTGCACGCGCGTGAGAAAAATAGGCATATTTGGTACCCAGACCTGAAGTCCGGTTTTGGGTTGAGTATTCTGTATATTTTCCCTTATAAACATAGTTATAAAGAAAAATAATAGCATTTTAAATACAGAATGCCAAGTAAAAAGGGCAATAGAGGGTTAAAAAAATTTTTTTTAACTCACCTTCTCCAATTGATCGCGTAGTTGCCGGTCCCTTGTTCTGTCTTCAGCTTGGGGGTGGGGGTTTGTTAACCCCTTAGTGACCAAGCCTGTTTGGGCCTTTATGACCAAGCATTTTACTTCCTTTTTTTATGGTCTCGTTCCAAGAGCTATAACTTTTTTATTTTCTCGTCTATATAGCTTTATGAGGGCTTGTTTTTTACGGGACAAGATGTAGTTTTTAATGGCACCATTTTGGGGTACATGTAACTTTCTGATTAACTTTTATTAACTCTTTCTGGGAGGGAGATGGGGAAAAATGGCAATACTGCCACTGCGTTTTTACATTATAAATTTTACGGCGTTCATTTTTCGGTACAAATAACATAATATCTTTATTCTCTGGGTCAGTACGATTACAGTGATACTAAATACTTATAATTTTTTTTACGTTTTACTACTTTTTTTTGCAATAAAACCCCTTTTATTAACCCCAAAAATTATTTTGCATTGCCACGTCCCAAGACCCATAACTTTTTTATTTTTTATTCTATAGAGTTGATTGAGGGCTTTATTTTTTAGGGAAGACTCGTATTTTTCATTGGTATTAATTTGGAGTAAATGCCGCTTTTTGATCGTTTGTTATTACGTTTTTTTCAGTGGAAACTAAGAATAAATTAGAAATTCTGTCTTTTTTTTTTTTATAAATTTTTTACGGCGTTCACTATAGGGGATAATTTACATAATATTTATGTAGTCCGGGTCGTTACGGACGCGGTAATACCAAACATATGGGGGATATTTACTTTTTGCAATTTTTTTCATTGAAAAGCGTATTTTCTATGGAAAAAAAAGCATATATTTTTATTTTATGGAATTTTTTTTATTTAATAAATGTGTATTTTTTTTTACTACTTAATAGTCCCACAAGGGGACTATAATATACAGTATTTTGATTGCTTTTAAAATGTAATGCATTATGTCTATAATGCATTACATTTTAATAGCAATGCTATTCCAACTTTGACCAGCAGGCTGCGCCAGAGAGGCACAGTCTGCTGGAGATCAGTGAAGACAGGCTCGGGGCCCTGATCGGAAGCTAGGTAAGCTTCCCAGCACATCAGCACCCCGCTATCGCATTTGCGGGGTGCTGATGGGAGACAGAGGAGTCCGCCCTTGTACCACTTCATGCAGCGGCGCCATTCGCCGCATGTAAAGTGTTAAACAGCCCGGATCGGCACTCCTGCCGGTTTGGGCTGTTAGAGCAGGGCCCCGGCTCTCATGTGAGAGCCGGGTCCGTGCTCCCCGCTGCACGGGGGAGCCGTGCAGCGTTTAGACAGGGCCGCCGTAAAAACGCGGCGGCCCAGCCTAAGGCCCCTTAGTGACCGCCGTAAAAACACGTATGGGTGGTCACTAAGGGGTTAAAGACCTTCTGTGACGTCACTGGGTCACATGGTCCAATCATGGAAGCAGGTGATTGGACCATGTAACCCCCCCCCCAACTGAAGACAGAACAGGAGACCGGCAGCTACGCGATCAATTGGAGGAGGTGACAATTTTAATTTTTAACCCTCTATTGCCCTTTTTACTTAGCATTCTGTATTTAGAATGCTATTATTTTCCTTTATAACCATGTTATAAGGGAAAATAATAAAGATTGGGTCCCCATCCCGATAGTCTCCGAGCAACCATGTGGGAAAATTGCACCGCATCCGCACTTGCTTGCGGTTGATAAGATTTTCCCGCAGCCCCATTCACTTCTATGGGGCCTGCGTTGTGTGAAAAACGCACAATATAGAACATGCTGCAATTTTCACGCAACGCTAAAGTGATGCGGGAAAATCACCGCTCATGTACACAGACCCATTGAAATGAATGGGTCAGGATTCAGTGCGGGTGCAATGCGTTCACATCACGCATTGTACCCGCGCGGAAATCACGCCCATGTGAAAGGGACCTAAGGGCTCGTGCACATGAACACATTTTCTTTCTGTGTCCACTCGTTTTTTTTTTTTTTTTTGCAGGTCCGCAAAAAAAACAACAACTGAGGTTACTCCGCGTGCATTCCATTTCTGTATGTCCATTACGCAGAAAAAAAAATAGAACATGTCCTACTATGCATTATGGACAAAGATAGGACTGCTCCATTAGGGGCCGGACGTCATCCATATTTTTTGCGGACCGAAAAATACATACGGACGTGTGCATGAGCTCGAAGACAGGAGAGAGATCTGGAAAGGAGATCAGATGGTAGCCTGACACACCTGTAGGGCGGAGGCATCACAGCGATCCGGCAAGAGTAAGGCCTCTTGCACACGACCGTATGGCTTTTTCAGTGTTTTGCGGTCCGTTTTTTTCGGATCCGTGTTTCCGTTTTTTGCTTCCGTTGTGTTTCCGTATGGTATATACAGTATACAGTAATAACATAGAAAAAATTGGGCTGGTCTTAAAATTTTCAATAGATGGTTCCGCAAAAAACGGAACGGATACGGAAGACATACGGATGCACTTCAGTATGCTTACCGTTTTTTTTGCGGACCCATTAACTTGAATAGAGCCACTGAACGTGATTCGCGGACAAGAATAGGACATGTTCTATATTTAAACGCAACGGAAAAACGGAAACGGAAGGCATACGGAGACACTTCAGTATTTTTTGCGGTCCCATTGAAGTGAATGGTTCAGTATACTGTCAGTATACTGAACTGAAAAAACTGCCAGTATACGGTCCGCAAAATACTGTCGTGTGCAAGAGGCCTAAGACAAGGATCAGCCATGTCCTACTGATCTAAACAGGACATGCACACCAGAAGATGAATGATAGTGGGAAAAGTAAGGAAAAAGATAAACATGAGGATAGAGTAAACCCACAGAGAAAAACTGAGTGCTCACTGAAGAAGTAGAGGAGCGGAGACTTATATGGGACCAGAGTGCTCCCTGAGGAAACAGATATCAAGTGGACCACCACTGATAGGAGTGCTGCCAACACAGCCTTCATCCATGTCACAATGAGGCATGTTAAATGAAGACCATAAAATGAGCAAGAACAAAAGGAGTATGGTCCACGGAATACGGGGAAAAAAAAGCTAGCAGAAGCAAAAAAGCATGAAGGGAAGAAGTGTGGCCTTAAAGTTAAGCAACCCTTCTAAGGGCTAATGCACACGAACGTATTTTCGTTCCTTATTTTTTGCGGACTGCAAAATACATACGGTCATGTGCATGAGCCCTAAGGAATATAGGCAGGAAGAGACCTTACTGGAATTATATTTAGGTATGGGATGTCTGGAATGTCACGGAGCAGAGAAATGCTATGGCTGTGGCAAACACAGACTTCCCCACTTGCGACAACAGAGGATTTCCACCGCAGAAAAGATTTTCAACAGAGGCAGCCGGACTAGTAGGAGGCACCCTAGGGCACCCATTGGAGATATATGCATCCAAGTAAAAACAGATGCAAGGTTGCAGAAAAAGGACAGAATCTGCTTTCACCACATATTCTGGGTGAGGCCTGACCATCATGAAAAAGATAATCATGATAAACCTGAGTTTGAGGATGAAACATGATGACTAGAAGCCAAAAAAGAAACAGATATTTGATCAATCTGTGTTTTGTAAGATGGCTGTCACCAACTTACCTGTCCATGGCAACTGAGCGCTCGATCACCTCCTCCCCGCGGTGCAAATACGCAGGGGGAGATTTAGTGATTTAATGTAGGTGTGTATTTAGATTGCCCCTGCTGAACGGAGTCTCTTACTGCTCGCTCACTCCTCAGTCTCGCCTCGCTCCAGGTGGTCTCCTGGTCCCTGCTTCAGATGTATTAGGTATATCACAGCCCGAATTTGGTCCCACCTCCAAATATTTCAGAACAAACAAAAGTACATATCTTATCCATTATTATTGTTCTTATTCTAATCAACCAACTAGATATATAAAAAATTTCTGTCAAATATATTTAGCTCATACAGATGGAGAGGAAAGTAAAAAAGATTTTAAAAAACGCATCTGCGATTTCCTGCGTTTTTTTTTTTTTAGGTATAGATATCTCTAACTGCCCATACATGTTGTATCATGTCAAATTTTGTGTCTCTAATTGCTAATTGTTATTATAGATGTCATATTGCCCAAAACTCTTTTGAGATCAGATAAGGTGTCAATTATATTTTATACCATTAGTTTATATTATTTTCCATATTCCCATATATTTACTTTTTTTTTTTTTTCCTATTTTATTTGATTAATTAATTGGTTGGCAGTCATCTTGAATGATTCTTCCCTAAGATATGGTTTTCCTAATGAATCCTACATTTTCTATCATGTCTGGCTTTGCAGAGACAGAGGGGACAGAGTCTCAACTCGCTGTACTGCTCTGTATCCTCTGAGGCAGCCATGACAGATTCACACCTACTGTCCCCTCACACCGCAGACTCTCTATGTATTCCTATGTGATGCACCTTGGGCCTGTCTGTCCTTACTCCCGTCAGCTCGTACATGCAGAAAGCAGCACAGCCACCAAAACAGTGTTTTTAGTATTTTAATATTCAAGATGTTTTTTTTATGTTTATTTATCTTTATATTAAACATTGGGAAGGGGGGCGATTTGAACTTTCATCTTAACCTCTGCCAGCCTCTGTCTATAGCTTGCAGTACATGGCAGCCTCCCCTTTCTGACCGCTGTGTACTAGTGCTTATTATGGCACATGTAAGTGCACACCCAATCTATGCCCTACATGTCCTGCTAAATCCCGGCAGGCAGTTCCGTCAATCTGTATGCAAACGGATACCATTTGTAGACAGATCCGGATGCAGATCCGTCTCACAAATGCATTGCAATACCAGATCCGTCTCTTCGGTTGTCATCCAGAAAAACGGATCTGGTATTAATCTTTTTCACATTTTTAAAGGTCTGCGCATGCACAGACCGGATCCATCAATGCGGTAATTTTAATGCCAGATGGAGCACTAATACATTTCAATATAAATGAATGCCCTATCCAGCAAGTGTTCTAGAATTTTGGACGGATGCTGCGGTATTTTCTCCGGCGAAAAAACGTAAGAGGGACTGAACTGATGCATCCTGAACGGAATGCTCTCCATTCAGAATGCATTAGGATTAAACTGATCAGTTTTTTTCCGGTATTGAGCCCCTAGGACAGAACTCGATACCGGAAAATAATAACGCTAGTGTGAAAGTACCCCAAGTTGTTTGAGACACTGCTCCTGGGCGGCCGGGGCCCGAAGCAGCCGATTCCCCGATAGTTACGCCACTGCTCGTGGGATCTGCTGCCAGTATTTCCAGAAAACAAAAAATAGCAAAAATTTAGATTAGCTCAGTGTCCTCCGGATGGGTATAGCTGATAGGGGAAGCTAACATTTTTTCTGATCAGTTTCACCTCTAAATAGCACCTCCATGAATGACATGGGCAAGAAATTCTACATCCAGAAAATGCAGTGTTTGGGAAAAAACAGACACAAAAAAAACTATGAATATATAGACTTTTCAACGCTTTTCTGTAGACACCAACATCTGGTGACAGTATCAGACAAATAAAAATTCCCCTATTGCCATTAAAAAGGCTGCTGTGTGTGAATTCAGCCTTCATACAGAATCTTAAACAATCCCCCCCCTATTCAAGACAGGCGTTAAAATCTTAATGATTGACAGAATTAACCAACAAAAGCAACGTAAACAATTAAAAATTGCATTTTAATTCTACAAATGTACAAGAGTGAAAAATAAATACGTCAAAGACGTCAGTCCCTGCTCAGGTCTCAAGGTCCTCCTCTGGAATGAAGCAAACATTCATGGTATGATGTGGTAGTAGACACATCTGATATCGTACAGGGGTGGATTGCTGGGGCTTGAATCCAAGTCCTCAATATTATGTTCTCAAATCAGAAAAATAAAGTCAATTTCTTATCCAGCACACTTAGAACTTGAGGCTGAAGCCAGGCCCTGCAGCAGAGGCCCCCTGATTAGTGGTGGTTAGGTGAAAGCCAGTTTCCTTGAGGTCATCATCCCCCTGAAATAAAAAGAGCAGGATATTACAATGGAGGCCAATGCAAAAAGGTGCATCATGTACAAGTGCTCCATCACACACACTGCCAATGCTTATTTTGTAAAAAGAAAAGCGAATACATGTAAAACAAAACTGTAGGGCGAAGCCGCTTTTGGCTACAACATCTCCACATTTTCTTCCCCACCTTCCAAGACCCATGACATTTATATCTTTTACCAATTTCACAAAATCAAAAACTTTAATTGTTTTCCGTCTCCATATTCTGAAACTCATACCTTTATTTTTTAGTCAATGGTGAGGTGTTGTGGCCTGTATTTTTTGAGTGGGGCAAACAGTGATTTTATTGGTATTTGATAATTTTTTACTCAAATTATTTAGAAGGCGAAGAAGCCATTTCTGGCATTTGCCTTTTTTTTGACAGTGTTCACCATGCGAGATAATGTGATATTGTAACATTCTGGACATTTTCTAACTTTGCAATGCCATGAGAACCACTTGCACCCCTGACTGCATTGTTGGGGCGACTGGTGAACAGAGGGAGCCCCTTCCCTGTTTAACCGCTCAGATGCCGCAGTTGCTATTAACTGTGTAAACAGGGATCTGCTGCCCAGAAAGAAGGAATCTGTCTGGGGATGAGCGATCACAGTAGAAACAATGAATCTGAATGACAAATCTCCTCCACACAGGGGAGGTCATTGCTGCAAATAAACCCGATTAGGGGGCAATTATTGGGAATAGTTGATTCCCAATAATTACCCGCTGTGACAATTAGCTTGATTTTCTGCGCCCCCTGTAAATGAATGCATAGTAGGGTACACTTTCTAATACACAAATCCAAAAGGTTTCCTGATGCATACAAGCCCAACGTATGTCAAAAGGACACTCTTGGCATCTGCTGGGTGCAAGGCAGCCCATGGATATGTTCATTGTGTGCAACAGCAGCTTTTCTAATGCACCTGCTTATGGCCATGGCAGTCGCAACGTGGGACACTACCTTTAGTACACGAATTCTAAGTCACCTGTTCGGACTTTGTCACGCTACTGACACCTGTTTGTTATAATATTCCATATTACGTGGGACACTACCCTAGTACACCTGGTAAGAATTCAGCTGTCATGGATTCCTAAAGTCCACATTAACGTTCCCATTACAACAGGCAGGTAAAGGTCTTTTACAAATATTAGCACATCCTCATTCTCCCCCGTGAAAGCTCAGTTTGCCCATGTGATCTATACTCAAAGTAAGAACTAGATCAACAAACTCACCAGCTGAGCGTAACCGAGTCCCCCTTCTGGGGGGCGAGGGCTTGTGCCACGTTTCACTCTCTGCTGTTCACTTTTTGCAGGCCAGGTAGGGAACATGGATGGGTCAATTGGCAAAGGAGTCTCACAGAAATATTCATGTTTTAAGCCGTCTTCTGCAGTAATTCTTTTTGCGGGGCAGTAGGTCAGGAACCTGAAGGAAACAGAACACATCATTTTTGGGGAACCAGCCACTACACCTCTCCAGACCTCCTCCATTATAAATGGCGTTTAAGGTCACATGCAACTTTGTTATTAAAAAAAATAAAAATAAAATACTCACTTGTTCATGAGGTCAAATCCTTGGTCTGAGAGCAGAGCTCCAAATCTCTTCCGGAGGTTGTTGTAAGGATATTCAGAAAAGGTCATTTTCTTCACTGCTGGAAGCTCATTGTAGCCGGGCCATATCTTCTCACTTGGGGTTCCAAGATCCTAGAAAAGAAATTTGTTACAACTGACCAATAGGAATCGCAAAGCCAATGTGGGTACATGGATAACTTATGCCTCATGCGTCACACCAAAAAAGCAATTGTGCTTAGATACAAGAGGGTGATTTGCACGTTACAAGAATTACCGCTTACACTAACATCGTGAAAAGGTGCATGTAACAAGACTCTGCTATAAATTCAGCCTCCTAGACCAGGGATGGGCAAACTGCGGCTCTCCAGCTGTTGCAAAACTACAACTCCTAGCATGCAAAGACTGCTTCCAGCTATCAGCCTACAGCAGGGCATGGTGGGAATTGTAGTTTTACAACAGCTGGAGGGCCGCAGTTTCCCCATCCCTGTCCTAGACACATTGCACAACTTAAGTACAGAATGCTAATTATTATAGACGTTTTCTCACCAACATATCAGAGTGGTGTCTGACCGCTGGGTCCCTCCTCCACTAGGCCAAAATGGCAGGACTAGGAAAGTGAGGGGCAACTTCATCTAGACTCACTTCGTCTTTTACAAGATGGCCTCATGGGCTGCCATTACAGTTAATGCCCAAAGCAGAGCTAACAGACGAAGTGGTACAGCGCTTTCGTAGCCCTGCTACCACTTTTTACTAGTGGTCAGAGTCGGTTACAGTGGTTAGATTCCTGCCGATAAAGGTCACAATGCCGGTGGTGCGAAAACCCCTTTCAACACAATCAAACCCAACTTTACCTTAAATATCTTGTTGATTTGATCAATCTCAGATTTTCCTGGAAAGAGAGGCTTTTGTGTCAGAAGTTCTCCAAATATACAGCCCACGGACCACATGTCTATGGCTGTGGAGTATTCCTGTGTAGAAGATTAAAAAAAATTGTTGAATTGATGAAAAAAATATTACTTTGCAAAACCTTCATGCTCAAACCACAAACAAAGCCCTGTGTAGTCCGGTCCTGCCTCTTGCTAACACACATTCGGTGGGGTAGCAAAAAGTAGGGGAGAAAAGGAAAAGACTAAGTTGCTTCATATTTTAAAGCAATAAAAAAGCTAGTTGCAATGGTGGACATGTGCCATCAGTCTTTGAGTGCAAGTTACCTTAGCGCCAAGCAGAAGTTCTGGAGCTCGATACCACAAGGTGACCACAATGGGAGTATAAGGCTTTAAAGGAGAGCCATATTCACGGGCTAAACCAAAATCTCCAACCTGAAAAGAAGACATCCAATTAAATAAAGTTATCTAGAACAGTGAGATGGCAAAAAGACAGGTAGGTTCCACATGCCAGTGAAATATCATTAAACCTATCCCATTAATAAAGCATACCCAAGTACCATATTTTTCGCCCCATAAGACGCAATTCTCCCCCCCTTTTGGGGGGGAAATGGCAGTGCGTCTTATGGGACGAATACTGCCATTTTTGGATCGTTAACGATGCTGCATAGTGCGGCGATGTATCAGCGGGAAGGGAGGAGGGGCTGGAGGCAACTCGCGGTGGGGCCGGTGCAGTCACTGTACTCTTACACCGGCGCCACCGCTCACAGCAGTGTACATTTCTAAACAGTAATCCTTAACCTCCAGTAACCTTAACTTTAAAGCAGCGCTATCCGCTTTACTACCTTACAATCAAGCTCCGGTAGCAGGCAGTGCTGGCAGCGGCGTAACTTCACTTACTCAGTGACGCGCCTGCTCCTCCCACATTATGAATGGAGCAGGCGGAGCAGACGCATGACGTCAATGAGTGAAGTTACGCCGCTGCCCGCACTGCCTGCTACCGGAGCTTGATTGTAAGGTAGTAAAGCGGATAGCGCTGCTTTAAAGTTAAGGTTACTGGAGGTTAAGGATTACTGTGGCTGGGGACACCGTCATGGGGTGGATCTGTGGATAACACTTATGGGGGGGGGGGGAATCTGTGGATGACACTCATGGGGGGGAGGAATCTGTGGATGACACTCATGGGGGGGAGGAATCTGTGGATGACACTCATGGGGGGGAGGAATCTGTGGATGACACTCATGGGGGGATCTGTAGATGACACTCATGGGGGGGGGGATCTGTGGATGAGACATACTGTATATAGCATCTTATGCTATATGTGTCATCCACAGATCCCCCTCCCCATAACCATGTCATCCACAGATCCCCCTCCCTATAACAGTGTCATCCACAGATCCCCCTCCCCATAACCATGTCATCCACAGATCCCCCTCCCTATAACAGTGTCATCCACAGACCACCATTAGTTCAAAACCCACCAAAAGCACACCTTTTGGTTCAAAAATTTTTTCTTTCTTATTTTCATCCTCAAAAACCTAGGTGCGTCTTATGGGCCGGTGACTAGAATTAATAGTACACCCCATTTGGTCCTTGATACAAAACACTATTGTTCTTTGCCATCAAAGTTTAGATTCTTCTTCATCTACACATCAGGGAATCCCGCAAATAGCACCTCCCTAAAATGCACTATTGTTGGGATGTGCCACCAATTTGCAGGGGTCCGACTGCTGTGACCTAAGCTTATGATTAGATGAAGAAGAAAACTGCCAGCAACTAGAGAAGTGTCACGCCACTTTGCCTCCCTTTCAGCTCTGCTTAACTTTTTTCCAGGAGGCTGCATGGAGATGAGACAATTTATTTAACCTGGTAGATGCCCTACCTTTAATATACCAGCATGACTGAGCAGTAAATTGGAGGTCTTCAGGTCCCTGTGCAGAATCCAGTTGTCATGCAGGTGACGGACACCCCTTAAAAGCTGAATCATTAGTGTCTTGACTTCACCTGAGGAGGGAGGAAATGGTAAAATGATGGTTATTTGCTTTTCACTTTGCTAAAATGAAATCTGGTTGAAATAAATGGTTGACTACTAAGTAGTAACAGATGTCGGCTGGAAAAACACAAGAGGAGAAAACTTCCTGGAGTGATTAAAACACGTCCAAGAGTTTAAGGAATTGAATTTCAATTCCAAGAACCCGAGAACTTTTCCAAACCTGTTCTGGTTTTACAAGGGCATCAGGGCTAAACTGTGGGACATTTGTGTAGATGCAGGAGGATTGTGACAAATAACATTGAGTGGACCTCTTGCAGTGAAAGACGGGGTGACAGATGATCATAATCACCAGTTATCCTAGAAGGCTCAATGAACTAGGCAAGATCTGCTTTACCAGTAGAAAAATCGGATGTATTCCCCCTTAGGCTGAGTTCACACTTCAGTGATTTTGATCCAAAACAAGGTGCGGGTCAAAAACCCAGAACAGGTGCAGATCTTTCCATTATACCTTATCTCTGTGTAGGCTTCACTACTGGTTTAGGCTCAAAATAACTGATGGAAAATGACCAAATAACTTGCTGTCAATTTAACAGGGTCATCCATGATTTAAAAAACGTGGCTTTCTATCAGAAACAGCATCACAGCGGTCTATGGGTTTTGTCTAGGATTGCAGCTCCACTGTTGTGATTAGAGGTGAGCTGCAATACCACACACAACCTGCTGACATGCGTGGCGCTGCATCTAGGAGAAATCATTCCAGTTCTTCTAATTCTGGGCAACCCCTTTAAAGATAATGTATCGCGTGATTATGAGGGCAGCCATCTTGCCTGATCTGCAGTTATGGTTTGTGTAGACACTGTTTGCCACCCTAGGCTTGGGATGCGACATCCAATTTTACTTGCAGTACAGATAGGATCTCTACACGCCATTCTTCTAATCAGACGATCCATCCATGTAGAGGTTTGTCTCTGTGCACCTCTTAGGGTCCTTTCACACTTGCGTTCTGAGGATCTGGCAGGCACTTCCGTCCCGGGGCGCTCCAGAATGACATCAGAGCACCCCATGCGCATGGATCACGTGATCCATGCTTGTAGGGCGCCCTGACGTCACTCTGGAGCGCCCCGGGAGCCGCACGGACTGTAAGTATACTGCTCCCCCGCTCCCCACTTCACTTTACCATGGCAGCCGGGACTTTAGCGTCCTGGCTGCCATGGTAACCATTGAGAAAAAGCTAAACGTCGGATCCGGCGATGCGCCGAAACGACGTTTAGCTTAAGGCCGGATCCGGATTAATGCCTTTCAATGGGCATTAATTCCGGATCCAGCCTTGCGGCAGGTGTTCCGGATTTTTGGACGGAACAAAAAGTGCAGCATGCTGCGGTATTTGCGGTGTCCAAAAAACTTTCCGGTCCTGAACTGAAGACATCCTGATGCATCCTGAACGGATTTCTCTCCATTCAGAATGCATTGGGATAATCCTGATCAGGATTTTTCCGGCATAGAGCACCGAGGACGGAACTCTATGCCGGAAAAGAAAAACGCCAGTGTGAAAGGACCCTTACTATCATTCCAGTTCATCTTGTTCTCCCAACCCCTGAGATACACAATATATGAAGTGATAAACCAAGGTCTCCGAGTTTATTCTGTCCCTGACAAATGGAGATAACTGGGACGTGGATGAACAGGAGGCAACGCACAATCATCCCACACGACTTGATCTGATTTTTGAGGTTTCATGTGACTAAAAGATTTTGCTTTCAATCTGGCTTTTATGCTGCTCCCTCGTGCTACAGATTGGAGCTAGGTGCTTAAATTTTTTTTTATCTGCAGATCTTAGCGAAACCCGCTACTGCATCGATTTGCATGACTTTGCGGCTTGACTTTCCTGGTGTCACAATTTCAGTGTTGAGGTGTTAATTCCCCTGTGCCCAGGTGATGGTGAATGTCCTATTATCCTCTTCCTTCAGGTTACATAGAGGCTCTAGACAGGGATGTTCCATCTTCTTGTTACTATTTGTGATATCGATTGAGCCCCCACATGGACGGATTCAGCATATCTGGGAATCGGGATAGGCTCTCGGGAGAATTGTATAGGGCTTTACACTGACGGCATGGCTTTATTTAGGGCATCATAAACCAGTTTGGCGATTTCTCGACTCCTGATTAATTGGCAAAAGTCATACTTCCTGCCCACACACAGAAATAATTGTGGCTGCGATATGGAGTTTTGTGGCTTACAGGTGACTAACCATTCTATGTATCTAGGGGTTAATACAACATGTGATAGCTCCTTATCTTGTGACTTGAATGGTCACAATTATTAGAGTACCTCAGAGGTTTTCTTACCATTTGGAGGTTACTGCCTCTTTCTGTGGCCCGTAGGATCAACCTACTGAAAAGTATAGCGCTTCGTAAAACGTTATATATTCCTTAGTTAAGGGTTCCTACTTCGAACTCTTTGGTCAGTTATCTCCATCAGTTATTGTGAGATAAATCCAGGTGCGGGCCAAAAACACAGAACAGGTGCAAATCTTTCATTATACCTGATCTTTGAGTAGGTTTCACTACTGGTTTTGGCTCACAATAAGGGTCCATTCACATGCCCGTAGTGCATTGCGGATCCGCAATACACCCGGCTGGCACCCCCTTAGAACTGCCTATTCTTGTCCGCAATTGCCTTGCCGGATTTATTTTTGCATTACTTAGGCTAGTTTCACACCTACAGTAAAGCTATCCAGCAGGCTGTTAGGGCAGAGGAACAGTCTGCCGGAGTTCACTGGATCTGCCCTAGCCGTGTACTACCAGTCACCGCCGGAGTAAATTGACTATAATGGAATCCGGCTGGTTTCTGGCATGGTGCTTGGTACATACAGCCACTTACTATTTGCTAAATTGCTACCTAGTGCTGAGGCAAAAGTGTAGGACTTGATTCCTACCCTATCCCAAGAAGAATGCATATAGGCGCAACAATCCCAATTAGGGGTATCTGCAGCTGCCAACAATAAAATGATCAAATTATGTATTATCCACCAGTACTATTTGACACCTGTGCACGTGTTTGATAATGGTAGAATACCTTCTTATGTCTGCCATTGATGTGCTGCTGCAAAAGAGGACTTATCCTATGTGGCCTCCTTTTTATCAGAGGATACCAAAAAAACTTTTTAACGGCAATTGTTTCCACTCATTATTGTATTTGCTATTCTTTATGTTTGTCGTATCTTATTTTGTGGAATAGGTAGATACCTGTGAAGAACTATATGACTGCTCTTGTGATATACAGATGTTGATGACCTCACAGCATGCCATTAATGTCTGGACTTTTAAAATGGTACTTGATATCTTTTGGCTCTGTCAATCTATTCTTAAGGATTTTTATGTAAGATTTAGTATATTTTGTATATTTCGTTTCCAGATTCTATTTTCAATAAACTGACTCTTAAAAAAAAATTTAAAAAAAAAATCTATAAATCTTGGAGATCAGGTCTCAGGAATGGATGTTCAGAGGCTGAAGACACAGAACAGAAGAAAAAAAAAAAAAATATCAAATTCTTCAATTAACTCACCAGGTAGGAAAGGTTGTTTCATGGTCTCCATTAGGCTCTTCAAATCGTGCTCCACATAGTTCATTACAATGTAGATTTTGTCCATATTACTCCCAACAACAATTTCCTGGGCAGAAAGAAAAGAAGCTGTAGCAGCAGAATGAGCCGAGTCATCTTCCAGCCATCGCTCTCAATAGCATGTTAATCCTTACATGTATGGAAAGATACTAAAAAGGGTTCCCCTGTGAAAAATGTTTACTCTATGCTGACCAGATATAATGTAAAGTGTGAATTGTAAGGGGTCCTATAGATGGTACCCTCATTGATCCCATAAACAGGGAGGCCTCTCCCCTATCGCCTGGGTGGTCACTCTCCAATATGGTCAATAAAAGATAAAGAAAGGACTGAACCATGCTTCGTTGTCTGCCTCATCTCCCATTGCAGTGACTTTGTGAAACCACTTTTATGCAGGAAATGAGGAGGTGCCAGCGGTTGGACCATAACTGTATCATGGGGAAAAAAACTGAAGTAAATTTTAGCCAAGGCAATAAATAACCCATGAAGAATCTGAGTATATGTAATATTGTTACCACATGAACACACTCTTAGGCCTCATGCACACGACCGTTGTTTGATTCCGTGTCCGTTGCTCCGTTTTTCGTGATTTTCTGCGGACCCATTGGTTTTCAATGGGTCCGTGGAAACCTCGGCAAATGCACCGTTTGTCCTCCGCGTCCGTGGTCCGTGATTCCAGTCCGTCAAAAAAATATAACCTGTCCTATTCTTGTCCGTGAAAAACGGTTCACGGACCCATTCAAGTCAATGGGTCCGTGAAAAATGCGGATGGCCATCCGTGTGTCATCCGCGTTCCGTGTCCGTTTTTTTTGCGGATCCCTTGCCAGGCACTTGGGAAACATTGTCAGCCTGTCTTTTGGTAAAATCTTTTGGGTCATGTCCGCTAAAAAAAACGGAAGACACACGGAAACACAACGGAAGGCAAAAACGGACACGGATCAATGAACAACGGAACCCCTTTTTGCGGACAGCATAAAAAAACGGTCGTGTGCATGAGGCCTTATTCTGTACATATAATTCCAGCTGCCACCATAAGTAATGGTCTGTAATACCAGCAATCTGGAAGTGGTTGAGACTAGGAACCAATGGCTATCATTAAAATGTGGGGAAAGAAGAAAATAAATAGCACACAAAAAAAAAAAATTACTAACACGAGTTGATCAGTACCCTTTCTGATGCTTACCCGGACCCTGACAATATTCTCATGCTGGGCTTTCAATATGGTGTTGATCTCTCGAAGGGATGTTATAGGGAATCCTTCCTTCTCTTTTTCCATTTTTAACCTCTTGAGAGCAACAATTTCATCTAGAAAACAATATAAAAAACAAAAACAAATAAGTGCAATGTCCTAAAATGATACTGCTACACAGCAACTCTGACTGTAACAAGTGGGCAAGGTATAAAGACACTGGGGGGGTCCATTTATTATCCAGAAATAAGCTGATATTAGGCATATTTCTGGGGCAGATTGCGGTGCAAATCTGCGACTTTTTCCCTGCTTACGCCAGGTCTAAAAAAGTTGTTTATGGTGTGGGCGGGGAAGGGCACAGGTAGGCAGGCCCGTCTCATTCATCATTTTCTATGCCTGTTGTAGGCGTAGAAAATGGTCTAAATGTAAGCCAGCAAGGAAGCCGTCTTACATTTAGACTGGAGGTGGACGTGTCAAAGTTATGTAGCGGCCTCCCTTAAATGCCGGTCTTAATAAATGACCCCCACAGTTTTCTAAGATGGTACCACATATGCACAGACACAGTTTCTTTCTATATACGGGAATTGATTTAGTTTAGAGATAGAGTTGCATTTATATGCACATCAGCCCTGTGAAAAACACAAAGGTTTACCGACCTGTCTTTTTGTCCTTTGCTCTGTACACAACTCCATAGGTTCCTTCCTCGATCCGATTCAGGCACTGAAACTCCTCCACACTGCGGCAGCCCTGGGGGGAAAAAAAAAAAGTACAACCATTAATTGATAAAAGCAATACATTAGCCCCAAAAAGGCTGTGTTTCACATGTGCGTCCCTTATTTTACCTGGAGTGCCGGAAGATATTTAGGCAATTCCTGCTTCAACTCAACCGGTGACATGACCGGAGAATCAGGGACATAGTCACCATCCGTCTGAGCATTTGAATGTGGGCTAGCGTTTCTAATTTCTTCTTCCTCTTCTTCTTCCTCCTCACTTTCAGCAGAGTCGTGATCAAATCTGGACTCTGTAACTGCAAAATAAACAGTTTGTGATAGTGACAAAGCTACAATGCAAAATGTGTTACTGTAGTAAGGAGAATCTGTCATCAGTGTTAGGGCTCATGCACACAAATGTATAGATTTTGTGGTCAGCAAAACATGGATCCGCAAAAAAACAGATGACTTCCGTGTGATGTCCATGTTGCATCCGTTTTTTTGTAACAATGCCTGTCCTTGTCTTCAAAAGGGACAAGAATAAGACAAATTCTATTTTTGTGTGGAACGGACACATGGACATACGGACACAGAATGCACACAGAGTCATTTTGTTTTGTTTTTTAACAAGCTCCACTGAAATGAATAGTTCCGAATACAGACCTTTAAAAAAAAAAAAAAAACGGATATGGAAGAAAAATACGTTTGCGTGCATGAGCCCTTATGGTGCTCAGGGCAGCATAAAATGGTAACAGATCCCTTAGCAAAAGTCTGGGTTCACTTACTTGAATTGACCAGGCTCTTTTGCTAAAATCTGTTTCTCGCTCGTATCATTTGGGGGCCACAGAGGACCATGGGTATAGCGGCTGCCACTAGGAGGCGTCACTAAGCAAAAAAAAGTATTAGCTCCTCCCCTCAGCTATACCCCTCCTGCAGACACTGAGCTAATCAGTTTTGGCTTAGTGTCGTAGGAGGCAGACATGTTTTCATGCAGGTCTGCCAAAGATTTTTTCTTTTTTCGATCCAACCACCAGTTTTCCCCTCGCTTGAGGGGAGGGACCAGTGGGTCCTCAAGCCCGCTGCTCGTTCCCCACCTCTGGAAGACAAGGAGGAACAGTGGATCTAAAATCCTCTGTTACCCTCTAGCTACAGTGTCACCTTGCTGTTACTTCTGGAAGTCCGCCCTGTTACCAGTGTAGCCGCCCTCCACAGGGGGCAGCACACTGAGGAAGGTGACACTGCTGGAATCAGGGTGGGCAGAAACAGTCTAGGTAAGTACTACCTACCTTTCCCTGGTGTTGGCTCTCCGAGATGGGTCCCTCCAGTTCTTGATTCTGACCCATCTTCGCCATTCTTACTTTTTATTGTTTTCTGTTGGCTTCTCCTGGCTGCTCCTACTGCTTTTGTACAAACTGATTAGCTCAGTGTCTGCAGGAGGGGTATATCTGAGGGGAGGAGCTAACACTTTTTTGCTTAGTGTCGCCTCCTAGTGGCAGTAGCTATACCCATTGTCTTCTGTGTCCCCCAATAAACTCAGCGAGAAAAAGGTTTTACAGGTAAGACAAAAATCCTATTGAACAGCTCCTGCGTGGTTATGAGTTGCCGTTTGGTGGCGTTATTTCCATCCCAATTTTACTTGCACAACCACCTCTCTGTAATCTAATACTAATTTACCCTGCCTTTTTGGTGCACGGAAAAGCATTTAGGCCATGCCTAGAGATGAGCGAACATTAAAAAAAAGTCCGTTGTTCGGGTGGTGGTAAGTCGCGCATCCCGTTATGGATTCCACTATAGCGGCATATGGAATCCATAAGGGGCGGCTGCCACCAACCCGAACTTTTGCACAGCCGAAGGACCTGGGGTGACGTCACCGTCATGTGATCAGTGCAGGGGGCGTGGCTCAGCACGGGATCAAATCCAGTGATGAGCCACGCCCTGCACTGATCACATGACAGCGACGTCACCCCAGGTCCTTCGGCTGTTCAACAGTTCGGGTTGGTGGCAGCCGCCCGTTATGGATTCCGTATGCCGCTATAGTGGAATCCATAACGGGATGTGCGACTTACCACCACCCGAACGCCGAACAACGGACTTTTTTTTAATGTTCGCTCATCTCTAGTCATGCCCCTTTCCTGTGAAGCTACGCCCTTGTCAGCCAAGTCCTCCTCACTTAACCATATCTGTAAAGGGAAGCTTACTTACCTACTTACCGCTCGTTCTTCTCCTGGTCTGCGATGCTTCGCTGGGCTACCTCACTGTCAAAATCCTGTTTGACATCACCACAACCAATCACTGGCCTCGACAGGGACCAGATCCCATTGTGTCATGTGACCATTTGTCATTAATTTAAGGGGAGCTGGTCACCACCACGGCCAATAATTGACTGCGGCGATGTCAAACCAGATGTTGACATCAAAAGAGCCCAGGCCTCGAGAGGGAATGGGGAGCCAGCAATGGGAAGCAGGTAAGCTTCCATTCACAGGTCCAGTAAAGTGGGGGAAGGTGGGGGTATAAAGTTTGTCAAAACCTCCCCATTCTTGCACAACCCCTTTAAGCGGCAGTTTGAAAATGTAACATCCCTTTTACCTTGTCTAGTCTATAATATCAACCAAGACTTACCAATAGGAACGTGATTCCCGTTCTCCCTTTCCTCTTCCTCACTCATCTCTTCATCACTGACCTCCTCTGCAAAATAACCAACAAGGTTACTTACATGAATGGTAAACGTACCAACATTTCTTTACCAAAACAGGCTGCCAGAAAACGAGCAGAATACATTTCTCAGTCAAGATTGTGTAGGTCATGTCAAAACAGACAGTTTGTTCCCAGACATGTTCAATAAAATGCCCCTTCCCAATGTTTCCAAGCTGCGCTTGTAGAAGGGAGGTCCTTGTAGTAGCTACACACTCATTACATTATTACCTGCAGTCTGTTCTGATGCAGCCTCTGAATTGCTTCCAGTCTCTTCCTCATCTTCCTCTTCCTCCTCTTCTTCCTCCTCCTCCTCTGCTTCCTCTGATGCCTCAGAGCTGGTCTCCTCTTCCTCCTCTGACCCAGACGCAGAGCCTCCTGAAATTAGATTACAAAAGAATGGTCAAGACTTAATACAAGCAAAGCTAAAACAGGAGAGTTGTCACCGACTGAAAACACACAAACTGGTAGAAGCCGGGTGCAGCTTATAAACTACCACAATAAACGGCACTGACAATAGAATCGTACCTGGCAAAAGGATCTAAAACATTTGATGATGTGAACCGTGTACAGAGCCGTGTAGCTACATAGCAATTGCAATAATAGGACATAGCCCATAAAGCGACCAACACTTCGCAACTGGGATTTTCAGCTACTCAGATTTATGCTACAAAGTACGCAATAAGCATGGCTGAAACATAAGCTGCCATTTCTCCATGATTTACTGTCCGCACTTAGATTTATCACACTGCTATACTGCCTTAACCCCTTCTCGCCTGTATACATTTTGCACCTTAATGACCAAGAAAAAAATTTCCGCCATTTTTGAATGGCGCATTCCAATACCTACAACTTTCTATTTTTCTGTTGATGTAGCCATAAGAGGGCTTGCTTTTTGCAGGATAAGGTGTAGTTTATTGGGCACAAATAGCTTTCATTTACCATTTTTGGGGAGGAATGAAAAAAACAAAAAAAAAAAAAAACAGCAATATCGCTATTGACTGTTTAACCACTTAAGGACCACAGGTACTTCACAACTCTAACGGTTTATTGCTCGGTCATACAACTTGGCACCCAAATCAATTTTGCCTCCTTTTCTTCTCACTAATAGAGCTTTCATTTGGTGGTATTTCATTGCTGCTGACATTTAAACTTTTTTTTATGACCGAAATTTTTGCAAAAAAATGACATTTTTCACTTTCTGTTGTAAATTTTTTTTTTTTAAAAACTACGTTTCTATATACATTTTTTTTTAAAATCAGATAATTTTTATTGAAATTTTTCAAAACTGTAAGAGATAAGACACCCCTTAATCCCCCCTACCCCCCTCCCCTCCCACCAACATAGCCCCTTGAGACATAAGCAGTTAGGTGCAATCTCGGTAATAAGGTCCGATATCTCTACATAATAGTATCACAAAGCTGGAGGCACTAGAACAATTTAACACACATGTTCGGATAATGAGATAGCTCAGTTGGAGACATAGATTCCCATTTACAGGAAGTCGTCAAACTACAGTTCTAATATCTCTTTAGGTATAAGATTTAGTTAAACATACTCATCATAAGTCTTCGTCCCCCTTAACTGATCCCACATACGTTAACCATTCATTCACACATTCATTCCTTCACACTTGTATATTATAATGTTGGATCCACATTGACCATATCTTCTCAAATTTTTTTGTGCCGTTTCTCTTTTGGTATACATATTTTTCAAGACGTACTATCATATGCACTTTGTTTTCCAATTCGCACACCACTGGCGGTTGTCTATCTAACCAATGGTACGCTATCACTTTTCTAGCCTGGTATAGTACTTGCAAGATAGCAAGTCTTCGTTCAGGTGTCAGATCTGGTATGTCTATACCTCCCAATATGCACGTCACTATATCCATATCAAGTGTAACATCAAATATATTTTTCACTATCCTCTCCACTTCCATCCATTCTATATACATTTTAATCTAAATTTATTGTTCTACATGTCTTTGATAAAAAAAAATCCAATAAGTGTATATTTATTGGTTTGGGTAAAAGTTATAGCGTTTACAAATTATGGTGCAAAAAAGTGAATTTCGGCATTTTGAAGCAGCTCTGACTTTCTGAGCGCCTGTCATGTTTCTTCAGGTGCTAGAATGCCAGGATAGTATAAATAGTAAATACCCCCCAAATGACACCATTTTAGAAAGAAGACAACCCGAAGTATTCGCGGAGGGGCATGGTGAGTTCATGTATCATTTCATTTTTTTTCACAAGTTAGCGGAAAATGACACTTTCTGAGGAAAAAAAAATAAATAATAAAGTTTCCATTTCTGATAACTTCTGGCAAAAAAAAAATAAACATCTCCACAGACTCACTATTCCCTCAGTAAATACCTTGGGGTGTCTACTTTCCGAAATGGGGTCATTTGTGGGGTGTGTTTACTGTTCTGGCATTTTGGGGGGCTAAATTGTGAGCAGCCATGTAAAACCTAAAGGTACTCGTTGAATTTGGGCCCCTTTGTGCACCCAGGCTGCAAAAAGTGTCACACATGTGGTATCGCCGTACTCGGAGAAGTAGGGCAATGTAGTTTGGGGTGTATTTTTACATATACCCATGCTGGGTGAGAGAAATAGGTCTGTAAATTGACAACTTTATATAAAAATTTTTAAAAAGTTGTCATTTACAGAGATATTTCTCTCACCCAGCATGGGTATATGTAAAAATACACCCCAAAACACATTGCCCTACTTCTCCTGAGTACGGCGATATCACATGTGTGCCACTTTTTTGCCGCCAAGATGCGCAAAGGGGCCCGAATTCCAATGAGTACCTTTTAGGAGGGCATTTTTATGCATTTGAATTCCAGACTTCTTCTCACGCTTTAGGACCCCTAAAATGCCAGGGCAGTATAAATACCCCACAAGTGACCCCATTTTGGAAAGAAGACACCCCAAGGTATTCTGTGAGGGTCATGGCGAGTTCATAGAAGATTTTTTTCTTTGGCACAAGTTAGCGGAAAGTAATTTTTTTTTGTTTTTTCTCACAAAGTCTCCCTTTCCGCTAACTTGTGACAAAAAGTTCAATCTTTCATGGACTCAATATGCCCCTCAGCGAATACCTTGGGGTGTCTTCTTTCCAAAATGGGGTCACATGTGAGGTGTTTGTACTGCTCTGGCATTTGAGGGTCTCCGCAATCATTACATGTATGGCCAGCATTAGGAGTTTCTGCGATTCTCCTTATATTGAGCATACGGGTAATGAGATTTTTTCCGTTCAGCCTCTGGGCTAAAAAAAAAAAATGAACGGCACAGATTTTTTCATTCGCATCGATCAATGTGGATGAAAAAATCTCTGCCAAAATCAGTGACTGGGGTGCAGTGGGCTGGGCGCTAACTACCTAACAAGTAGCTAACTAACTGGCGGTGATAAGGGACCCTTATGCCCCATTCACACATCCGCAATTCTGTTCCACATTTTGCGGAACGGAATTGCGGACCCATTCATTTCTATGGGGACAGACTTTGTCCCGCTCGGATCCGGAATTGCGGATCTGCAAAAATATAGAACATGTCCTATTGTCTGCAATTGTGGACATGAAAAGGCATTTTCTATATAGTTATGGCAATGTGTGGATCCGCAAAATGCGGAAAGCACATTGCCGGTGTCCGTGTTTTGCGGATCCGCAAAACACATACGGACGTCTGAATGGCGCCTTACAGGGGGGTGATCAATGACATGGGGGTGACAGGAGGTGATCAGGGAGTTAATATGGGGTGATCATGGGTTAATAAGGGGTTAATAAGTGACCGGGGGGTTGGTGTGTGGTGATTGGTGCACTTACATAGCTGCCTGTGTTCTCTGGTGGTCCCAAGCAAAAGGGACCACCAGAGCAGCAGGCATATCAGACGCTGTTTACAAAACAGCGTCTGATATGCTATTTACTGACATCTACAGCCTGCCAGCGCATGATCAGCGCTGGCAGGCTGTAGATTAAGTTCTTACCTGTCGGGCTGCAGTGAACGCGCGCATGCACGAGCGTTCACATGAAATCTCAGGTCTCGCGGGATGACGCCGATAGGCGCGATCGAGACCTGAGAGAACCACCTCCCGCACGCCTTTCGGCGTTAGCATGACGGGAGGTGGTTAAATTGTTGCGGCATAAACAACATGAGAACTTTACTCTCTGGGGTCAGTAAGATTACAGCGATGCCAAATACATCCCCTTTTTTAAAAAAAATAAATAAAAAAACCCCCCAAAAACTAATGAATATGTGTTTGCTTCACCACATCACAAGACCCATAACTTTTTTCTTTTTCTTTTTATGGAGCTGTTTGAGGTACATAAGACGCTTTGATATGCAAAAAACAATAATCCTGTTTGTTTTTTTGTTTTTTTAAGAAACAGTTTAACATTACGGATAAATTACATGGAAATTGCACAGTTTGAGTCATTTAGTTTTATTTTTTCAATTTCTTTCATGGAAAAGCATTTTTAGTGGGGAAAAAAAAAAGTTTTAATTTGGAGACTTTTTATTTTAAATAAATTATTATTTTTTTTTACTAATTATTAGTCCCATAAGGGGACTTTGATTGTTACCTATGTAGTGCAGTGTATTGTGCCATCAGTATGATACTGTGGCACAGCCTAATAGGACATATACACAGGGCAGACCTGGGGTCCTTTATTAGTCCCCCAGGTGCGGTGTACAGATATCGGCACCCTGCATCTCGTTCTCGGCGGCGTCAATGCCTGACAGAAGAAGCCCCTCCCTCTGAGGCTGCAGTAGTTATTGACTGCAGCATCTAAAGGGTTAAACAGATGGAATCTGCGCCTCGTTGGCTGGCCGTTACAGCAAGAGCTTGGCTGTCATACGAGAACCGAGCTCCTGCACTCTTGAATCCACCATGACGGCTACGGATGAGATTAACCCCTTGACCTCTGTAGGGGCAGGAATACACAGAAATAGAGAGTTTGAAAGCCCCCACCCATTCTCACCCTTCAGTGTTTACCAATTACCTAAGTGGGCGTTATCAGGTATACTACTATAATATAGATATATATACACACACACACACACTAAAGAGAAATCTAAGATCTTGTGAATGCATGGCGAAGACACATTTGGAGAGACTACCCCCAACCAAGTACAGTAGTTCTGCCAGTTTTTAGGTAGATGGCTGAGGTAACCACCTTTCTACTGGCTTTTAAAGAATGAACAACTTTATCCGAAAGCCCCTTACTCTTTAAGATCTCGCCCTCAGGATCCAGGCTGACAGTTTGAAAAGGCCTGGATTTTGACTGAGAATTTGCCCCTGTGAAAGAATGTCCTCCTGAAAAGGATTCAGCCAGGGATCTTCCATCTCCATTTTCTTTAGAATGGAGAACCAGCTCCTTTTGGGCCAATAGGGGGTTATTAGTATTACTGTTACAGGATCTGTTAGAATTTTCTGTAGAATGCGAGAAATTAATGCCCAAGGAGGAAAAGTGTATGCTAGATCCCATGTCCTTTTTACCGAGAAAGCATCTACTGTCCATGGCTTTTCTATGGGATTTAAAGAACAAAAGCACTTGACCTTTACACTTCTTTTTGAGGCAAACTGGTCTATTTGTGGCAGGCCCCACCTGGCTGATATAGTTTGAAAGATTACTGGATTTAAAGACCGCTCGCCTGGGTCCAGGGCTCTTCTGCTCAGGAAATCTGCCTCTAAATTTTCTGATCCTCTGAGATAAACCGCTCTAATGTATAGAAAATTTTTTCCTGCCCAGAAAAATAGGTCTCCTGCTAGAGATTTCAAACTTGGGGACCTTGTACCCCCCTGATGTTTTAAATAAGCGACCGCTGTGGAATGGTCTGAAAATATTTTTAGATGTTTTTTGTTTAACAGACTTTGATTTTCTTTTATGGTTTTTTGCTCCAACTGCCTAAGATCCAGGTTTGCATAGTTCTGGTGTGGGCTTGACACCAGGCTACTGCTGTTATGCAGGATGTCATAAGTCCTAGAAAGCTCATGGCAATCCTGATCGAGCACTGGTCTTGAGACTGGAATTTTTTTATTTTTCCCATGATGGCTTCTCCCTTGGAAGAGATGAGTCTAACGTTACCCCTAGAAATCTCCTGTTGGGTGACGGGATTAAGAAGGACTTTTTTATGTTTATTAACCAACCCAAATACGATATTTTTTGCAAAAAATAGTCTGTTTGTATGACTGCTTTTGAATTTCCTACTATGAGAAAATCGTCCAAGTATGGGAAGATTAACAAACCTTTCTGTCTGAGGGGGGATATCATTTCTACTTCCAGTTTCGTGAAGACTCTTGGTGCTGAGGAAATCCCGAATAAAAGGGATATGTGCCTCGGGCCTTCTAGTGCAAATCGATACTTTTGTGAGTTTTGATGGATATGAATATGATAGTAAGCCTCTGAGATCGATAGATGTCATGTAGGCTCCCTTTTTGATTAGGGGGACAATGGACGAAATTGATTCCATCTTGAACTTCCGGTACTTTATTGATTTGTTTAGATCCTTCAGGTTTATGATGGTGAGGAAGGATCAGTCTGGTTTTTGGACTAGAAATAGTCTTGAGCAGAAACCATTTCCCTTTTCTGATTCGGGAACATCTCTCAGCCCGCATCCCAAGAGTGCCTACGCGTCTCCCTAAATGTTTCCAAGCTCTGCCCCCTCCTGACCTCGCCGGGAATCCGAGCGGTGCATCTGGCTACGCCCCCTTTTCGGCGTGCGGTGCCCCGCTCCAGCAGGTCTGCTTCCTCACCCAGGGAAGGGAGACCATACAGCAATATGTGAACACAGGCCCCCCAACAAGGGACGAGAATCACGCTGATCTCCTCTGCCCAGCTTTAGCAGAGGCTGCGGGAGGGCAGGGGAGAAGATTGGTAAGGCAATCTCGGGTTTTCTTTTAAAGGAAAAAGATACTAAAATAAAAAAAATCTTCACCTCCCCTTAGGGCAGTGCTTCTCAATTATTTTCTGTCATGCCCCCCCTAGGAAGAAGAAAACATTTCGCGCCCCCCCTGCGACTGTAAATAGTATCATTTGTCTATAAAATTGTTATAAGTACACCAATCTCCCCACAGGTGAGGGCCATTAACCCCCCCACCTCCCCTCCTCCCCCAAATCAAATCATGTGCAGGCTCCATTAACCCCCCCCCCCCCAATCATATGCAGGCTCCATTAACCCCCCCCCCCCCCCCCCCAATAATATGCAGGCTCCATTAACCTCCCTCCCCAATCATGTGCAGGCTACATTAACCCCCTCCCCCCAAATCATGTGCGGGGTCCAGGCTTCCCCCTCCCCCAAATCATGTGCAGGTTCTCTCCCCCAATAAGGTCCAGGGTCCCACCGCCCACCCAATACTTACCTCCCTCGAAGCGCTGGATGCAGGCCTCTTCCGGCCTGTGTCCCTCTCTGCACTCTGCTCAGGCGGCGCGATGACGTCATCGCGCCGCCTGAACCGCTCTGATAGGCTGCCGGCACAAGGCCCGCAGCCTATCAGAGGAGCAGGGGAGGGAGACGCCTCTCCCTCCCCTGCCGCACAGCACAGCGATCTGTATCGCTGTCCAGAGGACGGCGATACAGATCACTATGGAGATGAACGCTTCCACTGTGGAAGTCACCTGGAGCCCCACTTTACGGAGCCTCGCGCCCCCCACGCGCCCCACTATTTGAGAAACGCTGCCTTAGGGAGACCTCTGTGCAATGACCATGTAGGGCCAGGAAAACACTGAAGGGTGAGAATGGGTGGGGGCTTTTAAACTCTCTATCTCTGTGTATTTCTGCCCCTACAGAGGTCAAGGGGTCAATCTCATCCGTAACTGTCATGGTGGATGAAATGGAAAACTTGACAACTGGGTGTTACATTCTCTTCTGTCAATGGGGTTTGTCCCTACATGGTGCGACCGTCAGTAGATAGCGACACATTCTTTTCAGATGTAACAGGCACATAATATCTTCACATGTAGTAACTGGGGAAAACTTTACTTCCAATAAGGCGAGGATTGTATCCTGCAGTCATACATTTTAGGCGCCATCATTGATACAAACTCCAGTACCTGAGGAGGAATCTGCAGAACTTGTTTTCCGCTCGCTGTCGCTGATATCCTGCAGGTCAGACAGAAGATCCCTCACATCTGGTCTTTCCTCTTTCACTGAAAGAAGCAAGAGCAATGATAAGTCGTAAATCCAGGGCATCACTTCCCTGCAGTCTGCTTGTTCTCCAAGGTTCGTAAATATCAGTCAAGATGGAAGTATATGGCTCAGTAAAGCAGGCTATCATCAGAAACCACCCCATTCAGAATGTGGCCCCTAAGGAGATAAGCGGAGCCCAGCACACTCAATTTTGCGGTGGAGAGCCGTGGACATCCAGGCACTTTGCCACCAACGGCCACTGAAGTAAAAAGTGTATTATTACATGGCAGCCGTTCAGATAAACTGCTGTTCTTATCATACAAGGCAGCTTAAGTCCACCGGTACTGGTGCTGTTTGTATGGGCCCCTTCTATAATGTCCATATGCCTCAATCAGAATAGAAAAAAAAAAAAAAAAAGAAAAAACACTGGCTGTGACAGTGACCCGTTTTCAAAAGATTTCACCAGCTGAACAATACCTTTAATAGCTCCTTCAATAACGAGCAGGTTTTGCATGTTATTCTATGGAGGGACTGACCTTTTGGTTGGATGGCCACAGTCATTTTTGTGCTTACCTGTAAAATCCTTTTCTCGCTGAGTTCATTGGGGGACACAGAAGACCATGGGACGTTAAAGAGCAATACCATGGGGAGGGAACAAGAACAGAACAAATCCAAGGCCGGTCATAAGGCCCCGCACAGGAATGTAGGCAAAAGACACACCAGGAACCGTGAAAAGAGACAGGAAGAATCATTGCCAAGAAGGCCAGCCAGACAGCGGCTGAACAAGCAGAGGCTCCAACTGGGCAGAAGAAAAAACAGTCCAGGGAATGTAAATCACGGCATAGGAGACTTCAGAAGATACAGGAGAGAGAGACCTAGCCTGGATTCAGAAGACTTCTGAGGAAGGGATAAAGGGAAAAAACCACACTAGATTGCTCCTCAGGTACTGGAGTTTGTATCATTGATGGCGACTAAAATGTATGACTGCAGGATACATTCTTCACCTAATTGGAAGTAAAGGACTGTAAAGTTTTCCCCAGTTACTACATGTGAAGATATTATGTGCCTGTTACATCTGAAAAGAATGTGTCGCTATCTACTGACTGTCGCACTATGTAGGGACAAAGCCCATTGACAGAAGAGAATGTAACACCCAGTTGTCAAGTTTTCCATTTCATCCACCATGACGGTTACGGATGTGATTGACCCCTTGACCTCTGTAGGGGCAGAAATACACAGAGATAGAGAGTTTAAAAGCCCCCACCCATTCTCACCCTTCAGTGTTTTCCTGGCCCTACAGGGGCATTGCACAGAGGCCTCCCTAAGGGGAGGTGAAGAGTTTTTTTTATTTTAGTATCTTTTTCCCTCAAAAGAAAACGGAAATTGTCTTACCAATCTTCTCCTCTGCCTTCCCGCGGCCTCTGCTAAAGCTGGGCAGAGGAGATCAGCGTGATTCTCGTCCCTTGTTGGGGGGCCTGTGTTCACATATTGCTGTACGGTCTTCCTTCACTTGGGTGAGGAAGCAGACCTACTGGAGCAGGGCAACACACGCCGAATAGGGGGCCTAGCCAGATCTACCACTCGGATTCCCAGCGAGGTCAGGAGGGGGCGGAGCTTGGAGACACGTGGGGAGACGCGTCAGCACGCCGGGGATGCGGGCTGATGACATCAGGCGCCGCTCCAGATGAAAAGAAGAGTGGCGATTCAGGAAACATCGTCTCCTCTGACTCGAGCAACATGTCCACTCCTGAAGCTCCCGGGACCCGCATAGACAGCGCAGACCCACTTTCGGCTGCTCCATCAGTGAGAAAGGGGATGCAGTAAAAATGAACACAAATACTCCCCCCTGGGACGGAGTCACACAGTAGTGGCCATGGAACAGGAGTAGCCATAAAATCTAAGGTCAGCGCAAGACTGCCCCTCTAGGGCCAGAGGAGAGGCTTCCCCTGAGAATGAGGCCAAACAGCAGTAGTCATCCAAGAAAATGGTTCTAGCGCAATCCTCCACTTGAGGAAGAAGGAAACTGGCAGGCAGTGCAGACGTTCCACCTACTGACGCCGAGCGTGTTGAATCAACAGCCTGTCAGCTACAGTCCTACCTGGAAGACAGAGGCTACCACGTAGGCGCCCGACACCAATCCAATCCAAACAAAGACTACCTGAGGAAGGGGATAGTGTGGTGTAGTCACAGTATCCAGTAGAGTGTCGAAAATGCCACCTATGACGGGGATAAGGCGGCTGTAGAGACAGAGTCTAGCAATAGGCCATCCATGGAACAGGATGCAATGAGACAAGGAAGAAGTGTCAGTAGTCGCGGTAGTCAACGTTCAAGCGATTACTCCACCTAAGAAAGACGGAAAATACGATAGGATGGACAGTTTCCAGAGATAGAGAATCACTCCGCTGATGGAAGAGGGGAACCTGACAAGATGTATCGGGTCCACTGGTAGTGTAAGCACTACTGGTTGTGCAACTACTCCGCCTATGGAAGGAGGGTAATGCTACAGGACGTCCGGTATCCAGTGGTGGTGTAAATAGTCCGCCTATGGAAAGAGGACAATGCTACCTGATGTATAGGAGCCAACAGGAGGTCCAAACACTTACTGCCCAAGTAAGGAGAGTGATGATACAGAATGAATAGAATCGAGAGGCAAGTGCAAACACTCCGTCAATTAAAAAAGGAGGGTGATGCTACAGGCTGAAGGGCACCCAATGGAAATGCAAGTACTCCGCCTATGGAAGGAGGGTAATGCTACAGGCTGCACAGAATCCAATGGTGGAGCTATTACTCTGCCTATGGAAAGAGAATAATGGTACAGACTGTACAGTACCCAATGGAAGTGCAAGTACTCCGCCTATGAAGGAAGGGTAATGCTACAGACTGTACGGTATCCAGTGCAAATGCAATTACTCCGCTCAAAGAAGGAGTGCAATGCCACAGGCAGTACAGCATCCATTGCAAGTGGAATTACTCTGCCTATGGAAGGAGGGTAAAGCTACAGACTATATGATATCCACTTTAAGTGCAATTACTCCGCCTATGGAAGGAGGGTAATGCTACAGGATGTACAGGGTCTAGTAGTAAGCGCACATATAAGGGATAAGCCCAGGGGCGGAGCTTATTGGCCGCTGGTGGGACGAAGAATTGGCCACCCTGGGAATAAGCAGAAGGTGGTCTGACATGAAGTCCCCCCCCCCCCTTCGGAACGGAGGCCTCAGGGGAAGGTAAGCAGGCCTCTGTAGGGGATATTCACATGGGAAAACCTGAGAAGGGGGATGTAGGAGGAATGTACTGCATGGCGATCGGGCAGGTGCAGGAGCTGCGCACCGCCAGATCAGCAGAAGGGATCTGGCAGTCACTGATAGCACCGATGCCGACGCATTAACCCTCGCACTGCCACAGTCAGCGCTGACCGCGGCATGTGCGATGAATGGGGAGAGAGGGAGCTGCCATCGCGGGGAAGGCAGCCCGATGCCTTCCTTATGCATCGTGACTGCCATCCGTGTCAGCCTGTGAGTTCCAGCCCCCTGGATCTCACAGGCAGGAAGCTGTAAGTGTATTACAGTGTGTACTACACTTACAGACAATGCATTACAATACAGAAGTATTGTAATGCATTGTAAGGGATCGGATCCCCAAAAGTCCCAGAGTGGGAAAAAAAATAAAGGTAAAAAAGAAGTTAAAAAAAAAATAAAGTTTAAAAAAAAAAGTTTTAATAAAAAAAAAGGCGTCCTTTTCCCAAAATAAAGTAAAAAAAAATGTGTAAAAAAAAAAGGAAAAAGTAGACATATTAGGTATCGCTGCGTCCGTATCGACTGGCTCTATAAAAACATCACATGACCTAACCCCTCAGATGAACACCGTCAAAAAAATAAAATAAAAACTGTTAAAAAAAAAACTGTCACCTTACATCACTAAAAGTGCAACACCAAGCGATAAAAAAAGGTGTATTCCCCCTAAATTGTACCCAACAGTCACCTCATCCCACAAAAAATTAGCCCCCACCTAAGAAAATCGCCCAAAAAATAAAATACTATGGCTCTCAGACTATGGAGACACTAAAACATGATTTTTTTTTTTGTTTCAAAAATGCTTTTATTGTGTTAAATGTAAAAATAATAAACAAGTAGACATATTATGTATCGCAGCGTCCGTAATAACCTGCTCTCTAAAAATACCACATGACCTAACCCCCTCAGGTGAACACCATAAAAAATAATAATAATAAAAAGTGTGTAAAGAAAGCCATTTTTGTCACCTTACATCACAAAAAGTGTAATATCAAGCAATCAAAAAGTCATATGCAACCTAAAACCTAAAATAGTACCAATAAAACACTAATTTTATACCGAAAAAAATGAGCCCCTACCTAAGACAGTCGTCCCCCCCAAAACCCCCTCACAAAAAAAAAAAAACATAACGCTTTTAGAATATGGAGACACTAAAAAAAAAATTTTTTTCAAAAATGCTTTAGGATGTAAAACTGAAACAAACAACTAAAAAGAGTAATCATATTAGGTATTGTCGTGTCCGTAACAACCTGCTCTATAAAAATACCACATGATCTAACCTGTCAGATAAACACTGTAAATATCAAAAAATAAAAACTGTGCCAAAACAGCTATTTTTTGTTGCCTTGTCTCACAAAATGTGTAATATAGAGCAACCAAGTATCATATGTACCAACAAAACTGCCACCTTATCCCGTAGTTTCCAAAATGGGGTCATTTTTTGGGGAGTTTGTACTCTAGGGGTGCGTCAGGGGGTCTTCAAATGTGACATGGAAGCTTACAATGATCCCAGTGAAATCTGCCCTCCCAAAACCATATGGCTTTCCTTTCCTTCTGCACCCTGACAGCACTTTACCACATATGTCGTGTTTTTGTAAACTACAGAATCAGGGTAATAAATATGGAGTTTTGTTTGGCTGTTAACCCTTGCTTTGTTGCTGGAAAAAATTGATTAAAATTGAAAATTTGCCAAAAAAGTAAAATTCCTAAATTTCATCTACATTTTCCTTTAATTCTAAAGGGTTAAGAAAGTTTGTAAAATCAGTTCTGAATACCTTGACGGGTGCAGTTTCTAAAATGGGGCCATTTATGGTTGGTTTCTATTATGTAAGCCTCACAAAGTGACTTCAGACCTGAACTGGTCCTTAAAAAGTGGGTTTTGGAAATTTTCTGAAAAATTTCAAAATTTCCTTCTAAGCCTTCAACGTCCAAAAATAATAAAATGTAATTTACAAAATGATCTAAACATGAAGTGGACATATGGGGAATGTAAAGTAATAACTATTTTAGGAGGTATCCCTATCTGTTTTGAAAGCAGAGAAATAGAAATTTTGAAAATAGAGAATTTTTTTAAAATTTTGAGTAAATTTTGTATTTTTTTTTATAAATAAAAATGAAATATTATGACTCAAATTTACCACTGTCATGAAGTACAATATGTGATGAGAAAACAATCTCAGAATGGCCTGGATAAGTAAAAGCATTTTAAAGTTATTACCACATAAAGTGACGTCAGATTTGCTAAAAATGGCAGGGTCCTGAAGGTGAAAAATGGCAGGGTCCTGAAGGGGTTAACATCCCTTTGGCCTAATAGGACACATGGAAAGGAGCCGTCTGCTTTAGGAATCATGCACACAACCGTATTTTTAATACTTATCCAATTCGATTTTTTTTGCAGATCTATAGGATCTCAAAAAGCGAGGACAGCACATTGATGTAATCCGTGTGCTGTCTGCATCCGTGCGGCCATTCTGCAAATTATAAAACATGTCCGATTTTTGTTCGTTTTGCAGATTAGAATAGCCATTTCTATAATAGGGATGCACATGGCTAGTATCCATATTTTGCGGATCCGGATACATACGGTCAAGTGCATATCGCTTGATGACATTTCTCCTGCAATCACCATAGCAGCAGCCTTCTGTATTACTTTGATAAAGCTTACCTTGTTTCCTCATGTCTCCTGCTTCACCCCTCTCCCGCTGCTGACGTACGGGACTGTGACTTCGGTAATTCGCTTTATTTTTATCGCCATGCTCCTCTCTTGCGGTTCTGTGATGAGCAGCTACTGCAGAAGGAACCATTGTCAGGAGAAAACTGAAATTAGACTTTTAAACTGAAATCTAAAGGTGTTTTCAACATTTTTTTTGAACACAAAGCTTAACCTTTGCATAATACCTATGTAACATACTGTAGGTTTTAAAGGGGTTGCCCAATCTCAAAAACGTGGGCCGCCCCTGCAAATGTGCTAAAACAACAAAAGAAGCCATATTTACCCCCTACTCCCCTGCCGCTTCCTGGACCTCCCCACTGCTGTTTGTTTTCCTGGCCGCAGTGATCATGTTCTGTGCACACAAATCACTGGCCTCAGCAGTATACGGAATGTCACTGCTGAGGCCAGTTACTGGCTGCAGCATTAACCTTTGTGTAGAGAACATGACTGCTGCAGACAGTAAAACAAACAGCAGTGGTGCGGACCAGAGCGCAGTAAGGAAAGCTGCAGGGCAGAAAAGAGTAAATGTAAGTATGGCTTCTTTAGTGATTTCAGACCATTATCTTTAATTCTCCAGATCTCCGCTTACTGTCAGGGAATGGAAAAATTCAACGCCTAATAATCTGCCCTGTTCTTGTAAACAAGAATGTTTACATTCACTGTCAACAAGCAGAGACATAAAAACTGTGAAGAATGTTTCAGTAGTGTTGAACGAACTTGTGTTTTAAGTTCTGCGTGCAAAGTTCGGGTTATCGAAGAATCCCGTTATGGATTCCGCTACCACAGACCATAAGGGAATTTGGAATCCATAACGGGATTCTTCGGTAACCCATACTTTGGACGCTGAACTTAAAAAAACAAGTTCGCTCGACTATGTTTCAATTAAACTTTATATACCAAGAAAACGTAATACGGCTTAATGCAGGTTTCACTGCAGTTAAACTTTGGGGTCTAGTCGGACGAGATTCGGTTAATCACTGTATACTGGGTAACGTAACTGCATATAATGCCATTGCCAAGTATACACGCTGGACAAGGCTATCTCATCAGTGAGCCCCTTACAGAATGACGTCCCCAGGATGATTCGTTGATTGCCTCAGGTCCCTTAGCTTGCCAGTGAAAGCATACAGTATTACATGGTGACCATTCAGATGACCGGAAATCCATGTAATAAGGGGACAGCTTGAGTCTGCAAGAATGGGAGCAGTTCTCTTTCTGGATCAGATAGGGGTAACATGAGCAGAGGATCGCCCTCTATGACTGCAATATGCCGTTAACAGGACATATGGACGGAGATTACTGTTCCATACAGATTGGATCCATCATTTTTGGAAGTTGATACCATAGGCCTGCTGTCCTAGAGACGTTCTACAAAAGGGGCAACAGAAGAACATGCTAAGAAAACCCTACAACACATACATGACAAATGCCTGCACCAAATGCTTAAATGCCCTAAATGTACTTTTTACAATAGATTAGGCATGCTGTGATAAAAATATATATATATATATATATATATATAGATATAGAGATAGAGATATATATATATATTTATTTGATATGAAGTCCACAACAGCCATGTGAAATCACAACATATATTAAAGGAAATCTGTCACCAAGAAAATGCAGCGTGACCTGCAGGCAGCATGTGATGGAGCAGGAGGAGCTGAGCAGATTAATATATATTTTATGTTTTTCGGAAAGGGTTCAGTATAACTGATCATTTAAACAGGTTTTACAGGCGTAGAATACTGATGAATCGTCCAGGTCATTCATATCTGATCGGTGGGGTTCTGACTGCCAGCACCTCCGACAATCAGCTGCTTGATGCTCTTGTGAGCACTGCGACCTCCTCACAGCATACCAAGCACAGCACCATATGCCGTCATGACCGTAAATGTTGGTACCCCTGACATTTTTCAAGAAAATGAAGTATTTCTCACAGAAAAGTATTACAGTAACACGTTTTGCTATACACGTGTTTATTCCCTTTGTGGGTATTGGAACAAAACCAAAAACAGGGAGAAAAAAAAGCAAATTGGACATAATGTCCCACCCAACTCCACAAATGGGCTGGACAAAATTATTGCCACCCTTTCAAAATTGTGGATAAATAAGATTGTGTCAAGCACGTGATGCTTGAAGCCATTTTCTTGAAACATTTCAGAGGTGCCAACATTTAGGCTGGGTACACACTTGAGCGTATTTGATACGCGCGTTTCTGTCGTGCGTATTACAGCGCATTTTTGGAAATAGGAAACGCGCGTCATACGCGCATTTGTATGATTGACCACTGCGGCGTCAATCGCAATACACGCGACAATACGCCCCAAAGAAGCTCCTGTACTTCTTTGGGCGTAGGGCGTTTTAGAGCGCGTTCGTACGCGCTGTAAAACGCTCAGGTGAGAACCATGCCCATAGGGATACATGGGTTTTCGCCTGCTGAGCGTTTTACAGCGCGTAGGAACGCGCTGTAAAACGCTCAAGTGTGAACCCAGCCTGACGGCCATGACTGTATTGTATAGTGGCTGTGCATGGTATTGCAGGCCAGGTCTGTTCACTTGGATGTGACCGAGCTGCACACTGTGAATGACAAACATGACATCACTGGCCGTGGAAGAGGTTGCAGCACACACTGGAACGCATCAGACCCTTCAAACAGCTGATCCGCGAGAATCTGACCCCCATCAATCAGACATTGAGGACCTATCCTGAACAGATAACATCCGGACTGAATCCTGACCCATTCATTTCAATGGTTATGTGCACACGAGCATTGTTTATCACTGAACATCTCTGCATTCAGAAAAAAAAACGCAGCATGTTTTATATTGTGCATTTTTTACAGAGCTCAGGCTCCATAGAAGTAAATGGGGCTTGTATGAAAAAAAACGGAAAGCATCCGGATGCAATGTGTTTTTCACAGATGGTTGGTAGGAGGGTTAAGTGTTATTCTTCAGTTTTTCTTCACACGCATAAAAAAAAAATGCAGCAAAAACGGATTGCATCCGTGCGGAAATCACTGAATGCAATCACAGATTCAAACGTCAGTTTCTCCCTGAACAGATCCTGACACAATACGTATCACTTGTGTGAAATAAGCCTTAGGAGGAAAGTATACAGTGTATCCAACTTACTACAAAGAATGGGAAGAAAACCACAAAGAATAATGGAAATTAACGTTAAAGTCAAGTTAATGTACAACAGGGCTAAATATGAATCACACAGTGGAAGGCGGCGGCGGCATCACGGGGAGAGGACACATAATGTCCATTTATCGTCATACCATGCTCTTATGACTGCAGAGCTTTACGTTATTTGCAACATGCAATTTCTATATGAATGGAGCAACCATAATTTATAGATTGTAAGACACTGCACAAGTTGATAGGTGACATCACAGCAGGTAGTTAATGCTTAGAACATGTTGCCATTATTTTAATAACCATATAATATTTTAAGTCATTTGCAAGTGCACTTTAGTACATGTATTTGCTACTTATGCATACATTATGGCCACATCCTCTCCCTCTGTGATACTGTTATTCCAACTTGTGATCTAATTTTAATCTTGTGGTACATCCACTAATGACGTCAATGAACTTCATTCCATTATCTTTTGGTGTTTTGAAACCGTTCTTTATTGGAAGCAATTTTCATATGGTTGGGGGCTTGCCTTGTTATAATTTCCATGAAAAAGTTAATTTATGTTTCTAATTTAATTCAAAAAGTGAATATTTTATAGACTCATTACATACAGATCTGATCTATTTCAAGCAGTTATGGGATAATGTATTAAGACCGACGTTTTAGACGCCGGTCTGAATACCCCTTTGCGCTGGCAAGTTATGTAGAGGCGTTGGCTTCAACATAACTTAAGCGCATCTAATGCCGACACACAACAGCCTTAAATCTATGCCAGCTCCCTTGCTGACATAAATTTAGATAATTTGTACATCAAAAATTGGTTTATAAAATTATAAATGAGACTGGCCTGCCGGCCCACCCTCGCCATGCACCCTTTTTTGGAACTGGTGTACGTAGTGTAGAAGGGGAAGAAGTCTAGATTTTGAAGCAAATCACCTTTGCAACAAAATCTGCACCAAAAAGTTGCGAATATCTGGTCATAAATGACCCCTTATTTCTTTTAATATTGATGATTATGGCTTATAGCTAATGAAATCCCAAAAAATTAGAATATCATATAAGACCAATTACGCAAAAAAATTTTAACACAGAAATGTTGGCCTACTGAAAGTATGTACAGTATATGCATACTTGGTTGGGGCTCCTTTGGCGTGGCATGGAGGTGATCAGCCTGTGGCACTGCTCAGGTGTTAGGGAAGCCCAGGTTGCTTTGATAACGGCCTTCAGCTCGTCTGTCTTGTTCAATCCGGTGTCTCTCGACTTCCTCTTGACAGTACCCCATAGGTTCTCTAAGGGGTTTAGGTCAGATGAGTTTTCTGACCAATCAAGTACAGTGATACCATGATTATTAAACCAGGTATTGGTACTTGTGGCAGCGTGGGCAGATGCCAGATCCTACTGGAAAATGAAATCAGCATCTCCATAAAGCTTCTCAGCAGAGGGAAGCATGAAGCACTCTAAAATTTCCTGGTAGACGGCTGCACTGACTTTGGACTTGATATAACACAGTGGACCAACACCAGCAGACATGGCTCCTCAAACTATCACTGACTGTGGAAACTTCACACTAGACCTCACACAGCTTAGATTGCGTGCCTCTCCACTCTTTCTCCAGACTATGGGACCTTTATTTCCTAATGAAATGCAAAAGTTACTTTAATCTGAAAACAGGCCTCTGGAGCACCGAGTGGCAGTCCAGTTCTTTTCCTGCTTAGCCCAGGTAAGACGCTTGTTGACTTGGGGTCATGAATGGCTTGACACAAGGAATATAAGAATTCTAGCCCATGTCCTGCATACGTCTATGTGTGCTGACTCTTGAAGCACTGAATAGCCTTTTCTTGACAATATTTTCTAGGCTGTGGTTACTTGTGCACCTTTTTCTACCATACTTTTTCATTCCACTCAAATGCTTAGATAGAGCGCTCTGTGAACAGCCAGCTTCTTTAGTTATGACGTTTTGTGGCTTATCGTCCTTGTGGAGGGTGTCAATGACTGTCTTCTGGACAACTGTCAAGCCAGCAGTCTTCCCCATGATTGTGTAGCCTACAGAACCAGACTGAGGGACCATTTAAAGGCTTAGGGTACTTTCACACTTGAGTTGTTGGATTCCGGCAGGCAGTTCTGTCACTGGAACTGCCTGCCGGATCCGGAAATCCGTATGCAAACGGTTTGCATTTGCATCCGGATCCGGCTGACAAATGCATTTAAACACCAGATCCGTCTCTCCGGTGTCATCCGGAAAAACAGATCCGGTATTTATTTTTTTCACAGTTTTAAAGGTCTGCGCCTGCGCAGATCGGGTACTAGGTACACTTGGTATCGGATCCGGCATTAATACATTTCAATGGAAATTAATGCCAGATCCGAATTTCCGGCGGAAAAAATACTGCAGCATGCAGCGGTATTTTCTCCAGCCAAATACCACAAAGGGACTGAACTGAAGACATCCTGATGCATACTGAACGGAATGCTTTCCAATCAGAATACATTAGGATAAAACGGAAGCGTTCCCCTGTGATGGAACTCAATACTGGAAAACTTTAACGCTCGTGTGAAAGTACCCTTAGGAAACCTTTGCAGGCGTTTTGTGTTGATTGGCGGATTAGAGTGTGACACCATACAATATGGAACTTTGTCACAATATTCTAATTTTCTGAGAGTCTGACTTTAAAAGAAATAAATGCTTGAAATAGATCACTTTAAGTAATGAATCTATAAAATATATGAGTTTCACTTTTTGAATTGAATTACTAAAATAAATAAACTTTTTCATGATAATCTGATTTATTTAGATGCACTAGTACGCTTGAATGAATGAGGCACGGTTCCTGGATCTACTATTAGCATTAGCGTACTCTGTCTACTTGCTGGTGTGGTCTTTGTAGGGCAGCTGCAGGTACGTCATTTACAATGATATTACAATCAGATAGACAATTGCACATACAGTTGTGTTCAAAATTATTCAACCCCCAATGCTGTAAAGGGTTTTAGGGAATTTAGTGTACATTTGTAATTGTGTTCAGAATGAAATCTTACAAGGACTTTTTAAAGAACCAAATGCAACTAAAATGACATCAATTCTTTTTGTAATACAGTATTAAATGTTTTTTTTGTGATTTCTTCATTGACACAATTATTGAACCCCTTAAAGACGACCACTCTTAAGAACAGAGGTTCATTCAAGTGTTTTCGATCAGGTATTGAAAACACCTGTGGATGTCAAGGAGCAGCAATCAAGCATAATAAGCACCAATTAGGCAGATGTAAAATGACTGTGATACTCAGCTCCTTCTAGACATTTACTGGTGCGTTTACAGACATGGTGAAGTCAAGAGAATGGTCCAGGAAGACAAGAGAAGAGGTGATTTCTCTTCACAGGAAGGGCAATGGCTATTAGAAGATTGCAAAGATGTTAAACATACCAAGAGACACCATAGGAAGCATCATTCGCAAATTCAAGGCAAAGGGCACTGTTGAAGCGCTACCTGGTCGTGGCAGAAAGAAGATGCTGACTTAGACTGCTGTGCGCTACCTGAAGCGCAAAGTGGAGAAAAGTCCCGTGTGACTGCTGAGGAACTGAAAAAGATTTGTCAGATCACGGGTACTGAAGTTTCAGCTCAGACAATAAGGCGCACACTGCGTAATGAAGGCCTCCATGCCAGAACTCCCAGGCGCACCCCTTGCTGTCTCCAAAGAATAAGAAGAGTCGACTGCAGTATGCCAAAAGTCATGTGGACAAACCACAAAAGTTTTGGGATAGTGTTCTGTGGACTGATGAAACAAAATTAGAACTGTTTGGGCCCATGGATCAACGCTATGTTTGGAGGAGGAAGAACAAGGCCTATGAAGAAAGAACACCTTGCCTACTGTGAAGCATGGCGGGGGTCAATCATGCTTTGGGGCTGTTTTGCTTCTACAGGTACAGGGAAGCTTCAGCGTGTGCAAGGTACCATGAATTCTCTTCAGTACCAGGAGATATTGGATGAAAATGTGATGCAGTCCGTCACAAACCTGAGGCTTGGAAGGCGTTGGACCTTTCAACAGGACAATGATCCCAAGCATACCTCCAAGTCCACTAGAGCATGGCTGCAGAATAAAGGCTGGAACATTTTGAAGTGGCCATCGCAGTCACCAGACTAAAATCCGAATGAGAACCTCTGGTGGGACTTAAAGAAAGCAGTTGCAGCGCGCAAGCCTAAGAATGTGACTGAACTGGAGGCTTTTGCCCATGAAGAATGGGCGAAGATACCCGTAGATCGCTGCAAGACACTTGTGTCAAGCTATGCTTCATGTTTAAAAGCTGTTATAACTGGAAAAGGATGTTGCACTAAGTACTAAGATTGAATGTCACTTGGGGGTTGAATAAAACTGATAATGATGTGAGCACAGAAAAGACATTTGTGGTTATTTCATTATAAATGTTATGTTATATTTGTCTGACTTACAAGGGCCTCTTTGATTCAATTGTAAACAAGATGACTGAAATGATCAAAATCAATGTCAAACTGGCCAAAACACTCAATTTCAGTGGGGGTGGAATAATTTTGAACACAACTGTAGCTGTACCGCTCATGTATAAGGAAACACCAGAGAAATCAATGCTCCCAAACAAATACAGGAATCTACAAGCAGTGGCAAAGTAATTCAGCTGCTTGCCCGAGTGCTACAGACCCTTCTTTCTTGGTGGCTTTCTTACAATCATCTCCTATACAGGTAAGTAAAAGTAATACAAGCAATCAAAAACTGAGGGCTATAGTAAGTAACATTCTAGACAACACTAATAATGGCCTCCATTATTCTGCCAATGATCGCTACCGCTCCATTCAGTGGTAAAATACAGTGCTCAGCTATTTCCAGCATCCCCATAGAGAATGAATGGAGTGGCAGCAGACATGAGCGATCTGCCATTTAATTTATAAAACGACTCATAATCAGGGGGGCTAGCAGTCGAAACCCCCCATCGATCACATACTTAAGCCCTATCCTGTGAATATGGAATGAGTTAATAAACATGGCTCAACCCCTTGAAAATGAATGCCATATTGGCCTGAGTTCACAATGCCATCTGAGGCTCTGTCTGGAGTCTTTGGCTGCAGGACTGTCACATTTGAAGGCAGGATTACCACTGCGATGGAACCACGAATGATCCAAGAGTCACAGATGGGCATCGCTAGTAATTAGATCATCAAAAGTTGTAAAACTGCCCTCTGCTCACCTGACCAGACGGCTATACACACAGATCGAGTATTTCAATATTTCTTGCTGACACGTGAATTAATCCATCAAACATTCCTTGGTGTCAGCTCGTCTGGCTGAGAAAGGGTTAAGAATATATATAATGCAGTACAGAGCTGCTACAAAGTTAATTCCACAGAAATGGTTTAAAAAGCCAAAACTTACTTTGAGTGCTAAATTCTACAAGTATTCTTGAATCTGCACTGTAGTGCATTTTCTCAGTGTCTTGCAAGAGCCCTGGCTTCCTGCGCTCAGGAAGCGCAGATCCTGCGAGCCCTAGAAGGCATGTTGTACAGGTTGGTACACTAAATCGGCAAAGTGCATGACTAGAAATTACATGTGTTATTACTACCAATTAACTGCTACAAGTTCATTTTGTGGAGAGAAAAAATAATGGTGTTCTAAACTTTATTAAAGGGCATCTGTCAGCAGATCTGTCCCTATGACACTGGCTGACCTGTTACATGTGCACTTGGCAGCTGAAGGCATCTGTGTTGGTCCCATGTTCATACATGCTTGCATTGCCTTGATTCATTACTAATCGGTCTCCCTCTCACTAAACTCTGCCCCCTTCAGTCTGTCCTTAATGCTGCAGTCAGGCTCCTCTATCTGTCCACCCGCTATACTGATGCTTCTAGGCTGTGCCAGTCACTACAGTTCAAACTTCTCACCCAGAAAACTCTCCACAGTGCTGCACCTCCATACATCTCCTCCCTTATTTCCGTCTACTACCCTACTCGTGCTCTCAGTTCTGATAGTAATCCAAGATTAACATCCTCCATAATTCATGCAGCTCACTCCCGTCTTCAGGTAAATTCCTACCTTCCTACCCAACTGTGAGGACCTTTCATGGGGCCAGACATTATGGAATAAGTAGCAGGTTATATAGGGCATAGAACAGGGATCGAAGTGCTCTTAGGCCAGGGCTTGACAAATTTCCTTGGAATCTAGGAGCCAGCTAAAAAAGTTAGGAGCCAGGCGGAGCCGTATCATAAAGCCCCCAATAGATGCCCCCATAGTGCTCCCCCCCCCCACTTCTCCATAGAGCCCCCCAATAATGCATGCCAGTACATAGGGCCCCCAGTAGATGCCCCCATAGTGTTCCTTCCCCTGTTCTCCATAGTGCCCCCCATAATGTGCGAGTATATAGGGCCCCCCATGATGCTTCCCCTCTTCAATAGGTTATATGACACGTCAGATGCTGCCAGCGTCTAAGTGATCGCCACTTGCGGCCGCCATGACATGTGGAAACCCTTACAAGGATTACAGGGTCCGGAGGGGAGGGCAGAGGCAGAGAGGGTCCGGAGGGAGGGCAGAGGGGTCCGGAGGGCACAAACACAGCGGGCACCATGACATTTTACTGAGCACTACAACCCCCAGCTGGCGCTCAGCCTCTGCAGTCCCCGCATCACTACAACGCCCAGCTCTTTCCCTCTTGTCATTCTCACTTTCTCTCCCTCTTGTCATTCTCTTTCCCCCTTGTCATTCTCTTTCCCCTCTCATGTCATTCTCTTCTCTGTCATTTCTCCCCTCCCTCCTGCCTCTAGTGTAGCGTGGCCAAGCTCTGTATGGTCCCACGGGTACAGGAGCTTTAGTTTCCTGTACCCGGGCGGACTGACAGGAAGTGCACACTGTGTGCGCACTTCTTGTCAGTCCGGCGGGTACAGGGACAGGTGCTCCCTGTGCCGCGGACCATCAGAGGCGCTCATTGCCATGAAGGGCTGACAGGAGGGAGCGCTGAGCGTTTCCTTCCTGTCAGTCCCTCTCTTCATGCTGCACCCGGGAGGTGCGTCCTCATGGACGCGCCTGCCCGGGCAGTGCTGCAGCATGAAGGGGGCCGGCGCTCCTAGTCCGCGCCGGCCCTGCGCCCTGGCACCTGAGAGAACGGGCTGACAAATACCCTGGCGCCTGGGATTTGTCGAGCCCTGTCTTAGGCCTCTTTCACACGGGCGTCATGTTTGACGCCCGGATAAGAGGCGGGTGCGTTGCGGGAATATGCGCGTTTTTCCCGCGCAGGTGCAAATATTTGAAATGTGTTTTGCACGCGCGTGAGAAAAATCGTCATGTTTGGTATCCAGACCCGAAGCCGGACTTATCACTGGTAAGATGGACAATGTGATTGGACCATGTGATGTGACGTCATCACAGGTCCTTTAGTTCTTAGCTGATGCTGGGAAAGAGAGGACAGATCGCAACTACGCGATCAAGTGGCTAAGGTAAGTTAACTTTTATTATTTTTAACCCCTTCCTCTTCATTTTACTAAGCATTCTTTATTAAGAATATTATTTTCCCTTATAACCATGTTATAAGGGAAAATAATAAAGATCGGGTCCCGTTGCTTGCGGATGCTTGCGATTTTCCCGCAGCCCCATTCACTTCTATGGGGCCTGCGTTGCGTGAAAAACGCACAATATGGAGCATGCTGCGATTTTCACGCAACGCAGAAGTGATGCGTGAAAATCACCGCTCATGTGCACAGCCCCATAGAAATGAACGGGTCCGGATTCAGTGCGGGTGCAATGCGTCCTCCTCACGCATTGCACCCGCGCGGAAAACTCGCCCGTGTGAAAGGGGCCTTAGTATTTTTTCTGGGCACCGCTGTGCCCCTGTTCACTTTGCCTGATATGCTAATGAATAGCATCGGTACAGGGAGGGGACGCCAGGGTCCAAACACAGAGGAGAGCGTCACACCAAGAAAAAAAATAAAAAAAAACTCACCTTCTCCCTGGCTGTGACGCTCTCCGCTGTGATTGGACCGCGCTACAGCCATTGAGAAACAGGGCAGTCTCCTCCTCCCTGTACAGATGCTATTCATTAGCATACCAGGCGGGAGAATTAAACAGGAGCACAGCGGGCGAACGGAGCGGCGCCCAGATAAAATACTAAAAGGTCTTAGATCCCTGCTCTATGCCCTACATAACCTGCTACTTATTTCATAATGTCTAGACCCATGAAAGGTCCTCTTTAAAAACGCATCTGTTCAGGCAGGCTTATCATGCTTCCTAAACAGACTGTTCCCCGAGTAACCCCTCCGGCCTGAACTCGATCTTCTAACAGTCCTACACCCAAAGCAGATCAGCCTACACCACTGCTTTCAGTACAAAAATGGCTCAATTACTACATATCACAATCAACTACCTTTTGTGTCACCCCCATTTCCTCATAGATTGTAAGCTCTTGCGAGCGGGGCCCTGACTCCCAGGGTTTCAGTTGTATATTAGCCGGTTACGTTGTGATGTCTTGTTTTGCACATGAACCCTCTGAATTGTAAAGCGCTGCGGAACATAGTGGCGCTATATAAAGATTATTATAATATGTAAATGGATCTCTAGGTGCAACGAGGGCGTTGCAGTTACACCTAGAGGCTCTGCTCTCTGCAACTGCCACAGCATCTGCACCTTGACAGGGCCAGGCCTGTAAATGTCACCAATGCCTGGCCCTGTCAAAGTGGAGGCGGTGTGGCAGTTGCAGCAAAAGTGGAGCCACTCGGTGTAACTGCAACGCCCCCGTTGCTCCTAGAGGCTCATTTGCATATACTACACTATTTTTCTCAACAATGCGGGCACATATGAACATGGGACCAACACAGATGCCTTCAGCTGCCAAGTGCACATGTAACAGGTCAGCCGGTGTCATAGGTACAGATCTGAAAGATGCCTTGTAAATAGGCTTGAGTTCTTTACAACAAAATCTCAATCTGGGTCAGAACTAATTATTGGTGGTAAATGTTAGGTTCTTGTAGAGCACCACTATAGGAGAAATCAAGCATTATACAGTGCCTACTAAAATCAATGAGCAGCACTGACATACTGGGTCCTCTAGAGTAATACATGCTCTTTGTAGCCTCTCTCCGCTCTGACTGATCGCTGGGGCCCCAACCACCCTCTATTAACTCTAAGGGCTCTTGCAGACGAGCGGATCTCCTGCGTGTTATCCGCAGCGAGAATGAGAGCCAAGCTGCGCGGTGGACATCAGAGGCACGAAGTAGTAACATGATAGATACTGCTCCGTGCCTCTCTGTGACCCTTTGTGACAACTTTATCTCACAGTAATTTTGTAGTGAAAGGGTTACAGAGAGGCACGGAGCAGTATCTATCATGTTACTGCTTGGTGCCTCTGATGTCCACCGCGCAGCTTGGCTCTCATTCTCGCTGCGGATAACACGCAGGAGATCCGCTCGTCTGCAAGAGCCCTAATAGTGTGTTTGAGAAGGACTTTTTTGAACAGGCAACCTTTTTACTTCTACCCATGTTCACCCACCTAGGGGTCACTAGTCAGGTCTGCATTGTGTATATGTTGGTGAATCATGGTTTCTTATCTAGGTGGGGGAGCCACATGGTTTGATTTTGCATTTACTTAGACTTGTTTTTCCATTACTTGCAATGCTATACCTTGACGTCCCGACGTATTGTGTGCACTCTCCATGTGGTTGTGTCTGCCTTTGCCAATTTATGCATCTATTTTTTTGTTTTATCGATTTCAATAAAGATACATTTTTGGATATACATTTTTGTATTATATCTGTGTATATGCTGAGTGTCTGGGTTTGTGCCATCTAGGAGCTATGTTCACGTACAGCAAAAGAAATGTCATAAAACCTTCCTAGCTCTCAGGCTGCTCCATGATCAGGATCCATGTAATCTATACATCCTATCCATATAGCACAGTGTATGGGAAAGCACCAAGGGTTACAGGTATTAAGTGATTTACGCAGATTTTGCCACACATGCCATTTCTGCATCAAAATCTTTGACTGTTCCCCCGGGTCTGGGGAACGGGGAGCGCAGCAGGCCCCGCACATCTGTCTTCATTTATGTCCGTTTCTTAGTGTGAATAAAGAGAGAAATCGATAGCAGCTAGGATGCTGCTGTAGATTTCAGACTGTCGCATGGGAAGCAGATGGATTTTTACAAAACTATGAGAGTTGTGCACCTCTACATAACTTTGTGGTGGCACATGGGCAATCAAAACGGGCATAAAAAAGCCGGTCTTGATAAATTTCCCCCAAATGTTTATACACTATAAAAGCAGGACTTATTCTAAGAAGTCCTGCAGTAAAGGGCACCAAACCCACTCGGTTTCTTTACAAAGTAAACTTTTGATGGTGTACTCACAGGGGCAGGGTGGAGGAAGGACTGACCTCCAGCAGGTAAACACTTTGGACAGAAATTCCTCTCCCTTACATATCATTTACTTAATGGGGTTGGCAAGCAACACGTGATTCACTAACTACCATTTTTGAGTTTTTCTTTCAAAAGTTTTGATTGGCAGTTCGGCTGTGGAGATCCCCACTAATTGCTAAAACAAAGGGTCAGAAGCACTCAGCTTGACTTGGCTCTCCTCACGGAGTGGTGTATGGGCCCCACAAAAAGTCTATGGCGTGTACACCAATAACCATGCCTTTCCGAGCAAAGCAGATCACTTCTGCCCCTTCGAAAATAGTTTCTACTACCATCATCTTCTTTATAATGTAATAATCTGTTACACAAAATCACTACCATGTTGCTGGTACTTGCCCTAAAAATACATAGCATATTCATACAACCCAACATCAAAATAAGCGGACCATTAAGGTACAGGTATCAGTACCTTCTCTCCTGGACTCCCGCCCTTTACGTCTCTCCTCTGCTCTCCTCTGACGTTCTTTCAGTTCCCTCTGCTCTTTCTGCTGTTCCCTCACTTTCCTTTCCCGCTCACGATTCCGTTCCAGTTGTTCCAGACGGTCACTGCAAGGAACAGAAAGTACATTTTGGTTAGAAGGGTCATAGTGTCACACTGCTGGGGTCTCCAGCAATTCATTGTAAACCGTGGGGGAGCATGCCATCACAGGAGAAGCAAATCACTATACAATTCCCACCTAAAAATCAAGGGGCTGTCAGGTAAAGTGCGTATGAGTCCTCCTGAGTGCGAGAATTTCTTGGTAGCTCCTCTTTACTGGAGCCAATATCTGAACGTAGGTGTTCCACAGCAGATAAACCCGGACCTATCCCCATTTTTACCCAGGCAGCCCCGCTGATATGAGCATCGGAGCATTTAATGCTCTCACTTGCCCTGCGCTGTATCGTGAAAGACAAGGGCTGTTTGTTTACGTTTTTTACACTTCTAGGCAGGCTTCCACCTAGCAGTGTTCCCGGTGACGTCACCTGCACTAACAGGCGGGCTTTAGCACTGACCTAGCCGTTTTACAGGCTAGTGCAGCCCTAAAGCCCTCCCATTAGTGCGGGTGACATCACTGGGCTCACTGCTAGACAGAAGCCTGTGCTTAGCTTTACCCATTGAGACCCCTGCGCTCCGGTGCTCATATCAGGGGGGCTGCCTGGGTGAAAATAGAGATATGTCCGGGTTCAGCACTAAACTTGGACAACCCCTTTAAGGAATATTTACATGTCGCAGAAATTTCCATACATCTTAGTTGTTTTGGCAGCAAACACATGGACTTCTGCAAACTACATTTAAATAAATGGGACGGCCGGATAAATTCGGCCAAACAGATCTGCCGTGTGTGAATTCACCCTTAGTGGATTTCAGAGACTTTAAAAGGGGTTGTCCACTTTTTGCTATTAACGACCTATCTTCAGGATAGGTCATCAATATCAGTTGGTTGGGGGGCAAGATTCCAAGCACCCCCACAATCCACCGAGTGAAGAGAAAGCAGCGCTCGAACGAGCGCTACTTTCTCTTCAAGCAGCTGATTGGCGAAAGGTCAGACACCCCCGCCGATGAGTTGTATGAGACTTGAAGTAGCACTGCTGCTTCTCAAAGTGGTGCCTAGGCCAGTGGTGACACATTCATTAGTCACGTGGCCTAGGTGCAGCTCGGCCCCAATCAAGTGACTGGCGCTGAGTGCGATACCAAGCACAGACGCTATACAATATATGGTGCTGTGCTTGGTAAAAAGGCAGGGGCGCTCATAGGAGTGCTGGTGCCTTATCAAACAGCTGATCGGCAAGGGTCCCGGGTATCGGAACCCCACCGATCAGATATTGAAGACATATCCAGAGGACAAGTCATCAGTGTTAAAGTCTTAGAAAACCCTTTTAAAGTACATCACTTTGAAGAGGTTTTCTGAGACTTTTATACTGATGACCTCTGGATGCTCGCAGCAGAGCCGTGGCCTTTACGTACCTTTGCCTAGTGACCTCAATTTGTCACAAAACCTAGACACAGCTCAGCTCCATTTAGGTAAAAGTGGCTGAGCTGCGATACTAAGCACTGCCGCTGTACAATGTATGGTGGTGTGCTTGGCGAGCTGCGAGAAGGCCACAGTGCTACTGAGTGCTGTTGCTTTTTCACACAGCTGATCGGCAGGAGTCCCAAGTGTCAGACCTGCAATGATCAGTATAAAAGTCTCGGAAAACCCCTTTAAAGTGGACTGTTCAGCAATCATGATTGCTTTAGTAAATAGTTATATTTTTCATAAAATAACAATTCTGCAACATCTTTTCTTGAAATGCTGTGATGTACTGTCCCTCTGTTACCATACAAAAAATGTAGGAGAAAAGTGGAAAACTGGGTGTTAACCATTGGGGGGGTCCTGTAAATCTTAAAAATGTCCAAGCAGTGGTGACAGTATCAGACTGCGCAGACACATCTCTTTGATCCAGTGGTCAATGTATTCATTTATTTCTAGGATGAAAAACAGTTGAACAGTCGAATGCAGAGTTTAAAGAAAAGTTGCTCCAGGATTGTTATTTTATGAGGGAGTTCAAGCATTTACTATAGGCAGTTTAACATTTTTTTTTTTTTTTTTTTTAAAGCTGCAGTTTTTGTGGTGGCTTTTCATCTTTTTTTTAGCCAAAGCCAGTAATGGATTCAAAAGGAATGGGTACTATAAGGGAAGGACTTACAATTCTCCTTCCTGCTGGTTCCGCTTCTGGATTTGGCTTAAAAAAAAAACAAAAAAAACTGTCAAAATCTGCTGTGTTTGAAAGCACTGTAAAACATACATGTCTGGCCCTCTTTCAGTAAAATAATATTTACATAACGGAGTCTAAGGTCACTTATAAACATCAAATGCCAGATTTGTGCAGTTCAGTGCAATAGGCCACATATTAGACTAACACATCCAATCATAGTCACAGTTGTCTGGTAAGTGCACATCTGGGGTCTTTCTTGTACAGGGTCCTCACACTCAAAACTTGCTTCAAGCATACATGTAGTAATTAGAAAACACAATGGTTAGCAGCCCTTGTTCAGTCGTACTCAACACAATCATGTATTACAGCTCCCATATATTACAACAGCACTGCATTTGTCATGATGGATGCTGCTTTTGGAATATGGGTGGCCCTTCATGGACAACCCCTTTGAATGCAGCTTACAGACTGAGAATGGAAACAACTAGGACATTCTTAATGGATCAAACAGTGCTCAAGTCTCCCTTACCGTTCCCTTCTAGAATGCTCCCTGGCCAGCTCCCTCCGCTTTTGTCTCTCCCGATCACGACGGGCTTTATCTTGTTCTTCTCTGTGTCTTTTTCGCCTTTCATGCTCTCTGTCTTTCTCCTTCACCCGCATGTATTTACCTATTCAATAACAAACATAACAGGCTGGTCAATGCAAGCTATCAGTCTGTATCCGTACATGCAACCGCTTTACACAGCTATCAACCATCTGTGAACCTTCTAAACTGAAGGGAGTAATTCTACGTAAACAGGTCTCCTAAAATTAGTGGTCGAGTCATAAAAGAACACCTCTATACCTAGTACATATTCATCATTTCTAACACATTGAACATATTGGTGTGTTACCTAGGCACATTTACAACTTGATCATCATTGTTAATCTTTATGTTTGCTTTAAAAATAAATAAATTGATTTGTAAAGAAAACAATGAGCTTCGCGTAGCGGCTTGTTGCAAAAGCTCACTGTGATAATTTATTTAGCGCCTGCCTGCTTCATTTGCTTTGGAGATTACACACACAAACTATTATTACTATAGCACAGAACCACCCACCTGTCCCTTCGGCAGAATGGCTGCGGTGTCTGCGTTTCTCTTTCCTCTTCTCATCTTTTCTATGGTGAGATTTTTCTTTTCGAGAAACTTGTTGTGGAGGTTTAATAGCTAAGGAGTCATCTTCTTCACCTCTGAGAATAAAGAAATAATAGAGGAAGGAAATAAAAAGATTGAACTTGAAAGGGGTTAACAACGATTTATAATCCCCCATATGCCCGGGACCCTCACAAAGCTTGCACTTACCCCGCTCCCCACGTCACTTCTGATGCCAGCACAGCCGCCGCTGCATTTGTCTGTCCCGACGCTGAAAACATTTGGCGTCCGGTGGGGTTGGAGGTTGGGTTAGGCGGTGGCCAGGCAATAGCAGGCCACGACAGGAACGAGCCTGCCTAGCGCCACCAGTGATGCGACGGAGGCTCGTTCCTGTTGCGGCCCGCTAATGGCCAAACCCCCCTATCGCCGGATGAATTTATCCGTGCGATGGGGAGATGCTTTCCTGGCATCAGAAGCGACGCGGGAGCTGGGGAGTGAGGCAAGCACAACCTCTGTGAGGGGCCTGGGCATATGGGAGGGAGAGGCATTATAGATCTTGGATAACCCCTTTAAGTTGGGTTCACATATGATGCAACGGAAAAAGAAAATTATAAATAGTTGCACCACATCCAGCACATGCTGGATTCTAGTGACTACAACAGGGTCCATGATTCTGCCAGCCAAAATACTGCTGCATGCTGCAGTGTTTTGCACTGTATTTTTGCCAGGAACCTGTAACTGAGCATCCTATAAGGACCCCAAAACTTGTATTCCCGGGGTTCTACTGAACCTGGTTGACATCTCCATAGGACCCTATGAATTGTGGGTTTGATGTGGACTCATATATTCCTGTATTAAAACCATCTGAAAATAACTTTATTCCAGAGGGATTAGCTAAAGCAAAAATAGTCACAAAAAAAAGGGGGTCATCTAATAAGCATTCCTAAAGCTAAAGTTTAAACATTACTGACTAATGACTCCTGCTTTTTACATATATATCTTTACAAGAAGTAAAATTGGTATGAAGAGTCACTTGTCTGTACCTGTCCTCCATTGAATCTTCGCGTCTGTAAGGGGAATTCCTAATAGTAATCTCCATTCTGTGATCTCTCAACTCCCCTTCTTCCAAGGAATCTCTTTTGGAATCACGGTCATCAGCCTGGGAAGACGATAAAGACATCTGCATATTGTGTTATAGATAATCTATCACTTCAGAAGAAGTCCCATGAAGATCCACAACTATCTTGACAACAGAGGTCACCAAACAAGGAGACATCTAGCCGCCCCATGAGGCTGTGACTGAACGCAGGGGTGGCAGGATTGTGGAAACAGCGAGCTTGCTGTGCTATCTGCTATGCCATGTATGAACCATTCATATGTGTAATGAATGAGAACTACAGAAACAGCGTAGCACAGTGAATTCGTCTGTTTCCAGAATCCTGGCCCTCCATGCATTTAAGTACAGCCTGGATGTAGCAGCCAGCCGCTGCTTACAGAGCAGCACGGACCTCCGTTCTCAAGATAGGTGCGGATCACAGAGATTAGACCTGCATGAACATGTCAGAAATGTTTATCCATTTAATACAGAGCCAAATCCGAGCTGAATTGGACTTGAAATCAGCTCCAGCATATATTTTAGCAAGCAGTGAAACTCTAGTGAGATTTTTAGTGTTGCCTGCGCTCTGGGGTTTTTCCAAGTCCTTTACAGAAACCTATGAGGAAAAATTCCAGAGCATGCTGCGTTAAAAAAAAACAACAAAACAAAACAAAAAAAACTACCAACCATAACGTCGAGTGAGAACAGATCTGATAAAAGCAGGGAGGATTTAATCTGGGCTTCTCACGGTCTACTTTACACCACTTCACCTGCTTCTTACATTTTTTGGATGTTTCGACTCGGATTTTTCTTCTTGCTCCTTCCTCCTTTTCTTTTCTTGCAAAATTTCATCCAGTGTTTTCACTTTCCAGTTGTCTTTTTCATCCCCCATTTGGAGTGGGTCAACCTTGCAAAACATAAAGGAAACCGTTTACTACAAAGCATTGTACTCCGCTATCTCTGTCAGTCTTGTAGATATTGAATGGAGAGGCAGTGCACATGTGTGAGCATTGCTCCATTCAAACAAGGGACTCAGGACCCCGGGGCCCGAGTGGTCAGACCCCACTCCCCATAATCAGTCATTTATCACCTGTCAACAGCCAATAAATGCTGTTTGTGGATCACCCCTTTAAAGTGCTTGTCCAGCATTTTGCGACTGATGCCCTATCCTCAGGCTGGCTGTCAATATCTGATGGGCGGGGTCTGACACCCTGCGATCGGCTGTTTCGGGATTGCTCCAGCATCGGATCTACACGGTTCAGTCCATTGTGCAGTGGATACAGCTGGTGACTGCAGCAGCTCCATTCTCTTCAGTGGGGGCAGCCCCGCAGTGATCAGCTCCAGCCACCATACATTGGACTGGGCTGTGTAGTTCTGGTGCCCAAGCTACCCCAAAATCACTGATAGGCGGGGGTGTCGGGCCCCTGATGATCACATAGTGACAGCCTAACCTGAGGAAAGGCCATTAATAGTAAAATGCTGGACAATCCCTTCTAGGTCATACAACACGGATAGTATGACACTTAGAAGTCATTAATTGAGGGGGTCCGACTTCTCTAATGCCAACCGAACCTGAAAACACAGACTATGGCGCTCAGTTGCCTCTTCACCAACTTCTCAAGAGGGGCAGGGTAGGAAAAGTAGCAAAGTCCATTGACCTCTGTCTCTTCTTTCATGGTACTGATTGCTTGGCACAATCAGTACCATCAAACCTATCTGCTTGCTTGGCCCAATCAATGAAATCTATCCTACGACCCCACAGGCCCAAAGATGTGTACCGGTGTCAGCTACTAGTAGGCCTTAGGTTCAGACGTGCCGATAGCAAGCACTGTATCCTCACGGCAAGTTCCGCCCCGGTTACTAACCTAATCCCACACATGCTAGAATAGGATTATAAGCACCAAGGTAACCGAGAGAACGATCTACCTTTAGTTTTCCACTCGATTCGCCTCTCACCGTTCTGCGCCCCACACCAGAACGAAAAAGATACGAGGCCCTCCGGCGCACTCTGATGACGTCACTTCCCGCTGCTGGCAGAGCACGGCACTGGCTAACGCCTGAGACTGACCGCTGCACAATCGAACCAACTGTGGTTCCGGCTGTCTCCGCTAGGTGGCGCGCGTGCACAGAAAAAAAAATCCTGGGAACAGTTTCTCGGCTTTTTACACCAGAACCACGTTGGTGGTGTTTTCTACCTTACTGCTCGGTCAGGACAGAAGCCGTCCTCCCTAAGGTCGGGTTCAGACGAGCCTGTTCACTGCGGAAAACATAATCCGTGTGGGAGAGATTTCCAGTACTGAACTCTGATCCTATGACAATAGGGTAGCTGCTTTCATAACCCAAAAAAGCAAACTTCCCAAGTGTCCCTCTTTTAGATCTGAAGTATAGATTTGCATTATTACATTTACAATATTGATCCAGAAAATGCTTGTCTGGTTCCTCTCTGCCTTGTATATTATTACATTATTAGTAGGGATGAGCGAATCGGCTTCGGATGAAACATCCGAAGTCGATTCGCATAAAACTTTGTTCTAATACTGTACGGAGCAGGAGCTCCGTACAGTATTAGAATGTATTGGCTCCGATGAGCCAAAGTTATTGCTTGCGAAGTATTGCAAGACTTTGCGTAATAACTTCATAAATTAATTTGTACTGTAAAAAAACATTTCCCGAACTCGGGTTCGGTTCTAAGGTACCACTTGGATCGAATGGCTTCACCTATCACTAATTATGAGAGGCGATTTGTTTTTTTGGGAAATTTCTATATTTAGACATTTTTTGTGCTATTGTGTAAAAGAAAACTATTGAAGTGTATAAATATGTAGGGAAATGGATTTTTCACACAATGGACCAAAGTTGTCCCTCTTTGGCCTTTGAAAAAGTTGTGGGGTATGTAAAAAGGACAACAGAGGGACATGACACTACTGTAGTGTACGGGAGCTGTAATTCCCGTCACTACAGAAGGGTCACTTGTGTGCGGTTGTTCCCCTCAGTTATGAGGAGGTTGGTGTAAAACATCTTCATGTAATGCAATGCTGTGTATTTCCCTGTTACTGTGATATTGCCATGTGCAGGCCTGCTAGGGATGTCATTCCAGCTCTTAGACACTAGAGGGAGCTAGGGAGCCCTAGTTTATATATAGGCCCAGTCAGGGGAAGAAAAGGCAGTCTAGCCCAGGCCATGTGCCTGTGAAAGTCTAGCTCAGGCCTTGAGCCTGTGAGCAGTCTAATCTAGTCTGAGCCTAAGGCTAAGTCTAGCGCAGGCCATGTGCCTGTGAAGACAAGGCCCAGGCCTTGTACCCGCTCAAGTCAGCCCAGGCCCTATAGCCTGAGAGGGTCCAGCCTAGGAAGATTCATTCCCTAGGAGGAGCAGTCCAGACCCTAGGACTAGTGGAGAAGTGTTGCCTCCTTAGTCAAGCTGCATGCAGGACAAGTATCCCTGGAGAGAGAGAACAGTTGCCTGAAGTGTATTGCTGCATTCAGAGTAAGATGAAAGCCCCGATCTTAGGAGGTCTGTCTTGAAGATAGCCTTTTGGGACTGTGATTAATAATCTGAACCACTTCTGTGACTGTATTGTAACGTGTGGAATATTCTGGAACTGTACCTAATGACTGTTCATCTATCTTCAACTACGTTCAGTAAAGTTATCCTGTTATTCAAATATAAGGATTCCTCAATTATTCCACCTGTCACTACACGGTGTGCCACCGTTCAATTGGCACTGGCGTCACGACATTCATCACCTGCCTGTTCCAGTGCTGACCCGATTGAAGACGACAGTCGGTCCCAGGTTAGTGGGTTGCCCTGCACTACAAAGCCCAGCATACCTAAAGCTACACTACTGACCCCCTGGGACACTGCATCGCTCTTTTTGGCGTCACGAACAGGATCGCATGCTTCTAGAGTGCAGAGAAGTGTGAACTGTGTGCTTTAACTATTCCACTACCGTATTGCAAAGACTGTGCCCTTTATTTCCAAGTCTGTGGATTACAATTGTGCCTGGGAGGAATCGGAGGCGCTGTGCTGTGTTGCGCTACCCCCAGAGAGAAAAATTGCCGCTTCAAAGTGGAGTTTTATGGACTTTTTGCCATCCTGCTTGCTGTCAGTGAATGGCTGCATCATGGCGCCCAAGATGGCCGCCGGCGCCGTTAGGCTTCTTCCTGCGCCATCACTGTCCTCAGTGGCGCGAAGATTTGGCGCCAAGACCCTCCAAGAGGGAGGAGAATACTGTCTGGAGATACCGCCTACCTTTGCGGATTATAATTAGTGTTGAGCGCGAATATTCGAATAGCAAATTTTTTTAGCGAATATCGGCACTTCGCTAATTCGCGAATATTTCGAATATAGCGCTATAAATTCGCTATTTCGAATATTCGTTTTTTTTTTTTTTATTAGTTAAATTTTTTTCTTTCCCACTTCCCAAAAGTAGTTCTTACCTGTCCTGAGGATTCCTGGCTTCCTGGCTGCTCGTCAGTGCCCGTTGCCCCTTCTGCCGACTTCCGTGCTCATGGAGCGTCCCCATCACCATGGGAACGTCTCCATATACTAAAATGTACTGTCGGATTTGAGGAATTACGTTAAAATCGCAATGCGATTAATTCAAGTTATATTAATCGCATTGCGATTTCAACTTAGCACTGCTATCTTACATAGGCTAGAATTAACAAATATGGAATATAGCACTAGCAGTGCTAAGTTGAAATCGCAATGCGATTACTTCAAGTTAAATTAATCGCATTGCGAATTCAACTTAGCACTGCTGCTATATTCCATATTCGTTAACTCGTTCATTCTAGCAAGCTGACCCATTATAAACCCAGCTCTAAGTTGAAATCGCAATGCGATTAATATAACTTGAATTAATCGCATTGCGATTTTAACGTAATTCCTCAAATCCGACAGTACATTTTAGTATATGGAGACGTTCCCATGGTGATGGGGACGCTCCATGAGCACGGAAGTTTATGGTTGGCTTGGTAGAATTAGCGAATAGCGAATATGACGAATGTATTCGTCATATTCCTCAAAACGAAGATAACAAAGTATTTTACATCTTCGTTTCAGCTACCCTATTCACTTCGCTAATTCTAGCAATCAAATAGGAAAGTTGACTGACTACAGCTTTGTTTAATTCGCTATGCGATTATATTACTTTGCCAAATTGCCACTTTTTTTTAAATAAATCAAATAATTATAATGATTATCAAGTATAATAATTATACTATATTTATTAAAAAAAGGTAGTAGTAACTTGAGTAATATTATCGCATATGATCCTAATACTATTCTCCATATTCGATAATATTATCGCATTGCGAACAAAAACTTAGTGCTATATTCTCCATATTCGATAAGACACATAATAGGAAAGTTGACTATAGAGACCAAGTTTTTATTCGCATATGCGATAATATTACTTTGCCACTTTTTTCTATATTCTTTCATTGCGAATACAAACTTAGCTGTCTATAGGCATCTTTCCTTGTGCATTTTTTCGTGTCATAGAATATTCCTGAATATTCTGAAAATATATAGCATTAGCATTATGTTGAATATAATGATATATATTTCTATTTTAGAATAGTCGTAATTTTTATTTTTTTATTTGATTTGGCCAGAGTGTGACCACACATGATTCCTTCCCGCTTTTTGACTGAGAGCGAATATGTAGAGTATAGCGTTATTCAGTGGCGTAATGAGAAAGGACTGGGCCCCACAGCAAATTTTTGAATGGGCCCTCCTACCCCCACAACTACCCCCACAAACTTCTACACAACCCACTCCTCCCATGCAACCCCCTCTCCTTTGGCTAGTCACGATCGCTCTCTGCGATGAGACCCGGAAGCTCCTCCGTCCATTTCGTACATTGTTTCTGTATATAATATCATTGTATAATACTGTTGAGAGGGCCCTGACAATACCTGGGTGGGCCCCTACTGAGTTTGGGCACCAAATCAGCCGCTTCCCCTATAGTTACGCCCCTGGCCAGAGGTGTAACTTGACCAGCATGCACTTTCTATAACGCTGGGTTCACACCAGCGCGTCCCGCTCGCGCGTACGACGTGTGATCTTTACTTCTATTTTCGCATTGCGAAAATTAAAGTACTTCCTTGGGCGTAGAGTGTTTTACAGCTCTTTCAAGCGCGCTGTAAAGCGCTCAGGTGAGAACCATGCCCATAGGGAAACATGGTTTTTCACCTGTTGAGCGTTTTACAGCGCATTTCAACGCACTGTAAAACACCCAAGTGTGAACCCAGCGTAATACCAGTGTCTTCTTATGCGGCACAAGGGTCTTTGGGCCCCCTCAGGCTCCTGGGCCCGTTAGCAACTGCTACCTCTGCACCCCATATAGCTACGCCCTGGCGTTATTCATATATATACACTAACCTAAAGAATTATTAGGAACACCTGTTCTATTTCTCATTAATGCAATTATCTAGTCAACCAATCACATGGCAGTTGCTTCAATGCATTTAGGGGTGTGGTCCTGGTCCAGACAATCTCCTGAAATCAGAATGGGAAAGAAAGGTGATTTAAGCAATTTTGAGCGTGGCATGGTTGTTGGTGCCAGACGGGCCGGTCTGAGTATTTCACAATCTGCTCAGTTACTGGGATTTTCACGCACAACCATTTCTAGGGTTTACAAAGAATGGTGTGAAAAGGAAAAACATCCAGTATGCGGCAGTCCTGTGGGCGAAAATGCCTTGTTGATGCTAGAGGTCAGAGGAGAATGGGCCGACTGATTCAAGCTGATAGAAGAGCAACGTTGACTGAAATAGCCACTCGTTACAACCGAGGTATGCAGCAAAGCATTTGTGAAGCCACAACACACACAACCTTGAGGCGGATGGGCTACAACAGCAGAAGACCCCACCGGGTACCACTCATCTCCACTACAAATAGGAAAAAGAGGCTACAATTTGCACAAGCTCACCAAAATTGGACTGTTGAAGACTGGAAGAATGTTGCCTGGCCTGATGAGTCTCGATTTCTGTTGAGACATTCAAATCGTAGAGTCCGAATTTGGCGTAAATAGAACGAGATCATGTATCCATCATGCCTTGTTACCACTGTGCAGGCTGGTGGTGGTGGTGTAATGGTGTGGGGGATGTTTTCTGGGCACACTTTAGGCCTCTTAGTGCCAATTAGCCATAGTTTAAATGCCACGGGCTACCTGAGCATTGCTTCTGACCATGTCCATCCCTTCATGACCACCATGTACCCATCCTCTGATGGCCAGCAGGATAATGAACATGTCACAAAGCTCGATTCATTTCAAATTGGTTTCTTGAACATGACAATGAGTTCACTGTACTAAAATGGCCCCCACAGTCACCAGATCTCAACCCAATAGAGCATCTTTGGGATGTGGTGGAACGGGAGCTTCATGCCCTGGATGTGCATCCCTCAAATCTCCATCAACTGCAAGATGCTATCCTATCAATATGGGCCAACATTTCTAAAGAATGCTATCAGCACCTTGTGGAATCAATGTCACATAGAATTAAGGCAGTTCCGAAGGCAAAGGGGGTCCAACACCGTATTAGTATGGTGTTCCTAATAATTCTTTAGGTGAGTGTATATATATATATATATATATATATATATATATATACACACATAGATATATACTGTATGTATGTAAAATAATGTATATATGTATGTATGCATCTGTGTATGTTCCACAAATACTCAAACATGCAACCATCGATTTCAACGATACTTGGTGTACACATCCCTTAGTACATGGAATCAATACTTGCGTGGGTCTCTGCTCTCTAGGACGTACCGTTTCAGCGCTATTCCCAAAAATGACATCCATTACAGTCAATACAAGGCTGGCAACTGCCATTTACACGGTCACATGTCAGCCACTAGAAGCTCGCGGGTCCTACTCCTGGACTGGTTACCATAACAACTGATCCAAGGTTTTGCCACTTTGCATGTCCTGAGACTCCTAAAATATTGAGTCAGATAATGCCACAACTACACTGCTACATGCATGGGGGCAGGGGCCACTATTAAACATATGGGCGCTGTTAAATGGGCGGTTACTATGGAGATCAAAAATAAAGGGACGGTCAGTGCGGGTGTGTATTTCTTGATCATACAACTCATTGATTTTTGGCTCTTAGCAGCCGCCCCGCCGATACCTCTCAGGGTGGCGAGGCAGTTGTGGCTCTAGTGGCACAATACTGTGCCACAGAGTCCTCTGGCCCGGCTCTGAGCAGAAGCAACTGCTGCTCTCCGCCTCCTGCAGGACCAACCCCCTGGAATCCTCCCTGCTCTTGTTAGACAGCGACTGTGAGTGGGACATCTTGGGGAAGGCAATGCAGGAAGCTTTTGGAGGTGATGGAGGAGGATGAGGGTGTACCACCGCTCTTCCAACCCATACATGATCAGCACCGCACACACGCTGGATTACGTCTAACAGCAGATGGTGTGGGCTTCATACTTCACCGTTAACAATACTTGCTTCTGTATGTCCTGACACTGCTGAGTTATGTGTGGGCCTTATACTACAGTGTTACCGTGTGCCTACTACTGTCTGTCCTGATCCAGATGAGTCTGACCCTAGACTGAAGAGGCCTTACAACTAAGTTATAAAATTACACCGTAACATAACATTAGAAAAACGAAAGCACAAGTTATAACGGTTAATAAACTATTTATAAATAACATTATAGAAAAAAATAAGTACAATAGGCCTCTATGGCAATTTTTTAGCCGGGCCAGCAGCTCCCTCATCTTGGCCATTTCACGGAGATGCCTCCTATCCATCTCCTGCATCTTTCGAAACAGCCGCCGCTGCTGCTTGGCCAACTCCTCCATCTCTCTCCTGTACTCCCGCTCCATCCTGGCCATTTGGCGGACACACTTGTTCACAACTGTAAAAATAAATAAATAAACAAACAATTACTGCAATTCAGGTTACAAGACAATTAGTGCTTAGTGTGGAGTATGAGTTTAAAAACCGCCTATTTAAATCTTAACTCAGTAGCTATAGATTTTTATGTTACTAATATTTTGGTTTACTTTGTGAGAGTTCGGGTATGGCATAATGTTATTTGGTTTGTTAATACTTTTTGGTAGTTTACAGAGTTTGGTTGCAATTTTATATTTTTCTATTACTGTAGTTTCTGTTTTCCCCTCATTGTTGGCATTTTAACCACTTAACGGCCAGCCCACAATAGTACGTCATAGTGGGACATGACTTGATGCACAGGGACAGTGGCGCACCCAAGGGGTGGTCCAACAGGTCTGGACCCCCTAGAACCATTAAATTGTTTTTGTTTTTTTATCCTCCAGGGCCGCTATCGACCGCCGTAGGCGCTACAGCCCTGGTTCTAATTAGGCTGCAGCGGGCACGGGAGCGCATCGTTCACTGCCCCGCCGCCTATCACCACTATAGGCTTCAGGCCTGTTTGCTGGTAGAAGCCCAGCAAATAAATGGATGGCAGTATGGGGCAAATTAATTAATATGGGGCATCTGGTGGCACTATAGGAACATTATTTGGGGGCATTAATGGGCAGTGGAGAACTATGGGGTCATTTACTGGGGCACTATATAGGGGTATTTTATACTGGCATACATTATGGGGACATTAGCTGAACTGTGGGCACTAAGCAGGGTTATTTGATTTATTGTTATATTATAAGGAAAAGTATTACTACTACATTATGGTGAGCTTTACTACTGCTACTGGGGGCTGAAGGGAGCATGATTACTAGGATCTGGGGAGGGAGGAGAGCGGAGGAGCTCTCTGTACCCCCACCCGGACCTACACTCCCGTTAAAATCGCGCAGCTTCTCCTCCTCCACTCCTCTTTTAACATGAGGGGGACAGTGTGAGTGTAAGTACAGGAGCTTTATGTCGGGGCCCTGAATACTGAGTAAAGTGCGTCTATGTAGGATGAGGGTAAGACTCTTACCTTCATCCTCAACAATATAATTTCAGCTGTACATTGTTTGTTGGGAGTGGCCTATAATATGTAGGAGGGGCTGATAACAATTGCCGTAGCTTTTTTTATTCCGACCCCACTATATAAAATTCCTGGGTGCTCCCTTAACAGGGACGATACTATTGCAGACCAACAAAAACCGTCCCCCAGGCATAATCGCTTTGGAAATGAGGTGCAAAACCTGCTTAGCTAAACGGGCAGCCATGTTAACTAAGGTCTGCTATTGTTCAGGGATCGTGTGATATTTTTGAATATGTTTTGTGTACCGATTTATATTGGTGTGTGCACATATTTACCCTCCTGGTGAGGCGTGTATACGACCTCTTCCTCCTCCTCTTCAGGATGTGGGGGCGATTCTGGTGGCTGGGACGGTCCAGCCTCCTCCTCAACCTCGACCTCCACAATATTGAGGTCAGCACTCGCCTCCTCCATTGTCACCACTTCCGGTGGTGGATGGGCCGCTGTGAGGGTGGAGGGTCCTGGCTGTTCCTCCGTCTCCTCCTCCTCCGTGGACACCTCAATGTCCTCCGCTTTTCTTTTGCGGTGGCGGACAGAGGGACGGTTTTACCTGTAATAATCACAAATTGTTAAAAATGTAAACAAACAACTCAAGAATCATAAAAATGTAAAAGATCCATACATTTCTATATGGAGGCATCTGCAATCCAATGGTTGATTTGCCTCATTTTGTAGGGAACTGACATTCTTAAAACCTGTGTTACAGATGGTACAACCGGCCTAAGTTACCAATAACGCGCATGTGCCAAGGTCAGCGCTAATCGTGGCCGTGCAGGAGTTGATGTGCCAGTATCTGTGATATATGCGGGAGAATGCAGCCTGTGTCCGTACATCAGTAACGGCCGTACCCCTGCCGCTGAATTAAGGTCATGCGCCCGCCTGATCATAGCGATGTACATGTAGGGTGCTGGGCATTAAGTGACGTTCTGTTGCACCGTACATGTACTGGGGGCTGGAAGGGATGAAATACGGATGTAGTAGAGTTAACACACATGCTTTATGAGCCATGTTATGTAAACTAGATGCGTTTAGCTTTTGTTTTACAATGGCTTTTGTTTATAGATAACGCGATGAGTTATGAAATTCCTATTAAGAGTTTGTGTGTTAACACTGTTAACCCAGCTCCATCTGTACGGATTAGAGCATCACTGACTAGATACATTACATAGAGGTGTAGAGAGATATATAAAAGTCATGTAAGCAATGTACCTGGGCACAGTACAGCACTCCGCTCTCTGATGCGCTCTGGGTGGTGCCTCTTGAGGTCGCACCACTTTTTTGGATGGCCTCCTTAACTGGCATGTGGCCAAACCTCTCCTCCATCTCCTTCTGGAGGGAGAGGATTATGGCGGTCTTCTCCGCATGCTTGCGGGTCAGGCCGTAACCCTTCTCCAACATTGTCTGCAGGATAAAGATGCAAACATATAATCAACATTTTTAGTATACTATTTTTAATTTTTTTAAATTTACTTCTAAGATCTGTTTGCACTGGGATTGTATGTGTATGGGGTCTACACAACAAGTAATATATTGCTTTAGGAAACCAAAAAGAAAAAAAAAGAAGGAAGGAAAGAAGGAAAAAAAAAAAAAAAAAAATCGTATCCTGGTAAATATTCGAATACTCGAATATTTTACAACAGTAGATCTACACATAAATATTTTTCTGTAGATAAAGTGTTAAAAAATAATGTTCAGAATCAGATATGCGTGCAATATGTAATACAATCATGTGATGTAATAAACATTAAACATGTTACTATACTTACATTGATTATATAATCTTCCTCCTCTTCGGTAAGCGAATTTCGCCCCATCTCGATCCGATCTCGATTCGATTTTTCACAAGTCAGCACCAGTCGCGAAACCGAAAGTAAAACGTCACGTGACACGATTGTCACATGATCGCGTGCATACGCGATTATTCCTTGATGATTCGTCAATTCGTGGTAAGTATTGTAATTTATTTTTAAACTTTGAACACAGCTCTAGGTTGGAATCGCAATGCGAAAATATTTAATTGCATTGCGCTTCTAACTTAGAGTGAACTTTCCTATTCGATTTAACGAATATGGAGAATATAGGGCTATATTCGTCATCTTCGTTAATTCTAGATAACTTATCGCATATCGAATTTAATGCGATAATATTACTTAGCCTTTTTAACTAGAATAATGCTATTCTATTTATTTAAAAAAGGGCAAAGTAATATTATCGTATAGCGAATCTAATGCGATAATATTACTTTGCCTTTTAAAAAAATAAATAGAATAGTATTATTCTATTTAAAAAAAAAGGCAATGTAATATTATCGCATAAGCGAATTACCTGCCGTTTATTTAGTCCACTGCTAAAATTAGCGAAGTCGACGAATATGGAGCTAAAACGAAGATGGAGATTATTTCGTTATCTTCGTTTTGAGGAAAATGACGAATACATTCGTCATATTCATCATCTTCGCTAATTCTAGATATCAAACCAATATCGGCAAGTTGCCTTGTTAAAAAAATAAAGAATCGCAATACGATTATTTAAATCGCAGAATAATCGCGATAACTAGAATAATAACGAATATTCGATTTCGACGAATATGAGACGAATATTCTAGCGAATATTCGCAATTTCGTCGAAATCGAATATGGCACCTCCCGCTCATCACTAATTATAATATGGAAGCCGCCTGCCATATACTGGGAATACCTAGGGGCGTGCCAGCATTCCTCTGTATCAACTTGCAGGATAACAGGCAGAACTGGGTGGACAGATGTCTTTTTCAGCCTTATGAACTATGTTACTATGTCAGAAAAATAACATTAATCTGTAAGATAAAAGATTGTCTTATTCACCAAATTTAGCGCCTACGTGTGATATTTAACCTTGCTGCCTCCAGAGATTGCTATTGACCAGTAATTACATACTGTACATTACTGGTTATAGGGACCTCATACAGTCCTGGCTACAGGAACCCCATATGGTGCTGGTTACAGGGCCCCAGACACAATGAGGTGAGACCATTGCCTCAGGCGGCACCACCTAGGCATAAGTATGGGTGGCAGCAAGGCCTTGGACAATGACCGCTTCTATTGTGCTCGTCTTCTATATTGAAATGTATCGGCGCCCTCGGGTCTAGTGCCTGTAGCCTATTAGAGGGCAGTGCGATGACATCATCATCACACTGCCTGAACCGGGCTTGCATATAGCTGCAGACATGAGGAGGCCTGTGTCCCTGCACCACATTGGTAAGTATTTCATGCTGTTGGCCCACTGTCATTATTAAAACTTGGGGAGCACTATGGGGACATTGATTCTACCGGAGGCATTAAAAGGGACATTTGTACTGGTACACATTATGGGGGGGGTACTAGGGGACATTGGTTCTCCTTGAGTCACTAAAATATTTTTATTAGTATTTTTGTACTGACACACTTTATAAGGGGGTATTTTCCATTTTATCCCCCCACGACGGCATACCATGAGAGATGATCTCCTTCAACCAGGTAGGGACAGGAAGCTTAAAAGTAGGCCCTCCTCCATCTCCCTTCAGTGTCTTCCTGTCCCTCCAGGTGGGGAGAGCCATCTCTCATGGCATTTGCTATGGGACCACTCAGGAGGCAGTGCAGGGTGGAGGTGAAGCAGAAGAAAATCTGCCCACATGCATGGAGGCAGACGGCAGCCCCAACCCCTATCTTGGGTACCTGGTGCTGCAGGAGCGGTGCTTCTGACCCAGCATCTGTCCTTTCATTCCTGCAGGCGCGGCAGAAAGGCCCACTTTTTTGGATGGCCTCCTTAACTGGCATGTGGCCAAACCTCTCCTCCATCTCCTTCTGGAGGGAGAGGATTATGGCGGTCTTCTCCGCATGCTTGCGGGTCAGGCCGTAACCCTTCTCCAACATTGTCTGCAGGATAAAGATGCAAACATATAATCAACATTTTTAGTATACTATTTTTAATTTTTTTAAATTTACTTCTAAGATCTGTTTGCACTGGGATTGTATGTGTATGGGGTCTACACAACAAGTAATATATTGCTTTAGAGACCAAAAAGAAAAAAAGAAGGAAGGAAAGAAGTGGAAAATAAAAAAATAATAAAAATCAGTATCCTGGTAAATATTCGAATACTCGAATATTTTACAACAGTAGATCTACACATAAATATTTTTCTGTAGATAAAGTGTTAAAAAATAATGTTCAGAATCAGATATGCGTGCAATATGTAATACAATCATGTGATGTAATAAACATTAAACATGTTACTATACTTACATTGATTATATAATCTTCCTCCTCTTCGTAAACGAATTTCGCCCCATCTCGATCCGATCTCGATTCGATTTTTCACAAGTCATCACCAGTCGCAAACCGAAAGTAAAACGTCACGTGACACGATTGTCACATGATCGCGTGCATACGCGATTATTCCTTGTGATTCGCCAATTCGTGGTAAGTATTGTAATTTATTTTTAAACTTTGAACACAGCTCTAGGTTGGAATCGCAATGCGAAAATATTTAATTGCATTGCGCTTCTAACTTAGAGTGAACTTTCCTATTCGATTTAACGAATATGGAGAATATAGGGCTATATTCGTCATCTTCGTTAATTCTAGATAACTTATCGCATATCGAATTTAATGCGATAATATTACTTAGCCTTTTTTAACTAGAATAATGCTATTCTATTTATTTAAAAAGGGCAAAGTAATATTATCGTATAGTGAATCTAATGCGATAATATTACTTTGCCTTTTAAAAAATAAATAGAATAGTATTATTCTATTTAAAAAAAAAAGGCAATGTAATATTATCGCATAGCGAATTTACCTGCCGTTTATTTAGTCCACTGCTAAAATTAGCGAAGTCGACGAATATGGAGCTAAAACGAAGATGGAGATTATTTCGTTATCTTCGTTTTGAGGAAAATGACGAATACATTCGTCATATTCATCATCTTCGCTAATTCTAGATATGAAACCAATATCGGCAAGTTGCCTTGTTATAAAAAATAAAGAATCGCAATACGATTATTTAAATCGCAGAATAATCGCGATAACTAGAATAATAACGAATATTCGATTTCGACGAATATGAGACGAATATTCTAGCGAATATTCGCGAATTTCGTCGAAATCGAATATGGCACCTCCCGCTCATCACTAATTATAATATGGAAGCCGCCTGCCATATACTGGAATACCTAGGGGGCGTGCCAGCATTCCTCTGTATCAACTTGCAGGATAACAGGCAGAACTGGGTGGACAGATGTCTTTTTTCAGCCTTATGAACTATGTTACTATGTCAGAAAAATAACATTAATCTGTAAGATAAAAGATTGTCTTATTCACCAAATTTAGCGCCTACGTGTGATATTTAACCTTGCTGCCTCCAAGAGATTGCTATTGACCAGTAATTACATACTGTACATTACTGGTTATAGGACCTTCATACAGTCCTGGCTACAGGAACCCCATATGGTGCTGGTTACAGGGCCCCAGACACAATGAGGTGAGACCATTGCCTCAGGCGGCACCACCTAGGCATAAGTATGGGTGGCAGCAAGGCCTTGGACAATGACCGCTTCTATTGTGCTCGTCTCTATATTGAAATGTATCGGCGTCCTCGGGTCTAGTGCCTGTAGCCTATTAGAGGGCAGTGCGATGACATCATCATCACACTGCCTGAACCGGGCTGCATATAGCTGCAGACATGAGGAGGCCTGTGTCCTGCACCACATTGGTAAGTATTTCATGCTGTTGGCCCACTGTCATTATTAAAACTTGGGGGAGCACTATGGGGACATTGATTCTACCGGAGGCATTAAAAAGGGACATTTTGTACTGGTACACATTATGGGGGGGGGGGGGGTACTAGGGGGACATTGGTTCTCCTTGGGTCACTAAAATATTTTTATTAGTATTTTTGTACTGACACACTTTATAAGGGGGTATTTTCCATTTTATCCCCCACGACGGCATACCATGAGAGATGACTCTCCTTCAACCAGGTAGGGACAGGAAGCTTAAAAGTAGGCCCTCCTCCATCTCCCCTTCAGTGTCTTCCTGTCCCTCCAGGTGGGGAGAGGCCATCTCTCATGGCATTTGCTATGGGACCACTCAGGGGAGGCAGTGCAGGGTGGAGGTGAAGCAAGAAGAAAATCTGCCCACATGCATGGAGGCAGACGGCAGCCCCAACCCCTATCTTGGGTACCTGGTGCTGCAGGAGCGGTGCTTCTGACCCAGCATCTGTCCTTTCATTCCTGCAGGCGCGGCAGAAAGGCCCATGCAGCACCGGACACTCAGGGGGTCCCTCCGGTAGCGATACAAAGCTCTCTCTGCCATCCATTACGTTGGCTCTGGCAGGGATCTGCGGGAAAAGCACAGAGGCCGTGCATGCCTGGCGTGGGGTCGGAGCTAAAAGTTTGAATAAGCGCTCCAGGCTTAGAAGGAAGCCCAGCTGATCTGAGGCCTGTAAGTAGAGGGGTATATATTCTGCCGATACTTCATCTCCCGGCAAACGTTAGAATGACTGATCTGGGAGCTCATAAGTCTAAGACAGCTGCTAAAATAAGGAAATGTGCAGTATGTTCTTCCAAATTATCAGAATCTTCCTTAAAGGGAACCTGTCACCAGGAAATTCACTGATAAAGCAGGCATGCTGCCTTGTAGGCCTCACCCTGCTGAATATAATGATACCTGTCACTTGGTGATCCGTGGCTTTATTGTGGAGAAAAAGTACTTTTAATCCATATGCTAATGAGCTGATTTGAGTCCAGTAGTTGATAGGAGTCCAGTGTTTTTTCTATTCAGAGCTGTAGCCACTCCCCTATTCACTTCTTCAGATGTAAAAGGGGCGTGGTTTATTACATCATTCATTTTAATAATTGTTTATGAAACCTTTTTATAACTCCATGAACAAACGAGCCCTTATTATAATTACTAACTTCAATAGTATATTCCTCCCCCCTTTTTTTTACCTCAGTAATATAATACCTTAGCATTCCCGCGTTATTCATTTTCCCGCCAATTATTAAAATGAGTGAATGATGTAATAAACCACACCCCTTTTACATCTGAAGAAGTGAATAGGGGAGTGGCTACAGCTATGAATAGAAAAAACGCTGGACTCCTATCAACTACTGGACTCAAATCAGCTCATTAGCATATGGAGTAAAAGTACTTTTTCTCCACAATAAAGCAACAGATCACCAAGTGACAGGTATCATTATATTCAGCAGGGTGAGGCCTACAAGGCAGCATGCCTGCTTTATCAGTGAATTTCCTGGTGACAGGTTCCCTTTAAGTAGATTCTGTTCTAGGTGTACTCTAAAGGCATTCCGTCATAGAATTGCATTATGGTCCGTGGTAACGCAGTTCAGCATATACCCAAACTCCAAACTATGAAGTTCGCTCATCCCTAGTGATTACTATCAGCTTCTTCCTATCTATAGAGTGCATGCTCTTTCTGGCAATTAAAGGGCCAGCGTCTGCAGCCTAATTATGTATATAGTGGCATCCATTCACCATAGAGTTCCAGCATGAATAGAAAAACGTTGTGTGCTATGCTTTTGTATCCCTTTTTGCCCCCAACGTATACGTTAAACAGATGGGAAAAACGTGATAGGAACCTAAGCTTAGCCTGATCCATCAGTGCTCCACACCAGTGTATCTGACCCCTGTGGGTCACCTGCCAACTACACAGAGACTACTTCAGGAGGTAGCAGCCTGGTGGCTTCACTGCCGTGAACTCCAGATCCCTGTACAGTGATTAAACAGTGACTGCCAGGATAACCCAAAGTCAAACCTGTTGGTTGGCGCAGCGGTTCCACACCCCCTGCTGTAACCACCATGGTTTTTCAGAGTAGTCAAGCTCTACTGGTTCAGACTGAAATAATTATGAAAGTAAAGGCTACAAACATAGTAAATGAAGGCCATGCTACCATCACTCCTCTCTACCCTGGACCTGTAGGGGTTTTGAGTCTGCAGCCAGTGGTTTAGATCTGGGGTCATTCTGTCCGAGGAGAAGTACAAATTAAAAAAAATACTGAACAGATTATTTTTCATGTTTATTCAAACTGAAAGGATTGCATCAAACGTGAAGATTCACAATTATTTTACAAGGCAACGTCTCCAAGGGGAAGATGCTGTTCGGTCAGGTGGAATAAAATTAGTAACACAATTTATACATTTAAAATAAAATTCTAACATGAACAAGGAAAGAACAGGAGTCAGAAGACTGAGAAAAAAACCATAAGAGAAGATGAACATGAAATTAAAGGGGTTGTCCAGGATTATCATCCCCCATCCCCTCCCAGCGGGACCTGTGCAAAGAGCTAGGCTTACATGATCCCAACCACTTATGGCACCCAGCTTGTCTTCACTGGACCGCCACAGTGGCCGAATGGAAACAGTTAAAAAAAAATATAGATATTAATAATAATCCTGGACAAATCCTTTAAAGTCATAGTTGGGAGGCAAAGAATCTGAACACAGTACTAAAAACTACTAAAACAAAGACTTGTGCCCCAAGGCAAAACAAAGTCAAGGCATGGTAGAATGGGGGATTACCTCTACCTCAATGTTTCCCTCTGAAAGAAAAAGTTGCAAATGACCTCACAAAAAATTCCACATGGTCGGATTTTAGGCTACTTTCACACTCGCGTTTTGGCTTTCCGTTTGTGAGCTCCGTTCAGGGCTCTCAAAAGCGGTCCGAAACTGATCAGTTTTTCCCTAATGCATTCTGAATGGAAAAGGATCCACTCAGAACGCATCTATTCAGTCTCCATTCCGCTCTGGAGATGGACACCAAAACGCTGCCTGCAGCGTCCATCTGATGAAACTGAGCCAAATGGATCGGTCCTGGCACGCAATGTAAGTCAATGGGGACGGATCCATCCTCCATTGACTTTCAATGGTGTTCAAGATGGATCCGTCTTGGCTATGTTAAAGATAATACAAACGGATCCGTTCTGAACGGATGAAGACGATTGTATTATCTGAACGGATCCGTCCAAAACGCGAGTGTGAAAGTAGCCTTAATCGTCAGTTACTTGCATAGTGTTTCCCATAGGAAAACACTGAGATCATATGACGGTAATCTCGTGCCTAACAGTGAAGCTCAGTTGTAGGACTGTGATTTGGTGTGGATTCTCTTTGGCGGTCAGCCACGCTGGGAGTTGTAGTTTCAGCAGCTGGAGACTACTTTATTTTACAAATGAACTGCTATTTATATCATTCCCTAAAACTCTTTAAAATGGCTCCAAGCCGGAACATCACATAAATTTTACAGTTATAGACCTGTTTTTAGGCTCTGTTGATGAAAACTGGCCTTGTTGCTCATTTGATAAATGAGACCCTACGACTAAGGGCTCATTCACATGAGCGACGTCCTTGTCCTGTCAGGGTGTAGAATGGAAAATCGCACCATGTCCTCTTTGGGTCTAACTTTCACACAAAACTCGTCCATTCAAATGAATGGCTACATGAGAAAAATGGATAGCACATAGACGCTGCGTGTGGCCCTAGGCTCCGTCCATACACTGCATGTGTTCAGAGCATTATGAGTCAGTAACTGTATGAATCCTTTACCTACCACAGTGTCTTGGCTTCTGCTATAAGGAGGCTATGACACTAGTCCGAACAGAGCCTTATCGCCATGCCTACAAATATTGCCCTATTTTTGGTTTACTTTTTAACATGTATGCAAAAAAAATAAAATAAAAAAAATATAGAATTATTTTCATGAGGATAATAATTATAGTTATACTGTAGACTAATGTAGCATTTATGATCTATTGCCAAGGAATACCTTGGAGCATTAATATAATGGCTGGGAAAATAATACTTTTATAGCCAATGCAGATTTATTTTCATCAGCCATATTGTAGAAATGAGCAGCTCGTTCATGGCCTATAAATGGTATTCCCATCGGGGACATTTATGGCCTATCAATAGGCTACGATACATGTGGGTCCCGCTCCTATCTTCATGGCCTTCTCCATTCACTGCTACTGCACTTCTGAAAATAGCTGAGCACTGGCTCCTATCAGGCATTTCTAGCATATCCTATCAATCCGCCATAAATGTTCCAGATGAAAATACCCCTTTAACATCATATTAATATTCTTTATATAACGCCAAAACAGCTTACAATTCAAAGGGAACGTCAGCAATCAGAATATGGCCTTTCATGTGTAACTCACAGATGAGTGTTGTTCATGGTCTCCACAGACAGCACATGTATCCATTGACTTTCACACATCAGTGATTTTCCAAGGACCATGGTGGGCCCACAGATACATGCCCTATTTTTGTCAGTGATCCCTCACGCACATGTCTATGGTTCAGTGAAAACAATGGGAACAAGACAGATGCTATCCGTGTTTGTCGATGGTTTACATCATGGATGCTCAACATGCGGCCCCCCAGCTGCTGTAAAACTTCAACTCCCACCATGCTCTGCTGTAGGCTGATAGCTCTAGGCTGTCTGGGCATGCTGGGAGTTGAAGTTTGGCAACAGCTGGAGGGCCGCAGGTTGAGCATCCCTGGTTTACATGGATCGCTTCTAGGAGATGCTCTGGAAATTTTCAGCCTAGCAGGGTTTGTGGAATACGGATGAAAAAAAGGACGAGACACAGACCAAAAATTGATTCTTCACGGATGAACCCCTGACCGTCTTGTCTCGGATACAGACGTGTGAGAGGCCTAAGGCATCTAAAGCTGTAGTGCAGTGATCAGTAGTATCCTATAGAAAACACACACAATACAGTCCTCCACCTCTCCTCAATGAAGTCACCAACATGGGGTGATAAACACACGACATTACAACCCAGCTAGGTCACAGCAGGAAAATAGACAAGAATGGACAAGAATAGGATATGTTCTATCTTTTTTGCGGGGCCGTGGAACAGACATACAGACAGCACACGGTGTGCTGTCCGCATCTTTTAAGGCCCAATTGAAATAAATGTTTGCCGCTAGCAGACTGTGGTGACACAGCACAATCTGCCGCCAACGAAAGATCATTTTTAAATCTGCTAAAAGATTCCAATTCCCCGATGATCGGGTAATCAGCGTCAGTATTACACTGCCAGTTCATCGCTAACAAGCATTCATATGAACACTCATTAGCAATGATCTCAAGGATCATCTGCCAGTCTAATATAAGCTTTAGACCATGTTCACATGGTGGATTTTCCAGGTGAAATTTGGTGTGTTTACTGCGGCAAAATCCATGTGATATTCACTCTCAGTCTTTCTTCTATTGTTTTCAATAGGAAACCCACGCCATAGTTCATATAGAGATCTTTTTTCCGCCCGTAGATTGAAAATATGCATTGCCAAAAAAGCAACATGTTCATTGTTGGTGCATTTTCCACCAAGAAACTCCCAAGGAATGCAAAAATATTCAGATGAATGAGGATCTCCAGTCCATCTGAACCTACAACTGATGTCCACGGTAACCGAACAGATCAGAGCTCTCATAATCATTATCAGGAACCCGATGAGGCTCCTAAGCTCCCTCTAGTGGTGGCAGCAGACAGCTAGAAATATGTAAATTAATTAAACGGGGGGAATTTACTAATGTTCTACGGCACTTTCCTGGGGGAGAAAAGCTGCAAACATTGTCGCAAGTCCCATTTTGCAATAAAATTTGTGATTTTTCTCCCTTTTTTGATGCACTTACCACTTTTCTTAAAAGGGGAGAGGTTGGAAGTGGAACCTCCGCCACCAGACACATTTACCAATAAATGGCGCACACTACACCAGCTCCTTGCTGCCGTTGATTTCTTTTACTGGATATACGATCAACACAAATTGTTTTACACCAATAGGACGTTAGAAAGCGGACAAGCCTAATAGCTCTGTGAAATGGTGAGAGTTGCGTTTGTTGCGAGCCTAGTGGGTGCACAAAGTAATTAAATACTAACCAGAATCAATACGTTTCAAGTAATGCCATTGTCTTTCTTACATGACGATAACGGCATTGGTCACAAATATAAATAGGATGCTGTACACACAATACACACAACCACAGCCCAGGAGGAAGAGGTTTTCTACAAAAGGCTTTGCCCACAGTTCATAAAAAATAGACTTCTGTACAATCCACAGGTATGAACGACATGACGTTATGGAGGCGGCGTTACAAATGTTGTTGCAAGTCCCTGTTCTTGCTGTCAGTTCTGTGATGTCATCCCGGGGCAGTCGTTGTCACACAGACAACAGTCACTGGATTCAGAAGAAAAAAAAAAAAGGGACGTTTCCTTTGATGAGCGACAGTAATTATGTCAAAGACTCCACATTGTTGTTACTGCCGCACAGAATCCACGCGGCACAATACGCACATGACATCACCTCTGATGCAGACATTTTGGTAGCAGAGGAGGATTTCATTTATATTCATGCTAATTAAGGTTGTCCAAGGAGATGCATGGAATCGGTCACCATGAAAAAAAACTACATTAATAGACGGAGGGGTGAAAAATCTAATTCCAAAAAAATGTCATAATCTCAGAACTCCCCACACATCAGAGAGCTGTGCACCAACTACTTCATACACATGAAGGCTGGGAGAAAGCCGCCGTCTGACAGAACCAAAGGATTGAGCATATTGAAATCAAACATGCCCGACCCTTCTCTCCACTAACTTCAAGGGAGTTTACAGAGGGCCCCATACACATTCGAAGGTCAGCCAGTCCCACCCTTATCAGCAGGTTTGGCCAACAGTCATCTAATCCGCATGGCAAGCTCACGACTGCATACTGCCCGCCCGTGCTCTATAATGAGGCATCTAAGGGCTCTTGCAGACGAGCGGATCTCCTGCGTGTTATCCGCAGCAAGAATGAGAGCCAAGCTGCGCGGTGGACATCAGAGGCACGAAGTAGTAACATGATAGATACTGCTCCGTGCCTCTCTGTAACCCTTTCACTACAAAATCACTGTGAGATAAAGTTGTCACAAAGGGTCACAGAGAGGCACGGAGCAGTATCTATCATGTTACTGCTTCGTGCCTCTGATGTCCACCGCATAGCTTGGCTCTCATTCTCGCTGCGGATAACACGCAGGAGATCTGCTCGTCTGCAAGAGCCCTAAGAGTCCGCTGTACTATTAGGCCTCATTCACACGTCAGCGTTCGGTCAGTGATTTGGAGCCCAAACCAGGTGTGGCTCAAAACACAGAACAGGCGCAGATCTTTTCCTTATGTCTGTGGAGGCTCCAATCCTGGTTTTGGAGCACAATCACTGATGGAAATCACTGACCAAACACTGATGTGGGAATGAGGCTTTACTCTGGGAGATGCATTAAATTACAGAGCACGGACCGTCCACCGGCTTACTGCGGGGGAGTGAAAGGGAGTCCAGAGATGAGATCTTTGGAGTCTGTCTCTCTTTATACTGGTTTATAGGAGTTTCTCATGATGACAGATTCTCTTTAAGGGCTCAAGCACATGACGGTATGTATTTTGCAGTCCACAAAATATACGGATAACGTCTGTGTGCATTCCGCATTTTGCGTAACGGAACTGCATGCCCATAATAGAACAGTCCTATCCTTGTCAGTTATGTGGACAATAATAGGACTTGTTCCATTTTTTTTTTTTTGCACAAATAGAACAACAGAATAAATTGCCACAAAAAAAACAACAACAAACGGAATGGACGTGGAAGCAAAATATGTTCATGTGCATGAGCTCTAAGGCCCACACGGGTGAGTTCAGTGTGAGAAACTTGCTGCGTGTGGCAGTGAGAGTTCCCATTCTGACAGGATCACACAGCGTTATAATGATTTATAAGGCTGTGTGCGGCCCTGTGAGACCTGTATCTACTACAATAGACTGCAGGTCTCACAGCCTTATAAATCACTATAATGCAGTATGATCCTGTCAGAGGAGCGGAGGTCAGAATGGGAACTCTCACTTCCACACGCAGCGAGTTTCTCGCATTGAACTTACTTGTCTGTGTCTGCCCTAAGGAGATCGTATGCAGACAGGTGTCACCTACTCGTAAGGCCAAGTACTGTATGACAGAAGCTTCAGGGTACAATACAATACAGTGTGTTACATGGAGTGCTTCCCAAGTTCCCAGCCATCAGAAGTGCTCAACATCTCAGACAAGAAAAATACGGCTTCATATGGCCTGCTTTCTAGGACACTGGATAAATCCTCATTAGCGGCTGAATAAATGAATACATCTTAATATTTGTTGATGTGCATTAAAGAGGACCTGTCGCCACTCCTGACATGCCTGATTTAATAGCTTCATGTATTCTCCATGTAATAATTCAGGAGCATCTATTCTTATGGCTCTATGTTGTGCTATTCCTTTATTATTCCTACTAGAAGTTATGAATAACTGGCAGTCTGCATTAAGGGTACAGAGGGGTGTTAACCAGTTGGACGTGTGTCCCAGTACAGTCTCACTATCCAGTCAGAGCTGCTATTGTCAGTTTGTGCAGGTACACCCCCCCCCCCCCCAAACTGCTAGCAATTCATACATAACTGCTAGCAGGAATAATAAAGGAATGGTACAACATACAGACATAAGAATATTAAAACAGGCATGTCAGGAGTGGTGAAAGGTCCTCTTTAAGAATGCAGTGTATGTCAAGATAAATATCCACTGATGCGTCCTGAAGAAGTATTGTGAATCCACCCTCTTGGATAATAAAGGCTGGCTCCGCAGTGTGAAAAATCAAAAATCGCCAGCATATACTGAGCTGTGGCGAAGGTGTTCGAACTGCAACATGTTAAATTATGCTATGGATTTGCACAGTAGATCTCATGTTTTACAATACAAAGGGTGAAATCTGCAGCAAATTAAAATATAACTCATTTAGCAGTAGATTTTTTCCAATGCGAATGACGTCCAGTATGGACGTGCTGCTAAAGTGCTTAAAAGGGGTTGTCTCATCATGGACAGTGGGGGCATATCGCTAGGATATGCCCCCATTTTCTTATAGGTGCGGGTCCCACACCTATATCGAGAACAGAGCACCGAAAGTGAAGCAGGGGGCACTGCGGTCCGGCCACCACCAAGCCAGATCCCCATAGAAGTGAATGGGAGCATACCGCGCATGCGCAGCCGCCCTCCATTCATTTTCTATGGGGCTGGCGAAAATGGCCGAGCGCTGGCTCAGCTATATCTGTCGGCCTCATGGAAATGAATGGGAGCAGCGGCCGTGCATGCGCAGTACGCTCCCATTCACTTCTATGGGGATCCGGCTTGGTGGTGGGCGGACCGGAGTCCTCCAGCCACCACCTTGCGGGGCTCCGTTCTCGATAAAGGTGCGGGTCCCAGCGGTGGGACCCACACCTATAAGAAAATGGGGGCATATCCTAGCAATATTCCTCCATTGTCCATGATGAGACAACCCCTTTAAAGCATTTACTTGCATGGGACAGCAACCTCTGGCACTCAAGCCTGACTACCACTTCCAGCATGCATTTTTGCTCAGAAGTGAATGGAGCATGCTGAGAGTTGTAGTTTCACAACAGTTGGGGCACTGGAGGCTGCTGATCCCTCTACAGGGATATCACAGGCTGGCTCTGCATTCTGCTTCTTCTCAGAGAGCCAGCCTTTATTATCCAATTAGGTGGATTATAAAAATCAATCACTTATCGCAAGCATTAGTAACGGATTTTGATCATTTATCAGGACTAAGTAATATTTCTAATGTAGATACTCTCAGCAATGTAGTAGAAGACAGAAGAGCCAGCATGTGTATACTAGGTGCTCGCACATTGGAGTATATTCTACGGGGTCACCATGTTGCAACGTGTAAGCACCCAATATGCACTTTTTGCTATCATTTTTTATTACTTTAGTGCATCTAAAACACTTTGAAAAACATCCTACCCTTGTGTCTCCTATCTACAGGACCTGAGCAGTTAGAACAGTGTGACATATAACAGCAGGGTCAGTCAAGAAGCGAGGTTTGAAGTCACATAGTTCTACATAAGAGCTGTATGCACAAAACAGTAGGATATTTTTTAAGATTAATTACAAAGTGGCTTCTTTTTTCCCCCCTTTTATAGATACACCGCTGCAATAAAAAAATGTTGCAAGAGTGAACACAGCCTATAACTTGGATATTCCCTAAGACCCTTTCATTTCTTTTAACGTCAGTATAAGTTTTAATATCAATATAACAACACTATTAGACCAAGAAAAAAACGGATTTGAGCAATAAAAAACCCATTGATTTCTGGAAAAAAACAATCTAAAGCAGGCATAAGCCATATTGCCTGGTCCCTGGGAACTTCAGCTAGCTTTGCATTGTTGCTTGCTTTAGTGGTAGGTCCCGTATTGAGGCCACTGGGCTTGAAGGTCATTTCCCCCTCTGGTATGGCTTCACGTTTGCCATTCAATGGTCATTTGAATTAGGAATTATAATGTGATATAATGTAGAGAAATTCATGATCTCAGATCCTATGTTTTGCATGGGCAGGTGATTTGCCAACAGTGCCACATACATAACTCCAATTTTTGTGCCGCGAGGCAAGTTCCTGGAAGAATTTGGCATACGATCAAGTAACATTTGTATTGAATTTCTACACCCAAATCCAGTACTGAACGGTCTCTATGAAAGCCCTCCAAATCACTGTCCCCGGGTGGCCTTGTTGATCTAATGATGGCCGCCCTATAGCAGCGGAAGAATGTCAATGGCAGAAGAGAAATGGACCCATTTTATTTCTCATGTGATTTCTGCTCCAGTCCTATTAGTGGTTCAGAGTCCTCAGTGTTGGGTTGGGTCAGCATTCGAAATGATTCTCGTTGATGCTGCCTCGCTTTATTGTAGAGCAGGACACCAATGATCACAAACACAGTTCCAATGGCAGAAAGGCTGGTGATTTTATTCCCAAAAATGATAATACTGAGCCAAATAGAAAGTGCATGTTTCACAGTGCTGGCAACGCTGAAACGACACAAAGGACAACATAGCGTTAATTTTCATTTCATCAGACTTTTATAGCAATGAGCAGATCAACTGAGGGTGCAGTGGTTTGTTTGTTAACGTTATTAGAAATTATTATTTTTTAAATCAGATTACTTTTTATTGCAATAAAAATTGTCACATGAACAATCACAAGGAGTACGTTGTTTTTTGTACAGTTAGGAAGGCCACAATATAATAACTTTATTAGAATTTTAAGATGTCTTTAAAGATCATCTGTCAGCAGTTTTACCTATGACACTGTCTGACCTGTTACTTGTGCACTTGGCATCTGAAGGCATCCGTGTTGGTCCCATGTTCATATGTGCCCGCATTGCTGAGAAAAATGATGTTATAATATATGCAAATGAGCCTCTAGGAGCAACGGGGGTGTTACCATTACACCTAGAGGCTCTGCTCTCTCTGCAGCTGCTGTAACCTCTGCACTTTGATTGACAGAGCCAGGCGTGATCACATTTAAAGCTGAGGCTTTAAGTGTAACGGTAACGCCCCCGATGCTCCTAGAGGCTCATTTATATTTTAAAACTTCAATTTTCTCAGCAATGCGGGCACATATGAACATGGGACCAACACAGATGCCTTCAGCTGCCAAGTGCACATGTAACAGGTCAGCCAGTGTCATAGATACAAATCTGCTGAGAGCTGCCCTTTAAAGAGGACCTTTCATCAATTTAAATTCACTGAAATAACAATCCTACCTAATAGTGCGGCATCCACTGATGTTCCCCCCTTTTTTTTTAAATCGACCCCCGAATTGATTAATAATAGCCCCGTTTCTTCTGCCGCCTCATATGCGAATGAGGTGGACTTTTGTATGGGGCTTTGCTGAAGATTTTGCTCTTGGCGTGTGTGCTAGTCTCCCCGGCTGAGAGCAGAATGCTGCGATTGGCTGCGCTCTCAGCCGGGGAGACTAGCACACACGCCCAGAGCAAAATCTTTAGCAACGCCCCATACAAAAGTCCACCTCATTCGCATATGAGGCGGCAGAAGAAACGGGGCTATTATTAATCAATTCGGGGGTCGATTTGAAAAAAAAAAAAAAAAAAGGGGGGGAACATCAGTGGATGCCGCATTAGGTAGGAGTGTTATTTCAGTGAATTTAAATTGATGAAAGGTCCTCTTTAAACTTCGTTCAGAGGCCTGATAAGACTCTCTTCACATAGGTTCTTTTCAGCAGGATTGTGTTGCTATCTTTCTCCTTATCCTCCTTGCTCTTCTTCCCTTCATGTGATTTTTGCCATTTCTCCTCTTGTTCTTTTTACCTTTTTGTGTTTTTGATATTTACACAAGCACACAGCTATAGAGCTCATATACTGGTTTTTTTTTTTTCTTTCTTTCTTGTAGCTGGAAACAGTCATGGCTATAATTCTGACCTTAAGGGCCCTTGCACACGACTGTATGCCCTCCGAGATATACGGTCCGTGAGCGGGCATTGATCGTGCGTACGGGAGCACACAGCATCATAGATTACAATGCTGCTGTGCACATCGGGCCACCCGCGGGCTATTGTCCCGCACTCATAAGATTGGCGCAGGTTGGGCCTCTCTAGCATAAAGAGAACTAGGCGTGCAATATAAAAACCCAATGATTGGCAGAGGAGTGAAAAGGAGTGCTGACATGTGTCACCTTATGTGGTGATAACTTGAAAACACTTTTACTTATCCAAGCCATTCTGAAATTGTTTTCTTGTCACATATTGTACTTTATGACAGTGGTAAAAGAGTCAAAATATTTCATTTTTATCTATAAAAAATACCAAATATTCTGCTGTTTTGGTAACCACTATTGTCAATCACATATCTGTTCATTATAAAGGCCATCTGTCAGCAGATCTGTCCCTTTGACACTGGCTGACCTGTTACATGTGCACTTGGCAGCTGAAGACATCTGTGTTGGTCCCAGGTTCATACGTGTCCACATTACTGAGAAAAATGATGTTTTAATATATGCAAATGAGCCTCTAGGAGCAACAGGGGCGTTGTCATTACTCCTAAAAGCTCAGCTCTCCCTGCAACTGCCACACCCTCTGCACTTTGATTCACAGGTCCAGGTTTGACGTTTTCACTGCCTGGCCCTGTCAATCCAAGTGGAGAAGGCGCAGCAGTTGCAGAGAGAGCGGAGCCTCTAGGTGTAATGGTAACGCCCCCGTTGCTCCTAGAGTCTAATTTGCATATAATAAAACAATTTTTCTCAGCGATGCGGGCACATATGAACATGGGACCAACACAGATGCCTTCAGCTGCCAAGCGCCAATGTAACAGGTCAGCCAGTGTCATAGGTACAACTCTGCTGACAGATGCCCTTTAATTGTCCAGCCTCTATTATCAGTTCACTTCTGCTTCTGTCATGTTCATAGGCATTTGCATAAAAACACACAATATATCCGATTCAATACCTGAATGTTACAGGTGATATCTTCCCCATCAGCGCATAGGCTGTGACGCTTTGTAAATGGAATAAGACTCCATCAATAAGAAGCAACACAATAACGTCCCAGTTGTAGCTGAATTTTCTCCCACTGTTCCCAATCAAAGGTGTGTCCTGTATTAAGCAGATACAGAGAAATGGTCACTGAATATTTAGTCTAACATTGTTTCTTCTGCAGTCTACTCAGTATCTAAAATCTAGAAAAAGGAATCATGGGTACAGACTCCACCTTTAAACATACATAAGGGGCAGCCAAAATCTTCTATAAGCAGAATGCGACAGAAGAGCAGCCAGGTATGATGACATTTCTGGCATAAAAGCCTGTTGCTGACCACTGAAGTACATAGGTTAGGGTCACGTTTGTGGCCCTCCAGTTCTTCTGTTCCGGTATAGGTTTCTATTACGCATTCTGCCAGACAAAATACCGCTGCCTGCTGAAGTTTTTTTGTCCAGTACCTCGACTGCAGATGTGAACTTAGTAGTGGGTAGAGGTAGTTGCAGATTTCCATATTCTTGTGTAACAATACCCAGGCTTGCAAAATAATGAGATGCTCATCACGGAGGAGAATTTTGCAATTACACTTATGGGTAACTGGGTTTCTTGGATAAATCTCCACGACAGGACCCCTGAGGTTGCCCCATCCTGATGGGACAAGAAAGAAAAACACCCACCTTCAGTGGTTTACCAAGGACCACTGAGGCAGAAGCTATGCAAATTATAATACTTAAACCTATAAAAAGGTATGGGGGAAACTATCGGTCGTGGAGACTTCCAGGAAACCCAATTACCGGTAAATGTAACTGCACCTTTTCCTAGTAGTCTCCACAACAGCACCCCTGAGATATACTGAAGAATAACATTTAGGGAGTATTATTATAATTTGCATAACTTCTGCCTCAGAGGTCCTTGGTAAATCACGGAAGGAGGATGGTGGGGAGGGGCTTTATAACCTCTCTCTACCCGTTTTTCCTGCCCCATCTGGGCGGGGTGATGTCACAGAGATAACTGGGGAAAATGAAGCAGGAAATAAGAGAGACAGACCACATTACATCATCACTCATAGCAATGCAATAGAGCGTATTCTGCGTATTAAAATGGTATGACGACACATACAGAACTCCAACAGAGGCCAAAAGGACACTCTTGACTTCTGTTGGATGAACAGGGCCCATGGCGATGTTCATAAACATAACACACGTTGTGAACATACCTTTATGACTGCTAAAATTTTGCAGTGGGCTCTATGGAAGCTATGTGCATATAAAAACCAACCTGTGTAACATTTTATAACACTATGACATGGCAGCTAGCACGGTAATCGTCACACAAACTAAATTCAATTCAGAGTATAAGGCCCCATGCACATGACAGCGTCCGTTTTTCAGTCTGCAAATTATGCTTGCAGTCCGAGTGCCACCCGCATTTTTTTGCGAACCCATTGACTCCAATCAGTCCAGACAGATTATTTATTTTCGTGGAACAAACATACGGATGCGAAAAGCACGTGGATGATCAGTGTGCTTTCCGCATCTCTATGTCCGTCCCACAAAAAGATAAAGCATATGATAGACTTGTCTCGAAAAAGCTGACCACGGTCGTGTGCATGAGGCCCAAGACTGTTCAGTAGTTTTTGTGTGTGTTCTCAGGTATTCATTACTCACCATCATGAAAATCCACGTTGGGATCAACAGCATCACAGCTGCGGCACTGGTGTAAAACTGGAGTTCAGGGGGTCTACAAAAAAAGTTGAAAAATCTCTGGCATTAGGCATGATCCTATCCTCCGCAGGAAAGAAGCACGGTGCTCTGTACATTCTGCCAATTGCTTCACGTGTAGCTGAATGAACGTCCCTTACTGCCACCGTTTTGCATTTTTAATAGGAATAAGCACTTATAATGTCTGTGAGCAGTCGCATAGCATCAGCCCATCTGTACGACAGGGCACTACCACATGGAGCAGAACATTTATCTTCCTGTATGTAATAATGTTTGCGCAAACAGTGCTGCCAGTCTGGTTTCCCTTCCCGACACATAACGTGCTGCTGCAGAACTTCTTATTTATTCAGACATTCGATACAATAAAAGCAGAAACTTTCTGGTAGAGAAACAAATGAGGGGAAAAAGGAAAAGAAAGAAACCTACAACATGCTACCTAAACGACAGAATTATGAAGGAGAGAACTTTACTTCTAGGATATCAGCCAATGTACCACCATTCCAGAGGCCTCTTCTGCATAGGAGCTGTGCAGGAGAGGCCGCAGGATCTGAGAGTTTGTCTCAGCGGCAGTACCATTGAGCTGTCACACCATTGGATGTAGACAGTGGGACACTGGAGGCACCCGTTTGTCATGTGGCTACCTTTAAAATCAATTTTATATTTTCTATGTAGAATTAATCTGAATTCTGCAGACTACTCCTGGTAACAATCAGCAAGTTTGATGTCAGTCACACCACGAACAGATTGCCAGTGCTCCCATTACATAGTGGGACAGTTTATTTTTCTATGCAAGATTACCATATGGTGAATGACAAAAACTGCTCTGCACAAATCACCTGAGCAAACTCCATGCAGACACTAGGGGATACCGAGAGAACGGCAAAGTTCTGCTTTTTCTTATAGAAACAAAGTCCCTGGGATCATTTACAGCTTTACAAGGAGGCATACGCCTTGTCATAGATTAGGCTCAAATTCGGCAGTCTGTGTGCCTGGAGTATCGTTTTTCACCAACATTTACTTCTGTTTCTAGGCGTGAGTGTTAGTAACTTTGCCAGGGGCGATGTTCCAGCCCCCGCCACTCCCAAAAATGCAGACACCCATGCAACAAAATATTGTTGCACGGACATTTAAAAAGTCACAAAAACAGGTCTTGCAACTTTTTTTTACGTCAAAAACTGGCGTAGGGATGTTTGTAAATGATCCCCAATATGTGAGCTGTGTTGTTAGCTGGTAAATCTACAGAATACGCAGAGTAGTGTTTGGACTCGTGATCGAGCAGCTATAATCATGCAGGATGCAATATACTTACGAAAATTTGTATTTATCTCCACTGAGGAGTTTCTTTGAGAAAACATTCTGCAAGCTGAAATGACACAAAGCATAATCGTCACACTAAACTATAAATGAGGAACATAGTGCATCCTGTAAAAACCATTGTGCTCAACCGACTAATCTCATTATGACCAATTCTGCTAAGGTATCTGAGGCACCTGTCGAACATATCTACAATGTATTGCAGGCAATGTACGCACAAATTTAGGGTGCTGCCAAAAGTCATAGCTGTGCTGCATAATCCTTGAGTGTGCAGGTAGCTTTTTGATGCAGTTTGTGTTGTATTTGGGGTGTACATAAAAAAACACCGGAAAAACGCATTACGTTTTTTCAACACCATACCTGTGTTCATGGTGCGTTTTATTCCAGCAAAGGTAAAAAAAAATAACAGTATTAAATTACTTTAATGTAACTCTACTTTTGCCGTGTGTTTGCTCTTTGTTGGGAGGAAATGGTGAGATCTGCTGCAAAATCACATCAAATCTGTAAGTAATATGTGTGGATTTTGGTGCGGGAATGGAATTTTACAGATTTTCTGCTCGTCTACCCACACCCGTGAGCAGGTAGCCTTAGGCCTCTTTCAGAAGAGCGACTGTTTCACTGTGTACTCGCAGCGAGAGCACCTGTCCTGACCTTCCAGCACTGCCGGGGTCACCTAGCATTATATTGATTTATGATGCTATGTAACCATTACAGTTCCGGAATGTATTTGATTACACTGACATAATACTGTCAGTGTTATCCACTGCATTCCAGAACTGTAAGGGTAACATAGCATCATAAATCAATATAATGCTAGGTGACCCCGGCAGTGCTGGGAGGTCAGGCCGGGTGCTACGCTGCGAGTCCACAGCAAGACAGTCGCCCGTCTGAAAGGGCCTTAGCGTCCGGCCACATGTCCAGGTTTCTTGATGCAGCTTTCAAAGCCAAAATCAGGAGTTGATCATAAAAGGAGAGAGAGGTTATGCCATGATGGATGTAAAAAATGAAAATCAGACATCATATAGTACATGACAATGCCTTCCGAACAAACCTATAACCAGCCTTGTACTACACATGGGTCCAGAGATCTCCACACTCATTGCTCTGCTAGATTGTCTTCAGCTTGGTATCTCAGTGGAAGTGTCCTTTCTACTGCAGCTCTTTCTGTAACTGCCGCAGCTTCTAACAAGGCATATGGCTGGTGGCAGATGAAGATTTAAAAGCCATGTATACCTTTGGGGACAATTTTTTTTATTATTGCATTGTACTTATTTTGAGCTAAAAATCATTTTTCAATTGGTCTTTATTAAAAATATGGAATTCTTTTCTCTGTACAGAGCTGAGATGCTCTACAAGCTGCCTGTGGATTTTCTGTCTTTTCCGTCATATGGGGAGCTGTCGGCTCCTTATCTTTGCTCTCTCACATTCTAAACACTCATTAAAGCTCAATCCTTATCTTATTATTAAAAATGAGGCTTAAATAAGTGTTTATGACCTCTAAGTAGTTTAGATATAAGGGTTATTAGATGACTGGCACAAAGTGAAAATGGGATGCACACAGCTAGAAAAACAGTTAACCCTTTGTGACAGACTGGAGCAATATTTTTTAATAAAGACCAATTGAAAATATGATCTTTAGCCAAAAACGAGTAAAATGCAATCAAACAAAAAATGCCTCCAAAGTGCACATAGCCTTCTAAACTGAGCATGTTCAACCAGCTCAATGAGACAGACAAAAAATAAGTAAAAGAACAAAGAGCAGGTGGCGCTATACAGATACATTTTATTGAATAGCTCACTGGCTATACTAAATTCGTAATTTCATGCAATTACAAAAGTATTCACATCCAGGTGCTGGTTTGAAAAATGTAGAATATTTTTGTGACAACCTCTAAGGACAGATACGACTTCTCTTCATTTTTAATTCACTCCTGGTCTTGGCTTCCAAAAGTCCATCAAGAAACCTGATTGTTGGGCCATACCCATAGGTGTTTATCCTTTGCACATGACTCATGTAAAGAGCTAATTAAAGACATTTTTGGTTAATAAGAGTTGACTATTATAACGAGATTTGGTCCCAATAATCCATGTGATGTCTTGTTGCATATGCAACACTTTCCCACGGGCTGTTTGTAATTAGTGCATTATTATATTCGTGGCGCCTGCTCTTCCTGAATTCATACGAGGCCAGTTCATGCAAGTAGAAGAGTCATTACAAAGTAGGGTTCCACCTAAAAGAGGTCACCTTACCGTGGTGCATGGGCATAAATGATTTTGAATTATATTTAAGTACCTCATATTCATTTATATAGTGAATACAGAATTAGTTCATATGTTCAGTGTTTGCGAAGTGCTGTTGCCGCTAGGGAAAAATTTGGCCTTGGGCTATAGTATGCCAAATGCTGTGTGGTTAAAGGAGTTGTCAAACTAAAAATATTCCAGAGTTTTCAAACCAACACCTGGACGTGAATACTTTTGTATAGCCACTGTATAGCCACTGAGTTATTCAATAAAAGGTATCTGTATAGCGCCACCTGCTCTGTGTTCTGTTTCTTATTTCTTTGTCCTGCTCACAGAGAAGGCCACACATGCTCAGTTTGATCCTTCAACTACCCCCGAGTCCTGAGCTGTGATAGGGAGAGAGCTGTAGCAAAATGGACACGGCTCCTGAGCTGCAGCAGAAAGGACACTCCCTTTGAGCTGTCAGCTTGATATAAATCTAGCAGAGCAATGAATGAGGAGATCTCTGGATCCATGTGAGGTGCAAGGCTACTGTCTTCTACTATATGATGTCTGATTTTAATTTTTTGCGTTAACCTTGGGATAACCCCTTTAACTGATGGCAGCACAACGTCATAGCTAATGATCTGACATCCAGAATGATGTACTGCTGACGCATGCATTGACTGTGCTATGAGGAACTTAGTCGACGGCAACAGTCTCAAAATGTAGCTACAAAACTTAATGACACCGTGTGTCTTACTTATAACTTCACAAGTCTACAGTGTTTTAAGTAGTCTAAGAAATGAGGCACAAATTGAATAAAACAGAACTTTTCTTAGGACACTACACTAATATCATATTTTCATAACTTGTAGTGAGATCTAGTGGAAATGGATGGAAAAGGAGAATGTGTGTGACACGACGTAATGGTGACGCAGCCTTCCCATCGCTTCCTTTAACCAAAGCACAAGTTCGCCTGTTAATGCCATGTGGCTATGCAATGCCGAAGGAGGCAACTCACAGTCATATGGACCAGAGGACCTCAAGCAACAAAAGTGGCAATGTGCAAATTAGCCCCAGCCTAACTAGCAAAAGGAGAGGGACAATATTAGCTTACCAGTCCATGATATTTGTGGATAATGCGGCAGAGAAGCCAAGCAGATTGAAACTGGCTTCATTTGCAGTACAGAGGGCGAGCCCTGCCATGACTGGTAGGAGGGACAGATTCACCATCATTCCTAAAAGAGACAGAAGTTATTGGAGACCCAAGTCCTCAGAAATCTCTTACACAAGCCATAGAGCAGTATAAAATTTTTCAAGAAATCTACAAATAGATATATACCCTGTATACACAATTATTTAAGACAGAAAACCTAGCTAAGTTACTGATTGCACTGTGAGGATCACCCTAGCGGTCCTCTGTCCTGGGCTCCCTTACACGCCATACGTTATGAAGAAGATTTTCCATAGCCAGATGTGGATCCACCAGGAACGAGATGTATAGAAGTCTTTCCTTTATATTTCTGAATACTTTTGAATCCACTTCTAGCTTTGGCTGAAAAACCTTCAGGAAAATCTGCCTCCAAAAATCTCTGTGAACCTACCCAAAGAGTGTGTCTGGGGACAGACAATGGTGGCTTATCATTAGGGTATGTCACCAGTGTCTGACTGGTGGGGGGTCAGAGTAGGCCGACGGCAAGACAGTAAATACTCACCAGTATACTCCCCTAGTATGAGTCTCGACATGATGACTGTAAATATGGGGGCAGAGCTTTTAACAGTTTCTGCAAAGGAGACCGCCACATTCTTCAAGCTGACCAGCCCCAGGACCACAGTGGAGAACCTGGAAGGATAAGGAAGGCTTATAGCTGAGATGCACAATGTCCAGCAAAGTAACGGATCTCATCAGACTGACCGAACTGTGAACCTACCCACAGACATCAGGTCACGGAATACTTTGAGCAAAGAACATAAAAATCTCATCATTTAAAAAAAAATATATGGTTGTCTTGATGAATCATGGGACCACCCACTTAAGGAGCACCTGCAGTGCAGTCTGATAGCAGCCTGTTATAGAGCAGGAGGAGCCGAGCAGAACGATATATAGTTTTATGGAAAAACATTCGGGAAAAATTTGTAATTTATAAATTTAGCTCTCTTCTTTTTCTACCTCCTGTGAACAGCTATTGGTACAGAGAGGAGGAGTTATCAGTTACTGACAGCACTGTATTAGTGTTCATACAGATAGCTGTCAGTCACTGATTACTCCTCCTCCCTGTACCGATAGGTCTTCACAGGAGGTGGAAAAAGAAGAGATAAAAATGTATAAATGACAAGTTTTACTGAATCTTTTCCCACAAAGCTAAACATCGATCTCCTCCTGCTCTATAACATGCTGCTATCAGACCACACTGCATTTCCTGCATTTTCTCCTCTTTAAGGAATTTTAGAGCCGTCCAGCAACCAGCTGATCACTGCAGGTCTGACTTCTGCAACCTCTGCTGACCACCAGCTGTGGTGGGCCACAAAGTTTACCTGCAGGAACTGTTGCAGGAGGATTGCGGTATTACATGTCAGCCATGGAAATGAATGGCCAAAAATGTAATACATGGACAGGCTTGAACTGTATCCTGCGAACCCGGGCTCAATAATATCCACTAGATATTTTATTCCTAGTACGTCAGGCCCATTCATGCAACCGTATATTTCTGTCCGCATCAGTTTCACAATTTTGCGGATCGGATGTGGACCCGTTCATTTCGGCAAAATATGCCGTCCACATTAACAAATCCATTCTGTGGTCTGCAAAACAAATAAAACATGTCCTATTCTTGCCCGTATTTGAGGACAAGAATAGGCATTTCTATCTTGGAGGAGGACGTTCTGTAAAACGCGGATCCACAATTTCCGGTCCCCAAAAACAGATACGGTCGTGTGAATGAGCCCTTAGAGGGGTAGGCCCTTCTCAGATATCACACCTATCTCCAGAACTGGGGCCCTGAAGTGAAGGAGAGCACACCGCACACGTGTAGCCTGCAGCTGTGAAGTTGAGAGATAGACGGCACTTGACCATTAGAGCCAATCACTGGCATCAGCGGTTTCATGCCATAGAACACTGTGGCCAGTGATCAGCTGCATACACCTTGGCAAACACTGGAGGAGGACCGGAGCTGCGGCACTAGAAATAGGTCAGTGTAGGCTGATTAAGTGGCATGGGGAAAATTTTCAACTAACTTGGCAACCCATTTAATTCACTCCTAAGGACACTTCATTAGAGGGTATGGCCACTTTTCCAGCCATTTGTAAGATTTTCTGTAAGACTGCTCATCCATGGCAAAACTGGGCAATTTGGTAGGGCACCATCCAAAATAAAGGGGCTAAATCACCTCCTCAGGGTTGCCTGGGACGCTCCAACAGCGTTTGTGATGACGTCCATGACTGGCCAGAAACAGAAATGCTACAATATAGTCACTGGCACAATACTTACCTCATAAGCCCCACAAACAACATTATCATGAGGAAGTTTGAGGGGTAGCCCAGACGAGCTTTGTGCTGATACAAGCAGCAGGGGATGAACATCTTGATGCAACCAATGAAGGTCGTCGTCAGCATTTGGACGGCGCCTGCAAAATAACCACAAAAACAGACGTAAATCCCATGAACCTTCCCAGCTTTATCTATAGCCATCCGGATGATTTATAGTTTTATTACTTGCAATATAATAAAACTTTGGGGAAAAAAAAATATATGTTTTCATATTTCCGTGTACAGAGCGGTGCGAGTGCGCATGGTCGTTGAAGCAATTCACCATTTTGACTTTTTTCCTGTTTACCTTGCAGGATAAATACGTTTAGATTTTAAATAATCAGACAGTTTCGGACACAGCAAAGCCAATTCTTTTTGATTTTTTTGGCAGAAATCTGTTCCATTCACCTGCATGGGGCTTGCAGAAATCCATGCGCACCTCGCCAAAACAACCCCACCGTAATGAATGGAATGGATTTCCTGTTTAAGATTTCAGCAACAAAATCAGTCGTGTGTGAAGGCAGCCTTATAGCTTTAAAAACGGTTTTTACTTTTTTAATATGATTTTAATATGCAATCACCATATTCTTGCAGTTTATGGGGATTTCTTGGTCTTCCTATTAAGGGGGGGTTATCTTATGACTAATGTAAAAAAAAAATTTTTTTTTTTTTATTAAATCATTTTTATTAAAGGTTTTGCATTTAGACAGTTTATACAGAATAACCGTACATTATATGTCAATACACTCAGATCAATCATACACTAATGTAAAAAAATTTAATCAGACATCATATACTACATGACATAGAAACACTAGAACCGGCCCTGTACCTCACATGGACCCAGAGATCTCCATATTCATTGTTCTGTTAGATTTATATCAAACTGACAGCTCAAGGGGCGTGTCTTTTCTGCTGCAGCTCAGGGGGCGTGTCCATGCTCTCCCAATCACAGCTCAGGAGGCAGCTGAAGGATGAGACTGAGCATGTGCGGCCATCTCAGTGACCGGGTCAAAGAAATAAAAAATAAAATAAAAAACAAAAACAACCAGCAGGTGGCGCCATACAGATACATTTTATTGAGTAACTCAGTGGATGTACTCATTTTTTACATGAAATTACAATAAGATTCAGTTCCAGGTGCTGGTAAGCACTGCCACGGGGAGGGCATTTACTAGGCAGTTTACAATGCCAAGGCTTCAGATTTTGCTGCAGAGAGCCTTCTCCTGGTAGCAGCTCCTGAGCACGCTCCATATATATCCTGTGTGCAAATGATGTACATGTGTGGCATTTTGCATTGAAGGGTTAAAAGAGTTTTCCAGGACTTCAATACTGACGACATATCCATCAGTATCTGATCGATGAGGGTCCGACAGCCGGGACCCCGGTCAATCAGATGTTTGGCCTCCTCCGTGCTCACCAACCACAGTGCCATACATTGTATAGCAGCTGTGCCAGGTATCGCACCTCAGCCCCATTTACTTATATGGGGCAGAACTGCGCCTAGGCCACGTGACCGATGAACGGTGTCGTCACACGGCCTAGGAAAAGCCTAGCCTGATCAGCAGGTGTCAGACCCCCACTGATCAGATACTGAGGACCTATCCAGAGAAAGAAGTCTCAGAAAACCCCTTTAATGAGGATGCAACTGGTTGTCGCCAGGTGGGGGGTGTCCCTGCAGACCTCCCCTCCCCCACTAGCTCAAGTCAAATGAAATGAGAATTACAACATATCTACAAAAGAGGTTATTATGTTATTTTTGGCAAATTGTATGTTGAAGTGCAAGTCAATGTGCTACCGTTCTGGTTAGTCAGGTCGTCCGTGACGGAGCGGCATTCCTTCCCCCACCCCCTAGATTTCCATATCATGGGATGAGCAGCGATACACAGGGCAGATGAGGTATTGTCATGCGCTAGACATCTTTATCAAAGTCACAACTTCTTAGATTATGTAAAAAAAACATAGGCAAGGGGAGATGGAACCTAAATTCACATAATATACAGTGGACAGGGGCCCAAATCCTGAGGCTGCACTACTGAGAGACTCTGATCAGCCAACACATTAGAGTCCCCACACATACACCTGACTGCCAATACTCAAGGGTGGATGGATGTAGATTATGGATTGCGTTAATTGATTAATAGTATTGGTTTTGAATATTTTTAGTATTGATTAATTTGTATTATATATAATGGATTTGATGGTCTGGCTCTACGCACGGTCTCCAGGACTCTGCGGCTGACAGAAATCAGAACAGGACATGTTATGGGATCTCCCTATAGTGCAGCCTAAGGCCATATTCACACTTCCCTGATGAAATCCGTTAAAAGATGGTCAGGGATTCATCCGTGAAGAATCCCTGTTTGGTCGGTTTTTTGCTCTCCGTGTTCAGCAGACACTGTACAGCTGAAAATTAATTTTCAGACCATCTACTATATGATCCTTGAGGACACAGATGGTGTCCGTGTTTTTACAGGCGGAGAATAATAGGGCTAAATTTCAGGGCTAAAACACAGACGTGTGAATACATTAAAATGAATGGAGAACACGGACAACACACGTTCGTGAATCACTAACATGTTAATAAGTCCTAAGGTTTTGGGCTCAATATTTCTGCTTCCTGGATTTTTTAGGTGGACATTTTCTTCCGGCAAGTCTCCTATCAACAGATGAAGATCACTTCATAAGTCATTACTTAAGAATTTGGTTAGAAAATTGCAGTACAGCGGTCCCTCAAGTTACATTATTAATTGGTTCGGGAACGACCATTGTATGTTGAGTAATCGGTTCCAAAGACCCAAAATGTCATCCAAGGTAAGAGAAAAAGAGGATTTAAGAAAAATAAGCAGATAACTAAGAGTGATAAAACAAGTTCTTACATATAACGGTCAGGAATAGCTGATAACCAGTAACTCATACAGCTACTTTACCAGAGAAGTGGCCTTGATTGGTTGGATCTGAGTCTGAGACATTGTATGTGGAGTCTGGTTTCAACTTACGATGGGTCAGAAAAGACCATTGTATGTAGAAAATATTGTATCCTGAGACCACTGTATGTAGAAAATATTGTATCCTGAGACCACTGTAGGTAGAAAATATTGTATCCTGAGACCACTGTATCTTGAGGGATCACTTGTACCATCCTCCAGAAATTCAGGATTACACTTCCCTTTAATCGTTTTTCCATGAGCCATGACAGCACCCTTGAGAGACTGCCTCCATCCAGGACAGGAACTTGTGTCGAGAGCTCTTAAAGGAGGGGCTCTGCCCCATACCACCAGTTAGGCTACTTTCACACTAGCATTTTTTCCGGATCCGTCATCGATCTGCAAAAACACTTCCGTCACAAAAATACAACCACATGCATCCGTCATGAACGGATCCGGTTGTATTATGTCGGATCCGACTTGAATACCACTGAAAGTCAACGGGAGACGGATCCATTTTCTATTGTGCCAGATTGTGTTCAAGAAAACGTCTGACTCTGCATGACGTCAGGCGGACAGCAAAACGCTGCAGGCAGCCTCCAGAGCGGAATGGGGACTGAACAGAGGCAAACTGATGCATTCTGAGCGGATCCTTTTCCATTCAGAATGCATTAGGGCAAAACTGATCCGTTTTGAACCGTTTCTGAGAGCCCATGACGGATCTCACAAATGGAAAGCCAAAACGCTAGTGTGAAAGTAGCCTAAATTGTGAGAATTTGTCCTAAAACAACCTACCTATATATATATATATATATATATATATATATATATATATATATATTTATTTATTTTTATTTTTTTACTTTTATACAATTTTTTTTTACATATGTATTATATACAAACTGAAAGATAGAGTGGGAATAAATCCTGGGTGCTGTCATGGGCTCATGGAAAAACGATTACCGATAAGTGTAATCCTGAATTTCCCTTATGCCCATGACAGCACCCTTGAGAGAAGACTAGAATAATAACTAGCTTAGAGGAGGACTACTGCCTGCAAGACCTTTCTGCCGAAAGATAGACGGTCCTTAGAGTCTAAATCTAACTTGTAGTGTCGAAAAAAAGTACACAGAGACTTCCAGGTAGCAGCCCTGCAAATTTGTTTCAATGATGCATCAGCCCTATCTGCCCAAGAAGTAGAAATGGATCTGGTAGTGAGCACCAAACCCCAAAAGGTCGAGGTTCATCCGCTGAGGAACATGTTAAAGCGTTAGGCCCACTATTCATCTGGCTATAGTTCTAGAAGAAACTTTATTACCTTTGTTTCTTCCACTAAACTGTACAGTCTAGAGGATTTCCTCCATTGACCAGTGACTTGTAGACAATGGAGCCTCCTCTCCTTCTTTGGGGATTGACGGAAGGAAGGAAGGATGGATGGATTGACGGAAGGAAGTAAGGATGGATTGACGGAAGGAAGGAAGGAAGGAAGAAGAATGTCTTGGGATCTATGAAACAGGGAGACCACTTTAGGTAAAAAAAAGATGGATCTTGTTTAATGAACACCATATCCTCCAGGATGTTAGTATAAGGAGGAGAGGCTGAAAAGGCAGAATTCTCACCCACTCGTCTGGCTGAGGTGATGGCCACCAGAAAAGTGGTTTTGAAAGACAATGTTTTAATAGATAAATACTGCAGAGGTTCGAAAGGAGGCTCCATCATTCTAGACAAAACTAGATTAAGATCCCATGGGGGAACAGAAGATTTAATCACAAGCTTAATCCTACTGACCACTTTAAAGAACCTTCTAATCCAAGGATGATTGGCAAGAGGCAAATCAAAAAAAGCACTAAGGGAAGAAACCTGAATCTTAAGGGTGCTAAGTCTTAGGTAACTATCAAGACCGTTCTGTAAAAAAATCCAGAATTTTGGACATAGGAGGGGAACTCAAAGGATCTACCGGGACCTTAGAAAAGTTTAAGAAGGTCTTCCATACTCTGAGGTAAATAGTAGAGGTTACTTATTTCCTACATGATAAAAGGGTACATATAACTTCCTTAGATAAACCCCTACGCTCTAAGATTTCCCCTTCAAATACCAGGCTGTTAGATAAAGGTTTCTTACTTCCGGATGGAAGACAGGACCCTGAAAGAACAGATCCTGTCTGTCCGGAAGAATCTAGGGATCTGCAAGGGATAGCTTCCTCAGCCAAGTTTACCAGGTTCTTCTTGCCCAGAAAGGAGCAATTAGAATGAGCCTTGTCTGTTCCTGCCTCAGCTTTTGTAATACCCTCGGAAGAAGTCTTAGAGGAGGAAAGGAATACAGAAGCTGATTAGGCCATGGACGGAAGATGGGGTCTATCCCTGATGGACAATCTCTTGGATTTAGAGAAAAGAATATGCTGCATTCTTTGTTTTGTTTGGTTGCGAAAAGTTTTACCCGAGGATGACCCCACAGCTGAAAACACCATTCTCCCTGATCCAAATGGGTTCTGCTTAGATAATCTGCCACCATGTTTTCTTTTCCCTTTAAGTGCACTGCCTTGATAAAAGAAACATAAGGAATGATTCGAGAAATTTTTTTTGCTGTTAAGGACATAGGATTTTCTGACCTTGTCCCTCCTTGCCTGCTTAGGTAGGATATGATTGTGGCGCTGTCTGAGAACATTTTTACTCCTTTCCCCCCGTATTCTGGGTAGGAATTCTCTTAAAGCCAACAGAATAGCTCTCAACTCCCTCATATTCTGGGAATTCTGACTCTCTGTTGAACTCCACACCCCCTGCCGAATCCCCCACTGACAATAGGTTCCCCACCCGGTCGGTGATGGTTATTTGCTCCTGTTAAACCCAAGGGAGGTTCCCGAGTCAGATTTGAAGGTTCTAGCCACTCGGACAAGGACTGTATCACCTGAGGGGTAAGAGGAAGTGGTGCATCCAAAGTGGATAATGACCCCTGCCACTCTTTTAGAATCTGCCATTGAAGCGTCCTGGAGTGAAACAGGGACCAACTCACAGCAGGTATTGTGGAGGTCATTCTGCCTAATACTGCCATCCCTTACCTGATAGTTCGATTTTTTGAGGCCACCAGAGTCAGCACGTCTACTCTTATTCGAGATATCTTGCACCGAGGGAGGATGCAACGCAGATTCACAGAATCCAGAATTAGCCCAAGAAACACATTCTTGGGAAGGGGTCAGGTTTGACTTCTCCCAGTTTGTTTGCCACCCGAGCTTTACTAGAATTTCTAGTATTTCTAGAAGACGAAAGGTTAGAAGATCTACAGATTCTGCCACCAGAACACCGTCCAAATAAGGAATAACCAAAATGTCTTTTTCCCTGATGTGGGCCATAACCTCTGCCATCAGTTTCGTAAAAAAGCCTGGGAGCTTGAGATATTCCAAACGGAAGTATTGTAAACTTGGCCTCCCATAGACACCGCCACTCAGATATTTTTAAAAATCTACATGAATTGGGATGTGATAATAGGCATCCTATGGTAGGTCTTTAATCATTCTGAAGGATCCATCTCGCTTGGGTACGAGAAAAAGGGACAAATAAAAACCCCTCCGCTTTTCTGAGCCTGGAACAGGAACGAGGACATTTTTCTTTACAAAGGAAAAAAACTTCTTGTTTTAGTTCTAAATCTCTTACAGGATTATTGGAATCTAGACAATACCAATAATCCAGGGGCTTGCCGTGATTTTTTCCCAAGTCCGAAAAAAAATAGAGAGTCTTCCCCCCACGGGACAGTAACAGCCATTGTTGACCAGCCTTGGGCCCTAAAGTGGACTGGGTATTAAAGAGGAACCCCTTATCTCTTCTACCTCTGTTTTCTTTTCAATTATTCTGCTTTTTGTCTGTTCTGTTGAAATTTTTTCTGTTTCTGCAAAAAAAAACTTTGTCTCCTAGGGGGACTGGAAACAGGAAACCCCTTTTTGTTGTCAGATGCCTTTTCTAAAAGGTCATCCAAAACAGACCCAAAAAGGAAATCTCCCTGGCACGGGATAGAGCAAAGCTTGTTTTTTGAACCCGTGTTACCAGACGACCCCTTAAGCCAAACGGCCCTTCTAGCAGAATTAGATAGCGCTGCTGACCTGGCATTTAATCTTAACGGGTCAGCAGAGACATGACGAAATAAAGTCCACCGCTATAAAAGATAGTATGAAACACCTCTAACAACTGAGCTCTGGAGGTTTTATTCTGGATATGGGATTCTAACTCTTGTAGCCATAACTTTGAAGATCTGGGAGTAGAGGTAGAGGCAATATTCGGCTTAAAGGCCTGAGTAGAGGCCTCCCATACTTTAAGGTATACTTCTGCCTGTCTATCTATCTGATCTTTCAAAGTGCCGAGGTCCTCAAAAGGCAACGCAGACCTTTTAGAAATCTTGGCGATTGGGGTGTCCAATTTAGGAGGCCTATCCCAGCAGGAAGACTCGCCCTCATCAAAAGTATATTTTCTTTTAACGCTTCTAGGGATAAAAAAAACTTGTCAGTCTTCTTCCACTCTTTCTGAGTTAAATATTTTATATTCTCGTTTACCGGAAAAAACTCTCGATCTTTGTGCCCCAGGTCACCAAACATCATATCTTGAATAGATTTTTGTTCCCTAGATTCATCCACCTTCATAGTGGCTCCAATAGCCCTGAGCAGAGAATCCGTATCCTCAGGGAGAAATAAAGGTCTACCCGTGAGGAAGAGCTTGAGTCTTCTAGGATTTCTCTAGGAAGACTCAGAATCAGGTATTATATTGACCCTGCTTGCCCGAAGCTGAGGAAGGGAGACACTTTTTAAACATTTTAATTGAATCAGAGACTTCAGATTTGACAATATCTTTGAGATATTCTGAAGTAGTAATGGGGATTCCTCCTCTACCACGTTGTTCACACAATGCTGACATAACTTAGAGCAGGAAGGAGCAAGTTCTTGCATACAGCAAACTCTCTCCCTTTAGATTTAGTGGTAGCTTTTCTAGGGCCCTCTTTGGTATTCTAAAATAAGAGAATTAGCCACTATTAGAACTTGAAGGAAGAAATAAAAGGTGGGGATTGACCCCCTTACCCCACCAGGAATACCAGTCTGATGTCATGACCTTCCTGGACATCAGCGCGCTGACTACTCTCTTCCTCCATGGTTCCAGAAAGGGATAGAGAGTTTTCCCATAAGTGGATCCACAGATGCTTGCAGGCTGGCTGGGATCCTTCTGACCGCATGCTGAAGGGTTTAAATGCCCTAGGGCAGGTCCCTGTCGGCGTTCCCATGCAGCCCATGCCGAAGAGGATGTCCTATCCTTGTCCGTTATGCAGACAATAATAGGAAATGTTCTATTTTTTTTGCGGAACGTTAATACAGACATACGGAAACAGAATGCGTCCCTGTGATAAATCTGCTGAAGGTCTAGACACACGGTCTAAGCTTACGCCATCTATAGCAGGGATCAGCAACCTTTGGCACTCCAGCTGCTGTGCAGCTACAACTCCCAGTATGCACACTTACTCGGCTACTATGGGAGTTGTAGTTTCAGAACAGCTGGAGTGCCGGAGGTTGTAAGAAACATAGAATGTGTCGGCAGATAGGAACCATTTGGCCCATCTAGTCTGCCCAATATGCTGAATACTATGGATAGCCCCTGGCCCTATCTTATATAAAGGATGGCCTTACGCCTATCCCATGCATGCTTAAACTCCTTCACTGTATTTGTAGCTACCACTTCTGCAGGAAGGCTATTCCATGCGTCCACTACTCTCTCAGTAAAGTAATTCTTCCTGATGTTCCTTTTAAACCTTTGCCCCTCTAATTTAAAACTATGTCCTCTTGTAGCAGTTTTTCTTCTTTTAAATATTCTCTCCTCTTTTACCGTGATGATTCCCTTTATGTATTTAAAAGTTTCTATCATATCCCCTCTGTCTCTTCTTGCTTCCAAGCTATACATGTTAAGGTCCTTTAACCTTTCCTGGTAAGTTTTGTCCTGCAATCCATGTACTAGTTTAGTAGCTCTTCTCTGAACCTTCTGCAGATATGGTCTCCAGTACTGCACACAATACTCCAATGAGGTCTCCCTAGTTCTCTGTAGAGCGGCACGAGCACCGCCCTCTTTCTACTGTTAATGCCTCTCCCTATACACCCAAGCATTCTGCTGGCTCTCCCTAAACTATAGGACTAGTAAATCTGTGGCCCTTTTTCTTTTAATGCTGCAGATTTATGTCCAAGCAAAGTGGACGAGATTTTAGAAATCGCATCCATATAAATGCAGAGAAAATTCACAGCGTAAACTAGTTTTCACTTCAGGTTTTCACCCGGCAGCATGTCACTAGCCGCAGTGGGTTTTACCCACAGCTTTCAACCTTTGCAAAGCAAGGGATGGAAGCAGCAGGAGACCTGGTGCGAGCTCCACAGCGTGCCACCCCTAAAACCAGCCCATGTCGGCTCTGCGTTGCCATTTTTTTTGTCAATGGTGTGTGTGCACAGTCAGCACTGATTGGACACTCTCAGGATGTACAGCGATACACCTCCAACTGGTAACACCCATAAACTTCTAGAAGGAATAACAAAGGAACGGCAAAAATACAGAGATCCAAGAAAAGATGCTTCCGAATGGTTATATGAAGTACTATTTTCTAAGATAGACACATTGGGCCGGCTGACCGGTCTTCTTTAAAGGGGTTTTGCAGGATTTTACTAGTAATGCCTTACCCTCAGGCCATCAATATCTGACCCACACCCCCTGCCAAACAGCAGTTGTGCAGTAGTAGTGGATGAAGCTGCTGCGTTACTTCCACTGAAATGAGTAGGGGCAGTGCTGCAAGTACTCACTCCATCCACTGCACAATGGGCAGAGCTGTGCATTTCCGGTGCTGGCGTTACTGCAGAACAGTAGGAGGTCCGTGGTGTCAGACCCCCGCCAATCAGATATGGATGGCCTATCCTGAGGTTACTCCAACAGTAAGATCCTGGAAATCCCTTTAATGGGTCTGAGCTTTAATACCAGACATAGCCCATGGACAGGAGAGGTGCAGTTTGTGCAACAAAGCAGCCACGTTTTGTTTTTGTTTTTTGTAATTTCTCTCTTTAAGGTCATGTTCACGCTAAGTGGAAATTTACACAAAGCCCCTGTCATGTATATCTGCAGCAACTAATGGGTCGTGTGAATCTGGTCTTAGGAACAAGTTAGACCACTTCAGGAGCCAATTTGGACTAGGAATGAGAATTAAGAAGAAGGTTTTTTTTTGGGAACAAAGCTCACAGTAAAATTCTTACAGAATGCCCAAAGGCAGGAGACGTGTAAAGAAAAGGTCAGACCTACCTAGCATGCTCGGCTCTCCTTCCAGTAATGTGAGAATGTACTTATTGAGGAAAAGCGTACAGAAGCTGAAGAAGAACCACAGTGAGAGGTAGATGAACGCCCGAGAATTGCAAACCCCCAGATCAGATTCTAAGACCGTGGTCTCTGTGATGGTGATCTGCAATACATGCTCTTCAGGGACACTGTCACTGCGTGTAATGACAATCTTCTCGGCCCGGTGGGGGAACAGAGGTCCGTGCTGATACGGTGCTTTCCCCATAGCTTTATCCTGAGACAAGAGGTTCTTACAGTCTTCTGGCCCTTGTGCGTTACCAGACGGCATCTTGGTGGTTACGGCCCAGGCAAACGTATCATCTGTCTGACCAGGAAAGCCCCCAGTGAAGCCGTTCAGCTCAATCCAATATCAACCCAAAGACTCCCATTCTTGATCTTCTTTGCGACGAGGGTGGCCTCTCAAGATTTTCGCAAGGAGGTGACAGAAACAAGCTTAACCTGTATACAGATGATATAAAGCAAATGCATTTATAAGCAGCGATATAAACAAAGCACCAGGAACATATTCAGAGCATTGTGTAACGGCTGTAAAGATAATAACAGGGACAACTCACATGTAAGAAAGGTCACACCGGTGTGCACTATATGAAACTAGATATAACGTACCTCCCTGGCCCAGATAACTAGTAATTCCGGCAGTCTGGAGGAACGTTATGGGAGGTACACCACAATAACATGGTCCAGTCACACACAGCAGGCATACTGTTCATTCGGCTGACGGTTATCGTCCCCAACCCCTCCAAAATCATGCACTCTCAGCAAGGCGCGTGGAGCACTCTAGCAGAGACTGTCTCTGTGGGAGCAAAGGATTAAGTATGGTGAAAACGAACACACCCGATCCTCCGCAAACATATGCTTCGGAGAGACAGTCGTACTGCCCCATGTACATTAGACTGGCTGCCTGGCCGTATCCCACCTAGAATCTGCTGCCGGTGGTAGCTCAGGAGGCAGTTGAGTGATGAAACTGAGCATGTTTCACTTCTTATATTAGTCATGGGATAACTCCTTTAACCTGAACCAGTGGTTATGGATTTATCCGCTTTTTGAACGCAGCCCCGCTTCTTGGTTCACTTGAATGGGTGCTGTGCATTTCCTGCAGCTCTTCCCAGCAACAGCAGCTACTCACCAGGGGTTTCATCAGCCACACCCTCCGCAATGAGCCGAACGTCAGGGTGGCTTCCTTGTGACATGGCATCTTCCATACATCCCCTTCAAGATCATAAAGCCTGTAGGCTAAAGAACTGCCAGGCAACAAGGCTAAGGTTCTAATCTGCTGGTATTTCCTAAACCACCATGTGTGAATAAACCCTAAGATCTCTCAAGACACTTTCATGAGATACAAGAAAGCTGCAACCCTCGAGCGCGGAGCAGGAGATGGATCTTTTTTAGCCGTTCAGTTACCATATGTTTTGGACTAGTAGACGCACCTGTGCCGCAGTCTCCTGGTGTGTCCGACATTACAGGTGGAAGACGGACAGTGAGCAGTGTGGATGCGGCAGGTACTGTGCAGTGTGTACATAACCTGTGGGAGCTGCTCTTTGAACTGTTATATCTTACACACAGATTTCTGCAGTGAATTGTGACTGAGCAAATAACACACAGCTCAGTAAATCTGGGCAGGATCTGCCCTGCGAGGACCTTGGTCGTCATGTCCCCGCTCGCCTGTATACTGCTCTGACACCATTATTAGACTGGGCTCTACTTGTAGCTGGAGTGCTGTGCAGGCAATGACCACCCTGAAAAATAAACTGGGGGTCATTTATCAAGGGACTTGCAACTTTTTTAGTTGGAAAAAAAAAGTTTCAAGTCCCTTATTTGACTGGCCAAACGACTATATTTCGTCGCAAGGCTGGTTTTGCGGCAGAGAAGGGCCCTGGCAAATTTACTAACCTTGACTCCTAAATGTTGGCGAAAAGCTACTCAGTTTTTACGCCAGCCGCATGGACGGCTGTAGATGCCCCTAATTTATGACGAGGCACAAATACGGGTTTTGGCCTGAATGTTTTTACACGTGAAACACAGTTCACAAATTCGACTTCTGAAAGCTATGTGGCCAAGCACATAAAAACAGCAGAAATCCGCCGTAAAATACGAGCAGTTTTGCTGCGCCGTACACCACTGCTACTTGTAAACCCCCAAAAATTTACTGATAAAAAGAAAAAAAGGAAAAAACAAACAAAAAAAAAAAAACACACCTGAAGGCACAGAATCATTTCAAACCACCCACCACAACAAATGACTAAGGGTACTTTCACACTTACGTTGGTGCGGATCCGTCTGTTTATTTGCACAGACGGATCCGCACCTATAATGCAAACGTTTGTATCCGTTCAGAACGGATCCGTTTGCATTAGTTAAAAGAAAAATAACAGTCCAAAACGGATCCGTTTTGAATTACATTGAAAGTCAATGGGGAACGGATCCGTTTTCAAATGCACCATATTGTGTCATTGAAAACGGATCCGTCCCCATTGACTTACATTGTAATTAAAAACAAATCAGTTAGGCTCGTTTGTGTGATTGACTGCAGTGTTGTCCAATGACCAAATATCCCTGTCTATATGAAGTTTGGCCAATCAGAGCTGGGGTTTGGCCTTTCCAGCATGTTGCAAATTCATAAACGCGTGTTCGAACGCGCGTTTTCAGTGTCAAAATGCACAAAATACAAGTGTTGCGCATTCCCATTAAAGTTTATGGGCCAAAACGTGCGACAAACGCCCCAAAAAAGCTCAAGTACTTGTTTATGCGTCGGGCGTTTATCAGCGCGTTCGAACGCGCTGTAAAACGCGAAAATGTGAACCAGTCCCATAGGAAAGCATTGGTTTGCATCGGTTATGCGTTTTACAGCGCGTTCGAACGCGCTGTAAAACGCGCAAGTGTGAACTGAGGGTAACTGATCCATTTTTGACCGTTTGTGAGAGCCCTGAAACGGATCTCACAAACGGAATCCAAAACTCTAGTGTGAAAGTACCCCAATGTTAGTACACATGAAGCAAAATTCACACCAGGATCTGCAAGAATTCCACAAATGATCAATGTTTCCCTACATGCATCCAACCCTAAAAACTTGACCTAGAAAAACACTGATGTCCTATTGCGGTAACCCAACATTTTTGCGGAGACCCCCAGACGATGCTCAGCTCCTCCAGCCTCACAGATACGTAACTGTACACAACCTTTTTGGTACGACCGCCTATGACCAACCGTCCTATTAGACAAGCAGATATTTTGTGATCGACAAGTGGCAGGCGACAATTTAGTAAAAAAATAAAATAAAAAAATTTTTGCAATCATTGCTTGTTCGCCCCTACAGCATTTACAGATAGCGGAGGCGACTAACGCCAATTTTTCAGTCAGGTACAGAAAATAATAGATTTATCTCTCGCCTCTACACCACTACATGTGGTCAGAATTTCTCAAATTCAAACAATCGCTCCGTCTAATGGGCCCCTTATTTCATTTCCTAATCCACCCTGAGCAAGTCAACTTACTACTAGGGAACTACCATATGTGAAGAGACTTCACATATTTCCAATAAGTTGTCAGTGATAAATGTGGATAAAATGTCTCAGACTAAATGCATGAACTTGCCTTAAAAGAAGCGTCCTAAGGACGGATTCGGGGATGCAACCAGCAGCTGCTCCATCTGCACACTGATCCTGACTCTAAAACGTGGCAGGAGAGCACAACCCCGTCCCTGCCAAGATTGGAAAAAAAAAAAAACGGTTCAGTAAAGTGCTGGCTGTAGGAAACAGTCAAGGCATGACAGATCTCAGCTTCTAATCTTCCCCATAGTCGATCCAGCCCACACACGCTGCGCTTACGTGTGAGCCGACATAGAGAGACAAAGCTGAGAGTCTCACTTCTGGCTCTTAGAAAGCTCACCGTGAGAATAAACTCGCTGCTCTGCTGACCTCCTGCCATGCTCACTGTGTGATAGACGGGTTACCGGACGGCACCATCGCCATCGTACGGCCAAGATCACAGCACTATTTACATACGAGACTCACATGGCACAAGAACAGTGATCACACCCATCAACACTGCAACGCCCAGATAAAGGAGAACATTCCTACCATAGCCGGTCACAGCCGGGGGCAGAGGAATGCTGCACAATGGGATAGGGTTTCCAAAATGTGTAGCGATATTCCTGCGGACTGGACTAGCCCACTGGTCACACAGCGATATGCAAAGGTAATGATCTAGCCCAGGGATGGCCAACCTGCGGCTCTCCAGCTGCTGCAAAACTACAAACCCCGGTATGCCCAGACTTCCTACAGAAGTGCATGGTGGGAGTTGTAGTTTTACAACAGCTGGAAAGCCTCAGGTTAGCCATGCCTGATCTAGCCTTTATCATGAAAGCGGTTCTCCGAAAGTAGAAAGTCATCCTCATGTGATCAAACTCCCATCTCCACCGCTTCTGTCCCCACTTGCCGCTGTGGTCAGCGTGCACATGACCGCTGTCGGCCAATCAATGGCTTCTGCAGTCACCTGCTATTCCTGAGGCCATTGATTCGCCCGCAGCAGCGACGTGCACGTTGCCGGGACACCACACATTCGGTCCAGGGTGGACCAGCAACGGTGGAAATGGGAGCTCGGTGTCAAACCTGGAAAAGTTTGATCAGGCGACATTATTTTTTTTTTTTTTACAATTTGTTCTGCCCAAGGGAAATGACTTTCCACTCTCAGACAAACCTTTGAAGAATCAGAGCGGTGAACGTCAATGGAAAGAAGGGAAGGACACGGACAGGGCTCAGTTGGTGGATAATAATTTTTCCATTGACAGAAGGCTAGTGGAACAATCCTGAGCATGTAGCAGCATCAATGGTTAATTTTTCTTTACAAAAACCATGTCTAAGGCCTCTTGCACACAGCCGTATGCCCCCCGATATATACAGTCCGTGAGCGGGCCATATGTCCCGGAGAGGCATTGATCGTGCACACAGCATGATAGATTACAATGATGCTGTGCACGTTAGGCCGCCCGCGGGACTATTGTCCCACACTCATATGATCATATGAGTAGCCCCGCGGGCGGCCCGACGTGCACAGCATCATTGTAATCTCTGATGCTGTGCGCTCCTGTGCGCACGATCAATGCAGTCATGTGCAAGAGGCCTAAGCATAATGTTCAGTGATGGCTAACCTCCGACACTCCAGCTGTGGTAAAACTACGACTCCCAGCATGCTTCATTCATTTCTGTGGAGTTCTGAGAACAGCCAAGCAAGTGTGCATCTTGGGAGTTGTAGTTTTACCACAGCTGGAGTGCCGGAGGATAGCCATTATTTCTCTAGTTTTTTCTGGTAATGCTTACAGGCTGTAAACATATTAGGAGATGATTTAAAGGGCTTGTTCCATTACAACAACATATCCCCTTTTGACAGGATAGGGAATAAGTGTCCTATGTGCAGGGGTCTGACCATTGGGGCCCCCACTGATCACAAGAATGGAGGCCGATGCTCCCCCATTTGAATGGCGCAGCGGATACACATGCATGCTGCTGGGCCTGTAAACTGTATGGGGCTGCCAGAGCTAGCCGCGCTTGTACTCTTCACCAGGCCCATAGAGCTGAATGGAGCGACGGACATATTGCCTGCTGCTCCATTAAACATTCAAATGATTGGGGGGGCCCCCAGCAGTTGAGTCCCTAATGATCAGAAACGTATCCCCCATCCACAGGAATAAGATCCTGTAATAGTTTAAACCTCTTAAGTGAATTCCCATTTAATATTATAAATTAGGGCTGGGCAATTAATCAAATCAATTTGACTAATCTTCCGTTTCTGTGTCAAGAAAATTGTCAAATCCAATATTTTTGGGCCAGAAAGCTGTAATCGCGCAGCCAGTGTAAAGTCTGTTCAGACTCTGCCGATTACTCCATTAATTCTGGTAGTGGCAGGGACTGAAGGGACTACACACAGGTTGTCATATTTAAAAAAAAAAAAAATCCTAAAATCCTGCAGTTTTCACACCGACCACTTTGCCTGATAAAATGTTGACACTTCCTGTCCGGTAGAAATCACATAAGACATCATTATAATTAAATATAATAACTCTGTATAGATAACACAGTATCCACAGTTTACAATAGATGATGGTCACAGCTTATCTACCTCCCTTCCTGTACAATGACCTTTGCACAGGTCAAAGAGCATGACAAGAAAATTCTCCCAAAAAAGTCAATGAGTCCAGTCTACTGTGTCTAGGGCCCACGGTGGCTTCTGTAAAGCATAGCTCTAAATGCTGTTAACAGCTCATGTAAGATGGCAACGCCCATATTCACGCAAAATAAAATAAAACCTATAATCATAAAATAAAAACACATTACTACAGGTATGGTGAACGTCGGGCCTTTAAACATGGCACCTGCTGAGAAGCTGAGCGGGCTCAATAGCCACCAGGTGCATGCTGTGTAACACAGCAGACACCCAGAGGCAATGTCTATGACTGGCAAAAATACCAATCATTGACATTTAGGGGCACAATCATTAAGACCAGCGTTTTGGATGCCGGTCTTAATAAGCCCCTGCGCTGGATCGCCTGAGTAACGTAGAGGTAAATGTAAGACGGCTTCCTTGTGGTTTTACATTTAGACCATTTTCTACACCTAAACCAGGTATAGAAAATAATAAATTAGATGGGCCTCCTGGTCCATCCCCTTCCACAAAAGTGGCGTATATCTGTTTGTAAATGACCTCAGATGCTGTAGTCAATTCTGACCATGGCATGTGAGAGGGCACTGGAGTCGCTCGGTTGCTGTGGTAGCCTCCCCTCCCAAACTGATGTTAAAATTGAGAGATTAGTCAACATGTCCTGCAGTGAAGGACATGTCTTAAGCCCGAGCACCACGCCAAGGTTTCTCAAGTAGTAATTTTTGGAGGTGTATAAACTCCTATGTAAATGTAGCCTGTTTTCCATCCACAGGCTACATTTAGGTGCACCTGTGAGGCCTGGGCCATATCAGCCAGTCTTGGGTGGGGCTCACAGCCTTCTCCCTTCTCCCATTTCAGGCATGGCTACATGCTGGAGATAACTGGGGAGTTTACTGCGAGTCGGCCTTTACACTCCTGTAATGCACACTGGCCCCTGGTATTGCCCATACGGCACAGGTAGGCGAGTGTTAGGACCCGAGCTACTTGAGAAACCTTGGCGTGGTGCTCGGGCTTAGACATGTCCTCCACAGCAGGACATGTTGACTAATCTCTCAATTTTAACATCAGTTTGAGGGCTTAGTAAGACCGCAGTGTGCACCTGTCTTGTCATTTGTTATTGCTATGTGGTAGCCTCAGGCCTTCTGAAAGCTATGTTCCTATTGAATAAAACGTGATCAAAACATCAGACACACTCCCCAACTGTATCAATAAAAAGTATAGATCACCCCGCAAAAAAATAATAACAGGCAACTTCTAACAAGTAGGGATTGTCCAAACCAAAGTGGACGATTCTAAAGGCTTACAAATCAAGAACTGAAAATGCAAATCTGAGTCAGGGTGCTGCCGCATGTTCAGGTTCCTTGATGTAGATTTTGAAGCCCAAATCAGAACTGGATCATAAAAAGGAGAAAAAGTATTAAGGGCAGGTACGACTTCTCTTTTTTGAATCCATTTCTGGTTTTGGCTTCAAAAACGGCATAAAAAAACCTGACGTGCCCTCTACGCAGGCCATCAGAGAGATTTAATCAATTAACCATGTTTGAGATTGGCGTCAGGCGACTTGGAGAGATAGACAAAGGCCTGCGGACCAGGAAAGGTTTTATGAATAGGTGAAACTCAATCCTGTTATACTGCACTGTGTTGGCAAACACCTCGGGCTGGACGTGGAGGAGACCTTTACATCTTACCGGAGATGCCCTCTAATATTTACAGTATGTTTCCCGGGAATCAGTGAGGTGCAGTGAATCAGATAGAGGATTACATGGGGAAACAACAAACCTATTGTCTGAAGCCCAGCCTGGCAGCAGCGGGTGATCTGGAGGCCAAAACAATCAATGCATTAATGTATTGTATGACATCTGATGAATACGATAAATTATGTATTCACGAAAAATGACAGAAATGCTAGACTTTGGTCTGTGTACATTAGCGGTCCTCCCTTCCGCTGCTCTGTATTCCCACATAGACACCATCCTGTGCAGCCGCCTCTCATCTCTGCAGTAGAGAAGAGCAATTGCCTCTTTTGTTCACCAAACACAGTTCTTGAGCAGCGAGGTGCTGTCCCCACTGCTCAAGAGGCTCCCACCCGACAGGGCCAGATACTTGTGGGTAGCAGCACTCGCACAGTAACTGCTCTGCGCTTGCGTAGATATGTAATTGACGGGGCTGAGAGAGATGATCAGCCCTATCAAGTGGGATAGGGGAGACCCTTCAGCAGCGGGGACAGCCCCTCGCTTCCCCCCAACTGTGTCTGATATACTAATCAATTTGCTCATCTCTATTATGCAGTAGAAACACTCGTCTGTCTGGAAGTGATGAATATGACGAAGGGGGCGACTGGTTTAGGGAATTCAGAGTTAAAGTAATACCCCATGATTGATGTAAAAAATGAAAACCATATATCATATAGTACATATCAAACTCTTTCTAACAAAGCCAGGCCCAGCCCTGTACCTCACATGGATCCAGAGATCTTCACATTCGCTGCTCCAGTTGCTCTGCTAGATTTATTTCAAGCTGGCAGCTCAGAGGGCGTGTCCTTTCTCAGGTGGTGCCACCTGTGCCAATAAGGGCAGATACACATCAGCAATTTAAAATGTGATAAACTCGCATTATGTGTAGGTGTGAGTTCCCATCCTGACCGCTGTTCCTCTGACAGGATCGCAAAGCATTAACCTGATTTATAATGCTGTGTAACCCTGGGGCGTAATCTGTGTTTTGTGCATCTGCGATCTGCAGACTGCAAAACACTTACGGTCGTGTGCAAGGGATTTTCAAAATCCACCCCGTAAACCGCTGCAGAAATCGACACAGTTTCTAACAGGGTTTTTCACTTTGTACTGCTGCAGACTCACTTGGGGATTTTGGTGCAATGGTGACACCCTTGTTGCACCAAGCAGCAAAGTTGCATATCCCCAAATCATGGATTTGTCAGTAATGACGGCACCAATTGGGATGGGGGAAAAGAAACATGTGAATCAGGAGACCAGAGCACATCGGACACCGCACTACGATTACTATGGAGGTATGTGGAGACAGATAGCCGTTAAAGGGGTTATTCTATGAATAATGTAAATCATATATAATCCAGAACATGACAACCTCTTTCTAACAAAGCTAGAACCAGCCCTGTACCTCACATGGATCTATTCTTTGCTCCAATTGTTCTGCTAGATCTATTTAAAGCCGTCGGCTTAGGGGACATGTCCTTTCTGCTGCAGCTGGCGGCAGAAACTCAGTATATGCATCCGTCTCAGTGAGCAGGACAGAGAAATGAGAAAAAACAGCAAACAGCAGGTGGCGCTATACAGAAAGAGTTCCTTGAATAACTCAGTGCTTATAATATATGTTTAATTACCGTACATGCAGGATAACAGGCTGAACTGGATGGACTTATAAACTATGTTACTATGTATGCAAAAGTATTCACATCCAGGTGCTGGTGTGAAAAGGAAGTTCCCTCACAGATTACAGCTGATCACTAGGGTCCCCAACACCAGGATGAGCTGTGATCAACATGGAGACGGTCCTAATAAAAAGCCATTGTCCAAGATTCAGACGGAAAGACATAACGTCCCGCACAAGAAGCAGCTCATGTATAGAATGATGCTGGAAAGGACTTAAAATCGTACACCCTGGAATAATTTTGTAGAATACAGGGGTCAAAATACCGTATTTTTCGCCCTATAAGATGCACCTAGGATTTTGGGGAGGAAAATAAGAAAAAAAAAATTTTTAACCAAAAGGTGTGCTTTTGGTAGTTTTGGAACTAATTGTGGTCTGTGGATGGCACTGTTATGGGGGATCTGGGGATGGCGCACTGTTATGGGGGATTTGTGGATGACACTGTTATGGGGGGATCTGTGGATGACACTTATGGGGGATCTGTGGATGACACTGTTATGGTGGGAATCTGTGGATGACGCCGTTATGGGGGGAATCTGTGGATGACGCTGTTATGGGGAGATCTGTGGATGACGCTGTTATGGGGGGATCTGTGGATGACGCTGTTATAGAGGGATCTGTGGATGACGCTGTTATGGGGGATCTGTGGATGACGCTGTTATGGAGGGATCTGTGGATGACGCTGTTATAGAGGGATCTGTGGATGACGCTGTTATGGGAGGATCTGTGGATGACGCTGTTATGGAGAGGATCTGTGGATGGCGCTGTTATGGAGGGGATCTGTGGATGAGCGCTGTTATGGGGGAGATCTGTGGATGACGCTGTTATAGGAGGGATCTGTGGATGACGCTGTTATAGGGGGATCTGTGGATGACGCCCTGTTATGGAGGGATCTGTGGATGGCCCTGTTATGGAGGGATCTGTGGATGGCCCTGTTATGGGGGATCTGTGGATGGCCCTGTTATGGGGGGATCTGTGGATGGCCCTGTTATGGGGGATCTGTGGATGGCCCTGTTATGGAGGGATCTGTGGATGGCCCTGTTATGGGGGATCTGTGGATGGCCCTGTTATGGGGGATCTGTGGATGGCCCTGTTATGGGGGATCTGTGGATGGCCCTGTTATGGGAGATCTGTGGATGGCCCTGTTATGGGGGATCTGTGGATGGCCCTGTTATGGGGGATCTGTGGATGGCCCTGTTATGGGGGATCTGTGGATGGCCCTGTTATGGGAGATCTGTGGATGGCCCTGTTATGGGGGATCTGTGGATGGCCCTGTTATGAGGGATCTGTGGATGGCCCTGTTATGGGAGATCTGTGGATGGCCCTGTTATGGGAGATCTGTGGATGGCCCTGTTATGGGGGATCTGTGGATGGCCCTGTTATGGGGGATCTGTGGATGGCCCTGTTATGGGGGATCTGTGGATGGCCCTGTTATGGGGGATCTGTGGATGGCCCTGTTATGGGGGATCTGTGGATGGCCCTGTTATGGGGGATCTGTGGATGGCCCTGTTATGGGGGATCTGTGGATGGCCCTGTTATGGGGGATCTGTGGATGGCCCTGTTATGGGGGATCTGTGGATGGCCCTGTTATGGGGGATCTGTGGATGGCCCTGTTATGGGGGATCTGTGGATGGCCCTGTTATGGGGGATCTGTGGATGGCCCTGTTATGGGGGATCTGTGGATGGCCCTGTTATGGGGGATCTGTGGATGGCCCTGTTATGGGGGATCTGTGGATGGCCCTGTTATGGGGATCTGTGGATGGCCCTGTTATGGGAGATCTGTGGATGGCCCTGTTATGGGGGATCTGTGGATGGCCCTGTTATGGGGGATCTGTGGATGGCCCTGTTATGGGGGATCTGTGGATGGCCCTGTTATGGGGGATCTGTGGATGGCCCTGTTATGGGGGATCTGTGGATGGCCCTGTTATATATGCGTCATCCACAGACCCTCCCCACCCCATAACAGTGCCATCCACAGACCCCCTCCCCCTCCTAATATTACCAACACACGGCAGCTTCTGTTGAAAGCAGGCAGTAAGGCCGGGCGGCCGGCGCGTCACTCACTGACGTCACGTGCCTGAGCTGCTTATATTTCTATAGTGCAGCACTGGAGCCGGGGGGCCGGAGTACAGTCACTGCACCGGCCCCTCCACAATTGCCGGCCCCCAGCTCCTCCTCCCAGTCCCTCCCCGCTCGCGCATACATTGCAGCTTGCAATGTAAAAAATGTTAGCATTCGCCCCATAAGACGCAGGGGCACTTTTCCCCCATTTTTGGGGGGAAAAAGTGCATCTTATGGGGCGAAAAATGTAAAATATATATATATATATATATATATATTTTAAAATCAGAGTTACTGTATGGGAAATACCCTACTCATGCCCCTACTAGACATGCAGGGCGACGTCCCTACCTCCAGGCTGACTCTACCAGTCCCTGCAAGCAGCGTTTTTCTGTCTCCGATTTGGTGCGGAGCAAGACAAGGCCATTTTAGGCTACTTTCACGCTAGTGTTTTTACTGGATCCGGCAAGGTTCAGCAAAAACGCTTCCGTTACTGATAATTCAACAATCTGCATCCGTTATGAACGGATCCGGTTGTATTATCTGTAACACTGCCAAGACGGAACCGTCATGAACTCCACTGAAAGTCAATGGGGGACGGATCCGTTTTCTATTGTGGCAGAAAAAAAGGATCCGTCCCCATTGACTTGCATTGGAGTAATGCCGGATCCGTTTTGTATCCGCATCCGAGGAACGAAAGCAAAGTACAACAAGTTGCGGTTTGCGGTATGGGAACGCAACTAAACGGAACAGAATGCATTTTGGAGCACTCCGTTCTGTTCAGTTTTGTCCCCATTGACAATGAATGGGGACAAAACTGAAAGTTTTTTTCCGGTATTGAGCCCCTATGATGAATCTCAATACCGGAAAACGTAAGCGCTAGTGTGAAAGTAGCCTTAGACATAATACAACCAGATCCGTTCAGAGCGGATGCAGACGGTTGTATTATTGTGACAGAAGCGTTTTTTGATGATCCATGACGGAGCCAGCAAAGACGCTGGTGTGAAAGAAGCCAAAGCTGTAAGAGCGGAACCAGTCAAAGATACACCCGTCACTCCAGGAACGCGCCGTATCACTAACGACAGTAGTTTTCGGCTATGCCCACACATGACAAACAATGCAGATTTGCAGTCGGGGATTTTTATGCGGCAAATCCTCTGTGTTGCACAGCAGTAGCGCAGTGGATGAGATTGTAAGAAATGGCATCCACAGGCATGAAAAATACATAAGCGTAAACCGACCTGCGGCTCGAATTTGAAACATGCATTATGTCAATTTGTGCTGCCGATCTCCACCGCGGATTTCAGCCACTGCAATGGAGAGGGTGAAATCCACAGCCATTTCCAAGGAAAATAGTGCATGTAGTACATGCGTTTTTTCCACGGATCTGCAGCGACATGAGCAACTGATTTTTCCCCTGTACTTTTAGTCACGTGTGCATGTATTCTAGATGCACTATGAAAGTGCAGACAAGCACACGTGGGTAAGACAGGCTGGCGGAACGTTCCTATAGTCAGAAACACAGGGATAAATGCAACGTGTCGACAGGGCCAGGAAAATACAGAAGTGACAGACATGTTCCAGCAATCACATCAGTGCATTTCCTCTGGTTAATCTCTGTGTCATCGGGGAGGATACACTGCGCGCGCCCATTGTAATCCAGTTGTTGCTAATGGTAAAAATGAAACCGCACCAATAGCGGGCATGCATCACACAAAGGGTTAAAGGTGTTTTTTTTCTTCGGGAGTTTAATACAGATGGCCCAATCTCAGAACAGGTCATATCATCTCATCAGCAGGGGTCCAGCACCCGGCTCCCCCTCGGATCAGCTGTTTAAAGAGGCTGTGGAGCGGTGAGCGCCACCGAGGAGTCAGCTGACTCACTAATATTGACCCCCCCCCTACTGCGCCACACTGGCAGTGACTCTACTGCGCCACACTGGCAGTGACTCTAATGCGCCACACTGGCAGTGACTCTACTGCGCCACACTGGCAGTGACTCTACTGCGCCACACTGGCAGTGACTCTACTGCGCCACACTGGCAGTGACTCTACTGCGCCATTTGTCAAAAAGAACCATCTGCATTTGACTCCTGCATTTGCCATTCGAAACCTTTTTAAAACTGAACCCGCTCTGAAATATTGGTGCCTCGCTCCTGTGTGAGAGCTATGCAGGCATCATGGGTGGCCCCCTTAGCAAACAAACTAAGGGCTTGTTGCCGTTTTTTGAGGTCCACAAATTGCATACACCAGTCGAGAGCCTGCAGAAATGTTTTTTCACTCCTTCACAAAAGTCCTACCCTAAACTGACAAGAATTGGACGTGTTCTATTTTTTTGTGGGGCCGTGAAACGTACATACGGATGCGGACAGCACACGGAGTGCGGTCCACATCTTTTGTGAGCCCACTGAAGTGAATGGGTCCACATCCGACCCACAAAAAATGCAGATCAGATGCAGACAAAAGCCACGGTCATGTGCAGGACCACTAAATCTAAATGTTCTGAGTATACTATGAGAATATCAACTGGAGAGTTGTCAGGAAAAATGAAATAGGGCAGCTAGGGACAAGATGATAGACGCAAACAAAGAAATCATCGACATGGGGCGAAGACCCAAACAGAACATGCAATGCCGATATTGTGTGTGTAGTAAAGTCCAGTGTCTGGGAGGTAAGTACACAGCTCTTCTTTTAATCAAATGTGCAGTTAGATACAGAGTCCAATAATCCAGAATATGGACAATCTCGTGACCAGCAGGTAACAGCAACATCGTGAGGAATTCCCCAAGACCGTGTAATAGGCCCTCTGGGGGTCATTTATCAAACTGGTGTAAAGTAGAACTGCAACCAATCAGATTCTACCTTTCCTTTTTCCAAAGAAGCTGTAAAAAGTGAAAGGTGGAATCTGATTGGTTGCTATGGACAACTAAACCAGTTCTACTTTACACCAGTTTGAAAAAATCCCCCTCTGTGTCTCTCTGCAGGCTGTACTCACACAGGTCACCCACAGCATGGAGCCTATAGCTGTCCACTGATCCAGAATATTGGATAATCGGGCGTCTCATAGGGTCCCATTGATGGTGTATTTTTCTGCACTTGCTGACAAAAACATTAAAAATAAAATCCCAACACAAAAAAATCCATCTACAAACAGCTATACAAGTATCGCACACACTTGCTTATTACATCTGCTGTCTGTAGATCTCCCGCAGTAAGGTGGAGGAGTATGGAACATAATTCATGACAATCTGCTAATATTTGTCAAGGCCTTTACCAGCAGGTACAGCAAATACTAATGGTCTCAATAAATAGTGTACAATGTAAAGTCTACAAGAGCAAAGTACTAGAAGAGTCTGAAGGCCAAACGGTCAAAGTATCACAGCAAGATAAACACGGGAAAGAAAAAACGGACAATTACAAATGGAAAGAGCTAATTACTACTAGGCTTCTTTCACACTTGCGTTCTGAGGATCCGGCGGGCACTTCCGTCCCGCCGGATCCGTCAGAACGCAAGTCGCCTGAAGCATTAGAAGACTGATCAGGATCCTGATCAGTCTTTGAAATGCTTTCAGGTTACCATGGCAGCCAGGACGCTATTAAAGTCCTGGCTGCCATGGTACTCTGCAGCAGTGTACTTACCTGCGCTGCGGCCGCTCCTTCATGACGTCACAGGTCCCTGTGGCGCATAGATCAATGCGCCGCCCGGACCGGTGACGTCATGAAGGAGCGCCCGGAGGCCGCAGCGCAGGTAAGTACACTGCTGCGGAGTACTTACCATGGCAGCCAGGACTTCAGTAGCGTCCTGGCTGCCAAGGTAACCGATTGGAGCCCCAGCTTACACTGGGGCCCCGATCGAAACTGCTGCTGCACATGCGCAGAGCTAAACGTCGGATTCGGCGATGCGCCGAAGCGACGCTTAGCTTAATTCCAGATCCGGATTAATGCACTTCAATGGGCACTAATTCCGGATCTGGCGTTACGGCATGTCTTCCTGATTTTTGGACGGAGACAAATCCGCAGCATGCTACGGTTTTGTCAACGTCCAAAAAACGTTCACATACTGAACGGAAGACATCCTGATGCATCCTGAACGGATTTCTCTCCATTCAGAATGCATTAGGATAATCCTGATCAGTATCTTTCCGTCCTAGAGCCCCGAGGACGGAACTCTAGGACTGAAACCAAAAACGCAGATGTGAAAGGGGCCTAACCGGTAATTGGTTTTTCCAATAGCCTCCACAACGGCACTTACAGGAGGGTGTCCCCCGCCCCCAGGACAGGAAACCACGCAGAAGCACATGATTTAAAAAGGCCTCCTATTTAGTCAATAAAGAGAGGACACGGAAGTGATGCAAGAAAAATAAATATGTATTAATATCAACAAATTACATCATTTGAAGATAGCAAAATCAAGAAAAAAAGGGAGGGAAATCCAAGTGCAGTTGTGGAGGCTATTGGAAGAACCAATTACCGATAAGAGTAATTATCTCATTTCCCCCGACACCTCCACATGGCATATACAGGAGGATTAACAGAGTAATTCACATTAGGGAGGGACCACAGCCGACAAGACCCTGCGGCCAAAGGACAAATCCTGGTTCCGGACAATGTCCAATTTATAATGTTTGAAAAAAGTCATAGGGCTCGCCCACGTGGCAGGTCTAGAATTACTGATGTAGATTCTGCCCATGAAGACAATACCGCCCTAGTAGAATGGGCTCTTATTCCAGAAGGGGGCTGAAGATGTCTCTGCGCAAAAGCAATAACGTCTCTGATCCATCTAGCTATAGATGATTTTCTGGCGGCTTGCCCTTTATTCGGACCTTGATATGGGAGAAAGAGATGATCCGACTGCCTAAATTCACTTCAGGAGTGCAGGTAGGATAATATGCTCCTTCTCACGTCCGAGTTGTGAAATTTTTTATCTTTCTCCGTAGTTGGAGACGGGCAGAAGGAAGGCAACGACACTTCTTGTTCACAGCGAAACTTGGAGACAACCTTAGGTAGAAAGGAAGGACAATGCCTGAGAATGATGCGGTCGTCCAGGACTGTAAGATATGGAGGCTTGTGAGAAAAGGCCTGGATTTCGCCAATCCTCCTAGCAGTCAGGGCTGTGGAGTCGGAGTCGAGGAGTCGGAGTTGGAGGCAATTTTGGGTACCTGGAGTCGGAGTCGGCAAAAAATGGACCGACTCCGACTCCTACTAGATTTAAATTGGAATAAAAAAAAATTGGAATAAAAAAAAGCAAGTTTAAATGTCCCAATTCAGATAAAGTTATAATTAATTACTTCTCTACTGTAAGAATAAAGGCCAATGCATGCAGTGCGTCACGTTACCGCTAAACAAAGACGTTAAGTGACCGTGAAGAAGCATGCTTTTCATATGCTTCACTATGCAGTTAAAGGGACACTGACAGGCTGATTTACCGGCTAAAGATATATCTGCTGGTATTCATCAGAGGATTAGGAATACAACTAGACGACTGTTACCCCCAGTTGAGGTTTACTTGTGTTTAAAAACGTTTTAATCAATATGCAAATTCTCTACCTTTGTGCCCAAGGGGCAGGCGCACATGTAGAGTACTGGCAGCACTAGACAGGACTAGGTAGCGAGGAGGAAGAGAGAAAGCTGGCACAGCCTCAGCATAGCCAGACGAGGCTGCTGCCAGCACTCTACACGTGCGCCTGCGCAGGAATTCAGCGTTCGGCTAGCCTGAAAAAAAGGCCAGTGCAGTGAATAATAACGAGGGAACAGCGCTGGGAAGCCGTACTTCGGGCGCGGCTGGGCACAAAGCCGCAGGAGGCAGCTGCCCCATTGGGCACAAAGATAGTGAATTTGCATACAGATTAAAATGTTTTTTAAACACAAGTACAGCTTAACTGGGGGTAACATTAGTATAGTTTTATTCCTAATTCTCTGATGAATACTCAGTATATATATATCTTTAGCTGGAAAATCAGCCTGTCAGTGTCCCTTTAAGGAGCGGCAATACTTACACTTTCCATTGTCTTGTGGTCTGCTGTTACAGGGAACCCATGGTTATCCTCGCCTCTCACTGATAACTGATTAAGGACTGGAGACACTTGTATAAGTGAAGGGAATGGATAGTCAATAGTTCAAGACTGAAGCTGTAAACCATTTGAAAAACTGCTATCATTCAGCTAAGGCTATAAAACATGTAAACTCAGATTGTTAGCTTAAATTTTAAACATGACTATGGGATTCTACTAGGAAAATCATGTTTTAAAATAAATGCCCCTTCCCCTGCCCCGTCCTGGATCCTCCCACTGCTCTATCTTCAGCAGAAGATCAGCACACAAAGGAGAAGGCAGCAGCTTCTGCTCAACTACCTCTCTGTGCTAGAGGAGATTAGAAGAACTTGGTGGAACAGCTTCGTATTTGCATATTAAATACAGAGGAGTCGGAGTCGAGGAGTCGGAGTCGGAAGTTTCAAAATCTGAGGAGTCGGAGTCGGACAATTTATCTACCGACTCCACAGCCCTGCTAGCAGTTATCACCACAAGAAAAACTGTAGGTGAGCATCTTTAACCCCTTAAGGACTGGAGGTTTTTTATTTTTTTAGTTTTAATTTTGCGCCGTTTTTAGTTTTCATTTTGCGCCAATTTTCCGACGTTCGATAAAACTGACCAGTTACTTACTCTACAGGTCAGTACGAATTCAGCGATACCCTATATGTATAAGTTTGTTCATAGAGTTCATAGGGTTTCATTCATAGAGACCCAGGCTACTACAAGTGCGCTCCGGCTCCTCCGATTGCCACACGAGGGAGCCGGAGCGCAAACCGAAAGTAAAACTTTCGGTTTGTGCGCACTCAGATGCCGTGGTCAGGATTGACCACAGCATCTGAGGGGTTAAATGTCCGTGATCAGCATCGCTGCCGGTCGCGAACATTAGCCGCAGGTGTCTGCTACAAGAGCCATGCGGACACCTGCGGCTAAGGCACCCGCATGAAGCAGGAGCGGGCGCCATCTTTAAAGACTGGACACAGGACGTACGAGTACGTCCTGTGTCCTTAAGGCCACGTTCACACGACGACATTTGTCGCGCTACAATTTTTATAATGGGAGTCTGTGGTGTCACATTGCGACATGCTGCAACTGTGACGCGACAGTCGCAAAAAATCCATTCAAGATGGATTTTTCTGCGACTGTCGTGTCGCAGTCACAGCATGTCGCAATGCGACACCATAGACTCCCATTATAAAAATTGTAGCGCGACAAATGTCGTCGTGTGAACGTAGCCTTAGAGGTTAAAGAAATTTGATTCAAATGGAGGTTCAGTCAGAACTGAGAGAACCAAGTTTAGTTCCCAAGGGGGAATGATCGAACCACAGGTAGGCAAACTTTTCGTTGCCCCCTCAAAAAAAAAGGCGAGGCGTTCAGCCACCAGGCCGTCAGGTTGAGTTTATTTTCTCTGGAATGGAATATTGGTCCCTGGTGAAGGAGGTCCGGGGTTGATGGAAGGGTCCAGAATATTCCTGCAGATAACAAGGGAAACCAAGACCTCCTTGGCCAGAAAGGGGCGATGAAAATCACTTGAGCTGCTTCCTCCTCCATCTTCGTAAGAGTTCTTAGAATCAGATTGAAGGGAGGAAAAGCATAAAGAAACGCTTTCGGCCATGGTTGGGATAGCGCATCTACCCATGACGGCCGGTCCAGTTGGAAGAGGGAGCAAAATTTCTTGGTCTGCCTGTTGTCCCTTGTGGCAAATAAGTCTAGATCTGGGACTCCCCATTTTTTGCAGATCTGCTGAAAAATTTGAGGATTCAAGGAACATTCCCTTCAAAGTCTATTGGCTGAGGACATCGGCTATTACATTGTTCTCTCCTTTCACATGGACTGCTGTTAAAGAAAAGAGATTCCTTTCTGCCCAATGAAATATGTCTCGAGACACTGCCCCAGAGAACGGCTCCTGGTCCCTCACTGCATCTTCAGGTAGGCGACTTTTACGTGTTTCGGAGATGAAGGAGTGTGAAGGGAAACGATGACTCTGTAGATGGCTGAGAGTTCTTTCAGATTGGAAGAAGCATGTAACATATCTTCTCCCCATCTGCCCTGAACTACTCTTCCCTCTGAATGACCTCCCCATCCAGAGCCGCTGGCGTCTGTTGTCACGATTATTTGCTTTTCTTGACGCCAATAGACTCCTTCCTGTAAGTTTTTGTCTACTTTCCACCACATTAAGGACTTCTTTTCGGAATTTGGAATGACCACCCGCTTTTCTAGGGGGGAATTTGTTCCATCCCAAGAGGATAAGAGGAAGGCCTAAAGGACTCTTGTGTGACTCTGAGCCCATCTGACCGAGGGGATTGTAGCCGTCAGAAGACCTAGGCTGGTCATAATGTTCCTGATGGAGGAAGTCCTTTAGCTGCAGAACAGAGTTACTTTTTGAAATAGTTGCGTTTTTCTAGGGGTAGAAAGGATATTAGAAGACGAGAATCTAGGAGCACTCCCAGGAGGAGCTTTTTTCAGTCTGACGAAAGGTCTGATTTTTTGAAGTTTATAATCCACCCTAGGGGGGTAAAGCATGTTTGTACTTGAGAGAGGTGGGATCGCAGATTTTCCTCCGAAGGTCAAGCAATCAGAAAATCGTCTAAATATGGTATAATTAGAATCCCAGAAGAGTCTCCGAATGGGAGGGCTCTGAATTGGAAATGGTGTAATGGATCCCCTAGAAAGACAGCGATTCTTAAATATTTCTGGTGAAGCTGGAATATCGGAAGATGGTAGTAGGCGTCCTGGAGGTCCAAGGTCACCATGAAACAGTCCAGAGGAAGTAAATTGATGGTGGATTTTATCATTGCATTTTGAATGTTTTGTAAACGACGAATTGGTTCAGTGATTTCTAAATTTATTATCAAACGGAAGGCTCTGCTTGGTTTTTGTACCAGAAACACTGGAGAATAGAAACCTTTTCCACGTTGATCTACTGGAACTGGATGGAGCACTTTTTTGTTTATAGGAGAAGAGATTTCTGTTTCTAGACAAGATTGTTTTTCTTTTTGAATAATCTTTTTGTTTATAAAAAAAAAAAAAACGAGACAGGGTAGAGGATAAAAACTCTATTTTTCGGCCTTCTGTTTGATTAGATATCACCCAAGGGGAAGCCCCTATTTCTTCCCAGGCTGAGGTGAAAAGGGTTAGCCTGCCGCCGACATAGCTTATGGCGTCATTGATTGGGACGGGAGGAGTTCTCAGAATTGAACAGGAATCCCTTTCCTCGACCTTTAGAAGGTTGCCACTTCCTAGAACCTTCTTTATTCTGCTGATCCAGTCTAGATTTTTTCTGATAGGACTGCCTTTGGTAAAATGCCGATTCTCAAGGGGAAACCCTTTTTTCTACTTGTTCTGATACAAAAAATAATTTTAAATCAACCTTATTTAAATAAGGTCTTTATTGATAACACCTTAGAAGACAGACCCAAAATGTATGGGGGCCACAAGGAGACGTTATACTGTATGGGGGCCACAAGGAGACATTATACTGTATAGGGGCGACCACAAGGAGACCATATAGTTAGGTAAGGAGACCACAAGGTAATAAGTGCAGGAAGTTTTCTTTGGGCGACGCCTCTGAAAACCCCATCAATGTAAACCATCAGTCTACCGGAGCCCAGTACACCCGATATACCCTCCCCTAAAGAATTATTAGGAACACCATACTAATACCAGGTTGGACCCCCTTTTGCCTTCAGAACTGCCTTAATTCTACGTGGCATTGATTCCACAAGGTGCTGATAGCATTCTTTAGAAATGTTGGCCCATATTGATAGGATAGCATCTTGCAGTTGATGGAGATTTGAGGGATGCACATCCAGGGCACGAAGCTCCCGTTCCACCACATCCCAAAGATGCTCTATTGGGTTGAGATCTGGTGACTGTGGGGGCCATTTTAGTACAGTGAACTCATTGTCATGTTCAAGAAACCAATTTGAAATGATTCGAGCTTTGTGACATGGTGCATTATCCTGCTGGAAGTAGCCATCAGAGGATGGGTACATGGTGGTCATGAAGGGATGGACATGGTCAGAAACAATGCTCAGGTAGCCTGTGGCATTTAAACGATGCCCAATTGGCACTAAGGGGCCTAAAGTGTGCCCAGAAAACATCTCCACACCATTACACCACCACCACCAGCCTGCACAGTGGTAACAAGGCATGATGGATACATGTTCTCATTCGGTTTACGCCAAAATCGAGACTCATCAGACCAGGCAACATTTTTCCAGTCTTCAACAGTCCAATTTTGGTGAGCTCGTGCAAATTGTAACCTGTTTTTCCTATTTGTAGTGGAGATGAGTGGTACCCGGTGGGGTCTTCGGCTGTTGTAGCCCATCTGCCTCAAGGTTGTGCGTGTTGTGGCTTCACAAATGCTTTGCTGCATACCTCGGTTGTAACGAGTGGTTATTTCAGTCAACGTTGCTCTTCTATGAGCTTGAATCAGTCGGCCCATTCTCCTTTGACCTCTAGCATCCACAAGGCATTTTCGCCCACAGGACTGCTGCATACTGGATGTTTTTCCCTTTTCACACCATTCTTTGTAAACCCTAGAAATGGTTGTGCGTGAAAATCCCAGTAACTGAGCAGATTGTGAAATACTCAGACCGGCCCGTCTGGCACCAACAACCATGCCACGCTCAAAATTGCTTAAATCACCTTTCTTTCCCATTCTGACATTCAGTTTGGAGTTCAGGAGATTGTCTTGACCAGGAGCACCCCCCGAAATGCATTGAAGCAACTGCTATGTGATTGGTTGACTAGATAGTTGCATTAATGAGAAATAGAACAGATGTTCCTAATAATTCTTTAGGTGAGTGTATACAGATATACATGTCATGTATGTACACAGTCACCTCTCTATTTACATGCGTGTCACATCACAGGAGGACAATCTGTGACACTGGAGAATACATTTCCAGTACTCAGCAGTAAAGGTCCTGGCTGGGTGTTACCAGTAGCGGGTGTGTCTGACTATGTCCAATCAGTGCTGCCAGTGGTAGACTGTGCAGGGACACACCCCCAACTAGTAGTTCATTCATGAACTTACAGCAGAAAAAACAGAGGGATGGCACAACTCCAGAATTATTACATGGGGAGTCCAAGTAGTTGCTAAAACAGACATGTCTGGAGAGGTAACAGCTCCTCTGTCTTTTTTATATATTTTTTTAAATCGAAGGAAGTCGAGATGTTGTGGCTGGAATATGGACGCCCAACTGTGTTGGGAATTCAGTGATAAGATCAGCGGAGCCTCAGCGTGGGTTCCCTCTGACCAGGCTTCATATACAGTGACTATATGTCGATTTATTTCCTTTCTGCTCTCAGGTCGTGGCACGTGGCTGCTCCACGCTGGCTTTGGCACTGCAGACACAAACTGTCCAATAACAAAAATGTAAAAAAATAAAATAAATAAACAGTAAAGAATCATTAGATTGATGACAATTTGGAGAAAACGGCACAAATGCAACCAGAGGTGCACCCATGTGCAAATCCCTGCTATACAAACCTAAAGCCTTCATAACAAACGCAATGTCACGTCAGCCACTACCTAATCTAAGAGCAAACATGAAGGTAGGTCTGTATTTACCTCTGATGAGTCCAGCCGGCTATATAAACTACAATACAGTGTGGGAGCGCGACTATGTGGGTAGGAAAGAGCAACCCCTTAAGAACACCGCCTAGTTTGGTACTTAAAGAGAACGTGTCATCAGAAAATGATCTATTGCTCCGAGACCCCCACCGATGGCTTGAAGGAGGGGTCAGAAGCGCTCGGCCGAGCGTAGCTTCTCCTTGCTGCTGAGCACAAGACTGTAGACTTTCTATTGAGTTTGTCTACAGTCGCGCGCACAGCAGCGAGGAGAAGCTACGCTCGGCCGAGTGCTTCTGACCCCTCCCTCAAGCGATCGGTGGGGGTCTCAGAGCAGTGACCCCCACCGATTAAAACACTTCTGATATGTCCCTATGAAATATCAAAAGTGAAAAAAAGGGTAATTACTCTTAATGGCTACTTTCACACGAGCAAGTTCAACGTATTGAACTCGCAGCATGCGACTGCGGGAGCACCCGTCCTGATCTCCCTAGTTCTGACGAGGGTCACATTGTATTGATTTATGATGCTATGTAACCCTTAGATGTCTGGAATGTATTGTATAACACTGACATAATGCTGTCAGTGTGTTATACAATACATTCCAGAATTGTAATGCCCCTTGCAGACGAGTTTTCCGCGTGGGTGCAATGCGACGCATGGAAACCGGACCCATTCATGTTGATGGGTCTGTGTACATGAGCGTTGGTATTCACGCATCACTTGTGCGTTACGTAAAAATCGCTGAATGTTCTATATTCTGCGATTTTCACGCGACGCTGGCCCCATAGAAGTGAATGGGGCTGCGTGAAAATCGCATCGCATCTGCAAGCAAGTGTAAACATTCTGTTTTTTTTATCACGCACGTGCAAAACGCATTCAATCGCATTGCACCCGCACGATAAAAACTGAACTGAACGCGATCGCAAACAAAACTTAATGTACTTGCTTGCGAAATCTCGCAGTTTTCACTGAACGCATCCACAACACATCCGGACCTAATCCGCTCACGCTCGTCTGCAAGAGGCCTAAGGCTTACATAGCATCATAAATTAATATAATGCTATGCGACCCCGGCAGTGCTGGGAGGTCAGGACGGGTGCTCCCGCAGTCAGGTGCTGAGAGTTCAATGTGTGATTGACCACTCTGGCGTCAATCACAATACGCGCTACAAAACGCCCCAAAGAAGCTCCTGTACTTCTTTGGGCGTAGGGCGTTTTACAGCGAATTCGTACGCGCTGTAAAACGCTCAGATGAGAACCATGCCCATAGGGAAACATGGGTTTTCGCCTGTTGAGCGTGGGGATCTCTGGGTGACACTATGTGGCGGAGATCTCTGGGTGACACCATGCAGTAGGATCTCTGGGTGACACTATGTGGGGGATCTCTGGATGACACTATGTGGGGGGATCTCTGGATGACACTATGTGGGGGATCTCTGGATGACACTATGTGGGGATCTCTGGATGACACTATGTGGGGGATCTCTGGATGACACTATGTGGGGGATCTCTGGATGACACTATGTGGGGATCTCTGGATGACACTATGTGGGGGATCTCTGGATGACACTATGTGGGGGATCTCTGGATGACACTATGTGGGGGATCTCTGGATGACACTATGTGGGGGATCTCTGGATGACACTATGTGGGGGATCTCTGGATGACACTATGTGGGGGATCTCTGGATGACACTATGTGGGGGATCTCTGGATGACACTATGTGGGGGGATCTCTGGATGACACTATGTGGGGGATCTCTGGATGACACTATGTGGGGGATCTCTGGATGACACTATGTGGGGGATCTCTGGATGACACTATGTGGGGGATCTCTGGATGACACTATGTGGGGGATCTCTGGATGACACTATGTGGGGATCTCTGGATGACACTATGTGGGGGATCTCTGGATGACACTATGTGGGGGATCTCTGGATGACACTATGTGGGGGATCTCTGGATGACACTATGTGGGGGATCTCTGGATGACACTATGTGGGGGGATCTCTGGATGACACTATGTGGGGGATCTCTGGATGACACTATGTGGGGGATCTCTGGATGACACTATGTGGGGGGATCTCTGGATGACACTATGTGGGGGATCTCTGGATGACACTATGTGGAGGATCTCTGGATGACACTATGTGGGGATCTCTGGATGACACTATGTGGGGGATCTCTGGATGACACTATGTGGGGGATCTCTGGATGACACTATGTGGGGGATCTCTGGATGACACTATGTGGGGGATCTCTGGATGACACTATGTGGGGGATCTCTGGATGACACTATGTGGGGGGATCTCTGGATGACACTATGTGGGGGATCTCTGGATGACACTATGTGGGGGATCTCTGGATGACACTATGTGGGGGATCTCTGGATGACACTATGTGGGGGGATCTCTGGATGACACTATGTGGGGGGATCTCTGGGTGACACTATGTGGGGGATCTCTGGGTGACACTATGTGGGGGATCTCTGGGTGACACTATGTGGGGGATCTCTGGGTGACACTATGTGGGGGATCTCTGGGTGACACTATGTGGGGGATCTCTGGATGACACTATGTGGGGGATCTCTGGATGACACTATGTGGGGGATCTCTGGATGACACTATGTGGGGGATCTCTGGATGACACTATGTGGGGGATCTCTGGGTGACACTATGTGGGGGATCTCTGGGTGACACTATGTGGGGATCTCTGGATGACACTATGTGGGGGATCTCTGGATGACACTATGTGGGGGATCTCTGGGTGACACTATGTGGGGGATCTCTGGATGACACTATGTGGGGATCTCTGGATGACACTATGTGGGGGATCTCTGGGTGACACTATGTGGGGATCTCTGGATGACACTATGTGGGGGATCTCTGGATGACACTATGTGGGGGATCTCTGGATGACACTATGTGGGGGATCTCTGGATGACACTATGTGGGGGATCTCTGGATGACACTATGTGGGGGATCTCTGGATGACACTATGTGGGGGATCTCTGGATGACACTATGTGGGGGATCTCTGGGTGACACTATGTGGGGATCTCTGGATGACACTATGTGGGGATCTCTGGGTGACACTATGTGGGGGATCTCTGGGTGACACTATGTGGGGATCTCTGGATGACACTATGTGGGGGATCTCTGGATGACACTATGTGGGGATCTCTGGATGACACTATGTGGGGATCTCTGGATGACACTATGTGGGGGATCTCTGGGTGACACTATGTGGGGGATCTCTGGGTGACACTATGTGGGGGATCTCTGGATGACACTATGTGGGGGATCTCTGGATGACACTATGTGGGGGATCTCTGGATGACACTATGTGGGGGATCTCTGGATGACACTATGTGGGGGATCTCTGGATGACACTATGTGGGGGATCTCTGGATGACACTATGTGGGGGATCTCTGGATGACACTATGTGGGGGGATCTCTGGATGACACTATGTGGGGGATCTCTGGATGACACTATGTGGGGGGATCTCTGGATGACACTATGTGGGGATCTCTGGATGACACTATGTGGGGGATCTCTGGATGACACTATGTGGGGGATCTCTGGATGACACTATGTGGGGATCTCTGGATGACACTATGTGGGGATCTCTGGATGACACTATGTGGGGGATCTCTGGATGACACTATGTGGGGGATCTCTGGATGACACTATGTGGGGATCTCTGGATGACACTATGTGGGGGATCTCTGGATGACACTATGTGGGGGATCTCTGGATGACACTATGTGGGGGATCTCTGGATGACACTATGTGGGGGATCTCTGGATGACACTATGTGGGGGATCTCTGGATGACACTATGTGGGGATCTCTGGATGACACTATGTGGGGGATCTCTGGATGACACTATGTGGGGGATCTCTGGATGACACTATGTGGGGGATCTCTGGATGACACTATGTGGGGGATCTCTGGATGACACTATGTGGGGGATCTCTGGATCTGGATTATGCTATATACGTGTCATCCACAGATCCCCCATTAGTGTCATCCACAGACCCCCATAAGTGCCATCATAGTGTGTGTGGGGGGGCAGTTTACACTCACAGGGGCCGGTGTAGCTTGACTCTTTCATACACCGGCCCCGCAGCTGCTATACACTATTGAGGTAAACTGGCCGGAATTACTAACTAATAATGCGGTCTCCCTCAGGTCACTTCAGGCGCTCAGTCTCTCCATGCTCCTCCTTATGAATGAAGAAGGCAGGCGGGGCAGGAGGAGAATGGAAGCACTGAGCGCCTGACCTGAGGGAGACCGCATTAATAGTTAGTAATTCCGGCCACATTAATACAGGTTAGGTTTACTTAAACAGTGTATAGGAGCTGCCGGACCGGAACTTCTGGTATCGGAGGCATTTTCACGAGTATAGGTGTGAACCCAGGGTTAAGGGAATCTGTCACCAGTTTTCTGCTGCGCTCACTTTTACATCCTAACCGCTCCAGTGCACGCCAATGAGTCCCCATATTCATGAGCTCCTGGCTCTTGAATATTCGGGACTCATCATTAAACACTGGAGCCGTTCAATAGAAGATTTTGGCAAACTGGCTAGTTCAATTAAAGAAAGGAGACATGTCACTAGCTTATGTGGCTCTTCATTAGGACCCCATAAAACTGTTGACAGATTGCCTTTATATATCTTACGTGTGGGGGTCGGACTCTAAGCCCCCCGCCGACCAGCGGTTAGTGCTTGGCTGAGTGCTGCGGTTCCTCGGCCTGTGACATCACTTCCAGCTCAGTCCCATTCAAGTGACTGGGATCCAGTGTCAATACCAAGCAGCTCCGCTATACACTGCATGCGGTGGGCTCAGAACGCTGCGAGGAGGCCGCCCCCTTGTCCCAGTGCTGGGGCTTCTTAAAACGGCTGATACTGATCCCTTATCCTGTTCATTATGTACGTCTCTGGAAACCCTCAGGAAGGGTCCTCAATACCTAATCGGTGGGGGGTCCGACTACCAGCACGTCTGACAATCAGTTGTTTGAAGGGGCCACAGGTCTTGTCCCAGCACTGGGGGCTCTTCACACTATACCAAGCACAGCGCTGAACACTGTATAGTTGCGCTTGGCAACGCCCAAGTGACTAGGACAGAGCTGCAGAAAGGCCACGACCGATGGATGTGACATCACTGGCCTGAAGAAAGTTCATCAATATCTAAATTCCGGAAACCTCCTTTAATTTTACAATAAGGAATCAAACAAACAATAAAAACTATCAGTGATAAAACGGCCTCCTGCACACAACCGGATTTTTCTTCCGCATTTTTTGGAGGATCAGATGCAGAACAATTCATTTAAATAGGACTGCAAAAAACGCAGGCAGCAAACGGTGCGTGGTACACATCGGCCCGTGGACCAATTCATTTCTACAGGGCAGCGTACATACGGATGTCAACTGTGTATTGTCCGCATCCGTTTTTACAATGGGGCCCGTAAAAAGTGAGGAAAGCACAAGGAACGCATCTGCAGGTCAGAAAATAGATACGGTCATGTGCACGTAGTAAATGTGCCCCACGACTGACCCAGAAACGTGCAGGGCAAAAAACGCGTGTGCGCACCACCCTGCCGTTCTAGGCATCAGTGGGGGCGTGACTGCTGACCTGACACAATACAGGGATAAGAAGCCACGACCACCATTTAGAAAGGGACGACCTGGCGATAAATACAGCAGCACGCCATCTGAACTTTTCTAGCATTCCTCCCCATTTTCAACATCTCTGCTTGCAGTCAGAAAAAACCACAGTATAGTCCGATTACTTAGGGTTTACCACATTGGATTTAGGCATGCCTCTTTCCAGCGCCATTACCCCACGAATGTGACACAGATTGGTGGGCACTGCCACCAGCCTCCACAGCGGCACACAATGAATGCCCAGACAATGGGGCCAGCCTGTCAGCTCTGAGGCGGCAGGAAAGAGTTAACACGTGGTAAAGTTCAAGGCACTCACCATAAAGGGACTTTCCAAGCAGAGAAAGGGTCTCTTAAGTGTCAAGATCACTTGGGCGAAGTCCCCCGACTTGTGGACTTGAATGAGCTGGCAGCGGCCTGCTCCTTCCCCCCATGCCGGGGACTGTCCTAATTACAAAGCCCCTAAACTCGCCCGCAGATGCGGATGGCAGCCCTGCGGTGATTCGGTGGTGGCGGAGGGACGGGAACACCCCACCATAGTATCATATATTGTCAGGTACTCACCAAGACCACATATCTCGCCCGGCCGCTCTCCCTCAGCCCTCCCCCATAGCGACGCCGTAACCAAGCGCCAGAAAGTGAGACCGGCTGACGAGGTGGAGTAATACGGTTCTACCGACGCCTAGTGGTGACCAGAGGAAGCGCAACATGAGGAGAGGAGGACTACAAAGGCGTGACTGCACCCATCAGCCAATCAGATTACAGGTATTATTTTTGTGAGGCAGTTTGGGAAATGTAAGCAGTGTTCTGATTGGTTGCTATAACGCCTGATCTCTGCTTATGGCTAGGTCTACACAGTGAAACATCACAGCTTTGGTCATGTGACCACGGTTGCAATTTATGTGGGGCTTGGTCATATGTGTTTTTTTTTAATCCTCAATATTAACACTAGGGTTACATGTAGTCACGTGACATAAGGTCAATAACAATATCAGGCTACTACACCGCACCAAACATTAGTGAACGCAGTTGAGTTGTGACCTAGGTGACCTTATCACCTTGTTATCATTAGGCTATCACTAGCTGATCGGCAGGGGTCAGTGGCAGTGACAGCGCTGTCCACTACAACGCTGCCGGTTTTGTGGTGTATTTCGGCACCAACTTCCAGCAATAGAGCTGACCCAAACAGCTGATCGGCAGGGGTGCGGGGTGGCGAACCCCTGCCAATCAGCTAGTGAAGGCCTATCGTGAAGGAAGGCCACTTAGTAAAGCCTAGACCAGGGGTAAGCAACCTCCGGCACCGGGTGTTATAAAACTACAACTCCCAGCATGCATACTTGCTCTACTCTTCTCAAAATTCTCATAGAAATGAATGGAGCATGCTGGGAATTGTAGTTTCACAACAGCTGGAGTGCTGAAGGTTGCTGATCCCAGGCCTAGACAAACCCTTTAATGTTGTGTGGCCGAAACACTAGCCTAAGCGACTGACCACGGGTGAATTTATGCTGCAGATTTTTATATATTTTTTTGCATGTGGCAAATCCACATGCACAGCAATCAATGGTATATGACCACAATATGAACACTCCCTATAGTGAACGTCTACCTTAGAACAACGTATAAACACACTGTGAAAACAAAAAGAGATATAACTGGTCGGCACCACCTCTCAGTCAGCGCTCCGGACATATTAGCTTAATGGGTGGAAAACATCCGTGGTGCTCAGTGGAAAAAGTCAAACACAAAATATCAAGAAAAAAGAAAAACAATACACGGCACTCGCCGATCTTCATCTAGTCCATTTATTAGAGGCAAAAAGTGCACATTGCATAAGGAAAGAATCGCAATAGCATTTTGTGTTTCTTGGCGCTTCCTCGGTATATCAATAGCTACATGGGAGCATTTATTAACCCTCAGTTCACACTTGCGCGTTTTACAGCGCGTTCGAACGCGCTGTAAAACGCATAACCGATGCAAACCAATGCTTCCCTATGGGACTGGTTCACATTTTCGCGTTTTACAGCGCGTTCGAACGTGCTGAAAAACGCCCGACGCATAAACAAGTACTTAAGCTTTTTGGGGCGTTTGTCGCGCATTTTGGCCCATAGACTTCAATGGGAACGCGCAACGCTTGTACTTTGCGCGTTTTTGACACTGAAAACGCGCGTTCGAACGTGCATTTATGAATTTGCAACATGCTGGAAAGGCCAAACTTCATATAGACAGATAAATATATATATTTGGTCATTGGACAACACTGCAGTCAATCACACAAACGCGCGTAAAACGCGCGTTTACTATTGCCAAAAACGTGCGCGTAAAACGCACATCTCAGAAACCCCTCTACTTAGGGCTCTTGCACACAAATGTATTTTTGCTCCCCATCTGATACAAGTTTTTTGCAGGTTGGATGCGGACCCATTCACTTCAATGAGGTAGCAAAAGATGCAGATAGCACGTGAAATCTGTTCCGTCACAGCCGCAAAATTATAGAGCATGTCCTATTCTTTTTTTGTTTCAATCGTTTTTATTGAAAATTTTTACAGAAAAGTACATGACATAGTAACAATAAAAAAGAAAGAACCATTACAGCTGGAATAGCATTATGCCAGTGCACAGGACGTCCGACATAGCGGTCTCATTAATACATCAATAACTGTAGCTTGGACATCACTGCCCGATGGATCAAACCATGCCAAATCATACCTTGCAAGGTAGTTAAAGCAAAAACATTAGCAAACCACCACCTATCCAAAATTATAAGAGCAATATGGCTAGTCCGGTGCTTCAAGATCCCAGAGAAATAGAAGGAGTAGGAGGGTACTCTCCACTACAACCCTGTGTGATGGGGGGGAAATCATCCAGTAATGCCACTGTTTCAGAAATTTCGTATAAGATCCATTTCCCAATGCTATGATTTTTTCATAAGCCAACGTGGAATTAATATAACATACTAGTTCCGCCACATGTGGCACATCCTGGGATTTCCACCTCCTCAACAACATGAATTTGGCTGATACACAGAAGATGCATAATAGTTTTCTACACTCTAGTGGAAGAGCGTCTATGCCTATCAAGAGGAGGGCCAGTTGAGGGGTCCATGTAAATTTTTGTGGAAGTAAAAGGCCCAACATATCTTCACATTCTTTCCAGTAAAGTTGGATCAGGGGGCATTGCCAAAGGATGTGGAAAAGTGTCCCTTTACAGCCACAACCCCTCCAACAGACTCCCGATACCCCGGGGAACATATGCATTAATTTATCTGGAGTGTAATACCAGTGCAGTATTGTCTTTAAAGGGGTATTCCCATTTCAATGATCACTGTTAAATCTGTTAATGATTTAACAGTGATCATTTTTCTAAATATAATTAATTAACTAATTCCCACTCCTTAGAAGATAATTAACATATACTTACCTGATTGTTGTCTTCCGTCTCCCATGGTTACGGCCACCGCTCTTCTCCGGAATCGCGGTGGCCGCACTTGCGCAGACGACTTTTTTTCTCCTGGCAGGGCCGCGCGCGTACTCCCGAAAGCGCACGCTGGCGCCACGCATGCGCTATGATGACTTCTTCCTGGCCAGTATAGTATACTTGCCAGGAAGAAGTCACCAGGGCGCATGCGCGGCGACATGCGCGTTCAGTCCAGTGCGTGGCCTGGCAGGGAGATGACTTCAATCAAGAAGGATCCCGCCCCCTGCCGAAACCAGGAAGTGGACGGCGCGCCGGGAGCAGGTAAGTATGAAAGACGCAAATGGGAATAACCCTGTAGGCCGATTCTACATGGGCAGAACAATGTAGGTAAGTATGAGTTGCCTTAATCGCTCCTTTCCAGTCTGTGTCTGTGAAAGAAGTCCCTAAATATCTTTCCCACAGGTGCATGGGGTGAGATTTTACAAATTGATGTAAGTGCATCAAAGCTTCATACAGTGGTTTGAGACTCTTGGAGTTGCTAGTTACATAAACCATGCCTATCGAAACGAATTTAAAGCCTGTAGGCCTGAGAGATTGCAGCAAGTGCCTGACTTGTAAATATTTAAAGAATTCCGAATGAGGAAGAGCTTATGACTCTCTTATTACATGAAAGGACCTCAAATTCCCCTTCTCATACAGCATACCCCTACACGTCCCCCATCAGAAGGCCACAGTGAGAAACAAGGCCTTAATAAGCGAGAACGGCAATGAGGTTAATCTTGGTAGGTCATCCCCATTTGCTACCTTATGGAATTGTTCCCATGCCTTGATGGAAGCTAATATTATCGGGTTGGTAATCATTGGAGCTGAAAGATTCCAGAAGGGTAGATGCAATAGGGCTCCATTTACATACACCTGGGCCGTAGGATTGCTGTATAGAGCTTCAATTACAGACATAATAGGGCCAGTGAACCCCATATGGGCAAGCACCGAGAAGGCGAACGACCATCTAATTCTGTCGAACGCCTTCTCGGCGTCTAAGGTCAAAACCAACAGGGGGCAGTTCAACTGTTTGATTTGGTGGAAATCTCCCAACATTCTTCTAGTATTGAAATACGATTGTCGAGAGGGAACAAAGCCGGTTTGATCATTGTGAATTATGGAAGGGAGGAGTTTAGCTAGTCTAAGGGCTAGTAATTTTGCATATATTTTTATGTCTTGATTTAGCAATGAGATGGGCCTAAAATTTTAAGGTCTGTCAGGTGGCTTTCCCAGCTTCGGTAGGGTGACAATTATAGCCTGCAAATTTACTAGGGGAAAGGTTCCGGATTGTAGAGCTGACTGACAAAATTCCCGTAGAAAAGGACTCAGGATCTGTTTGAACCATTTATAATAGTGACTGGCAAAGCCATCTGGGCCTGGGGCTTTATCTCGGGGCAGGGAGTTTATTACCATTTCCACCTCTTCAGACGTAATTTGGGCATTAAGGCTCTGAAGCTGTGCCTCCGTTAGAGATGGTAGGTTTAGGGAGCTGAGATAAGTGTGAATCAGGTCAGAGAGGTTAAGCGGAGTCGCTATTGAGTCCTGTAAATTATACAAGTCATGATAGTGGGCCTGAAAACTATGAGCTATATCATTTGGGGCATAAACCTTAAGTTGCGTTTTAGGGTGGAGGAGATAAGTGATCCTATTTTTCACTCGCTTTGCTTTAAGGCTAGCTGCTAAGAGTTTGCCCGCTTTGTTCCCCTGGGAGTAATAGCGCGCTTTTGTTTTCCGGAATCCTTTTTCATAAGACTCCAGCATATGATCCCTTAGATCCTGCCTAGCCTGTTTTAGATCAGCTGCTAACAGAGGTGAAGGATTTGTTTTATTACTATCTTCCAATTGTTTTACCTTGGCAAGCAGTTGTGTCGTAACCTCCTCCAGTCTCCTCTTTCGCACCGCACCCTGCTGTATGAACGAGCCTCTGATACAGGCTTTGTGAGCGTTCCACAAAACCACTGGATCTGTGGAATCCAGCTTGTTCAGGCGAAAAAATTAATTCAGATCTGATGCAATGCGTCTACCATGCTGAGGGTTGGATAACAAAATAGGATTGCTCCTCCAAAGATATCTTTGGGAGTAGTTGTTTTCTTCTGACAGTGTCAGAGTGACTGCCGCATGGTCAGACCATTTTATCAGCTCTATAGATGAGTCAACCGCTTTAGAGAGTGTGGACCTGTCAATGAGAAACATATCAATGCGAGAATGAAATGTAAAATCCCTATCTGACGGGTGCTGAATCCGCCAGATATCATACAGTTCTTCCCTCCACAGAACATCAGCCAAAGATGGGGAAGGTCTACGGGAATCAGAGGAGGTATCGATAGTGGGGTCTGTGGTGACATTGAAATCTCTAAATATTATCACTTGGCCTTTCCTCTGTTTATTTACCACTCTCAACAATTTGGTGAGGAAGCGGGATTGGCCCGTATTAGGGGCGTATAAGGAAACAAGAGTGAAGAGTGCGTCATTTAACGTACAGACAATGATTACAAACCTCCCTTTAGGGCCACATATACTGTCTATAAGCGTGAATGCCGCTGTATTTTTGATAGCTATGAGCACCCCCTTCGTTTTAGAGACGGAGTGGGAGTGGAAAACATGGGGGAACTGTGGTAAGTACACCCTAGAGCATCTTTTTCTAGTAGGTGGGTCTCTTGAGCTCCTATAACATCGCACTTAAGATTCTTTATCTCTCTCCAAAGGAAGGATCTACGCATCGGACTATTCAGTCCGTTGACATTTAGGCTAGCAAAAGATAGAACCATAATGTAACAACCTAAAGCGTAATGTGTATAGATCGAATAATAAACTATATAGGAGGTGCAGGACGCCTCCCAGCCAGAGCGGCCGCACCCAGCAAACCAAGGTGGTAGCGGTTTGTATAGACATGATCACAGTTACGGTCATAAGTGTAACAGCACAAAGAGAAAACACAACATAGCAACTGAAAACTCGATGAGTTATAGTAACACAAACAGCCATAAGAGCTAACAAGCTCTTCCAAAGTGGGGGATGAAAAGTCCTGTCTGTTGCCTAGGATAGGACTGCAAAGAAAGGTCACCTAAACCAGATATATTTGAAATAGGAGCTATGACTCCACACAATGAACTAGCACATCAGGCTATGTCCCAGTCTTTTTGGACCTTATTAGGCAGAGCTCTGCGGTTATCCTGTGGGGTATTGACGGCAATGTCCCAACTGAGTAGAAGCTTCTTGCCCTCTTCCACAGACCGGATTACATGGAGGACACCCAGATGATGTACAAGGAGGCGGACAGGGAACCCCCATCTGTATTGGATTTTTGCTTCTTGCAGAGCAGATGTGATAGGAAATAAAGCACGCCGCATTCTCAAAGAACAAGCCAAGAGATCAGCATAAAGCGAAATTTTGTGGAAGGGAGCAGGCAGGCCTCCATTTTGTCTGGTGTAAGACATAAGTTGCTCTTTGATCGAGTAAAAATGCACTCTAGCGAGGACATCTCTAGGAACACTGTCCTCTAAATGCCGGGGGCGCAGAACTCTGTGAGCCCGGTCGATCTCCACATCCTTGTCGCTACAATGAGGCAGGGCCGATTTTATCAATGATTTGACATAGGAAGTAATATCCTTAGCCGTAACAGACTCAGGTATGCCACGTAGCTTGATATTATTGCGTCTGCTGCGGTCTTCTAGGTCCGCCATTTTGTTTTTAGTGGCTGCAACCTCTGCCTCCAGGGCACAATAGGCGTCTATGAGATCATTATGAGAGTTTGCAAACTCCCCGATTGCTCTCTAAGTGATCCGTTCTGGCTCCAATAACTTCTAAATCCGCTCGCAAAGGGGCCACCAGAGATCGTGCAACAGTGAGCGCCTCTGAACAATAAGCATATCTTTCATTATGGTGTCAGTTAGAGCCGTGTTGGTAACTGTCAAAGCCAGAATTTCCTCCTCACCTTTATCTGAAGAGTCCCCCTGTAGCCCCACAGTACCTGCATAGGTGGGATCTGCTGCGGAGAGCTGTGAGTGTCGTGGAGCACATGGGGAGTCAGCCAGCCCCGACACTTGTGTGCCGCCAGTAGCCTGGAGGACAACTGACGGGAGGCCTGCATCCTCTGGCCGGAGGACTGTGCAGTCAGCAGTCTCATGTGCTGAACTTAGGTAAGTCGGGTCGTGGGATCCCTTTTCAGATGCGGCGATGTTAACACCGGAATGTTGGTCGTCTGCGTGGTCCCGCATGGTAGCAGGCCTCTCCTCGGCGCCATCTTGGGACCTGCCCGCTTCTCTGGTGAAGTAAAACTTCGTCAACTGTGGATGCTTCGCCCCTCTTTTTTTACGACCTGTCATGGTCAGGGATGGTTCCGAAGTCTTTCCCTCCAGTTTGAAGCGTTTACCGTGGGTTTTGTCGCTGTAAAAGTTGCTGGTTCAAGGTGTAATCACCGGAGCTGCAGCACGCTACATCCGCACGCCTCGGCAGCCAGACCACGCCCGAGCATGTCCTATTCTTGTCCGCATTATAGACAAGGATAGGACCGTTCTATTAGGGGCGGCTGTTCCTTTCCGCAAAATGTGTAATGCAAATGGCCAGTATTTGTGTTTTGTGGATCCGCAATTTGTGGACCGCAAAACAGCCAACGGTCGTGTGCATGAGCCCTTATGCATGGGGTAGGGGACTCCTCAGCAGCCCAGTCTGAGCCTATAAGCTAGCAACTTCGCTCAGACCAGCATTTTCCTTCACTTCTCTGAGTAGAGAAATTTCCATAACTGTTCGGAATGAATGGAAAACATAAAGTCCTGTACAATTTTACCCAATTTTTCAGAAAGTATTTCACTACTACCTGCTTGTTCAGGGCTTGCTGTGGTGATTTGCAGGAAACGCAGTCTTTACACTGTACAATAATGTGATGCCGAAAAAAGGTAACTGCCCTGCTGTGTAACAGGAGCGCGGCTAATCTAGCAGAGATCTTTCTGTCAACATGCCTACTGACTGTTTCCTCTAGCATCCAGAAGACATGTGAACAATGTAATTATGGACTATATATTGCAGACTGTTCAAGATGAGCGAATCTGTTCGCAGATTTTTTAGGTACCGAATCAAACCTAAATCTTTTCTGGTTTGATTCAGACAAATCTTATAAAACGGTGCCCAGCGCAAAACAATAGATAGCGTTCTGTCACCACCAGGCAGGAGGTAATTGCAGTGAATTGCGGCAAAGCAATAACCGCAGTTTGCGGAAGCAACGCTAAAAGTAGATACAGTTACATCTGCCTCTGTATCAGACCGAGGGGACGGCTAGGGAAAATGAAAACATTTGTAAAAAATTAACGAAACGAGGGGCTTTTCATTAGAAAAAAATTATAATAATCTGTGTTTTAGAGGACTAGAGGGGTTATATACCAGTTTCCAGGGCAATTGGAGCAACTTTGGTTCGGAACAAATAGATTCGGGCCCGAACCGAACTTTTTGAAAAATTCGGCAAATCGGAAACAAACTGAATCTTGGAAGATTCGCTCATCTCTACTCAGGATTAATGCAAAATAATTAACATTAACCAGAGACATAAAACCAGCATAATTCAGTGCAGTATGCCACTAACCCCCTTTTCTGATCATTACAAAAGTGGTGTGAATGTTGCAGAAATTGGGGTAGGAACAGGGGCGTAGCTATACGGGGTGACGGTGAAGGGGTAGCAGTCGCCACCGGGCCCAGGAGCCTGAGGGGGCCCAAAGACCCTTGTGCCACATAAGAAGACACTGGTATTACAGAAAATGCATGCTGGTCAAGTTACACCTCTGGGAAGGGGTTAGGTCAAGAATTTGGCATGGGGGGAGGCAGGGGTCGTTTCAATTTTAGCCTCAGGCAGCCCGAAGGCTATGTGCTTCCCTGCTACTGACCACAAAGCACTGAGGGAAGGGGGCCCCAAGCTGAACTCTTGCACCAGAGCCCATGTGCCTTTAGCTATGCCCCTGGCTTTATACATATTACATTGGACATGAATTCTGCCTCAAAGCTGGCGTGACTGCTATGATACAGACAGTCAGGGGCGTCTGATTCCAGCTCATCGCATCCTTCGATGCACTCATTGGTAATTGCTCTGTTGCCTTTGAACTGTCACCTTAGGATGACTTTGTGATTACACCGTAATAGCTCTGTTATGTCATTTTCCAGTAATCAGGCTCTGGGTGGATAAATCATCAAACTACAGAAATGGAGCTCAGACTGGTTCCCAGCATCTTTCATCACAGCATCCCCTTTGCTACACTGGTTGTCGCAAACCTCTGCCACTCTCCTTCCATTGCATAGTTAAGTCTGGTGACAAATGAGCTAGGCGAAGTGCCCCCTGTTATCCCAGTGATCTCTTATAGATGGCCATGGATGATCAATGTATTTCTTATTGTGACCACAAGGTGGCGCAGTAGTATGTGAACAAAAGGACAGGATATAATGTGTAACACCCCAGAGTGTTACCACTTCTTCACCCTTCTACTATCTCTAATAGGGGTCCTGGGGGAGGCGCCCATTGCAAATGCAGCATAATTAGGCCCCATGCACACAACCGTATCCGTTTTGCGGTCCACTAATCGAGGATCCACAAAACATGGATACCGGCCGTGTGTGTCCCATATTTTCCCATTTCGCCCTATGTTAAAAATGCCTATTCTTGTCCTCAAAACAGACAAGAATATGGCATATTCTATATTTTTTGCAGAGTGCCGGAACGGACATACAGATGCGGACAGTACGCAGAGTGCAGTCCACATTTTTTTCTGCCCCAGTGAAATGAATGGGTCCGCATCAAATCCGCCAAAAATACAGCTGTGTGCATGGGGTCTTATTATGATTTTCTGTACAGCCAGCTTCTTGCCATGCAGTGGAAAAGCGTTATTGGGTGTGATCAGTGCTAAAGTATATCTTTTCAACATTTTTAAAATGCCAGCTGGCAGTGGCATACTTACCACATGGACAGGGTATGACACGGGGTATGCCATGGGGCTCATTGAGCAGAATGCAGCCTTGGTGGTGAATAGTGGTGTCAGTCTGCTATAGCTGTTTTTCACAAGATCCGCAGCTTGCATAGTGTAAACCAGACACGTTTAAAGGGGTTTTCTGGCCCCAAAAATGTGTAAACTGCTCACAAAAAACAAAAGAGCACCACTCATCTCACGAATCCCCAACACTCCAGAGACCTGTAAGATCAATTCACGGCCCCCGGACACTTTCTGCTTCCTGTTTGAGTCCAGACAGTGACCTGCTACAGCCTAGGTTGGAACTTTATCACCGCACCAGGAAGCAGAGATTAGGAGGGGCGGGTATCGTTGGTAGCAGAAGGAAATCCATGAGATGAGTAGTGTTTTTTTTAAAAAATTTCTGAACAGCACTTAGGCCCCTTTTACACGGGCGAGAATTCCGCGCAGGTGCAATGCGTGATGTGAACGCATTGCACCCGCACTGAATCCGGACCCATTCACTTCAATGGGGCTGTGCAGATGAGCGGTGATTTTCACGCATCACTTGTGCATTGTGTGAAAATCGCAGCATGTTCTATATTCTGCGTTTTTCACACAACGCAGGCCCCATAGAAATAAATGGGGCTGCGCGAAAATCGCATCCGCAAGCAAGTGTGGATGCAATGCGATTTTCACGCATGGTTGCTAAGGAGATGATGTTTAAAGTCAATTTGCTGTATTATTTTCCCTTATAACATGGCTATAAAGGAAAATAATAGCATTCTTAATACAGAATGCTTACTAAAATGTGGATTGAGGGGTTAAAAAATAAAAAAATAACTCGCCTCATCCACTTGATCGCGCAGCCGGCATCGTCTTCTTTCTTATTCTTTGAGGACCTGCAAAAGGACCTTTGATGACGTCATCGGTCTCACCACCGAACCCAAACCCGAACTTCAGTGAAGAAGTCCGGGTTCGGGTCTAGGTACCACATTCAGTTTTTTATCCCGCGCTTGCAAAACGCATTGCACTCTCGTGGAAAAAACTGAATAACGCAGCGATTTTACCTGAACGCACCCGCATCCTATCTGGCCCTCACCCGCGACACCCGTCTGAAAGAGGCCTTAGGAGTTTTTAAACATAATTACTTGAGTCCAGAAAACCCCTTTAAGAATGGGATTTAACGCCTTTTAAAGGGGTTTCTGAGACTGGAAAAGATTTATCAGGGAGCAGGACAAGGTGGAAAAAGAAAAAAAAAAAACACCTTGACACAATTCCCCAGTTTCATAGCTGCTGCTTCTGTTCCCACTGCTTCCGGTCCCTGCCGCATTGGACGAGGTAACGTGCCATATACAGGTACATGACAGATGTCACTGGTGACATGAGCATGAATGACATCCAGAGGCTCAAAAGTCATGTGCCATTCATACACACATCAGCGCTGTTATCAATTGTTGGCCTTTTATAAAATCTGTGTCTTCTGTGCTTGCTCTTTTAGACTTTAGGTAGTCATTAACCAGTACGGCTTTTAGGCCATACGCGCATGACCATGTCTGTATTGTGGTCCACAAACCACAGATCTGCAAAATACAGACACTTTACATGTGCAATGCACATTTCCTCACATCCATCACAAGAAATGACTATTCTTGTCTGCAAAATGTACAAGAATAGGACATGTTCTATAATTTTCAGGAAGGACATACAGATGCGGACAGCTCACGGATGGAAAATACAGTCATGTGCATGAGGCCCTCTAGTGTGCCACGAGTGACAACTGTTCCCTGCCTGGGCTTTTCTGTAAAATGATGTTGTAACCTTCCTTACTGGAATTTCCTATCAACTCAATATCCCAAAAAGCTATTTCATGTTTATTGGTACTACCCATAAAACTTAGATTATATCTGTTGTTATAGTTGTTATACATTCATTCTTATACACAAGGAGGACGTCATCAATGTAGCGTCCTCACCACAGGATAGACTCCTTAAAGGGATTGGTCTCCTCCTTCCACCATGCCATCATCAAATTGGCAAGTAAGGGGAGATTTTAGACTCTATGGCAGTGATGACTAACCTCCTTCCAGCTGTGGTGAAAATATGACTCCTAGCATGCTCCATTCATTTCTGTGGAGTTTTGAGAACAGCCAAGCAAGTATACATCTTGGGAGTTGTAGTTTTACCACAGCTGGAGTGCCTGAGGTTAGCCATCACAGACCTATGGGGATCCCCTTAATCTGTAAAAAAAAAAAAAAAGATGTTTGTTAAAGTTTAAAATTGCGGAGTAACAGATGAGTACACATCAAAATACACTCCATGGGGCTCATTGAGCAGAATGCAGCCTTGGTGGTGAATAGTGGTCCTACTACATGATGTGTCATCCACATGTCATTTCCTACTTACTGTCCCTCAGGCACCCTTTTGACTTAGTTGGAGCCTCTGTCACATATTCTGTCAAAAAGACTGGACAGAAATGCCTTGCATGCAGGACTTTTTTGTCTAGTAAAAAGACAGGATACCGAACGGAAACTGAATGGACTCGGAGAAACAGCATAAGGAACAGGATCTGAAATTCATGATTTTAGAAAGAGTTAATGTTTTGAAAAGACGAGGGGATAGACTTACTCTTTTGAAGAAATGCGAATTAAAATGGATACATCGCCTTGGTACATTGAAACCCCATGGCTTAAATGTAGATTACCGTGTTACAGTGGGTATGAGATAGAGGGCATGGGCTCTCGTTGCATGATCTCCAGATACATCATTACATTGAGTGTAGAGACCAGATATGAATTTTTTCATAGATAATGACATTTTTTCTGTATTACAGATATTTGGATTCAGGGGACGAGAGAGGCGTTCTGCAAGGTGATTTAATAGTGCTAATAATTCTTTATGCGATATTTGACGTAGATGGTATTTATACACAATGTCGCATGCGGGTATTGGCGGTAATTCACACCGACTTTCAAGCATGCGTTTGTGGTGAAGCGCTATAGACGTGGTGTGGATGAGTTATTGCGCATGAACTATCAGGGCGGTGAGTTGCATTGTAGTATACAGGTATAATTACATGAATATAGCGAGTAAGAGGATAAAAAATGATCCAAAAAATAATAATTTTGTTTTAAAAAAATTTTTAAAAAAATGTTCTGTTTTTTAATACTGCAGTGGCTTTATATGCACTCACGTCACTGGATTTCTGTGCAGGCTGGTCCACACCACGATATATATAAAAAAAATGATGTACCTTGCAGATGGATGGTGTTCACACCATCCGTTTTTTTAAAAAACAGCACGCTGGATGAATTGCATAGAATTGCAGAACGCGTCTCTTTGTCCTGATGAACTGATGAACTAACTATAGCCAAGGGATTTTATTGTGGTTTTAAAACGCACTTGCACTTTGTTGTAATATGTGATTGTTTATATAGATTTTTATGTGAGGGTGCACTTTGCTGGCACAAAGCACTTCATACAAAGACATCTATGGGGATATGTACCAAGAACACAATATGAGAAGATATTTGAAATATTTGAATCGACTAAATTTTTTTAACAACACTTGACTTTGTATCATCACCTGATTAAATAATTATGTACACATGTAATAAAAAGCTGGATATGTATATAGACACAAGAATGATTTTGGCCTGTGCACTTGGCTTGAGAAGGATCCCGGAAGGGGATTGAATCATTGCTTATTTTGTGTCACATGTTAATAAAGACACTGCGTGTTTTTTTTCACAAGAAGAGTGCTGCGTTGATTTTTCATGGATATACATGCCTGACGTCAAGGGTGAGACGCGTTCACCTGATAAACCATAAAAGCGAGTGCTTAGGAATTTTTATATTATATATATATATATATATAACAAAAACTTTATTTGAATTGCAGATGACACATTTTCTGATAACACATTCCGTTTATAGGTGAGAACACAATACTCTGAAATCTGCATACATGTGGGATCAATTTTTCTTTCCGCCCATACATCAAAGAAATTTCTAGCAAATTTATTAAAGTCACGTAAAGTCTGAAATAAGTCAAAATTTCTTTAGATAGGTCATCAGTATCTAGAACTTGGAAATCCCCCATAAATCTGTTTTTTGCCTGAGGATTTTTGTTTTCAGATTTTCTAAAAACAAGCCTAAAAACTCTGGGTGAAGGGTGAAAAAAATAAATGTTAGCCAAAAATGGCCATTCACGTCACCTGCTCTCCCAGCACCGATCACTAGAAGCGGAGTGCCAACGTTTAGGCTAGGTTCACACAACGACATTTCTCGCGTGACATTTTGTTGCATTAATGTCGCGCGACAATTTTTATAATAGTAGTCTATGGTGTTGCATTGCAACATGCCGTTTCGGCTAGTTCAGCCTTCCTCAACTGCACAATGTGAACTGACACTTTCTCACATTTTATAGGCATAAATCACAATCACCTGGTCATGACATCATTAATCAATTAGTAACATAGTAAGAGACATCACTATATAATGGCAGAGAAAACCCCACATCCTGATTCATGTCTTCCAGACTAAGTTGGTGGCACTGCAGTCTGCAAAGAAATAATAATAAATGAATATACAGAATCTAAATAAAATTAAAAGCACATGACCTCATAATCTCTATTTAACCCTTTTGGGTATAACATATTTAGGGTATGAATCCAAAAGGCCTTCCTGCACAGTAACAGTTTCCCCAAATCACCCCCCCCCCCCTCCTTGGTTGACACACCTGCTCTATGGCCTGATATTTCAATTGTGCGATTGAATGGTTGCGTTTATGGAAGTGAGAAATTGAGCAGGCCAAGTAGGGTGATCTAGGGTCAGCTTTGATTTCCCTCCCCTTATTTCGATAGGGGTTATTGGGTATTTGATGGACATCAAGCATCCTTTCAAGACCTCCTGAGCCTGACTCATTATTCCAAAAGAGGCCGATAGACTGGGATAGGTGATATCTTTCCATAGTTCTCTTTGGAACCCGTTGCCACTATTTGCTTGATGAATAATCTGGTATTATGTATGCCGTTTTTGTTTGTAGGGGCTGACTGCGTTTTTTTTTTTTTTATATATATATTATTGTAGTAAAAGTTAAGTTTTAAATAGTTGCTGCCCCTCTTTTTTCATATAATAATAAAGACTAACCACATCTATTGTCACGAGCAAACAATCATTTGGAATATTTTTCAGCTCCCTAATCACATTTAGGAAATGGGATGTGTCCAACAGAGACACATTGACGACATTTTTTGCGTATGGGCGGGGCCCCTCTTCTTATTTCTGGAACACCTAAATAATGTCTGGGATGAGCTAAAATTCACTATGACATGTGATTGCCATACTGTCAGCTTTTTGGATGTACAAATATCCAAACAGGAAGATGGGCGTTTGGCCACAGATTTGTATCGCAAAGAAACAGATAGAAATAGCGTACTGCATTACCTGAGTGCACATCCACTTCCCCTGAAAAAGGCTATCCCCAAGTCCCAATTTCTGAGGGTCAAAAGGATAGTGTCAACCCCTGAAACGCAAACTTTGAGAATGGAAGAAATGTCTTCCAGGTAGCGGGATAGGGGCTACCCAGAGAGGATACTCAGGGAAGCTAGGAGTCCTAGCGATGGGGTAACCATAACAAAAAACAGGGAGGCAGATATACGCATACTATTCATTCATAAATATCACCCATATAACCATCTTTTTGATATTATTGTGCGCAAAAACTAGCACATCCTGGGTAAATCTTACCCTATGGTGGAGGAGTTTAAAAATCCGCCCCTCATATGCAACAAACGTAGTCCTAATTTGAGAGACCATTTAGTCCATTCAGATATAGGAACTACCATAAATATACGGATTCAGAGAACTTTGGTCAGCCAAAAGGGAGGTACGTTTCCTTGTCTCCACTGCATACAGTGTAGCAAAGTCCAGAAGGGACAATATTTCTATCACCCACGCACTGGGAAGGCCTATAAGATTAGGGGCTATTATACTTGCGACACAAAAAATGTGATTTATCTTATTAAGTGCCCGTGCGGCTTGGGGAGGGGTGCCCGTGCGGCTATGTGGGGGAGACAATTCAAATGGTGAAAGATCGTATATGTAAGCACAAATCTACAATACGCAAACAAAGTTTGCTGCTACCAATTCCTTCTCACTTCAATAAACACAACCATTCAATCACACAATTGAAATATCAGGTCATAGAGCAGGTGTGTCAACCAATGAGGGGGGGGGGTGATTGAAACTGTTACTGCGCAGGGAGGCCTTTTGGATTCATACCCTGGATACGTTATACCCAAAAGGGTTAAATAGAGACTATGAGGTCATGTGCTTTTAATTTTACTTAGATTCTGTATATTTATTTATTATTATTTCTTTGCAGACTGCAGTGCCACCAACTTAGGCCCCTTTCACACTGGCGTTTTTCCTTTCCGTCCTAGAGTTCCGTCTTCGGAGCTCTAGGACGGAAAGATACTGATCAGGATTATCCTAATGCATCCTGAATGGAGAGCATTCCGTTCAGGATGCATCAGGATGTCTTCCGTTCAGTACGTGAACGTTTTTCGGACGTTGACAAAACCGCAGCATGCTGCGGATTTGTCTCCGTCCAAAAATCCGGAAGACATGCCGTAACGCCGGATCCGGAATTAATGCCCATTGAAGAGCATTAATCCGGATCCGGCATTAAGCTAAACGTCATTTTGGCGCATCGCCGGATCCGACGTTTAGCTTTTTCTCAATGGTTACCATGGCAGCCAGGACGCTAAAGTCCCGGCTGCCATGGTAAAGTGTAGTGGGGAGCAGTATACTTACCATCCGTGCAGCTCCCGGGGCGCTCCAGAGTGACGTCAGGGCGCCCTACACGCATGAATCACGTGATCGCATGGATCACGTGATCCATGCGCATGGGGCGCTCTGACGTCATTCTGGAGTGCCCCGGGAGCCGCACGTACTGTAAGTATACCGCTCCCCCGCTCCCCGCTCCTACTATGGCAACCAGGACTTTAATAGCGTCCTGGCTGCCATAGTAACCTCAAAGCATTTCGAAGACTGATCAGGATCCTGATCAGTCTTCTAATGCTTTCAGGCGACTTGCGTTCTGATGGATCCGGCGGGACGGAAGTGCCTGCCGGATCCTCAGAACGCAAGTGTGAAAGAGGCCTTAGTCTGGAAGACATGAATCAGGATGTGAGGTTTTCTCTGCTATTATATAGTGATGTCTCTTCCTATGTTACTAATTGATTGATGATGTCATGACCAGGTGATTGTGATTTATGTCTATAAAATGTGAGAAAGTGTCAGTTCACATTATGCAGTTAAGGAAGGCTGAACTAGCCGAAACGTCCTGTGAATAGAGATGAGCGAACATTAAAAAAATGTCCGGTGTTCGGGTTGTGGTAAGTCGCGCATCCGGTTATGGATTCCACTATAGCGGCATATGGAATCCATAAGGGGCGGCTGCCACCAACCCGAACTGTTGAACAGCCGAAGGACCTGAAGTGACATCACTGTCATGTGATCAGTGCAGGGGGCGTGGCTCAGCACGGGATCAAATCCAGTGCTGAGCCACGCCCCCTGCACTGATCACATGACAGTGACGTCACCCCAGGTCCTTCGGCTGTTCAACAGTTCGGGTTGGTGGCAGCCGCCCCTTATGGATTCCATATGCCGCTATAGTGGAATCCATAACCGGATGCGCGACTTACCACAACCCGAACACCGGACTTTTTTTTAATGTTCGCTCATCTCTACCTGTGAACCGTTGTGTGTGGAATAAAGTATACCATTGAGAGCTAGTACGTCTGCTGGGATTATCTTTTACCATTCGTATGGGGGTTGCTCCTTTCCCGTGCAGACATTGATTTGAAGGTTGCGAGTAGAGTTGAGTGAACTTCTGTTTTAAGTTCGTTTTCCAAAGTTCGGGTTCGGGTTATCCAAGCATCCCGTTATGGATTCCGCTACCACAGACCATAACAGCATTTTTCAATGAACCCGAACCTTGGACAACACGGAGGACCTGGGGTGACGTCACCGTCATGTAAACAGTGCAGGGGGCATGGCTCAGTACTGGATTAGATAAGAGGTGGTAGCCTACGACCTCTTATCCAATCCAGTACTGAGCCACGCCCCCTGCACTGATCACATGACGATGACGTCACCCCAGGTCCTTCACCCCATGTTCCAAATGCCGTTATGGTCCGTGGCAGCGGAATCCATAACGGGATGCTTGGATAACCCGAACCCGAACCTTGGAAAACGAACTTAAAACAGAAGTTCGCTGAACTCTAGTTGCGAGCTGTCTGATTTGGAATGTGGCATTGCTACAATCGACATGCTGCGACTGCAACACGACAGTCGCAGAAAAATCCATCTTGAATGGATTTTTTGCGACTATCGTGTCGCAGTCGCAGCATGTTGCAATGCGACACCATAGACTACCATTATAAAAATAGTCGCGTGAAATTAATGCAACAAAATGTTGCGCGACAAATGTCGTTGTGTGAAACTAGCCTTAGCTGGATGTGCTCACCTTCTGTGATCTATGATTTGAAAAGTTGCTCTACCAGGTCAACCCTCACTATCGGAAACTCCGCTCCTGGAACGGGGAGTGTCACTGTGCTACACAAGGCAGCAATGTCTACTGTAATCATTAATATCTGCGTATTCCTGGCGCAGATTGCGTCGTAAAGGTTAGTTGTGCTGCAATCACGCCTGGTCTAAAAAAGCGGGTGTGTTAAGGGGAGGGACCAGGGGGCCCGTCTAATTTACCATTAGTTGTAGAAAACTGTCTAAATGTAAGACAGCAAGGAAGCTGTCTTACTTTTAGATGTGGCGGAGGATCCGTCAAAGTTATGTAGGGGCCGGTGCCTCTTTATAACTTCGGTGGATCTGCCACCAGATATAGGGGTTATTATGACCAGCGTCTTAAACGGCAGTCTTAATAGATGACCCCCTATGTCTACTGATTATGCCAGTGATAGCATTAATCTTCGAGTCGGCACAATTGAAGAAAGGGAATGATCTTTGATCTTCTTCTTACACTGGCCTCAGAAATAGCTACTAGAGAGGGCTCATTGATCCAGGGAGTTATTCTGATTGCCTGAAGGGAAGGGATTTTTTTCCCCCCTGAAATGAGGAAAATTAGCTTCTGCGGGGAGAACATTTTTAACATGCTGGGACTCATTTATCAAAACTGTCTAACAGGAAAACTGTCTTAGTTGCCCATAGCAACCAATCAGAGCTCACCTTTCATTTTTTCAGAACACTTTAAGACATGAAAGGTGAGCTCTGATTGGTTGCTATGGGCAACTGAAACAGTTTCTCTGTTAGTTTTGATAAATTAAGGATGCTTTCACACTTGTGTTCTGAGGATCCGGCAGGCACTTCGGCCCGCCAGATCCGTCAGAACGCAAGCCGCCTTGAAAGCATTTGAAATGCTTTCAGGTTACCATGGCAGCCAGGACGCTACTGAAGTTCTGGCTGCCATGGTACTCCGCAGCAGTGTACTTACCTGCGCTGCGGCCGTTCCTTCATGACATCACAGGTCCCCGTGGCGCATAGATCAATGCGCCACCCGGACCTGTGACGTAAGGAAGGAGCGCCCGGGGGCCACAGTGCAGGTAAGTACACTGCTGCGGAGTACTTACCATGGCAGCCAGGACGTCAGTAGCATCCTGGCTGCCATGGTAACCGGTCGAAGCCCCAGCTTACACTGGCGCCACAATCGGAACTGCTGCTGCGCATGCGCAGTGCTAAACGTCGGATTCAGCGATGCGCCGAAACGACGTTTAGCTTAATTCCGGATCTGGATTAATGCACTTCAGTAGGCATTAATTCCAGGACCGGCATTATGGCAAGTCTTCCGGATTTTTGGACAGAGACAAATCCGTAGCATGCTGCGGTTTTGTCAACGTCCAAAAAATGTTACAATACCTAACGGAAGACATTCTGATGCATCCTGAGCGGATTTCTCCATTCAGAATGCATGGGGATAATCCTGATCAGTTTCTTTCCAGCGTAGAGACCCGACGACAGATCTCTACGCCGGAAAGTAAAAACGCAAGTGTGAAAGTACCCTAAGCCCAGCTATCTTTGACCTCCTTGAAACCATTCAGTATACAGTAATATCTGGATTCGTTTGATTTTTATGAGGTAAGGTTGAATTTATCTTTTTCCCCAGGTCTTATAAGTTTTACATCCTGAGGTTCTACAACTGGCTGCCTATAGCCCCTCACCCCCTGCACTGGGCACCCTGCTGTCATGAAGCACAATGACCGCGCTCAGCACCGCACTGCGCCAAACCCAGCTTTATCCACCTCCCTCCCCATCACGCACCGGCCGCCAGGTGGAGGCGGAACCTTCTATGTGGTGCGGGCGTGTCCTCTATTCCTCCTTCCCCCAGTTCCCATCACTTCCTGCTTCCGGTCTGTGGATGAGCAGCGCAGGGGAGCACAGTCAGCCGCGGTGACTACCAGTACGGCAGGTAAAGGACGGAGGGAGACGTACATACCAGCTAGATACCTACCTGAGAGTGTGTAGGTGTATGAGCTCCGGTATCTGCAGGGGGAAGCAGCCTCCCTCACTGAGGCTCAGCACCGGACATGTATCTCTGTGATAATAAATGACAGCCTCGTATCGGGTTATTCTGTTCATGACTTTCTAGTATTTGATCTCTTGGTAGGTGTGACACTTACCTGGGTACTCCCGCTCCCCACCCAGTGCTGGTTAGTAGTCATTTCCCTGCTGTCAGCAGCTCATTGGTTGATTTCCTGCTGAGCTTGTGCTTATGCAGGGTCTGGACACAGCTGCAGTGTAAAGCAAGGTGGAGGGACTCCAGTGTGTGTGAATGAGGCCTTAGTGGTTTACTACTTTAGCAGAATTAATTGTGTATAGACTGCTGTCACTGGGCTCAGTGGTCCCTAAAAGGGGTTTCTTATTTGGGCTACCAGGTAAATGTTACTTCTTATTACTGGTGAGTCCCCATTCTGCTGTGCAAGTTAAAGGGGGTTTCCAGTTCTTTTATATTGGTGGCCTACCCCCAGAATGAACCATCCTTATCTGATCCATGGGGGTCTCCAGTCAACTGTCCTGCTGTAGCCCAAGTACCAGAAGTCGTCATTGTGTTATGGATGCCGCTGGTTATTGCAGCATTGCTCCCATTCACTTCAATGGGGGCAGCTCTGCCGTAACCTGCTCCTTCCACTGCTGATCGATGGGATTTCAGGACCCCGGACGATGCGATATTGATGGCTTAGCCTGAAGATAGGATGTCAATATAAAGGGCCCGGAAACCCCATTTAAAGAGCACCTGTCACAAGGATAAACCAGAGCCCATTCACATGACTATAAGCTGACCGTGCCCGTATTGCAGGTCTGCAATATACAGGCACTGGCCGCGTGAATTCCGTATCATGAATGCGGACCCATTGACTTGAATGAATCCGCATGATGCAGAGCGGCACAGATCGGACGCACACGTAAGCGCTTCTGTCGGCTTTCAGGTACATGCCTATGCACTGCAAAAGATAGGATATGGCCTATCTTTTGTCGTATATTGCGTATCGAGGACCCATGACTAACCTTCGTGTGAATGAAGACTTGAAGTGAAACTGTACTTTTAGTAAACTTTTGATATGTCAAAGGGGACATATCAAACGTTAGATTGGTGGGGGTCTGGGCGCTGAGACCCCCTTGCATCTCTATAACAAGGGGAGAGAAGCGCTCACTTAGCACGCTCTCTCACCTCTCTGCATGAGACGGGATTGAGACATGTCCACAGACTTTCTATGGAGTCTGTCTCGCTTCCTGTCCTGCAGTGAGAAGAGAGAGCGCGCGCTAAAGGCGGTATTAGACTGAGAGATAGTCCGCCATATCATCACTTCACTAATGAACGTTCATAGTAACGCTCGTAAGCGATGATATTTCAGTGTAAGGTCCGTTTCACGGGAGCGAGTCCATTGCGAGGATCACACTCCATGTGTGAGCGTGATCCTCTGTTCCAGACTTGTAAGAGCACATGACATTATAGTGATTTATAATGCTCTGTGCCTCGGCATGACCTTACTGCTACAAGATGACACTGACATAAAGCTGTCACTATGATTCCGTATCTGTAAGGTGAAGCAGACACACAGAGCATTATAAATCATAAGGCCGTGCGCTTCTTCAAGTCCAGAACTATGGATCACGCTCACACACGGACCAGGATTCCTGCAGTGGACTCACTCCTGTGATATAGCCCTTACACTGCCGCTGATCACAATCTGCTGCTGGCAAATAATCACGGAATAAATTGGTCTAAATGGCAAAAGATGCTCGAAACCCCAAATGCTGTTGCGCTTTTCTACCCGGGGGAGCAAATGCTGCCCATGTGATCCGTTGCTAACAGCAATTCCCATCAAATATGCATACAATGGAGGATGCCGGCAGCGGACCACATCTACCACAAAAACATCCTGCACAGGTCTTAAAAGCAGAAAATGCTCAAGACCCCATATACTGTGGCGCATTTCTGACCGGGGGAGCAAATGCTGCACATGTGGTCCGTTGCTAACAGCATTCCCCAGCAAAAAATGCATACAATGGAGGATGCCCGCAACAGACCACATGTAAGACAAATGTGTGGATGGGGCTATTAAAACAGAAAATCGCAGAAAATAGTGCACTACAATGGTAAATGCAATTGGCAATATATGGCTAAACCCTCACGCTGATATTAAAAATGAGCCAGTTCGCCAAGATATTCTTATATCAAGAACATACCGGAGCCTGTGCACCCCGTCAAGGTCTCTCAATGTGGCACGGGACCTAACGCTAACCTTCCTACGCCGTATGGACTGTTAATGATAGGTGCATAAAGTCCGACACACAGCCAGCACCCCGGGTGGCCTGCGTCACGTGAACCCGTTATAGGTGGGACTCACAGCCTCCTCCCATTATATGTGAGATTTCACGCTGGAGGTAACTGGGAGCTGCTGGCTGTGTGTCGGAGGACCGGACGGGCGAGGTGCAGGTAAGTAGGATCCTTCCAGTAGCAGAATCGGGCTGCTGGCACCTGTATGTATCCCCAGACAACAATTCATGGTTCAGCAGCTCGTAGATCAGTGTTTGGACTTTGATCAGGTTCTGAGCTGTAAATGTAGATAACCCAGTGACGTATTGATTACTGCTGGTTGTACAATACTACTTTATTAGGGCGCCTTCACACGTGGCAGAAAATTCCGTGACTGAAAATCAGTTCCATTCACCTCGATGGAGCTTGCAGAAATCCATGTGCTAGCTGCCCCATTTAAGTGAATGGAACTGATTTTCAGTCATGAAATTTTCTGCCACAAAATCTGTTGCATGTGACGGCGCCCTAAGTAGTTATTTGTACAGGTTAACAGTTGCCATGCATGTTAAATCCACACACCCGTCCCTGGGGCTATCCGCTGTGTGCTCTTCTGTATTTGTATTTCATTGTCAATACAACATTTTAGGCCCCATTCAGACGTCCGTAGTAGGGTTGTTTCGGGTATCGAACTTTCGATACCCGATCGATACCTTTATGCCAGTATCGATTCGTTATCGCTTCAGTAGCGTCCTGGCTGCCATAGTAATGGATCGAAGCCCTACATTGTGATTAGTTACCATGGCAGCCAGGACGCTACTGAAGCCCTGGCTGCAATGGGAGCTCCCTGCTGCTGTGTGCACAGGGCAGCAGGGAAATGTCAAGTCCTATTCACCCTGATAGAGATCTACTAGGGTGAATAGGACAAGGGATGAAAAGATCCCAGGTCCTACCCCTAAGGGGGGAAATGGTAAATAAAAATTAAATGAAAATTTATAATAATAATAAAAAAAATTAAAAAAAACACACACATCGAAATATTAAGTATAAATCGCCACCTTTTCCAATTTTACATCTAAAATATATAGATCAACATATTGCCATATCTAAAGTCCGACTCCAAACTGTTAAAAATAAAAAAAAAAACCTATGCGGTGAACGTCGTAACAGAAAAGTAAAAAAAAATGCGCAATTCACAAATTATTTTTTTTGGGAGTTTTTTTATCGCAATACTTTTTTATGGTATTGATACCGAATCAAAATTTTGGTATCGAAACAACTCTAGTCCGTAGTGTGTTGTGGCCGGATGTTTCGGGGCTCTATCTTTTGCGGAGCCGCGGCCGGATGTTTCGGGGCCGCAACCCGGAAGTTCGGGGTAGTGTGCTCTCCGCATCACTTCCGACCCCATTCACAATGAATGGGTCCGCATCCATTCCGCAGAATTATCTTCACAGCTTCTGTTCAGAACGGCTATATGATCAGAATATCGCTGTACAGCCATAGTCAGTATAGGTTTTATATATTTTTTTTTGTTTGTTTTTAGTACTCTTTATGGCCAAAAAAGTCACATCCAGCCAAGTATATGGGGGGCAGCAGTCCTTGTCCTCATCTGCCACCATGATTATACATCAGTCATTGTGCAAGCAGAGGACCTCTCAAAACTCCTGAAATGCCTGTTTTAATAGCATCTCTTCTTATGTCTCTATGTTGTGCCATTCCTTATTTCTACTAGAAGTTATGGATTAATTGCCATTAGCCTTCAGTAAGGGTACAGAGGGGAGGTAACCAGTTGGGGGTGTGTCCCTGCACATACTCATCAAATTAGTGCTGCAATTTTCAGTCTGTGCAGGTACCCCCCCTCTGTACCCTTACTGCAGACTGCTAGCAATTATTCATAACTTCTAGTAGAAATAATAAAGGAATGGCACCACATACAGACATAAGAATAGATGCTCCAGAATTGTTATTGCATGGGGGGTGCATGAAGCTATGGAAGCAGACATGTCAGGAGAGGGGACAGGTCCTCTTTAACGTGTCTGTTGAGATCCTAACACTTTTCCCCCACATAATGTTAGAAGATTGTGAAGGGGAGTATCTGTTAGCTAATCCAGGAATCCTAGATCGCTTTAGAGCAGTGGTGGCGAGCCTATGGCACGCATGCCAGAGGGGCAGTCAGAGCCCGCTCTGTGTGGGCCACGCGTAGGGTTGCCCCCTGTGCACTATTACTAATGAGCATGTCCTTTGTGGAGCACTCATTAGTAGAGCACCATTTTTTATGCCAAAAATTGATGTAAAAATGTTAGTGAATGACCCCCAATGTGTGGAGTCAGATGATACGTGAATTATCTGCAGCTTGTCTGTGATGCCTTGCAGAATTTGTGCGCCTTTGCAGTATGTGCCATGACCTTACCCTGTCAATGCCCTTGATGTCCTGCTGTTTATTTCTATCCTGCGTAGTGCACTTTGCCATTGATCAGGAATACGCTGCACTGTTCCATTTGCCAAGAAGCTATTTTGGGACAGGCAAAATAAATATTTGCAAAGCATTGTGTAACCCATAGAGCCTTGCTTGTGTGTAAGCACAGCCCTCCACTACAGACCTGTGCCACCCCGTGACCGAAGGGAAAGGGGTGCGCGTGCCCATAACAACCAGTCAGGTGCCAGCTCTTATTTTCACTGGTTCTTTTAAAGGGCTATCTAGTTGGTTGCTATGACCAGCCACTTTAACTTTGAACCAATTAAAAAAAAATCCCCCCCCCCCTAATCACAGTGTCATCTTAGAAACCACAAATCACGTGAAATGGGTAAGGTTAAAGGCCATCTGTCAGCAGAATTGTACCTATGACTCTGGCTGACAGGTTACATATGCACTTGGCAGCTGTGATCACACCTGGCAAAGTGCAGAAGGTGTGACAGTTGCAGAGCCTCTAGGTGTAATGGTAACGCCCTGTTGCTCCTAGAGGCTTATTTGCATAGATTAAAACATAATTTTTCTCGGCAGTGCGGACACATATGAACATGAGACCAACACAGACGCCTTCAGCTGCCAAGCGATCATCATGTGCTGGCAGGCTATAGATGTCAGAAAAAAGCTATCCAAATCGCATATTAGATGCTGTTTTGTAAACAGCGTCTGATATGCCTGCTCCTCTGGTGGTCCCTTTTGCTTGGGACCACCAGAGGACACAGGCAGCCTAAAGTAAGTGCACCAATCCCCCCCCCCCCCCTGTCACTAATCACCCGCCTGTAAGGCTCATTCAGACGTCCGTATGTGTTTTGCGTATCCGCAAAACACGGACACCGGCAATGTGCTTTCCGCATTTTGCGGATCCGCACATTGCCAGAACTATATAGAAAATGCCTTTTCTTGTCCGCAATTGCGGACAAGAATAGGACATGCTCTATCTTTTGCGGAGCTGCGGCCTGATGTTTCGGGGCCGAAAACCCGGAAGTTCGTGGCCGCAGCTCCGCAAATGCTGATGCGGACAGCACATAGTGTGCTCTACGCATCACCGCCGGCCCCATTCACACTGAATGGGTTCGCATCTATTCCACAGAATTGCGAAATAGATGCGGACATTTTTGCGGACGTGTGAATGGGGCCTTACTTCGCAAGCACTCCTATGTCCTTTCCCCTATTTTTTATTTATTTTTTGCACATTTTTTTGGCAGAGATTTTTTCATCCACATTGATTGATGCGAATGAAGAAATCTGTACCGCTCATTATTTTAAAAATTTTTTCAGCCCAGAGGCTGAACGGAAAAAAAAATCTTATTACCCGTATGCTCAATATAAGGAGAATCGCAGAAACTCCTAATGCTGGCCATACGTGTAATGATTGCGGAGACCCTCAAATGCCAGAGCAGTACAAACACCTCACATGTGACCCCATTTTAGAAAGAAGACACCCCAAGGTATTCCGTGAGGGGTATGGTGAGTTCATGTAAAATTTAATTTTTTGTCACAAGTTAGTGGAATATGAGACTTTGTAAGAAAAAAAAAAAAAAAGTCAATTTCCACTAACTTTTTAGGACCCCTCACGGAATACCTTGGGGTGTCTACTTTCTAAAATGGGGTCACTTGTGGGGTATTTATACTGTCCTGGCATTTTAGGGGCCCCTAATGCGTGAGAAGTAGTTTGGAATCCAAATGCGTAAAAATGCGCTGTGAAATCCTAAAGGTACTCATTGGAATTTGGGCCCCTTTGCGCATCTTGGCTGCAAAAAAGTGTCACTCATGTGGTATCGCCGTACTCAGGAGAAGTAGGGCAATGTGTTTTGGGGTGTATTTTTACATATACCCATGCTGGGTGAGAGATATATCTCTGTAAATGACAACTTTTTAAATTTTTTATACAAAGTTGACAATTTTTTGCAGCCTAGGGGCGTAAAGGGGCGTAAAGTCCAACGAGTACCTTTAGGCTTTACAGGGTTGGTCACGATTTAGCCCCACCCAAAATGCCAGAACAGTAAACACACCCCACAAATGACCCCATTTCAGAAAGTAGACACCCCAAGGTATTCACTGAGGGGCATAGTGAGTCTGTGGGAGATTTTTTTTTTTTTTGCCAGAAGTTAGCAGAAATGGAAACTTTCTTATTTTTTTTCCTTAGAAAGTGTCATTTTCCGCTAACTTGTGAAAAAAAATTAAATGATACATGAACTCGCCATGCCTTTTGGGGTGTCTTCTTTCTAAAATGGTGTCATTTGGGGGGTATTTATACTATCCTGACATTCTAGCACCTGAAGAAACATCACAGGTGCTCAGAAAGTCAGAGCTGCTTCAAAATGCCGAAATTCACTTTTTTGCACCATAGTTTGTAAACGCTATAACTTTTACCCAAACCAATAAATATACACTTATTGCATTTTTTTTTATCAAAGACATGTAGAACAATAAATTTAGAGAAAAATTTATATAGAAATGTATTAAAAAAAATAATAATTTTACAACAGAAAGCGAAAAATGTCATTTTTTTGCAAAAGTTTAGTTAATTTTTATTAATAGCAAAAACAGTTAAAATGTCAGCAGCAATGAAATACCACCAAATGAAAGCTCTATTAGTGAGAAGAAAAGTAGGTAAAATTCATTTGGGTGGTAAGTTGTATGACGGAGCAATAAACGGTGAAAGTAGTGTAGTGCGGAATTGTAAAGTGGCCTGGTCATTAAGGCCTAATTCACACGTCCGTCGTGTTTTGCGGATCCGCGGATCCGCAAAACACGGACATCGGCGATGTGCGTTCCGCAATTTGCGGACCGCACATCTCCGGCACTCTCATAGAAAATGCCTTTTCTTGTCCGCAATTGCGGACAAGAATAGGACATGCTCTATTTTTTTCGGGAACGCAATTGCGGACCCGGAAGTGCGGATCCGCAATTGCGGACCCGGCCGGGACATCGCCTGTCCCCATTGAAACTAATGGGTCCGCAATTCTGTTCCGCAAAATGCGGAACAGAATTGCGGACGTGTGAATAAGGCCTAAGGGTGTTTAAGCTAGGGGGGCTGAGGTGTTTAAAGGCATAGCATCAGATTAGAAAAACATGGCTGCTTTCTTCCACCGCCAGCTCCACTCTTATCTATGGACTATCTCTGGAATTGCAGCCCAATTCAGTTTGATTGAATGAATGTAGAAGTGAACTCCCTTTAACCTCTTAAGGACACAGGGCGTACATGTACGCCCTGTGTCCGCACTTTAAAGATGGCGCCCGCGGGTGAATGCTTAATTCATCAAGCTGACATTTAACCCCTCAGATGCCGTGGTCAATCCTGACCACGGCATCTGATCGCGCAAAAACCGAAAGTTTCACTTTCGGTTTGTGCTCCGGCTCCCCTGATGGCCACAAGGGGTGCCGGAGCATGCATGTAGTAGCCTAGGTTTCTGTGAATGAAACCTAGGTTACTACATAGTATTCCTATGGAGCCTATGACTGTAATAGGCTCCATAGGAAATATGCCATTTTCTCATATATTCCAATGCTATTGCATTGGAATATATGAGAATAGCAATCTGATGATGGCATCTTATAGTTCCCTGTGGGAACTATAAGAAAGTGGTAAAAAAAAAAAAAAAAAAGTTTAAAAAATAAAAATAGAATAAAAAAATATAAAAATTCAAATCACCCCCCTTTCCCCAAAATGAAAATAAAATAAATAAAAAAATTACACATAATGGGTGTCGCAATGTGCGAAAACGCCCATACTATAATAATATTAAAAAATATTCACCATACAGTAAACATAAAAACGGAAAGAAAGCGTCCAAATGGCTAATTCGCCATTTTTGGACGCTTCATTTCCTAAAAAAAATGAATAAAAAGTGATCAAAACATCATACGCACCCCATAATGGTATCAATTAAAAGTTCAGATTGCCCCGCAAAAAATGAGCCCCTACACTGCTCCGTATGCATAATTACAAAAAAGTTATAGGGGTCAAAACATGGCGACAAAAAAATAAAATGCAAGAAAAACTTTACATATTGGGTATCGCCGGATTCGTACTGACCTGAAAAATAAAATTAACCAGTCAGTTTTATCGCAAATCGAACGTTGTAATTTAAAAACCCGTAAAACTGTGGTGAAATTGCTTTTTTTTGCAATTTCACCCCATTTGTAATTTTTTTCCCGCTTCCCACTACACCGTATGCATTATTAAATGATGGCGTTGGAAAGTACAACTTGTCCCGCAAAAAACAAGCCCTCATATGGCCATGTGAACGGAAAAATAAAAAAAAGTTATGGCTCTTGGAAGGCAGGGAGCGCAAAACGAAAACGCAAACGGTTAAAGACCCACATTATTCCACTGATATATATCCAAATAGGTTTTTCTTCTCTCTTTCAGAACGATCCTGTTGGCAGCTCGGTAAAGGACAATGGTGTCTAAGCAGGCGTTCCTTTTCAGCTTGGGTTCCCTCTACCTTTCCCTCTTATTTATATTCCTTCTCATGGATGTGTATGCCAGACCGGCAAATAATTCTGCTTTAAAGGAGAAACCAGTAGACAATAAGGACGAGAATGAAATCCTGCCCCCCGACCACCTTAACGGAGTGAAAATGGAGATGGACGGTCACCTCAACAAGGAATTCCATCAAGAAGTTTTCTTAGGTAAAGATGTAGAAGAATTTGATGAGGATTCAGAGCCAAGGAAGAATCAGAGGAAGCTGGCGGCCATCTTTTCAAAGTAAGTCCGTGTACTGACCTTGGGTTGCAGTACCAGCATCACCACATGCACAAATGTAGCATTGAAGGCGCCATGACACTTTGCAAAAATTTCACGTCCAAGAATAATGTCCCCTCTACAATATTACTCAAACCCGACAACCTCAAGAGGCGCTTAAAGGGGTACTCCGGGAATATATATATTTTTTTTTTGTATATGTCCCCTGTTCCCTGCCTCCCTCATGTCCAGGTTCTGGTCCCAGTGTGGTGTTTACATCCGCCACAGCGTGGGCATGGTCCAATTCTGCTCTGCAGCCAATGACTGGTTTCAGCGGTGACGTGGCCACAAGCAGCACTTCATCTCTGAAGCCAGTCATTTTCTGTAGTGGAGAAGATGACCATGCCCGTGCTGCAGCAGAAGTTAACACCACATGCGGCCCAGAACATGCAGGAGGTGGTGGGAAACAGGTAAATATGAATCTTCTGTGGAAGCAGGCTGGGGGCAGTTGCAAAAAAAAATTATTTTTCCCAGAGAACCCCTTTTAACTACTAACGGATCAAACACTCCGGGTAGGGCATGAGGGGTCGGAGCATGACACAGGAATTGAAATGACCTCAGAGAGTATCCCTGTGTCATGCTCCACCGCCCCGGGCCCTGCACTGGACATAACACGGTGTATCCGTACTATGCCTGGAGTCTTCTAGCAGTTTAATATCGGCCGTGGTGACTATGAAGTTGTTTTTCCTGACTAATGAAATGTTAGACTGACGTGACCCGTTTCTGCAGTGATTTTTGTAGAGCTGATAACTCACTTCCTGTAGCTTTCTTTTTATAGGTTAGTGTTAATGTTTTCTCATACATCTTACTGTTATTAGCTCTGCAGTCACATGAGGTGGCTGTACAGTAATGTCTACAGCAGAAGAGTCTGGTAACTTTCTGTAAAGCTACCCACACCACTTCAGTAGTTGTCTGCCAGACTTCCCATCTCCCCATACCTATGCACGCTCGGTTTGGCTGAGTGTGCATGTGTTTTCAGAAGGAATTGTCGCGTTAGCCATTGCTAGACAGCCCTGCTGGCTTATATCCTTCGAAATACAACATGCCCAATCTTTCTTTCCTGTATAAAGTGTACGGGGGAGCTGGTGTAAGTGATGGTCTGCTGTGTGCACACAAGTGACTGCTGCCGGCCAGTCAGTGGCCTCAGCAGTGATGGGTATAAATGAGCCTCACATCATCACTTCGGGTGCAGGAACTGCAGCTCTGGAAACCAGGACACTTTGAAAAGGTGAGTGGATGTTTTGTTTTTTTGTTTTTTCGGGGCTGGGGTTTGGCCTTTCCAGCAAAATTAAATTTTATTTAAAATCGTTAAACCACATTAAGGGTCCATTCACACGTCTTTAAGTGTTTTGCGGATCCACAAAACACGGACACCGGCAATGTGCGTTCTGCAATTTGCCGGCACTATAATAGAAGATGCCTAATCTTGTCCGCAATTGCGGACAAGAATAGGACATATTCTATTTTTTTGCGGAAACGGAGTTGTGGATGCGGAAGTGCGGATCCGGAAATTCGGATGCGGACAGCACATAGTGCGCTGTCCGCATCTTTTCCGTCCCCAATGGAAATGAATGGGTCCGCACCCGTTCCACAAAATTGCGGAACGGATGCAGACCCGTTTTGCGGACGTGTGAATGGACCCTTAGAGTTAGGGGGAAGAATCCAGTCTTATCTCCAGACACGAGCAGAAGGCCAAATATAGATGGCGACAGGCCCTAATACTGCGTGCTGCAGGTTTACTGCCGGAGGGGAGCCATGTTGTCATACAATACATGGCGGAAACCCCCTTTCTATCTGCCCCATTAGGGCTTATGAGTGTTCCCTGCTTGGAGCACCTCAGAGCAGGGAGCTATTAACCACCTGCTGCTTTGCCCCTGGCAGACCAAGTTTTCAGTGAATTACATGGTTGGTCAATCAGTTAAAAGTCAGGCATGTAATACTGCAGCCGCTATGTATGGTCAGACACAGAGTTCCAGGGGTGATGACAGCTGATCACAAAAGTATCTAAAGCTGGGGATCTGCTGCTGCGTCAGTTTTAAAATGGAGTTGTCAGGAGACCTCCTTTAACTTCTTATGATCACCCTTACGATAATTGAGAACTGTGCAGAACGGACAAGATGTGATGATTGCTGTAATACACTTGCTATGTTTTCTTGAACTTTTGCATTTTAGGCTACTTTCACACTAGCGTTTTAGTTCTCTGGTATGGAAGTCTGTCATAGGGTCTCAATACCGGAAAAAAACGCTTCAGTTTTGTCCCCATTCATTGTCAATGGGAGCAAAACTGAACTGAACGGAACGGAGTGCTCCAAAATGCATTCAGTTCCATTTAGTTGTGTTCCCAGAACGGAGAGCAAACCGCAACATGTTGTAGTTCGCTTTCCGCCCTCGGATGCAGAGCAAGATGGATCAAGCATGACCCCCAACGGATCCGTCCTCCATTGACTTTCAATGGAGTTCATGACGGATCCGTCTTGGCAATGTTAAAGATAATACAACGGATCTGTTTATAACAGATGCAGATGGTTGTATTATCAGTAACGGAAACCCTGCCGGATCCAGCAAAACCATTAGTGTGAAAGTAGCCGTAATTTCCATCTACTGACTGTGGCGCTCTCAGTTCCCACTAGGCCTGCACAATATATCGCGAAAGCAATCGTTATCGCAATTAATCGCCATATCGCAATCGCAATTTGCTGACCCAAAAATGCTGCAATTATATTACTGTATTTTTCGCTTTATAAGACACACTTTTTCCCCCTAAAAGTGTGTGTGGGAGGGGGGGGGGAATGGCAGTGCATCTTATCAAGCGATGGTTGACTTTCTACGTGACACTGACACTGTATCTCCGGCCACTATGCTGCACAGCGCGGCCGGCGATACATCAGTTACAGTGCGGGGAGGGAGGAGGGGCTGGAGGCAAGTCGTTATTTTAATGAACACTTGTTCTTATATCTATTTTATTTATCTGTTCTGTGCAGCGCTATTAAGAAAATGGCAAGTTTTGTACTTTTGCAGTAATGCAAATATGTATTTTATTTTGAAAAACACTGCGCATTTCAGTTCTTGAGTTCAGCACAACTACATTTCACATTATCAGTCATCTGTGTGCGCTTTTACCTTGAAAATCCAAGCAGATAGACCTCTAGAACAATTCCCTTAAAATATCGCATCGCATATCGTTATCGCAATTTTTAGGGCCCTAATCGCAATCGCACAAAATTACCATATCGTGCAGCCCTAGTTCCCACCATACATTGCGGTCAGCCTTGGGAGCGTGCACTTCACTGAGGAGGCAGTCTAGGTTTCTGTAGATGATGTCATGGGAGAGAAGAGGGCAGCTGGAAATTGCCAAAGTACTATGGTATGGTATATGGAGTATATAGTATATAGGACTCTTTGTTGATAACCAGATGTCAAACCCGTACAATCTGCAGGACGTTAGGACTTTAGTGCCCCCCGTCACCCAACACCACAGAAGTAAAGTCTCCTTTATAACCTTGGTGAGTAGATGTAGAAGTCTGCAGAACGCAGTGATTGGTGAGAAATCTCTTCATATCTCGTGTAGTGAGAATCTTTCAGAATAATTGCCCTCAGGTAAAACCCCAACCGTTGATTTTCTTTTGACGTTAACCTCCATTGTACAGAAAGCGTCGTCATTCTGAGAAACCCGAACCTACATAGTCGGTAATGGAGCCTCAGTGCACTTTTCCTGCTGGAAGCGCTGCTTCTCATGGCAGTTTTACAAGAAATGGGACTTTTATCATCAAGACAGCGTAAAAACATAAAAGGTGACTGGTTATAGTGGTTTTCGAAGTCTGCGTGTGGTTGTAGAAATCGCCCACACAAAGGTGCACATCTATCTTACTGTACTGCGTAGATTAGGCTTGGCGGATTTTGATCTAGAGTTTTGCCTTGTAGAGTCCTGAAGGGAAGGCGGCCATATTTATCTCCCTATTCGTTACTTACTCATGGGTTCCACCAAGTAAGGCCTAATTCACACGTCCGTAGTGTGTTTTGCGGAAACACGGATCCGCAAACCACGGACGGCTGCAATGTGCATTTCGCATTTTGCGGACACTATATAGAGAATGCCTTTTCTTGTCCGCAATTGCGGACAAGAATAGGACATGTTCTATTTTTTTGCGGAAACACGGATGCGGATGCGGACATCACATAGTGTGCTGTCCACATCCATTCCTGCCCCTTTGAAATAAATGGGTCTGCAACCCTTCCGCAAAATTGCGGATGGGATACGGATCCATTTTGCGGACGTGTGAATTAGGCCCAAATCTTATTTCTAAGGATGGCTGTAAATGATCTATCCATCTCTGAAAGGATCTGCCAGCAGTTTTAATTGTATTTTTATTGAGATACAACATCACAAATCAGTTTCAACTGTATGCACCATTGTACATACCATAGTGAACAGGCACAATGCATAAAATCTTCAAGAAAAAGAGATATAATATAACATCGGGTGACATGGAATGCAAACCAGACAAAGTCAATAAAGACTATGTGAAAATCCAAAATCTTGTTGTATTCAGTTATTTAAAAGGGAAAGAAATTAAGAAAAAGAAACAATTAGGCAGCATCCCACCAGTAAAAGAGCATTCCTGAGGAAGGAACTGTATAAATCTATCATTAGGGTGGGTATATTCCACGTTGAATCCTTTCAGAGGATCACTATCTTAAAGAACGTAACAGAGAAAATAAACATTTCGACAATACAGACGAAGACACGTCAAGGGGAGGCGGTAACATAGTCCTCTTGGGTACATCTCAGGGTTGTCTATTAGCCCAATAATTGTTCCACACATCCCAAATGGCATGGAATAGATCCACTTAATCCTGAAAGACAGCAGTCGTGTATTCCAGGGTCCGGATCTCGGTCACCTTCGCATATAGGTCAGAGACTTTCGGGGGGTCAGATTGTTTCCAAAAGCGGGCAATAAGGCAGCAGGCTGCCGCCAGTACTAGTAGTAACAGTTTAAGTGAATGTTTCCTTATATATGGAGGTGTAATATTAAGTAGAAAGGCAATGGGGTCGGGAGGTATACTGTAGCCAAAAATATCGCTCAATAGAGTGCCGACTCTGCACCCCAGACCGTGCATATCAAGGGGCAGTCCCAGAAAATGTGGTGCAGCATTCCCTTAGCTATCTCACATCTCCAACAAACCCTCCGCGACTCCATCTATGGAGAAGATCAGGAGTATAATACCAGTACATTAGAATCTTATACTGGTTCTCCTGACAGACAACTGACATTGAAGACTTCACTTCTCTCCACCATACAAGGCGCCACAGTGCATCTGGTAGAGATCTCCCCAAGTATTCCTCCCATCGGACCATATAGGAATGTCTATGAATCTGTTCTGGAGAGGGGATCGACAAGAATGGAGTAGATCTCGGATATTAACCCCTTCATATGCACCCCTCTTCTACAGAGGCATTCAAATGTCGGGAGAGAGACATTGAGCCCTGAAAAAATAGATTGGTTAAAGTGTCTGATCTGAACATAAAAGTAATTGGTCGAAGAGGGAAGGCTATGTTTGGTCTGTACAGCTGTGAAAGGTAAGAGGTTCCTAGTCAATGGGTCTACAATGTCTGCAAAGCGAAAGACCCCACCCTGAAACCAAAGCCCAGTTGCTGAAGTGGGGCGTGATACAGAAAAGAAGTTATAGACGAGTGGTGGGAGATCAAGGGAAATCTACGACTACAGGTTCACCATATGGAGTTAGTACAGGCCATAGGCCGCAAAAGTTTCCTTGGTGCTGTGTTACTATAGGGGCTAGACCATAGCAGAGAGTTAGGGTGTATGGGAGCCAGCCAGAGTCTCTCTATCTGCATCCAGATTGAATAAGGGTGTAGAGATGCCCAGGCTGTGATGCAATGTCAATGAGCTGCCCAGTAATATTTGATCAAATCGGGTACTCCCAGACCATCCGGAGACTTGCTAGAGAGGAGTACAGACCTAGGGATCCTATGGCGTCTCTCTGCCCATATAAATCGGTGGGAAGGCAGGGAGCGCAAAAAAACACCCAACAACCTCTGGGCTTGAAAGGGTTAAGAGATGTCTGGAGTCCTGATGTCCATATGTTTTAAGAGTGTGGACCATCGACTCTGTATTGACAGTTTTTTCACAGAAAAGTCAAGTGGTTGAAATTAATTAAAAAAAACACGTTCCTCTTGTGCTTGTTTGTTCCTTTTTAAATTTAGATTCAAATTCAGATTTCAGCAACATTACAAAAATGGCAAAAAAAGTTGTTAAACCTTTAAGGGGAGTCTGTTTATTTCTGATTCTGCTTCTGCAAGTGTCCTGAAGGAGGAGCTTCACTGTGACGTGCTCTCTGCATTAAGCTGATTCACAGCCCTTCCTCTCTGGCCTCCTGATTGGATACTGCAGCTGTCGCTCAGCAGAGGGGAGGGGCTGGGAAGCAGCTCAGGGTGGAGTGCACTTCACAATGAAGCCCCACCTTGAACTCTTGTAGAAGCAGAATCTGGCTGAATAAAACTTCATATTCTAACTACTCCTGATGATAAAAACCCACAAAGAGTGCATGAAGTGCTATCGGCAGATTAGTGTGGTCAACAAAAAATGGAACAAATACGGATAAAAAACGGAGGGCGTATAACAAAATATGTGAACAGAAATGCATAAAATGTGGAACCAAAATCAGAACAAATTGTTAAAGGGGTTCTGCACTTTGTTTAAACTGATGAGCTATCCTCTGGATGGATTATCAGCATCTAATCGGCGGGGGTCTCTCACTGTTTACTGCTGGCCCAGTGACGTCACGACTAGTATCAACTGGCCTGGCGCGGCTAAGCTCTGTTCACTTCAGTGGCGCTTACCCGCGCCAGGCCAATTTATACTAGTCGCGACGTTACTGGGCCAGCGGTAAACAGTGAGAAGGAGCGCCGCTGCCTTCTCAAACAGCTGATCGGCGGGGGTCCCAGGTGTCGGACTCCTGCCATCAGATGCTGATGATCCATCCAGAGGCTAGATCATCAGTTTAAACAAAGTGCAGAACCCCTTTATATAAGTGGAAAACGTGTGCCCTTATCTGCAGTTCAGTTTTCCAGAACTTGACGGTCATGACTGTTTATCTCGTATCTCGGCTGAGGTAGGTGGTATATGCATCCTTTCACTCTCACACAGCAGCCTGCCTTCCGTGGGTGTCGGGGGTTGCTTTCTCTTGAAAAGGGGTCATCACATTAAGTGTGGTTTCCTGGAGAGAGTGCAGCTTCCTTCTGAGGTGTGAACCTGGTCATAGAATTGTTTACAGTAAAGTGAACAGAATAAACACTTACAGTACTTAGATCTCGGTGGGGGGGGGGGGTTATTATGTCTGGCATTTGTTAGTTTGGTGTAAGTTGGCATACTTTAGTATAGCTTAGTAGAGTGTGTTACTACGTTACCATTATATATGTATCTGTATATATAAATCATCTTAAAGTATACCTCCAATAGATGGTTCAAGCGTGACGTGAAGTCAGTCTATAACATGCAAATCAAAGGAGCGTCACTGTACAGTTTCTATATAAAGGCCCATTTACAGAAGCGGATCTCTGTATCTGCATTATTTACACAGTCATTGTCTTGCTCATTCTACGTTTATCGTCTGTTTACCTATAGGGAAAAAAGCATCTGATTAAGGGGGTCTGATCATTGCTGGCAGTCTCATAGAGTATAAAGTGGCAGCAGTTTCAGCGCTCTGTTCCTTCGCAGAGACTGAGACCTCCGTTGTAATGAGTTGGGGGTCCCACCTGTCAGGTGCTCATCTTCTATCCTGTCTATAGGGGATAGGTTGATGGCTGTAACAATACTGCATCACTTCCTTCCTCTTCCTCCATTGCCTTGGTTTTATGTTCTCTCATATTATAGTTACAACTGAAACTATAAAGAAATCTTCTGTGTGTCCAAGGAGCCCAGCCGTGCCCCCCTACCCCTCATCACTACGTTGTCTGGGTGTAAGACAATTAGTTGCAGCAGGAACGTCCCTTCTGTGTCCTGTCTTCGGTGGGACGAAAAGATTAATCCCTACTCTACTTGCTAAGCCCAGTAATCTTGTTCACTTTGTCTGCTCAGTATGCCATTTGATAGAGCTGCAGTTTGGGCTTCAGAGCCGCTATTCCTATTGTACATGCAATTGCTGGCAGCCTTTTACACCTTTTAATCATTGTTATAGAAAACAGTCGCTTCGGCTGACCCGTTCTTCACACGCTCTCCTGGGTCTAGTTATAGAAAGGCCTGGTACGCTGTGTTAGGACCACTGTTGTGCCCACATGCACCCCTTAAAGTGATGTTCCCAGATTTTATTGATGACCTGTCCTCAGGATACACCATCAATATCTGTTTGGGAAAAATACTGTCAATAAATCAAACCATGTTTTAAATAATCAAATGATACAACTTCATTTTACCTAAAGGGGTATTCCCATCTCGGACAATGGGATCATATCGCTAGGATTGTCTGACAGGTGCGGGTCCCACTGAGGACAGAATGGGGAAGCGTCCCTATAGTAGTGAATGGGAGTGCACCGTGCTTGCGCGGCCACTGCTCCCATTAATTTCTATGGGGTCAACGGAAATAGCCAAGCCAGCGCTCAGCTATTTTTGGAGGCCGAATAGAAATGAATGTAGGGCGACTGCATGCACAGTGCGTCCTCCACAGCTTTCAGAGATCCATTCTCGATGTAGGTGCGGGTCTCAAAGGTGGGACCCGCACCTATCAGACAATGGGGCCATATCCTAGCGATATGCACCTCATTGTCTGAGATGGGACTACCCCTTTAAATTCAAAGAAGTGAAATCTAATTAAACTAAAAGCAAAAACCACAATTCTGCTTTTGCTGTTTTTGCATCTCGCTCAGCGGATATCTGATTTGGGGAAAGAACAGCGTGCGTAAGGTGTGCCCACACAGCCTGGCTGTCAGTCCTTGGAGGCAGAAACTTCCACTGCCGACCAAATGTCACAAAATGTCACCTGGTATACGGAGAGCAGATGGTGAAGCTTCCGCCCTGAGGATCTGATCACTGAGGAAGAGCATTTACATATTTATCTGCTATGACGTTTCTTATGTAACCTCATACATGTTGTCTGATGTCTGAAATGTGCTGCATGAGAGCTGTGGTCGGGTGTGCGGGTAGGAGGGCAAATTGATGACTCTGCCTTTTTAACACGGTGAATTCTGTATTTTTACAGCCGAGTGAAGAGTTGAAGATCCTGGACCTTGTATTTTACGTCCTGCCTCAGCGTAGTCATTAAATTCAGGTCCCGGATCATTGACTATGGATGTGCACTCCCCATAGTATAAGTCTGCAGTGCCAGGAATAGAACCTGACCCCAGACATCTGAGGCAAGCGTCTCACCTCATGGCTGGTGCAAGCCCGGTCATCGGTAGGATTGGATCAAATGCAGCCCTTAAAAAGACATCCTGTCAGCCCTCACGAAATGTCTGTTTTAGTAAATACCCCATAAAATAGACATAAACACTGCAGCCTATTAATGTGCTACTTGTAATGTCCCTCTGTTATTCTTCCTGGAAAAAATATCAGTAAGGCCTCATGCACACGACCGTATGTGTTTTGCGGTCGGCTCATTGCGTATGGCATCCGTTTTTTGTTTTTTTTTTTTTGCGGATCCTCTTTTTCTACGGATCTATTGTAATATTTCCTATCCTTGTCCGCAAAACGGACAAGAATAGGACATGTTCTATTTTTTTTTTTTTACTGAACGGACATATGGATGCGGATAGTACATGGTGTGCTGTCAGCATTTTTTGCGGACCCATTGAAAAAATGGAATGGACACGGAAACAAAATACGTTCGTGTGCATGTAGCCTAAGGCTGAGTTCACACTTTGGTCAGTTATTTCCATCAGTTATTGTGAGCCAACACCAGGTACAGGTCAAAAACACAGAAAAGGAGAAATATTTCCCTTATACCTGATCTCTGTGTAGCTTCACTACTGGTTTTGGCTCACAATAACTGATGGAAATAACTGACGTGTGAACTCGGCCTAATGTGACAACTGGGTGTTATTATTCCCCCTGTCAGAGGTATTATGTGTCCAAAGCCTGGCACGGTCTGCACTGATTGGATAGTGTCCGACTATGTAGAGGCACAACCCAACTGCTAATGTCCAGTTGTCTATGTATTTCGAGGAGGGATAACAGAGGGACCGTTTGATCGGTTATAGTCCCAGAAATCCCTAGACCCTGGTACATCAGTGAGGTCGTCATATCCAGCCACAGACTGAAAGCAGAGGCGGCTGACTATGTGCAAGCACTTTCTTTCTGTTAAATACCACGGCCAGGTGGTCACTCCTTTCTGTCTGCGGCTGGACATTGGAGCGCTGGTTTGGGGTCTTTCATTTTCTCCATTAGTGAGGGTCTTGATCTGGGTGTACTACCAAATATCGCCCATGTACAAGAGCAGCACTGTCAGTAAGGGTGGGTTCACAGCACGGTTCTCCCATCCATTTAACGTATACAAAAAAACGTATAAGTTAAACGGATGCCTGAGACTGAAAAAATACAGGTATGTTTTGTTTAATGTTTTTAACTGGACTGTGCAGGATACAAGAACATGGTGTGCTGCTTTTTTTTTTTTTTTTGATTCGAACGTATACGTCAAACGGAGGCATAAAACTTGATGAGAACCCACCCTAAGAGCTCCAGGATTGCATGCAAACATAGATGAGGGCCAAGACTTAAAGGGCTTATCCAGTTTCTCAACACCCCCCCCCCCCCCACATATACTGGGCCCCTCACCGGTAATATACTTACCGCGCTCCACGTGCCGCTCCTGGTCCCCGCACCGCCGCTGCTACTTCTCCCTGCACACGGATGAAAATATCCGGAGCAGCCAATGGCAGGCGGGGATGGGACAAGCCAACCTAGAGTCACCTGCAATGCTAGGCTCATCCCTGTCCCTGCCTGCCATTGGCTGCTCCAGGGAGAAGCAGCGGTGGTGCGAGACCAGGAGCTGCACGGGCAGCGGGGTAAGTATATTACCGGTGAGCGGCCCTGCACATGTGGGGTTTGAGAAATTGTATAACCCCTTTAATACAATGTAAACTTGTCCTCACTCCTCACACTTGCTTCCTTTTCTTTAAGGGTGGACAGGAACAAGGACAAACAAATCAGTGCACAAGAAATGCAGCGCTGGATCATGGAGAAGACTGAGGAGCATTTCCAGGAGGCCGTAAAGGAGAACAAGCTACATTTCCGGGCTGTAGATCCAGACAACGATGGTAAGTAATGACCCTCAACTGTCCCCTTACAGTATAGTCAGAAATCGGTGCTGGATTATCAACCATTCCTGATTATTGGACGGTCATCTGTAAAAACTTCTAATTGGTTGCTCAGTCTTCTGATATTGGGAGTGATCCCCCAGCTGTGTTACAGATACTAGTGCTGGATTATCAGATGATTGAAGGAATCCGTATAGAGTAATTCATGTATAGCAATCCAGTAGGTTAGGTGCCAGTTGTGGGAAAGTCTAGGGGCATTGGCTGCCAGGATGCCTTTGATATTCTTGTAATAATGTATGGGGAGATATGTAATGGCAGTTTACTGGGTTTGTAGTGAAGCTGACTCATTATGACTTCTTATGCCCACTCCTGGGTGCTGCCTCAGTCATGAATCATTTTTAATGCCAAAAGTATTTTCTTTTATTCTAGCATATAATTTCTTTATTTCACCATTTATTTTTTTATTTTATTTTTTGTTTCCATGTCCCCCCGTGGTGCTATTGGGAGCAAAGGCTGGACAGAATCGGTCTCCTTCCCCCTCTTGCAGCTGGCAATATAATACTTTCTTTCACCCCTGCATAAGGTGTCTTCTCGGCTATATTTCCATGCTACTGTAGAGGCTTTGCTCTTTCCTGGACAAACAGGCAGAAAGCCATTTCTATTATCTGCAGTGATCTGAGGAGCACTCTACAGAGACCTGGCTGACTGAGACTGCTTGTCGCTAGCACTCAGCTTATTATGTGAACGTGCACATTGCTATATTCTTTAACCACCAGGTGGCACCATACTTTGTAAGAAAATGTCATGACTAGGGATGAGTGAATCATAGTAACATAGTCAACTTAGTTTATAAGGCTGAAAAAGACATTTGTCCATCCAGTTCGGCCTGTTATCCTGCCAGTTGATTCAGAGGAAGGCAAAAAACCCCTGTGAGGTAAAAGCCAATTTTCCTCACTTTAGGCGGAAAAAAATTCCTTCCTGACTCCAATCAGGCAATCAGAATAACTCCCTGGATCAACGACCCATCTCTAGTAGCTATAACCTGTAATATTATTACACTCCAGAAATACATCCAGTACCTCTCTTGGTAAATGTCGAGCAGGGGGGTTTTGTAAAAACCAGGGAAGGGAGGGATAACACCCTTAGGGTCTTACAGCTTATTCAACTGGCTAAAAGGAAAAACTTACCCCTTGCGCTTTTATCCACTGACGCTGAAAAAGCGTTCGACCGGGTTGACTGGTCCTATATGCGCGCCGCCCTGAGTAGGTTCGGGCTGCCGTAAACCTTTCAGACTTTGATCTTTGCTCTCTATAGTGGACCGTCCGCGAGACTAAGGGTAAATGGGACCCTATCTCCATTTCAAATAGCGAATGGTACGAGGCAAGGTTGCCCCCTTTCCCCACTCCTCTTCGTGCTCACTATGGAAACCATATGCCAAGCGATAAGACAGCACCCAGACATCAAGGGCTTTTGGGCAGGTAGACGGATACATCATACTGCGGCTTATGCAGACGACCTGCTGGTGATCACTTCCAACCCTGCAACCTCTTTCCCGGCTCTATCCGTCCTGTTTGACCGGTTTAGTCGTTTATCTAACTTTAACCTCTTAAGGACGAAGGGCGTACATGTACGCCCTTCGTCCGCATTTTAAAGATGGCGCCCGCTCCCGCACGGAGCGGGCGCCCGAGCTGCGGGTAAACACTTGATTCATCAAGCTGACACCCGCAGCTCATGTCCGCGACCGGCAGCGATGCCGATCGCGGACATTTAACTCCTCAGATGCCGTGGGTCAATCCTGACCACGGCATCTGATCAGCGCAAAACCGAAAGTTTCACTTTCGGTTTGCTCGGCTCCCTGATGGCCACAAGGGGGAGCCGAGCATGCATGTAGTACCCTAGGTTTCTGTGAATGAAACCTAGGGTACTACATAGTATTCCTATGGAGCCTATGACTGTAATAGGCTCCATAGGAAATATGTGATTTTCTCATATATTCCAATGCTATTGCATTGGAATATATGAGAATAGCAATCTGATGATTGCATCTTATAGTTCCCTATGGGAACTATAAGAAAGTGGTAAAAAAAAAAAAAGTTTAAAAAATAAAAATTAAATAAAAAAATATAAAAATTCAAATCACCCCCTTTCCCCAAAATGAAAATAAAATAAATAAAAAATAAAAAATTACACATAATGGGTGTCGCAATGTGCGAAAACGCCCATACTATAATAATATTAAAAATATTCACCATACGGTAAACATAAAAACGGAAAGAAAGCGTCCAAATGGCTAATTCGCCATTTTTGGACGCTTCATTTCCTAAAAAAATGAATAAAAAGTGATCAAAACATCATACGCACCCCATAATGGTATCAATTAAAAGTTCAGATTGCCCCGCAAAAAATGAGCCCCTACACTGCTCCGTACGCATAATTACAAAAAAGTTATAGGGGTCAAAACATGGCGACAAAAAATAAAATAAAAAATTCCCACTTTTAATTTTTTTTTCACTATCAAAACGCAAGAAAAACTATACATATTAGGTATTGCCGGATTCGTACTGACCTGAAGAATAAAATTAACCAGTCAGTTTTATCGCAAATCGAACGTTGTAATTTAAAAACCCGTAAAACTGTGGTGAAATTGCTTTTTTTTTGCAATTTCACCCCATTTGGAATTTTTTTCCCGTTTCCCACTACATCACATGCAAAAATAAATGGTAGCGTTAAAAAGTACAACTTGTCCCGCAAAAAATAAGCCGTCATATGGCTATGTGAGCGGAAATATAAAAATGTTATGGCTTTTGGAAGGCAGGGAGCGCAAAACAAAAACGCAAAAATCCCAAAACCCCCGGTCCTTAAGGGGTTAAAATCAATGCCTCTAAATCTGAGGCTCTAAACATTACATGCTCCCCCCGCGAAGTGTCTGAGGCCACACGTCTGTCGCCATTCTCCTGGGCATCGAAGGCCTTTAAATATTTAGGTCTTGTTGTGTCTTCTGACCCAGCGAATTGGTTCTCCTTAAATTACACCCCACTTATAAAATCAATAGTCTCCTTGCTCTCCTCCTGGAAAATTCCCTTTATATCTTGGGTAGGCCGTTCCAACCTTTTGAAGATGATCGTCGTCCCCAAGATAGTGTATTTAATGCAAGCCCTTCCAATCTATCTCCCCCCCTCCTTCTTCCAGACCATTCGAAGCACCTTCTTAAAATACATTTGGGGCTCCTCCCACCATAGAGTGGCGTTTGACACCCTATACAAGCGGAGAAAGGATGGGGGGATCGGATTGCCGAATGTCAAACTGATATACGATAACATACAGTTGTTGAGGTTAGTAGAATGGCACAGGAGACCGACGCCAAAATGATATGTCCCGATTGAGGAGGAGGCGAATGCTTTCTCTGGTACGCAGGCGCTAACTAAAGTCGCATTACAAACTGCCTTCCCCTTGCCATGTAACCCACTCACTAAAGCTCTTTTGCATACTTGGAGACGCTTGACTAAGTCCCCTGACTTGTGGCCCATGCCGTCCCCTCTGACCAGTATAGGCGACTTGTTAGGCCTATTTGATACGCAGGCATCTCATTGGTTGCCTCTACAGCATAGACTCAGGAACCACCTAATAGGTGACCTATTGCAAGATGGCACCTTTCCAGATAAAACAACTCTCCAATCCTTGATACCGGAGGTAGTGGTAGACGACCTCTGGTATAACCATGTTTCCCTTAGCTTTAAAAAGCTGATCAAGTCGGGTGATATCTCTGGGGAACTCACTTGGTTAGAAAAGCTGGCATCGCAGCGCTCCAAGCCCAAGAAAACTCTTTCTAAGATTGGCGAGGGTATGCGCTCACGTCCTGGTAAGGTGGAAATTCTACCATATATTACAGCATGGGAGAAAGAGCTTTCTATAATTGTGACAGACGAAGAGGTCCGGAGGATATATAGATCATGTATGGGACCTTCTAGTTGCGTCCTACTGCAAGAAACCTCTTACAAACTAGTGAGTAGGTGGTACAAAACGCCAGTTGTCCTGCATTGCATGAATCCCTTGATCCCTGACTCTTGCTGGCGGTGCTCCTCACAGCCAGGAACGTATACACACATTTGGTGGGAGTGCTTCCTGATTAAACCATTCTGGTCCTCGGTGTCAGAGGTGATATCAAAATTGTGCCCTGGGCTCCCCTTATCGCCACAGATAATCTTCCTTAATCTGATACCGACACTGAGAGGGACCTATAACAGGCCTCTGTGGAATCAACTAGTCTTGCTGGCCAAGGCTATGATACCACTGTATTGGAAACAGACGATTGCTCCACCACTATCACACTGGTTTTCTAAGGTCCACCAAATTGCAAGACTAGAGGAGCTCTGCTCCTATGCTAATGGAAAACACTCAAAATTTGTTAGGATTTGGGAGCCCTGGAAGACCTTCTCTCGCAGTGCGCAAATGGGTACACTCCGGGTACACTCTGATGGCAATTTCTCGGAGCCGGACAGTGCCTGACTCGTCTGGCTTAGGGTCTGGTCCCCGCACGTTCCACGAAATGGTTATGCTCCCCTGCTTCTATTATTGACACCCTGTTGGGTGTATATGTTTGACTGATACCTCACAAATTTCCATTTTCAGGCTAATGTTCTGTTCGGAACCCGCTTGACTGGTGGGGTTGACACGAGCTGATCTAGCAGCTGAGCTCCACGGGTCTGTGATTTCTTGATTGGACCTGTGTCTCTGTATGGTTTAAAGCCACATGCTGTTGCTTATTGTTATGGCTATGTACGAATTTACTTGCATCTCTGTAATAGTGCCTTTTTCATTGCTTGAAAAAACTGAAAAATCAATAAAAAGAGTTTTCAAACAGAAATACATCCAGGCCCCTCTTGAATTCCTTTATTGTACTCACCATCACCACCTCCTCAGGCAGAGAGCTCCATAGTCTCACTGCTCTTACCGTGAAGAATCCTCTTCTATGTCTGTGTAGAAACCTTCTTTCCTCCAGATGCAGAGGATGTCCCCTCGTCACAGTCACAGTCCTGGGATAAATAGATGATGGGAGAGATCTCTGTACTGACCCCTGATATATTTATACATAGTTATTAGATCTCCCCTCAGTCGTCTTTTTTCTAAAGTGAATAACCCTAATTTTGATTACCTTTCAGGGTACTGTAGTTGCCCCATTCCAGTTATTACTTTAGTTGCCCTCCTCTGAACCCTAGTCTCCAGCTCTGCTATGTCTGCCTTGTTCACAGGAGCCCAGAACTGTACACTGTACTCCATGTGTGGTCTGACCAGTGATTTGTAAAGTGGTAGGACTATGTTCTCATCACGGGCATCTATGCCCCTTTTGATGCAACCCATTATCTTATTGGCCTTGGCAGCAGCTGCCTGACACTGGTTTTCACAGCTTAGTTTGAGATTCTCCAAAATTCCTAGGTCCTTTTCCATGTCAGTCTTACTCAGTGTTTTACAATTTAGTATGTACGGGTGACTTGCATTATTCCTTCCCATGTGCATAACCTTACATTTGTCAGTGTTAAACCTCATCTGCCATTTCTCTGCCCAAGCCTCCAATCTATCCAGATCCCTCTGTAGCAGAAAACTGTCCTCTTCAGTGTTAATTACTTTACACAGTTTAGTGTCATCTGCAAAAATTGATATTTTACTGTGCAGGCCTTCTACAAGATCATTAATAAATATATTGAAAAGAATAGGGCCCAATACTGACCCCTGAGGTACCCCACTAGTTACAGTGACCCAATCTGAGTATCTACCGTTAATAACCACCCTCTGTTTTCTGTCACTCAACCAGTTACTTACCCACATACAGATATTTTCTCCCAGTCAGAGCATCCTCATTTTATATACTAACCTTTTATGAGGTACGGTGTCAAATGCTTTGGAGAAGTCCAGATATACGACAGCCATTAATCGCCGCTGTCAAGTCTAGAACTTACCTCGTCATACAAACTGATTAAATTTGTTTGCCATGACCGATCCCTCATGAAGCCAGGCTGATATGGGGTTATTTGCTTATTTCCGTTGAGATCCTCTAAGATAGCATCTCTCAGAAAACCTTCAAACAGTATACCCACAACAGATGTTAAACTTACCTGCCTATAATTTCCAGGCTCTGTTTTTGGACCCTTTTTGAATATTGGCACCACATTTGCTATGCGCCAATCCTGTGGAACATTCCCTGTCAGTATAGAGTCCGTAAATATCAGAAATAAAGGTCTGGCTATGACATCACTTAATTCCCTTAGGATACGGGGGTGTATGCCATCTGGTCCTGGCAATTTGTCTATTTTAATCTTTTTAAGACGCCGCTGTACTTCTTCCTGGGTCAGACAGGGCACTTTTAATGGGAAATTTACTTTTACATTCAGCATTTCATCTGACAGTTTATTTAACAGCTTTGCTTTCTCCTCGTCACTCTCTGCAACTCCCCCTCATCACTCTGTAAAGGGCCGACACCTTCAGATTTATGCTTTTTACCATTTATATAATTGAAGAACATTTTAGAATTAGTTTTACTCTTTGGCAATTAACCTCTCGGTCTCTAGTTTGGCTGCTTTTATTTGTCTTTTACATATTCTATATTTTTCCTTCATAGTTTTTCAGTGCTTTCTGGCTCCCCTCCTGTTTCAGTGATTTAAATGCTTTCTTTTTGTCATTTATTGCTTTCTTTACATTTCTATTTATCCACATTTGTCCTAGTTAGTTAGACTTATGGCCTCTCTTGGCTAAATTTTGCTTCTTTGAAGTTTGGTATTTTTGTTCCTCTCTGAAGAAACACTTTTTTGAATGACAACTGGAAGGTTATTACTTTATGGTCACTATTTCCTAGGTGTCCCCCAACCTGCACATCTGTTGTTCTATCAGGTCTGTTGGTTAATACTAAGTCCGGTATGGCCGTCCCTCTAGTCGGGTCCTGAACCAGTTGGGAAAGGTAATTGTCTTTGGCTGTTGCCAAGAACCTGTTTCCTTATGCGATGTACAGCTTTCAGTTTCCTAGGCTATATCTGGGTAGTTGAAGTCCCCCATAATAACCACCTCATTATGATCTGTGTCGAGCGCCAGGTAGACATGGAAGACAACGCACTGTTCGATCCCGGTCTTTTTGACAGATTGCCCTATCTCTACCCCTAATAATTGAGTCTCCCACTACCATCACCTGCCTGGCCTGCCCTGCTCTCCTGGTCCCTGGTTACTGGAGCTGACATCCCCCTCATTTGCCAGTCTTGCAAACTAGTTGGGGTGTGTCAGATCATAATCGATATATAAGAATTCATTTGTCTCATTAAGCATAGTGCTGCATCTGCGATGGGGTGTTCCCAAAGCTGAGGATGCTTCTCCCGCCCCTTGATTGACAGGGCTGGACATCTCGTCTGGCCTGGAAAATCTCGTGCCTGCACCCCTGCCCTGAGTAGCTGCACAAGTGCAGAGGGTTTGCCTCTACACCAACAACTGCACTTGTGCCGCTACTTGGAACAGTGGCACAGATGTGAGATTTTCCAGGCAAGATATCCAGCCCTGTCAATCAAGTGGCAAGAGGAGCCACCTCTGGGACTGGCACCTATCTCTAGAACAGAGCATTCAAAGTAAAGGAGAGTTGACCACGCATGTGCAGCCGCCCACCATCAATTTCTATTGGAGTGCCGAAAATTAGGCAAGCGGCACACTCAGCTATTTTCAGAAGTCCCCTAGAAATTAATGGTAGGTGCACAGTGCAACCGAGGCCACTGCTCCATTCACTTTTATGGGGCTGATGGAAATAGTTGAGCCAGAAGCTGTTTACGGCATTCCCATAGAAATGAATTACATTTTGTACAAAATTATTTGGGCTCGTCTGCCAAACATCAAGGCGATCTCTGTAAGACGAGAACCTAACACTAAATTCTGCCGGTTATGTGCCATACGGCTACCATAAAATTCAAGGAGTGCAGGTTCCACATGCATGCTGGGCCCAGTCTGATTATTATCATTTTTGATGCCAAATTTGCCTCCATTAAATTCAGGTAATGCAGGTACCAACATGATTTGTTCAACGACTATTTAAACAGTAGCAGTGCCAAGCAAGGCAGAAAAGTAGGTTTTTCCTGCATTTGGATTTCGTGCGCCTGTTTTCTGTGACTTTACAAGTTGTGCACTAAATATACAATGCCCATAGTAGACCTTAGTCTGCAGGTCATGTAACTGCTTCTCAGCTTGTACAGAATTTTCCGTCTTCAGACTGCTGGCAGGAGTGTGCCACGGTGAGCTCGCGGGTCTGACGTCATCCCACATCCTTCCTCTCTATGCTGATTTACAGTATACCGCCGTCTGACAGATTTTGTTTTCCACCTAGTATAGATGATCACATTGATGACGTATGATAAAGACCTATCCTATAGATCAGCCATCAATATCAGATAGGTGGGGGTCCTGCTCTCAGCACCACACGATCAGGGGTTTCAAGGGCACTTCTAGTGCCCATGTAAATGGAGAGCACGCGAGTAGGTGGCACCATGGAAAGACTGCATAGCGGGACCACCTAACTGCCTCCACTGCACATTAGTATGCATGGAGCCATGGATAGGACTATGTAGTCCCAACTGACAGTATGCATGCTGAGAGGACTCTTCTGGGAGGTTGAGAGGGCCCTAGGTCAATACAGAAGCATTGGGTGGCATGTTTTTTGTAGAACATCTGCCTTGGTGACAGACTTTAACGCTTTGTGTAGGTTACAATCATTACCGTATACATCCTGGAGTTACCAATGCAACCTGTGGGCTTTCTTTATAGATTACTTGTAGCAAAATTATCTGCAAAAAATGATTGAATTCTAAAGGTTCTGTATCATTATGACCACGCTGTCTCTGTAAGACGTTTATTGCATCTCACCGTGTTGCATTCATGCATTTTGATGATACAGGATATGTGTCCTGGGACGAGTACAAGATCAAGTTCCTGGCCAGCAAGGGCTTCAATGAAAAAGAGGTTGCTGAGAAAGTGAAGAACAACGAGGAGCTGAAGATCGACGAAGAAAGTAAGTTTCTCATGGTTTTAAACCTATAGTCCCCTTGCAGACGAGCGTGACGGATTATGGTAGGTCTGGATGTGTTCAGTTAAAAATGCGCGATTCCACAAGCAAGTTTATTCAGTTTTGTCTGCGATTGAGTTCAGTTGTTCAGGTTTTTTTTTCCCGTGGGTCCAATGCGCATTGATGCGTTTTTCACGCGTGTGATAAAAAACTGAAGGCTTAAAAACAACATGTCTTAGCAACCATCAGTGAAAAACGCATCACAGCCGCACTTGCTTGCGGACGCAATGCGATTTTCAAGCAGCCCCATTCATTTAGTGAAAAATGCAGAATATAGAACATGCTCCGATTTTCATGCAATGCACAAGTGATGCGTGTAAAACAACGCTCATGTACACAGATCCATTGAAATGAATGGGTCCGGATTCAGTGTTGGCGCAATGCGTTCGCATTGTACCCGCGCGGAAAACTCGCTCTTGTGACAGGGGCCATAGTGTGATTGATGTCCACAAGGCATGCACATATCAGTAACATTTTGTATAGTGACTGTCCTGTTTTTATTATTTTTCTGATCATTCAAAATGTGAACTACCCAGGTTGCCCAAAGTTTATGAATCAATAACTTTTTTTTTTGCACTTTTCAGTCATTACTTCAACTTTATAATAAAGAGAGTTTACCGCCATAGACATGTATGGAATTTCTATTGATTTTGCTATAATTGTTAGGTGGTTCCCAACTCGGTGACCCCCAGCTATCTGGACGACTGGTCCCGTGATCTCATTTCATGAGGTCAAGCTGCCTCCTGTGTCTGGTTAGGTTTTGGATGGAGAGATGGCGGTGCTCGTGTATGACATTCCTGTTGTCAGGATCCAAATTACCAAACTTTTGCTAGCGCTCAGACTTCTACTTTTTTCTTACAGTATATTTGGTTGGCTTTACATTTTAGGTGGGAATCCTCTTTAACTTCACCCAAGTGTTTTTTTTAAACTGTTGCTTGTTTTTAAGGTTGATTGAGAAGAGATCGATCACGGGGGTGGAGAGAAATAATTTTTTTTTTTTGGAAACTATCTGTCACCTAAGACACTTCCTTTCCCTGCAAGGTGTGGGAGCACTCTTACTATAAATGAGTTGGCGTCAGCTCCGTTTCTTTCTGGATCACTTTGAGTCATGACGGTAACAACAAAGATACCAAGCAAATTCTCTACAGCAGCATGTTCAGTTCTGGTTCAGGCTCCTCGGAAGAGGGTGCTTCTCACAGGGTGTAGGGTGCTCTGCTCCAGCTTCTGTCTGTTTTGTTGTATACAATCCATAATGAAGGGGTGGTTCACAATCAGAAAAACATGGCTGCTTACTTTCAAGAACAGAACCACACTTTTCCAGATGTTGTGCTTGCTTTTGCAGCTCATCCCCATTTCCTTCAGCGATGCAATACTACACAACCCACCGATAGGGACCTAATCCTGAGCAAGCTCTTTAAAGAGGATCTGCCACCAAACTAAAGTAAGTGAGCTGTTTATTTAGTTAAAATAACCATGCTTCCTTGAGCATTGCATACTTTGACGCTCCTTCATCCCCTGACGTCCCCTCCCTCCACTTCCTATTTTTGAGTTATGCCCCTCTAAAGTTACAGGGCCAGGTAGACAGATCTGAAGTGGTTAGCCACAGAGGTGTGGAAACCACTTCAAATTATTTGAAAGGAGAGGTTTCTTCCCGCTCTGAGCTATGTTTGTCAGACTCTGCCGCTGCAGTGTATTCTCATGAGATATAGCAAATTTCACCAGGCCGTGCTGTATATTACCGCCAGGATAGCATCTCGCTTAGACTAGGCGTAAGATGTCGACGCCACCCAGAGGAGCTTGAGGTTGTTAAAGGGAATCTGTCACCTCTGATTACACAATTTCAGCTTTTAAACCAGTCATGCAGAACACAGTACCTTGAATCGGCTTGTCTTTTCTATTATGTCATTCGTGCAGTAGTTTTGCTAAAAAACGCTTTTTATCTTTATGCAAATGAAACCTGAAGGTGCCCAGAGGGGCGTTTTCTTCCCCCTTTGAAGCCCAGTAACACCCCCCTACAGTGCCCAAAGCCGCCTCCAACAAGCAGACCTAACCGCCCACAGTGTCTCCTCCCCCTCCCTGACGGCCGAGCGAACTCTCGCGCAGGCGCAGTACCCACTGAGCCAGCGCGACGTACTGGAGACTTAGGGCAGGAGCTTTATCATTGTTACTGGCCATGCGCCGAGCCAGTGACGTCAGATGCTCGCTCTCCCCTCAGTCATCCTGGGAGGAAGCGCATGCCCAGTGACAATGATGACATAATAGAAAAGACAAGCCGATTCAAGGTACTGTGTTCTGCATGACTGGTTTAAAAGCTGAAATTGTGTAATCAGAGAGGACCGATTCCCTTTAACTCTGAAGACTACAGAAGGGGCACCAAAGCAGCAAGATAAGTGTCTCCCCCTGGTTCTCCATACTGACGCCCTCTCCCTTTAGATAAATAGCTGTCTAGAGTGGCGTGTGCACACAGCCTCCTCGGCTTCATGCCGATGAGCGAAGGTGCCAACTGAGCACGCATCGTTCATGTCACTGAACCTGAAAGTGGCGGTGCGGTCGGCTTCTAGCCGTCAATCTAAAGGAAGGGGCCGTGATTTGAAGGAGAGGGGTGTCAGTATGGAGCACCAGGGGTGTCGCTGGAGCGGTGCTCAAACTGCATATGCCCGCCTCCTGGTGCTCCAATAGTTCATTAGCATATTTATAAAAGTTCAAATTTCCCCCAAACACTACTACCTACAGATAAAAGATGGCTTTTGTTTTAATCATCGTCGGTAACCCTACCACGTTATATGCCGGGTTGATTAGGGTGACAGAGCTGCTTTAAAGGGGAATCCCCACCCCAACATTTTTGTATATTAACTGACAGGAATTCTGCTTTTACTCAGACTAAATAACTTACTATGGGATTAGTCAGTTCTGGAATGACAGGTGTGCACTCTGATCGACGCTGCAAGAAACCTTCAGCAGGATGAGACAAACATGGCTTCTTTCTTCTAAAATAGTGTCACGCCTGTCCTCGGGTTGTGTGCGGTATCTCGGCTCCGTTCAGTGGAGCGGAGTTGCAGTACCAGGCATCACTCATTGACACGTTTGGGACTTTGGAACAGACAAAGATATTGAAAACCATGAAGAAGTGATACAGAAAATACTGCGGACCATTGTATAGCTTTATGTAACACAATCAATTAGCTTCTCAGCTACTTCTGCACTAGATTGGCTTATACTATCATCTGTTTGCAGGTGAGAGCCATTGCTATGTATCCCACCTTTGCAAAATAGGAGTAGCGCTGAACTGTCAATGTCCACGCAGGGACTTTTTATCCAATATGGAGGCTGCATAATCCTGTTTCCAGTTGTCAGATGCTTTTCCTCTGTATGCAGGAGGACTTGAAGCTGTATTACACAGCCCGATTCTGACAGTGTTCCTTCCCGGTAATCACCTGCTTGCTAGCGGAGGAGACCACTGCTATTACATGCAGAGATCTCCTCCTCAGTATGGGGCGGAGCCATTGTTATGCCATCACTCTTTCCTATACTGAATCATTGTTTGCCGGCATCAGATCGTGATTAGACACCATGATCTGCTGTCTGCAAACGATCATTTTTAAACATAAAAAGTTTTGGATTGCCCGATGAAAAATTGGCGGCAGTATTACACTGCCAGATAATCGCTAACGAGCGTACCTGCTATGAACACTAGTTAGCAATCATCTGGCAGAAAATCTACAGGCTAATACAGGCTTTAGTGATGCTTATCAGCTTTTCTTTTCTCTTGCAGCACAGGAAGTACTTGATAACCTCAAGGATCGCTGGTTTCAAGCAGACAACCCGCCAGCTGACCGCCGCCTGAACGAAGAGGAGTTCCTGTCTTTCCTGCACCCAGAACACAGCCGGGGGATGCTCAAATTCATGGTTAAAGAAATCATCCGTGACCTAGGTAAGAACGTGAATTTGGCTCATTTTTAAAGGGGTCTCCAAGTGTTTAATTCTGATGACCTTCCTTCAGGATCAGTGCAATGCCAACATGCATTCATAGTTAAAGGTTATGTACACCCTCGGAAGCAAGTTTTGTGATTGCATTTTACTTATTTTGGGCTAAAATAATTTCTTCAGTTGGTCCTCATTAAAAATATTGAGTTGTTCTGTCACAAAGAGTTAACCCTAGCTAAACTGTCATATAATAAACCTTCTGTCTAGATTATTAAAAGGTCATAAATACTTATTTAAGCCACATTCTTAGCAGCAAGATAGTAAGAACTGATCTATAATGAGTGTTTAGGAGGTCAGAGATGAGACTACTAGTAAGTCTCAAGACTGCACAGAGAAAGGGGCTCAACATTTCTAATGAGCAGTCAAAACAGACAGATGCCCCCCAAGTTTGCCGTATAAGAGCTGCTGTAGGCCAGCCACGGGATCTCAAAGTGGTTCTGCAATAATTCCTGCAGTGACCACCTGGACCATAAGAAACCTCTTGGAGCAGGACTACATCCACACTCGCCTCTCATCATAGCCAAGCGCACCTGCAATGTCGCCATGAGAGAGCCTATTGGCGGCATGAATAGCAAACGGTAGTGTTCAGTGATGAAAGCAGGTTCTGCCTCATCAGAGTTCACAGGAAAGCTGGAGGGCACCTACTAGCATTATTCATCGTGTGCAGACACAAAGGACCAACACCAGGTGTCATGGTGTGGGCAGCCATTAGCTATCATGGTGGTTCATGGAGGGAACATTGACTAGCTTTCGATAAGTCCAGGACCTCGTGGACCAGTCCTACTGACTGACTGGGGACATGGCGTTCTGACAAGATAACTCTCGCCCACACGTTGCCCGTGCTACACAACATGCTCTTCAGGGTCCAAGTTGAAAGAGCTTGGAAGGACATACCTACAGGAGGATCTCCAGCAATGAATAACCGTTGCCATGCTAGTAGTATTAATGTGACCCTTCCCTAATGGCAATGGCCTCTTTCAGGCAACCTTCTGATCTTTCAGGATCTGCTGCTAATATCTTGGTACCAAATAACATAGGTCACCTTAGAGAGGAGCTGTCACCTCTCCCAACATGTCTGTTTTAGTGACATCTCCCATTCCCCATGTAATAACAATTCTGGAGCATCGATTCTTATAACTCTTTGTTGTGCGGTTCCTCTTTTATTCCTAGTAGAAATGTATAGATAAAGTAACAACTGGGAGTTACCAGTTGGTGGCTTGTCCCTGTACAGTCTGACACTGGTAGCACTGATTAGATAGTGTCATACTGTGCAATGACTACCACCAGCTGGTGGTAACTCCCAGTTGTACCTGTAATCACAAATGTTTAGCAGGAGTAATAGAGGAACAGCACAACTTGGAGCCATAAGAATTAATACTCCAGAATTATTTCATGTGGAATACAATATTTACTCAGGAGTGGTGACAGGTCCTCTGAGGTTTTGTGGAGTCCACGTCTCAACAAGTGGCAGCTGCTTTGGTGGCACACGGGCCTACGCAATTTTAATGTTATTGCTGATCATTGTATTTTATCTGCCATAGAACTAAGTGGAAAACCCCTTTAAGATATCGCTCAATGTTCACTGAGCATCTCTATCTCATTTATACGGGTGTCATGTTCGTAACTCAGCACGTGCTGGCGACTGGAAAGTGTGGCTCGCCACATGTGCCTACCTTCTCTCAGACAGGTACAGCTTCGTCAGGCTCGTCTTACCACAGGCTTACTGCTCATGGGGATGTGGTAACCAGTGCAGAGCAGTACTCTTTGTACAGGTGGAAATGGTCCCTTTGAAGGGGGAGGGATCGGTTCCTGTAATGTGCCAAACACTTAGCATTGCTATTTCCCTTCTTAATGGTGCATGTCCCTAAAGTCTGAAACTGTCCAGTCAATGCACGCACAGACTCGCCCAATTAATTTATTCCTGCATTTCCAGGTGGAATAATAGAGGGACAGCACAATGCAGAGATCTAAGAATAGATGTTCCAGAATTGATACTTCATGCAGAATACTAGTATTTACTAAAACAGACATGGCGGAGAGCTGACCAGTCTGTTTAACCACTTGTGGGCAGACAAACATCTTTAGATATCTGTTTGATCTGCATATATAATTTTGAACAGACATTTCTAAATGTCAATGCAGAGTCAGCCAGGCTGTCATGGAGGAGAGGAGAGCTGGTTGTGTTTTACCCTCTCTGCCTTCCTGATTGCTCAGTACAACACCTAAAACAACCTTTCGGTTCAAGAATAATTGACATTAACTCGGGAGTGAGCAGAACGCGTATGGTGCCCTCCGTTTCAGCTGCTGATCCACCAGATTCCGGGTTCCAAGATGGCTGCATACTTCTCAGACTACTCAGTGTACACTGTGCATTTGGTAGCCCAACTTACATCCTGCTGCCCTCATATTGGCCAGCAATGCTCACATTAACAGTGTGTCAAGTTCGGGTGTGGGAGGGAAACCTCACACCGAGCATAGGAGGGTAAGGGGATACTGGAATAAGGCCTGGAAACTAGGAAAAGGAGATGGAAACCTCCTAGTGAAACCCTAATCAAAGTCCAGACTGACTACCAGTATGAACAGACCCCAGAGGTAGGTGAGTTCATACACCGGAATACCTAGTGTCCTAACTCGCCCTATAGGACCCTGGTACTAATGTCAGTACCGAGACAACCTGTTCCTCCAAAAGAGAGGACAAACAGGAGTCTCCCTCAGGCCTTAATACAAATGACAGGAAAATGCAACACACAAAATAACTCAAACAAAATACAAAAGGGAAAGAAAACGCTAAACTTCAAGTGGCTATGGCAGCACCAGGAATTCAGCCGAGATCCACACACCAGCTATCCACAACTCTAACAGAAGCTATACCCACATAGCGTGAGAAACAACAGTAAATAGAGAAGGTAAAATGACCCCAATAGCCACACCTGGGGACAGAAGGTGTGGCAAGCACCAGAAACAAGTCAGACGGCATTTGATCCAAATGGAAAACATGTCAGATCAAACAACCAGTTGCCAGTCTCGCCGATCTCCTGCCACCTGTCGCGGGAACGTCCGTGACTCAGTGCTGGCCAATCCAAGAGCCAGGCTGAACAAGTAGGAAGTGTCTTGGACTACCAATGCACCGTGTGTATGGGTCTGCGATGCAGCGTGGCCATCTTGAATGATAGTAGTGGAGCTCAGGAATCAAAGGATCTGCAGCTGAATAAATCATTGTGCATAATTTCAATATATTTATAATTGTCCCAGATCCACAAATTAAGGGTCCATTTACACGTCCGTGTGTTTTGCGGATCCGCAAAACACGGACATCGGCGACGTGCGTTCCGCAATTTGCGGACTGCACATCGCTGGCACTACATAGAAAATGCCTTTTCTTGTCCGCAATTGCGGACAAGAATAGGACATGTTCTATTTTTTTCGGGAACGCGATTGCGGACCCAGAAGCGCGGATCCGCAATTGCGGACCCGGCCGGGACATCGTCTGTCCCCATTGAAACTAATGGGTCCACAATTCCGTTCCGCAAAATGTGGAATGGACGTGTGAATGGACCCTAACTGGGACTTGTGACCGTGAACATGTTGTTTGAGCTATAGGCAGCATGTTCTAGAGCAGGAAGAGCTGAGCAGATAATATATAGTTTTATGGGAAAAGATTCAGTAAAACTTGTGTTTCATTTATTTAAATTTCTTCTCGTTTTGGGCTTTGAAGTCCAGGAGGCGGTCCTATCAGTGATTGACAGCTCTATGTATACACTGTCCTAGAGGGATTTGTATACAGAGGACTGGTCAGTTCTCCGGACATGTCTGTTTCAGTAAATACTTGTATTTTCTATGAAGTAACAATTCTGGAACATCTATTCGTAGATCTCTGCATCGTGCTGTTCCTCTATTATTCCACCTCACTGATAGGACCGCCTCCTTGACTTCAAAGCCCAGAATGAGCGAATATAAAAATGAATAAATTATAGTTTTATGGGAAGAGATTCCGTAAAACTTGTCTCAATCTGCTCAGCTCCTTCTGCTCTGTAATGCGCTGCTTGAAGATTACTTAGCATTTTCATAGTGACAGGTTTCCTTTAAATGAAAAATACTAATATCAAGCACATTTAATTTCAAGTACCCCTCCCCACAACTGGCACTAGGATGGGGGCCATTGCAACTTCTTGCTTCGTGCCTTGTTCTCTACCAGGTCTTGACCACTACAGGAGATAAAACGCCATAGTCTGTGAAACCGGAAGTGATGTCACTTGTAGGAGGAGGACCTCGCACAGGAGAATGACTGCAGACCTGTTACATGACTGTCACTTTACTAGTATGTAGTAATGAGACAATAGAAAATCAGGAAATAATCCTTTTGACATTATTTATCTAATAAGGAACTAAACTATCTGCAGCGGAAAACATCACTTCTCATCATGACATATTTTTCCTATTAAAGGGCTTTTCCCAGCATTGATCAGTTTCACTAAATTCGGTTTGGTGGTGGTGGTGGTCTGAATACCGGGGTCCCTGTAAAAAAAAAAAAAAAAAAGGTTTTAGATGTCTCTTTCAATGCTAGCACACCATGTGAGCCACATGAATTGATTGAGATGAATGTAAATATATTGGTTCCATTGTGGTTTCAGTGAAATTTCACCTTTTTTTTTTCTTTTTCATTGGATTGCAGAAAATATGAATTTTTTTTCTGATTTGTATTTCTTTTCCAGTTTATTTTATATGGAAACATTTCATGGTTTTATTTTATTATGATCATATGTGGAGTTTTAATTCAGTACTTTGAGCGCACTGGGGTGTAACTTTCTTCTTAATTGTCTTTAAAATTATCTGGTTCACAAATATCCTTAATGGCATCTGTCAGCAGTTTTACCTGTGACACTGACTGACCTGTTACATGTGCACTTGGCATCTGAAGGCATCCGTGTTGGTCCCATGTTCATATGTGCCCGCATTGCTGAGAAAAATATTTTAATATATGCAAATGAGCCTCTAGGAGCAACGGGGGCGTTACCATTACACCTAGAGGCTCTGCTCTTTCTGCAGCTGCTGCGTCCTCCCCACTTTGATTGACAGAACCTCCTGGCCCTCTTAATCAAAGTGCAGAGGGTGCGGCAGTTGCAGAGAGAGCGTAGTCTCTGGGTGTAATGGTAATGCCCTCATTGCTCCTAGAGGCTCATTTACATATTTTACAACTTAAAGGGAACCAGGAAATTCACTAATAAAGCAGGCATGCTGCCTTGTAGGGCTCACCCTGCTGAATATATTGATACCTGTCACTTGGAGATCTGTGGCGTTATTGCGGAGAAAAAGTACTTTTAATCCATATGCTAATGAGCTGATTTGAGTCCTGTAGTTGATATGAGTCCAGGGTTTTTTCTATTCAGAGCTGTAGCCACTCCCCTATGTAATAAACCACGCCCCTTTTACAGATGAAGTGATTAGGGGAGTGGCTAAAGCTTTCTCAGCAATGCGGCCACATATAAACATGGGACCAACACAGCTGCCAAGGACACATGCGATGGGGTCAGCCAGTTTCATGGGTACAAATCTGCTGACAGATGCCCTTTAATATCCCCTGCAGCCTGACTTACTAGTAGACGAATATTCACCGAAGGTGACTCGTAATACAGGACTTGTAAATCAAGTGCTCTAATGACATGTCAGCAGTAGTTACTTGACCGTTTCTTGGTCATCACTGTGAATACTGCACTAAGGGAAAGAAATTGAAAAAATGAAACCCACAAATCTGTCCTGATGTTCTATTGCAATACTGCATTTCACATTGCTGACTATAGAGTAAATGTTAACTAATGGCGGTGCTTCACTTTAATATTGAACATGCACCTTCCAGTTCCCAATAACTGCAAGCTGGGCAGCTCTGGAGCGCAAACTGCTGCTCTGCAACGTGAAATATTGTTCATACTAATTGTCCTATTTTAATAGAAATGCGCTGGAATCTATTATTTTACTGCAAAACATGACTGCCTTCTTCCAGAAACAGCACCACGCTTGTCCCCGGGTTGTGTCTGGTATAGCAGCTCAGCTCCAGGATTTGGCTCTGCTGCAATACCACCTGTGGACAGGTGTGGGGGTGATTTTATAGGAAAGCAGACATGTTTTAGTAATTCTGGACCACTCATTTAAAGGGGATCGCTGGTGACCTGATATTGATTACCTATCCTCATAATAGATCGCAGGGGTCCGACTCCCAGCACCCCCTGCCGATCAGCTGTATGAAGGGAAGGTGTGTTTGTGCCGTCTCCCATCTTTCTTCCTGCTGTATGGCGAGCAGGAAGAGAGACGGGAGATGACACTGACCACTCCTTCCCTTTATACAGCTGAACAGTGGGGGTACCACGTGTCGACCCCTGCCGATCTGATATTGATTACCCATCCTGAGAATAGGTCATCAATATTAAAAGCCCGGAGAACCCTTTTAAAGGGACTCTGTCAGCTGGGTTGACCATGTTAATCTGCGGACAGCACTAGTTAGTGGCCAGGGAAAGCAGAATAAACATAGCTTTTGTGATCAGGATTAGTGTGAGTATGAACTTTTATTCTGCTGCTGTGAGTGCCCAGGACGAAGCTTCACTCTGAGTACTGCTGTAGTGATATTCTGGTTGAATGCTAAAGCCGTCTCTCAGGAGAGAGGGATTGTGTAGTTCCGCATCCAGGGCACTTAAGGAGCAGAGTAAAAGTTCCTATTCACAATACTCCTGATGATAAAAGCTCCACAAAAAGTATGTTTGTCCTGTTCTCCCTAGCCCCTACCTAACACTGTCAGCAGTTTAGCATGGCCAAGTCTGGTCAACTTTGCCACCTTTTTGTGTCTTAAGTAGAGTTGCACTGGGTATCGAAGCTTCGATACCTAATCGATACTTTTAGACCCGGATCGATACGATACCGGATCTTACTATTCTGCTCACAGCGCGTGCCATGTTTTCCTCAGCAGCACAGTGGAGAAGGAGGCAGTCCATCCCTCCCCCCTGTGCCGCTGCCACCAATGGGAGTTTAGTACTGCGGAGAAGGGGAGGGACTGTGGCCACTGCGCCACCAATGAATATAATTAACACATTACTTAAGTGTAGGCAGGGGGTGTGCTGATCTGTTACCATGGCAGCCAGGACGCTGCTCAATGCCATGGTAAGCTCCCTGCTGCCGTCTGCACAAAGCATAGGGCAGCAGGCAGAGTGTAAAATCCTATTCACCCTAATCGAGCTCTATTAGGGTGAATAGGACAAGGGATGAAAAGATCCCAGGTCATGGCCCCTAAGGGGGCTTATAGTTGTTAAATAAAAAGTTAAAAAAACAAACACCAAAATAATAAGTTTAAATAACCCTTTTCCCAATTTTACATATAAAATCTATAAACAAATAAATAAACATATTACATATCACCACGTCCGAAAAAGTGAGAACTATTAAAAAAACCTATGCGGTAAACGCCGTAACAGAAAAAAATTAAAAACCGCACGATTCGCCATTTTTTAGTCACCTTGTCCCCCCAAAAAATAGAATAGGATAGGACTTTTCTATTATAGGCTGGACGTTCCATAAAATGCGGAATGTACGTGGCTTTTTTGGTATGTTTTTTTGTTTGCGTGGTATCAAGTATCGCAATACTTTTTCATGGTCTCGAAATCAAATCAAAATTTTGGTATCGTGACAACCGTAGTCTTAAGCGTATTGGCCATTGCATTGACATTCTGTCTTCCCCACAGACCAGGATGGAGATAAGAAGCTGACTTTGTCGGAGTTCATCTCTCTTCCTATGGGCACAGTAGAGAACAAGCAGGCGCAGGATATTGATGATGAATGGGTTCGAGACCGAAAAAAAGAGTTTGAAGAGGTTATCGATGCCAACCATGATGGCATTGTCACAATGGAAGAGCTTGAGGTAAGGAGAAGGCGGCAGTATGTTCTATAAACCAATATTGTGTATCTGGTACGAATAACAGAAGTTAAAGGGGTTGTCTCACCTCATTAAAGCGAACCTGTCAGCAGATTTTCACTAATTAAACCATTTACAGTACCTTATAGTTCATGCTGAGTAAGTCTCCAAACGTCTTTTTCATGGATTTCTGGGCCTTATATGTATGAAAAATTCACTTTATAAAATCCTGGTCTCCTGCGTCACAAGTCAAGTGAGAAGTCTGGTCTCGGCGGCGCATGCGCCGTCTACCTTCCTAGCAGCGCGATCCTGAGCCTCGCGCTGAGTGAATCGCGATCCCTTAGCTTGATCGCGCTTGCGCAGTTCCCCCCTTGCCGGCCGGCCGGTCTTATGCACATATCGCACGCGCGCCCCGTTCCTCTGCCTCTGCCCTGTCCACGTGATCACTGCTGGTCCCAGGCAGGAGGAGTGCTGTCAATTATGGGGATGAGAGGCAGCGTTTGGACGGGGGAGGCACATCGGGGAGTCAAGGAGGGTCTGCCTCCTTGACTTCTCACTTGACTTGTGACGCAGGAGACCAGGATTTTATAAAGTGAATTTTTCATACATATAAGGCCCAGAAATTCATGAAAAAGACGTTTGGAGACTTACTCAGCATGAACTATAAGGTACTGTAAATGGTTTAATTAGTGAAAATCTGCTGACAGGTTCGCTTTAAGTGACATTTATCATGTAGAGAAAGTTAATAGAAGCCACTTACTAATGTATTGTGATTGTCTATATTGCCACCTTTGCTGGCTGGATTCATTTTTCCATCACATTATACACTTCTTGTTTCCATGGTTATGACCACCCTGCAATCCATCAGTGGTGGTCGTGCTCGCACAATATAGGAGGTTAAAAATAATAAAATAAAATTTCCTATATAATATCACCTATACAGTCCATATATTCCTCCTATATACCTTGACCTGTGAGATGGTCAGATGGTAAAGTATGAGCTGGCGTAGCTGTGTCCTATTTAGAAAATCCTGGAGAATCCCGAGACCCTATGGCAGCTTTTCCTGCCTCATGTTTTTGCTGTATTGTAGTTTCGTTTCCTACAGGGACAGTGACTGGGCTTTTGCTGAAACTTGAACACTTAAAACTTTAAAGGTTCTGGCTCCAAAAATCACTTTTTTGTGGCTTTCACTTGCTTTGACCTAGTAAAACAAAACCCTCACGACCGATTTTATTTTAGATAAATAATTAGGTATTTTCAGCTTTAGCTTATTTCTTGGTAAAGTGTAATCATAAAATAGACTTTTTATTTGTGTTTTCTATCATCTGCAGTTTTTCTTATATGCCACGTCTGATTTAGTATAATTAAGTCCGGAATAGCTCTATGGCAATGATCTGTAAGAGTGAAGGTTTTTTATATTGTATTTTGTGTGTCTTTTAATATTATTTTGTGTTGCTTTATTATTATATATATTTTTTATATATATATTTTTATAGTCTGCTCGAAAGGGGGCTTTATTTTTTATTTTAAAACTGTACTTTCCCACTGTAACTGTGCCTGCCTCGGCTCTAAAGCGTCTTTAACTGTACAGAAAGCCAATAATTAAGATCCTGTTTTTCTCAACTTCCCATTGTCCACTTGTCCCATCTGAGACATTGGTGGCATATCACTAAGACATGCCACCAATATTAGGTTGGTGCTGGTCCCACCTCTATCTCCAGAACAGGACCCCTAATGTGAATGGAGAGCAGCTGCGCACGCGCGGCCACCCTCGATTCATTTCTGTAGGACTGCTTAAAATAGCCAAGCACTGGCTCAGCTATCCCCCGCAGTCCCTAGAAGTGAATGGAGCGATGTTTTCTCCATTCATATCTATGGAACTTCCAAACATGTTCTGAACTCCATAGAAATTAATGGCAAGCATACACACGTTGTGTGCTCTCTTCACTTTTCGAGGGTTTGTTCTGGTTCCCAACCTCTGGGACGCACACCTATCTGACATTGTGGCCACCAGTGTCTTAGATGAGACATTCCTTTTAAGGATCCATTCAGGCGTCCATAGGTGTTTTTCGGTCCACAAATTGCGGATCTGCAAAGCACGGACACTGGCAAATTGGCATCTTTTTTTTTACGTCCATGGAAAAAAATCAGTACGTAATTCATCCATGAAGATGTCCTTGTGTCTGTTTTTTGCCCTCCGTGTGTCATCCATATTCCACAGACAATGCTTAGCTGAAAGTTAAATTCTAAAGCAACTGTTATCGCTGCTCATTAAAAAAACGGACCAAACACAGAAACAACACAGATGCCATCTGTGTTTTTTCATGGACCTATAGACTATAATGGGCGTGTTTGGTCCGCATCACAGATCAAAGTAGTGCCTGTATCTGATGTGAACGGAAAATGGGAATGAGGCCTAAAGATGTTATAGCAGCCAGGCTTGTGATCAACTGATCCCCGATGCTGCAGTATTTCAAAAAGAGATGGTCCTTATCAAATTAAGACCAGCACCTGGATCTGAATTCTTTTGTAATTGCATGTAATTAAAAATTAGTATAGCCACTGAGTTATTCAATAAATCATCTGTATAGCGCCACCTGCTGTTTGTTCTTTTTATTTCTTTGTCCGACACACTGAGATGGCCGCACATGCTTAGTTTCATCCTGCAACTGCCTGCTGAGCTGTTATAGGGAGAAAGCGCCAGCAGAATGGACACGCCCACTGAGCTGCAGCAGAAAAACTGCTGTCCGCTTGATATAAATCTAGCAGAGCTATGAATGTGGAGATCTCTGGATCCATGTGAGGTACAGGGCTGGTTCTAGCTTTGTTAGAAAGAGGTTGTCATGTACTGTATGATGTCTGATTTTATTTTTTTACTTTAATCATTGGATAACTCCTTTACACTGAGTACTAGCTGGGTCCTGATGTTCAGTGCGACCTGTCAGCAGCATCTCAGTCAGTGTTAAATGTGGTTAGTAGTTGCTAGATAGACTGTAAGAGCTGTCACCTCTTTTTGAAACTTCAAATTAGCTTCTTGGAACGGTTCATTACCATATGAATCTTGAGACACCAGGCTGATCTGTGTGACCTGCCAGGAGCTGTACTTCCAACATCAGTAAACGGGCTTGTGTCTTTTTGCAGGAGTACATGGACCCCATGAATGATTACAACGCTCTAAATGAAGCGAAACAGATGATCGCTGTGGCAGATGAGAACCAAGATCATCACTTGGGCCTAGAAGAGATCCTGAAATACAGCGAATACTTCACAGGCAGCAAACTGATGGACTATGCTCGCAACGTTCATGAGGAGTTTTAGGTTCCCACCGTTCATCCAGATGATTTTTCCTGCCCTTTGACTGGAGAAGTTCTTGCTATGGATGAAAGGCTTTCTAGCTTAATGGGAGGATCCACACCAGTTTTGCTGCTACTCTTCCTGTGTGTTAGTGTGCAGTATTGAGTGGGGGCCGTCGCCTTCCCCCCACCATTTGCGACCCTCATGGCAGAATTTGCACATAAATTACGGCTTTCATTTGCTTAGGTGATAATCGTTCATCCTGTTCATACAGTGACTTAAATCGCCTGCAGGGGGCACTCTCTACAGCCCATGATATCCGATGACGCAAAAAAAAAAAGGACATGGTAATGGTGAATAGTGAACCGTCCGTGTAAAGTGTATTATATGTAATAGATCTTTGTCTATATGAAAATTGAACTATTTATACATCCATTCTTTACTTGTCCTCCTTCATATCAGTAATTCATGCTATATATTGCTATCCCCAAAAATAAAATTATTTATTTTTTTTGTAAGCTTTGCACCCCCCCTTGCCCCCCGCAGACTTGATTATATCATATTATGATGATGCTATAGCACCACAGAGTTAGACATCATATGGTTGTATTACAGCTCCATACACAAAAAATAATAGACGCTCATATACTTCTGTGGGGCCGTACTGTACCTCTGGATGCCTCCAATTTTATCTGTATGCATTAGACAGAAGATTGTTCCATGCTCCAGCGAATAATCCTTTAATATGTACCATCTGGAGCACCATATAAGAGCACACGGATGGCATGTGGCACCATAGTACAAAGCCGCAGGGACTTTCTGAGGGCTTAGAGGTATTCCCATCTGGGACATTGATGGCATATCACGAGACTACGCCAGGTTCGAGTCCAACCTATGGTACCCGTTCCCATCTTCCAAACAGGGCCCTGAAGTGAAGGATAGCACACCACGCATGTCTCCATTTATCACTATGGGAATTCTGAAAATGGTCATGCAAGCATATTCAGCTATTTTCGGACGTCCCATAGCGACGACATGGAGAACAAGCCATGCAAGTGCGGCCAACCCTACATTCACCTCTATGGGGCTGCAGGAAATTGTTGAGAGAGTGTTCAGCTATATTCGTAACTCCCGTAGCGGTGAACAGAGGGTGGCAGCTGCTCTCCCTTCACTTCAGGGGCCCTGTTCCTGGAGATAGGTGCAGGTCTCACCTCTGGGACATTGATGGGAATACCCCTTCCAGCGCCCAGTATGGCAGCTTCAGCTCTGTCAGCAATGAGTGCTTTGTGGGCATTAGTTTGTGTTAATGTACAATGGTGCTTGGCGACTACTGACTGTGATTCAGCACGTCTAGTTTAGAAGCGAGCGGTCTTATATCATTTCATTGCCACCACCATTTTATGGAACAGTCTCCGGGATGTCTATGGGATAGGTTCATATTATTATTTTTTACTAGGTATGCCCCCGTTTCGTAACTTTATTAATAGGCGAAGAAACTTTGTAGAAAGTCCTGTTTGGATATCTACTGGTTTTTCTAGTCGGCTCCTATGCAGATCTGCGTCTTAGGGTCCATTCACACGTCCGTTTTTTGCGGATCCTATTTTCCAAGAATTCTTTCCGTTTGTCATCCGTTTTTTGCGGATCCGCAAAAAAAACGGATAGAAGAATACATTTTCCTATTCCAATAAAGTTTTATCCGCAATTTTCGGATTAGAATAGGACATGTTTTATTTTTTGACGGACACTATGTACTGAGAAAATTATGCGGACAGCACACTTTGTGCTGTCCGCATATTTTATAGACCCATTGAAAATCAATGGGTCCGAATTCTGTCCGCAACTATTCCGAAAAATCGGGATCAGATGCGGAGCTAAACAACGGACGTGTGAATGGACCCTTAGTCTGTCCAGACTACAAACTGTACTCCGATCCTGTATTCATATCTCCTTCTACTGAATGTATGTAGGGGACTGATGGAAGTATACTTTTAGGGTCAGCCTATGCTTTGCAGTCTCTAACCATTAAGACTTAGCAAAGTTGCTTGATTTATTTTAGATATTTAGGCATATAATCCGTATCTCTGTATAAAATTAATCTTTTTGGTCATTTATGCAACTGATCTGCTTTTTTACTTTCTTTACTCACTTCTCAGTAACTTTGAAATAAATGACTCTGAAGAGTCGCCCTTTTCCTTAATGATTCTTCGGGCCAGTGAAGGCTCTGATCCATTAGGTTTATCGCAGCTGAGCACGCGCAGTCACACGAGTGATGGATCACCTGCTAAATCCTGTATTCCTGAGCTGACCATACACATGAGATGTGTATCGTCTGAACCCACCGACTATCCAATGTGTATGGTGGCCTCTCGACTCGCCCTCTGACGGCAGATGTCAGGGGGATTCCATCAACCGATCACTACGTACGCTTGTTCTGTGTATGGGAGGATTGGTAGAGATAATGGTTGACTGAAAGCTATCTAATGTGTGCGGCCAGCATTAGGGGGTCGGACATGAATCCCCTCATAAATATTCATCAGCAGCCAGTTTGTTGAGGTACCCAGATAACATTCAGGACAGCCGCACTGAAGTCCTCCATCACACGTCACAGGATATATGCAACCTAAGTATCTGCAGTAAATGGTCCAGAGAAATAGAAATGTGGCTTGTGGCAGCAGACGCTATTCAATGAGACTCCACCTGAATTTTCAGTAAAACCTGTTTAAAGGATCACTAACTTCACAAACTTCACTTCAGAGAGACATATCAAAAGTTTTGAAAGGTAAAGGTCTGAGTTCTGATATCGCCACCAGTCTCTACAACGTGGCGAGGGAAGTGTGGACATATCACTCTCTCACCTCGTTGCACGAAACTGCCTCCGTAGAAGTCTATGCGACCGTCTTGATTCCGTCTTCGGCAGCATGATTTGCACGCACTTCCCTTCCTTAGAGATCAGTGGGGGTCTCAGCAGTCAGACCCCCACTTTTGACATGTCTTTCACATCATGTTTTTGGAAAAGTTAGTGACTCTTTAAAGGCCTCTTTTAAACAACCGCAATGTGACCACTTTTTAGCGTCTTTACTGTACCCCTGAGTTGGCACTTGAACGGAGGCCATAGACGGCGGGTCTGATTTTTTTTGTACTTGGTTATGTTAAGACTTTTAGGTGGAGAAGATATATTGGCCATGTTTTTTCTTCTAAGCTTTTGCGGTCACACCATGCACACCATATGACTTCGCCAATTCCTGGTCACTAGTGAGGGAACTTTCACGTTAAAATCCCACATGTTGAGAAATATGGTTGCTTCATATCAATGCCAACTCATGTATTGTACAATGCAGGGATTATAACGGGGATTTAATTTTTTTGTCTTTTTTTTTTTTTTTTTTTTTTTTTTTTTTTTAGTAACTGTATTATATATTCTATCATCTCGGAGACATAAAGCGATCATAAATGGCATGCTTTTAGTTTTGCTAAAAAATTAGTTTTATGTCCTGTGAATTGTATGTAATATTGCAGGTGTGCGACTTCGTTATGTGTTTGCTGTACAGATGCAGCAGAGTTGATTTTTATTAGATTTTACATTACCTGAGCATTGCGATGACTCAGAATGTCCTCATTACCTGAGCATTGCGACGACTCGGAGCGTCTCATGTTCACATGTGTTAAGAAAATGCAGTATGGCGCCCATAGACATCTATGGTCCCTGCTGTACTTTCATATGAATCTGATTTTATACATGTTTTCTTTTCTGTTGGACTCTATCGGTTCAGCAGAAAAGCAAGCTGTGGCATGTTCCATCACACACGGTGTTAGGGCTCATTCACACGACCGTATGAATGGGTCCGCATCTGTTCCAAATTTGGTGGAACGGGTGCGGAGCCATTCATTTCAATGGAGCCGCAAAAGATGCGGACAGCAAACAGTGTGCCGTCCGCATCCATTGCTCCGGTCTGCGGCCACGCAAAAACGATAGAATACATCTTAATCTTGTCTGTTTCTATAATTGGCCCGAGTTTGCGTGTTTTGCAGATTCACAATTTATGTACCACAAAACACGGCGTGGTCGTCTGAATGAGCCCTAAAGAAAAGTATTCTCCTCTTGAAGAACTATGAAAATATCATCATGATATGGCACTACATGGATACACCTGCATGAGGCCTATGTAGTAGGTTTATCTGCAGTCCTATGTAAGACCCAGATTGTGATAAGATAATAAAGCAACAGTGCACAGCACAGATAACCTCTGCTATAATGACAGGCTCAACTCTGCTACATCTGCACATAGGTCTTTAGACCATTGGGATTGGGTGGATCATTTGAGGGAAATGTGACCGTGATGGAGATGATCACTTAGATACGTGTCATTTATTTTTATACATTGTTTAATAGCAACCTATTTTCTATAGATAACATTGTACACCAAAGTCATCCGTTATTCTGCTTCTAAAGAAATAAAGGAATCTGTATCTCACTAGCGTCTTGGCGTTCTCTGTACCGTCCGCGGGAGGATCACACACTGGAGCCTAATGTGCGTGGCTGTAATTATGGATCCTGCTTCCATCCAGTTGGATATTAATAATCTTTATTTTCCAAATGGGGTAAAATTGGAAAATAACGCAATTCTGCAGCCGTTTTAAGGGTTTTGTTTTTACGGCGTTCCCTATACGGTAAAGCCGAGCTGTTACTTTCCTTTTCCAGATCAGTACGATTATGTTGATACTGCATGTCTATAGTTTTTCTTGCGTTTTAATACTGGGGGGAAAAAACTTAACTTTTTTTTTTTCGTCGCCCTATAACTTTTGTAGTGATGTGTACAGAGCTGTAGGGGGCTTCTGTACTTTTCATCGATTCTGATCACTTTTTCTAACATTTTTTTTGTGGGAGGTAAAGCAACCCCAAAAAATCGTCCATTCTGACATTTTTTTCCGTTTCACTGTATGGGATAAATATTTACTATAATATTTTAATAGTACGGGCTAAATAGAATGGGAGTACGGACTCCCAGATGCCGTGTCACATTTGAACACGTCATCTGAGGGGTTATCGTGTGCGATCAATGTTATCGTCAAGACTAATGTATCGTCAATTGCATACATTGGTTTTGAAAGCGGGCGATATTTTTAAATACCTAACCGCCAACACAAATTTGCGTGAGGTGGTTGGGAAGGGGTTAACTAAATAAGGGGGTGCATATCAAGCCAAGTTCACACTTCAGTTATTTGTTCAATTATTTCCATCAGTTATTGAGGAGAAAACAGTAGTGAAGCATCTCCTCAGAGATAAATATAAGGCAAAGACTTGCACCCGTTCTGTGTTTATGACTCGCACCTGGTTTTGGTTCAGAATCTCTGACCAAATCGCTCAAGTGTGAACTAGGCCTAACTTTAAAAATTTTTTTTTTTTTAGCGTGTGTAGTATTTATTGTAATTTTTTATGACGTCGCCGTCCATGCATTACAGAATGTATTCTTTTTTCCGCTGATCTGTAGCCGGATACGGGCTTATTTTTTATGGGACAGTATGTGGTTTCATTAATACCAATTTGGGTGCATACCACAGATAAACAATTTTTCTGGGGGGGAAGGGAGAGAAGAACTATTCCATTATTTTTTGCATTTTTTGTCTTTTTTTTTTGGATGTTTTTGAGGCAGTGGTAGAGAACACGGCTCGATAATATAAATTGGCGGGCGGGGGTTTACCACTTTTACAAATTAAGAAAAACTTTTTTTAATGGAAAAAAATATTTGATTATATTAATAAACTTAATTAACCTTTTTTTTTTTTTAAGTCATTAGCAGGCATGGCTTTCATAATGCTACCTGGTACAGTACCTGGTATACCGCTGCATTAAAGTCTATCAGGCTGTGTCTGTGACACAGCATAATACCCATACAGTCATTGCAGGCCTATTGCCATGGCAACGCATTGGCTTTTCATGATTGTGTTCGCTAGGACCAATGGTGATAGGGAGCCTCTGTGTAACTCCCTAGATGCTGCAGTTGCTATTGACTGCTGCATCTAGGGAAATAAAGGGGTTTTCCAGAATACTGATGACCTATCATCAGTATAGGTCATCAATATCAGATTGGGGGGGCAACACCTGGCACCCTCACCAATTAGCTGTATGAAGAGAAGGCACGGGCCGTCTCCTGTCTCTCTTCCTGCTCGCCGCTGCTATATTGGCAATGAGCAGGCATGGCACGTTCCTTTTTCGTCATATAGCTGATCGGCAGCTGGCATGAGGGGTTAACTGCTGTGATTTGAAGAGCTATGTACATTCAGAAGCAGCAAACCCATACTGTACATACCTGATCCTTAGACTCCAGACTGATACATTGCAGCAAACCATCATATGTGCAGCTGCTGTTTTTAGTTCCCAGATCATTTTCTAGTCTGAATTCAGTAGTGTTCACTTCTTACCAAAATGAGCCTCTGAATGTGAACAAGGCTATTTCTGCTTTTGCCTGATATGATTTGCTGCAGTACCCACCTCCAGCAGAAGTTCTCTTCCACATCACAGATCTCAGTATGGTGAGAATCTGGATTGGAACATTTGGGGATTCTGACTCTAGTTTCTGTCAGTCTAGTTTTTAGTCATGGCATGTGCTCTGATCATGGGGAGTTGGAATTTTTTATTTTTTAAGAGGAACATTTTACCACAATCAAATGTTATTCGTTATAAACCAGGGATGCCCAACCTGCGGTCCTCCAGCTGGTGCAATACTACAACTCCCAACATGCATACCTCTTTCCAGATCTCAAAGGCTGAAACAAAAAGTGCAGTCAGATGAAATATGAGCGTTGCTCAAACATCAGCTGTTTGAGGAAGCCGCAGCGCTCACCACTTACCAAGCACAGCGCCCTCTATGGGATAACGGCCGTGCTTGGTATTGCAGATCAGTTCCTTGACTTGAAAAGGACTGAGCTGCGCTAAGGCCATGTGACCGATGAATGCTATGTCATGTTTATTGGTCGTCAATGTCAAATTCATGGAGAATTCCTTTAACGGGAACCTGTCACTTTGAAAATGGTATCAGAGCTGGAGGCAGAAGGTTATAGAGCAGGAAGAGCTGAGCAGAGTGATATAGTTTTATTAGAAAAGATTCTGTAAAACTTCCAATTTTCTCATTTATGTCCATGCTCATTCTGGGCTGTGACGTCCAGGAGGCAGTCCTATAATTGATTGACAGCTATCTTTGTATACACAGTCATACAGAGAAGGCTGTCAATCACTGATATGACCGCCTCCTGGACTTCAGAGCCCAGAATGAGCAGAGATATAAATTAGTAAATTAGAAAGTTTTACAGAATCTTTTCCAATAAAACTATATATCTCTCTGTTCAGCTCCTCCTGCTCTATAGCCTGCTGCCTGCAGATTACTTCACATTTTCATGGTGTCAGATTCCCTTTAGGCCTCTTGCACACGAACGTTTTTTGCGGACCGTATACTGGCAGTTTTTTCAGTTCAGTATACTGACAGTATACTGAACCATTCATTTCAATGGGTCTGCAAAAAATACTGAAGTGTCTCCGTATGCCTTCCGTTTCAGTTTTTCCGTTTTTTCTGTTCCGTTTAAATATAGACCATGTCCTATTCTTGTCCGCAAATCACGTTCAGTGGCTCCATTCAAGTCAATGGGTCTGCAAAAAAAACGGAAAGCATACTGAAGTGCATCCGTATGTCTTCCGTATCCGTTCCGTTTTTTGCGGAACCATCTATTGAAAAGTTTAAGACCAGCCCAATTTTCTCTGTTATTACTGTATACTGTATATGCCAAACGGAAAAACGGAACGGAACCGAAACGGAAACAAAACGGAAGCAAAAAACGGAAAAACGGATCCGTAAAAAACGGACAGCAAAACACTGAAAAAAAAATACGTTTGTGTGCAAGAGGCCTTAAACTCTTTTTGTCACACCACCTAATTTTCCAACAAATTACAATATTGTATTTAGGGCTATACCTATCCATGCTGCTTTTTCTAGAAACTGATGAAATTTCACATAATAAATGTGGTGCATATCATGCAATTTTTGCTGCATTTTGGTCACTTTTTCATCTTAAAGAGATTGTTTGAAATAAAAAAAAAGGCTTTTTTTTCCCCCCCAAAATCACCTTTATTCCAACAATAGATTATACAATTCAGGTTCATAAAACATGCCTGGTTATTTTATACTTATATCCCCCCCAGAGAGAAAAGAAAAGAAAACACAAAAAAACTAAAACGCCCCACCCCCAGAGAGCAAGAAGGAAAGGGTAAGAATAGGAAAAGAAAAGAAACGTGTTTGGTTTATTTTTCTTTCTTTTTGAATCTTTCAACTTTATGTTTTTCGCATCTTGGGCATACATTTGGAGAACCAGTTGAAAATTTCAGATGCCAACTAGGAGTCGCATATAAACGATGTAAAATCATAAATTGAGTAACTCTATGCGATGGGTTCCTCAAATAATTACTCGCTTGCGAAAAACTGCTCCATTGTTCCTCAGTTAAGGGGCCTATATCTTTTTCCCATGCAATCTTACTATTACATCTCTCCCCATTGTTTATAATCGCTCCTAATTTTTTTTGTATAAGGTTAAAACTATTCTATAATTGTCCCTCCACCCTAAAATAAAATTCATATGAGCATAACACCATAGATTTCTTATATTTGACTCCTTTGAAAATTGCAGATAATTGAATATATCTAAAGAAACTCTGCCAATCGTCTCTTAAATTCCCTAATAACTGTTCCCTAGATTTCAATTTCCCTTCTTTAATATATTGTGATATATACCAAAAACCTTTTGATATCCAGTTCTTGGCTTCCCCAACAAAAGTGGTGTCCCCCCAATGCCCTACTATACCAAAAGGGGGTCAATCGTGTAATTACCTCCAAACCAAAATATCGCTTATCCAACACCCAAGTCTCTCCCAAAGATTTTACCATGGGAATCCTATATACTCCCTTATTATGTAAATGTTCTGATTCAAGTAGTACGAACATATTTGGCAAAGGACCTTCGCTTTTATACACTAAATATTGTGAGAAATCCACCTGTTTCATTATCAATGCAATATTGGCAGCTAAATAATAGTCTCATATCCGGTACTTCCAAACTAAATTGATCATATGCCTTAGTGAACCAACTTAATTTTTTCCTAACCCTCTTACTCTACCACAATTATTTATTAAATAATTTCTCCTCTTCTATAAAAGCGGATTTACCTAAGTAAATAAGGCAATTTCTAATAATATATAATAATTGGGGTAGCAAAACCATTTTGATAAGACCTATTCTATCTGCTCTGTTTATAGGAAGTTTATTCCATATCTTAATTCCCCGTCTAATCTTTCCAAACAGCAGCATTAGATTCAAATCTTTAAATCTGAAAGGGTCTGTTGCTATTTCTAGTCCCAAATATTTAAAGCTTTCATGAAGGCCCAATATCCTAAGCTTCTTATCTCTTACCTCAACCTTATCACTCAATCAGAGTAATATTGATTTAGGCCCCTTTCACACTAGCGTTTTTGCTTTCCGTCCTAGAGTTCCGTCCTCGAGGCTCTAGGACGGAAAGATACTGATCAGGATTATCCTAATGCATTCTGAATGGAGAGAAATCCGTTCAGGATGCATCAGGATGTCTTCCGTTCAGTATGTGAACGTTTTTTGGACGTTGACAAAAGCGCAGCATGCTGCGGATTTGTCTCCGTCCAAAAATCCGGGAGACATGCCGTAACGCCGGATCCGGAATTAATGCCCATTGAAGTGCATTAATCCGAATCCGGCCTTAAGCTAAACGTCGTTTCGGCGCATCGCCAGATCTGACATTTAGCTTTTTCTCAATTGTTACCATGGCAGCCAGGACGCTAAAGTCCTGGTTGCCATGGTAAATGTAGTGAGGAGCAGTATACTTACCATCCGTGCGGCTCCCGGGAGCGCTCCAGAGTGACGTCAGGGCGCCCCACACGCATGGATCACGTGATCGCATGGATCACGTGATCCCATAGGCATGGGGCGCTCTGGCGTCATTCAGGAGCGCCCGAGCCGCACTGGACTGTAAGCATACCGCTCCTCACTACTACTATGGCAACCAGGACTTTAATAGCGTCCTGGCTGCCATAGTAACCTGAAAGCATTTCGAAGACTGATCAGGATCCTGATCAGTCTTCTAATGCTTTCAGGCGACTTGCGTTCTGATGGATCCGGCGGGACAGAAGTGCCCGCCGGATCCTCAGAACGTAAGTGTGAAAGGGGCCTTACTCCAGTTAATTACTATGCCCGATAAGTTACCAAAATCACTCATCATTAACATAACATAATTGAGATCCCTATTGGTATCACTAAGAAAAAAAAGAAAATCATCTGCATAGAGTGATATTTTGTCTTCTCCCCCTCTAACTCCAAACCCCTGAAAACATAAATCCTGTCTAATCTTAATTGCTAGTGGCAAATAGTAAAGGGGAGAGGACATCCCTGTCACACACCCCTTTCAACGTTAAAGCTTTCAGACAACTGGCTATTGACAGTCTCAGATATACATGCTCTCGGGTCACTATAAATGATCTTCAACCAATTTATAAATTCAGAACCAATACCAAATCAATCCAAGATTTCCCAAAGAAAACTCCGTTCCATACTGTCAAAAGCTTTTGTCGCATCTAATAACAGAATAGAACAGCAACCAGTATCATTTCCCACCCATTGGATGTTGGTGAAGATTCTGTAAAGGTTTAAAGATGTGGATCTTCCAGGAATAAACCCATTTTGATCTGGATGCACTAAACTTTTAATTACCCCCTTCAGTCTCTTCGCCAAAACCCTAGCCAGAATCTTACAATCATTATCCATTAGAGACATTGGGCAATGTGAACCCGGATCTAAGCTATCCTTACCCTCCTTAGGAATTGATGATGATCGTTGCTATTGAGATAGGTAAGCGAGCCTCTTGTTTTGAGTATGAAAAAGCCTCCATTAGTCTACTCGGCCAAATCTCTCCTATATAATTCCACAAATACTCCATCCGGGCCTGCCGCTTTCCCAAATGGAGATTCAGCTATTGCTGATAACACCTCGTTTTGTGAAATGGGTCGGTCTAAGTCTTCCTGTTGGGTAACACTAGGTTTTGGAATATTAATATCCCTCAAGAAGTCCATCAATCTACAATGATCTATTTGAATCTGTGTTGAGTACAAATCTGTATAATATCCCCTAAACGCGCCCATTATCTTTCCTGGTTCATTATGCACCATACCCCCTTATCTCGAATTGCGGCAATATTTCCGTTTTATTAATTATCCTAGAGAGAAACTTGCCTGGTCTACCCCCTTCCTAATGTCTTGTCCTAATTGTTTTTATCCTGTAGAGACTCATTTAATTTTAACAGCACCTCATGTCTATAAGGTGGAGGGATGTAAATCCCTGCCATTACACATCTTACATTCTCAAAATAGCCATACAGAAAGACGAATCGCCCCTCTGCATCAATCTTCTGAGAAATTATTGAACATAATATATCTTTATGAAAAGGAATACTAACCCCTCTACTGTACCCAAACAGAATCAGTGGCGGATTACAATAGAGACGTTCGGGTCGGCCGCCCTGGGCCCAGCACCGCTGGGGGGCCCACATACTGCGGCGAGGCACATAGTTCCCTGCCCCGCTGCTGATTATCCGCCATATGCTTCAGGCCTAGTAGGCCTGAGGCCTATGCGGTAGTGAAATCCTGGCGCAGGCGGGCGTGATGACGTCATCGCATGCCTGTGCCGGGACGCAGCACTGTGACGTGTGTGCGCCTGCCTCAACCCTCATACCTCAAATTACTATGTGGGGAAAAATTATTATGAAAGGATTACTATGTGGGGGAAAATTATTATGGGAGGGACTACTATGTGGGGGTAAATTACTATGTGTATCCTTATACATGACTCTAAGTTTAGCAGGATACAAAAGAGATTAAGTTATTTCAGCTTGATGGAGTCTACGTTTAACATCAATAAATTTCTCTCTCTCTTGTTCAGTTGTAAATGAATAATCCGGATATATTGAAACCCTTGATCCATAAATTTCCAGAGACTCAATCGATCTTATTTTGCGCTTAACAGAGTCGTTTTTGCTATTATAGTCCTTCGATAATTACCCGTTAAGTTTCTCATTGGTATTCTGTGTGCTCTCTCAACTGTAAACAGGTTAGACAGATTTCCCCCTCCCACCACCTCAGTAAGCCAATTCTGGATATACTGTGTACATTCCTATGAATCTTATATTTGACCTTCTGTCCGTATCTTCTAAATCTGGGATTTTCTTTTAAGTTCTTAAGATCTTCTTACTGAGAACTTGATCTTCCAGTTCACTTATTCTTTGTTCTGCATAATTTACTCTCTCGCTAATTTTCTTACAATCATCTCTGATCAGCTGTACTTCAGATTTTAATTCTTCCATTTGTTTCGTTATCATCTCCAACACATTGTTAGATCAATCCACTGCCGACATAATGTCAGTTAGTGTAGGAGATTGCGCAGTATTTGTTGTAGATGACAATGCCACCTCTAAATCTTCTTTCTCACTGTTCACACACGGATATTAGACCTTTCCAGATAGAGGCGGCTGCACTTTTTCGGGTTGATGAGATGTAAAACCAGGTGCTCACCTGAGGGCGACTATACCCACAAACGTGTCACCAGATAAAATACAGAATTGAAGACAAATGAGGGGCACACTGGGTAGTATCTGAGAACAAGCCAAAAGATCACAATATGTGAACAAAATATATATTTAATAGAATATAGCTAACAAAGCATGTATAAAAACCTCTCTATAGAGCCAAGACAATGTCCACTTTCAGTCCACTAGCACCAAGTACCTAGGTTCTTGATGCTATTGGACTACACAAGTGCCATGTAGTCAATGGCTCTAGAACAGGTTTCTACTACGTGCTGACTAGTTATATTGCTATTAAACGTGACTATATTTTGTTCACATATTGTGATCTTTTGGCTTGTTCTCAGATACTACCCAGTGTGCCCCTCATTTGTCTTCAATTTTGGATATTAGACCTTGTCTGCCCCTTATTCACTACTATAGACGGAGCCTGGAGAAATCTATCTAATTTGCCTTCACAATCTCCTTTTGTTCTAGGGGGTTCTTGTCTAAGAGAACCATACACTCCAGACTGCCTTTGTTCCCCCATTTTCTCTTTATCATCTTTCTTCTTAACCATAGTTGCCCTTACACTATTACACCTCTCCAATGTACTGTGACTATAGACAGTTTTTTGGGGGTTGTGTGCAGTAAACGCTAAGCGTCTTCAAGCTAACATAATTTGTGAGCAGGAAACGCACTTATCTCAGGACCTCCCTAGACTGAAGCACAAAAATGATCCATATATATATTCTTCATCTGCGGTTGGACAGAAAAAAGGGGTGTGTCTATTGCAGTCCGAGATTCTATAGCCTTTATACCAGACAGGGTTGTGGTGGACGATGGTGGTAGATACGTCATTGTGATTGGTATGATTAATAATGTTTACTATACAATAGTCTCACTTTATGCTCCTAATAAGTGCCCATCTGCTTTCTTTATTAAACAAGCTTCATATGACAAAAAAAAAAAAGATCTCAGACCCTGCTTCAGTTACAATCTCAATTAGCGGACCTCCATCGCTTGAATAAAATTAAATACTCCTCTAGTAGAGCAACGGAAATCTCACTAATTCAATCTCGCTTGCACGAGCTTAACTCTTACCAATATAATTTCATGCTAAGAAGACTTAAGCTTCATAATTATTGGCAAGGCAATAAAGGAGGAGCTTTACTAGCAAAGCAACTAAAATTCCACACAACAAAGTCCAAAGTTCTTTTTTTGTCGCATCCGGATGGTTCAAAGGTGCTGGATCCGCAGGGTAATGCTGATGAGTTTGCTAGGTACTATGCATTGTTGTATAACCTATCTTCTGATACCTCTACTCCACAACCGACCTTACCCAATATACAAGAATTTTTAGACCATCTTAATTTGCCCACATTATCAGAGGGCCAAGGGATTGAGGCCTCCTCTGCATTTTCTCCACTAGAAATTACTGCAGCAATCAAAACCTTGAACCTTTTACAAAATCCATGGTAAACCTCTGGCTCCATACTTAACCAGAATTTTCAACGATGCTGCCTCCTCTGGGTCCTTTCCCAAAGAGATGCTTAATGCTCTGATTGTGACACTTCCGAAGCCTGGGAAATCCCCAGATGTTCCTCCTAATTTTAGACCGATCTCACGTGGATCTAAAGCTATATGCAAAAATCATTGCAACGCATTCAACTATAATATCCTTCCGACACTAATTAATGCAGACTAAGTTGGATTTGTAAGAAAACCTTCAAACGGTAGATGGTACACGGTAGATGGTACATATTATGTCTGTGGTGACTGAAAGTTGAACGCCTTCTCTGCTCCTATCCCTGGATGCCGAGAAGGCGTTCGACCGAATCCACTGGGGTTACCTTGAGGCGGTTCTGGCTAAATTTGGGCTTCCATTAAGACTTACATCTTCCATCCTAGCTTTATATACCACTCCCTCGGCAAGAGTCTTCTCCTTAGGAGCCCTCTCATCTCCCTTTAATATTACAAATGGCACCCGTCAGGGGTGTCCCCTATCACCCCTCCTCTTTGCCTTACTATTGGAACCATTTGCCCAACATATTCGTATGTCACCAGGTATAGGAGGTATCTTCATAGGGAACACAGAGCACAGAATAGGCCTCTTTGCGGATGACGTTATCATATCAGTCACTGATCGTGTAACCTCTTTGGGGTCCATAGTAGACATTATTGACCAGTTTGGCCAAGTAAGCTATTACAAGGTTAACTCTCACAAATTGCTTATGTTGGGTATGTGGTTACCGGATGACCTAAAACAGTCCATTTCATCAATGTTTCAGTTTAAATGGGCAGCAGGCAGTATTCCTTACCTAGGCATTACTCTCACATTTCCCCTCCATGACTTACAGGTTACCAACTATTCCGCCCTTACCCTTCAACTCAAACAAGACATTTTAGTGTACTCACATTGTCCCCTTTCCTGGGTAGGCCGTATAGCAGCAGTTAAAATGTTTCTTTTACCCAAGATTTTATATTTATTTCGAAACTTACCTATTACTGTCCCTCACTACAAAAGCTTTTTTTACAGTTCATATGGAACAAACAAAGAGCAAGAGTGGCGGCTGATATCCTATACTGCTCCATTGAGTTGGGAGGATTAGGATGCCCTTGCTTCATTACTTATTATAAAGCTGTTATGTTAGACCAGCTAAAGAACTGGTGGGTCAATGACACTTCAAAGCGATGGGTTCAAATGGAAGCTAGCTTATTACGCACTACTTCGCTATAGCAAGTACTTTGGCAGGGAATCCTCTTCCAAAAAAAAACTATGCTCTCCCTCGGTGACTATACAAGCAGGATTGTTGTTGTGGACCAAATGTCCACTTATACCAAAAATTCTTCCATTTAGAATTGTAGATGCTCTTCTATCAGCCTTTTCTGCTTGTCTACCAGATGCAAACTTTGTACATTGGGAATCCTAAAGGAATTCTATCTGTCAATCATATGACAATTAACAATACCCTCATGTCCTTTAACGACTTACAAGACCGTTTTCAAATACCCAAATCAGATTTTTACAAATACCTTCAACTACGACACCTCTTATCATCTATGAATACTAAACCCTGATTTCCACATACACAGCTTATTTTCAGAATTCTTCTATACTTAAAGGAGGCATGTCTGTGGCTTACTGGGAGCTGCAATCAGCTACCACCTCAAAAAAACTCTCATTTCAAATTAAATAGGAACGGGATCTACGCAAAACATTTACACCAGCACAATTGTCATTTGTGTTTTCTTTAAGTTCTAAAACATCACAATGTGTTAACCACTTAGAAGCATCAAGAAAACTACACCGTGGGCCATTTATATGGATACACCTTAATAAAATGGGAATGGTTGGTGATATTAACTTCCTGTTTGTGACATTAGTATATGTGAGGGGGGAAACTTTTCAAGATGGGTGGTGACCATGGCGGCCATTTTAGTCGGCCATTTTGAATCCAAATTTTGTTTTTTCAATAGGAAGAGGATCATGTGACACATCAAACTTATTGGGAATTTCACAAGAAAAACAATGGTGTGATTGGTTTTAACGTAACTTTATTCTTTCATGAGTTATTTACAAGTTTCTGACCACTTATAAAATGTGTTTAATGTGCTGCCCATTGCGTTGGATTGTCAATGCAACCCTCTTCTCCCACTCTTCACACACTGTTAGCAACACCGCAGGAGAAATGCTAGCACAGGCTTCCAGTATCAGTAGTTTCAGGTGCTGCACATCTCGTATCTTCACAGCATAGACAATTGCCTTCAGATGACCCCAAAGATAAAAGTCTAAGGGGGTCAGATCGGGAAACCCTGGGGGCCTTTCAACTGCCCCACAACGACCAATCGACTTTCCAGGAAACTTCATCTAGGAATGTTCGGACCTGACACCCATAATGTGGTGGTGCACCATCTTGCTGGAAAAACTCAGGGAACGTGCCAGCTTCAGTGCATAAAGAGGAAAACACATCATCGTGTAGCAATTTCGCATATCCAGTGGCCTTGAGGTTTCCATTGATGAAGAATGGCCCCACTATCTTTGTACTCCATATACCACACCATACCATCAATTTTTTTGTTCCAACAGTCTTGGAGAGATCTATCCAATGTGGGTTAGTGTCAGACCAATAGCGGTGCTTTTGTTTGTTAACTTCACCATTCACATAAAAGTTTGCCTCATCACTGAACAAAATCTTCTGCGTAAACTGAGGGTCCTGTTCCAATTTTTGTTTTGCCCATTCTGCAAATTCAGTGCGCCGATCTGGGTCATCCTCGTTGAGATGCTGCAGTAGCTGGAGTTTGTAAGGGTGCCATTTGTGAGTATCTAATATCCGCCAAAGGGATGTTCAACTATTGCCACTCTCCAGTGACATGCGGCGAGTGCTATGCTGTGGGCTCTTGCTGAATGAAGCTAGGACAGCCACTGATGTTTCTTCATTAGTGACAGATTTCATGCGTCCACATTTTGGCAAATCCAACACTGAACCAGTTTCACGAAACTTAGCAAGCAGTTTGCTAACTGTAGCATGGGAGATGGGTGGTCTCGTAGGGTGTCTTGCATTGAAATCTGCTGCAATGACCCGGTTACTGCGTTCACCAGACATCAACACAATTCCTATCCTCTCCTCACGTGTTAACCTCGGCGACATGTCAATAGCTGTAAACAAAGAGAAACTTGTAAATAACTCATGAAAGAATAAAGTTACGTTAAAACCAAGCACACCATTGTTTTTCTTGTGAAATTCCCAATAAGTTTGATGTGTCACATGACCCTCTTCCTATTGAAAAAACAAAAGTTGGATTCAAAATAGCGACTTCAAAATGGCCGCCATGGTCACCACCCATCTTGAAAAGTTTCCCCCCTCACATATACTAATGTGCCACAAACAGGAAGTTAATATCCCCAACCATTCCCATTTTATTAAGGTGTATCCATATAAATGGCCCACCCTGTACTTTACAGGTGGTATTACACCCCTTACAGATTTTCCATCCTTTTCCCAACAACATCAAGCACTTGTTGGCGCTGCTTATCCGCCACAGGTACCTTAATGCATATCTGGTGGCACTGCCCTAGCATACACCAATTTTGGTCTCGTATTTTGTCCCTTGTGGAGTCTGTGGTGCGGTTTGCACTTCCCCGCGACCCAGAAGTAGCCTTACTTTCTCTGGGGCTAGACACATTGAAATTAGTAGATTAAACTATTGTTTTTCACATTTTAACTGTGACAAGAGTAGCAATAGCCAGAAGATGGAAAAGTATATCCCATCCATATCTGAAATTGGAGCCAAGGTACACTACAATTATAGCATGGAATTGCTAATCGCCAAGAGAATGCACCAATTACCCAGATACAGCGCAAGATGGAATAAATGGTCGGTATATGTGGCCAGCAATTACCCTACACGACCAAAACTACAAATATAACAAGAGTCAAGACACAAATTGCCTTAATACTTACCTTATGAGTATGGTGTAGCTTTAGTTTGTTACTCTATTGTTACTATATCTAACTTTCTATATTCTGTAAAATTTATAGTATTTCATTGTCATGTTATGTAACACCTTGGGTTGTACCCTCTTTTTATAACGTGTATAATTGCATTATATGATATTGTGATGAAGAATGTTGTATTATCTATTTTTCAATAAAAAATATGTCCAAATAAAAAATTGATACCACACCTAATAAAATTATAATTATTGAACCCAAATCCTCCTCAAACAAATCACACAGTTCATTGGCAGTTCATTAGTCGGCAACAACTAGGGTTAGTAAAGTTGTTAGTATTAGTCCAAAATCCGCCTCAAGAAGATCACACCATTCATTGGCAGTTCATTGGTAGGAAGCAGGTGAAGTTGAGCATTCATTAGTAAGACTCAATCATTATAATGTTAATCTCAATCCCAGGCTCACCTCTATCAAATCATACAGTTCATTAACAGTTCATTAGTAGACAGCAGTCAAAATAGATCATTCATTAATATGCAAGATAGTTAGTGATGATCCACTTCAAATTATCACCTGTGGGCTTTACAGGAGTCACCAGAATCCAGAATTAGTTAAATTAGTTCCATTCAGAAAGGCATTATGCAAAATTTCATCCTTCAAGGGGTTCACACCACCAAGGCAGCAAGACCATGCACTAACAGATGATCCTTTAAGTGCCTCTATTCAACCGGGTTAATTAGTAATGTTATTGTGCACAACACCAGGTACTAAATCTACCGGGCTTACTGGTATCATGGGCTATATAATTGTTTCTATTAGGAGTTAATACAGAATTCCCCTTCTGTTTTGTTTTAAAAACTTCATCAAACAGAAATAATAAATCAATATCCACGTTCCAGTACCCCTAGATCTCACCACTCCTTTGCTCCTCAGTGGGGTATATCCAGAAAGAACACCTGTATGCATCCAGCTTCCCTTCCACGGCATGTGTCAATCTCCATAAGGAAAAGGGATTTAATTTCACCCAGGCCGCGTCCCTCCACTTCTCAACAGACCATTACAGCTTAAGCAATTTCCGTTGAAGAAACATCTCCCATGCCCTCTGGGTATCAGTCGCTTCACTCCTTCCTCCACCTGACCACCAAGGGTTAAGAGACCAAGAGTCAGCCACCAAACGACAGTCGCATACCCCCCAGCCCACAGGCTGGGAGCAGCTCAGCCTCATGGCGCTAGCGTTTATCCGATCCTGGAGGACGCCGAAGGCCGAAGCACGTGGAGCATCCCCCGCTAAGCACCACAGGCGAGCTCAGTAGCCGCGGGTCAGGGAAGGGAGGTGGAGCTACGTCATGGCGTATTACGCTCTGCGCAAATCTACAAGTAATAAAAAGCTTTTTTTAATCACTCTGTTGGGTATGTCTGATATTGCAGTAATCCACCTTTTAAATGAAGGGTGCTGTAATAGAGGACTCAGCTCACGTACGCCACTAGGTAGGTGATAATGAAAACATCTCTGCTAGGGGATTTTTATGATGTGCGTTTTACACATGACCGTACAAAAGCTTATGTGGGATTTTTGAGTCACTGTTCATTCGGGGTTCTTTGGTTTGTTTTCATTGTGGTTTTGTAACCTGTTGACTGAGAACTTCCTCCCCAGAGGAATATCAGTGGTCACCTATAGACACTTTGGCCCTGTTTTATCATGCCTTCATTTCAAGATTCTGGCTTCAAAAAGTGGCAAAATATAGATTTTGCAACTTTTTGGGCTTGCTTCCGCAAAAAAATAAAATAAAATTGTGACCTTTTTTACATCACTCACTCCAGTTTTGAAACATGGTTAGCTATGTTAATAAGATTCACAGTTAGGCCTAATTCACACGTCCGCAAAATGGATCCGCATCCCATCCGCAATTTTGCGGAAGGGTTGCAGACCCATTCATTTCAAGGGGGCAGGAATGGATGTGGACAGCACACTATGTGATGTCCGCATCCGTGTTTCCGCATCCGCGTTTCCTCAAAAAAATCGAACATGTCCTATTTTTGTCCGCAATTGTGGACAAGAAAAGGCATTCTCTATATAGTGCCAGCAATGTGCGGTCTGCAAAATGCGGAATGCACATTGCAGCCATCCGTGTTTTGCGGATCCGTGTTTCCGCAAAACACACTACGGACGTGTGAATTAGGCCTTAATGAGACTTTTAAAAAGTTGAGAAAAAAGTCACAATGTCACACCAGGAGGAGGGTGGAATAGGAAAACTGGAGGAGATTTTCTAGATAAATGTGTTGGGTTTAAGGATAAAAAAAAATTATCAAACAATGTTAGACATTTCATAAATGTGGCATAAAGTGCTCCAACTCAAGCAAAACTGACCATAATGACCAATAAACAATAGACTATAAAAGGGGGTGTCCAACCTTTTTTAAGTGATGGCCTACCCTCAGGACAACCCCTTTAATTAGTTAACAACCAGACAATAAGAAAACTTATTTTTTTCTCGCCCTACTGGATCTAGCAATATTTTATTGTAAAATGTGGCCAGCTGGGTCATTCAACTTATTTAAAAGGCTACTACTCTTAAAAAAAAACATTTCTAGCAATGGCTACATTAGCTGAACCCCCATTGATCGGCCATTGATGGCATAATTACTTTTAATGGGGGGACTTTATCAGGGTAAGGGCTCATTCAGACGACCGTATGTGTTTTGAGGTCCGCAAAATGGCCAGCCACATAAATATGGTTGTGTGAATGAGCCCCAGTACTGTATTTGAAGTAAGTTTTTCTTGTGTGGGTTGGAGTATATTGCACCAAATTTATCAAATGTCACACAGTGATAAATTTGGGACATCTTTCCAACACTTTTGTCTAGTAATGCTACTTGATACTCCAGTTTTCTATACCCCTCCCCTACTGGTATGGTGTTGGGACTTTTTTTTAGCAACTATTTAAAAGTCCTAATGATAAATCTGGAGTAACACCCATTAAGATAGCTAACTGTGGCCATTTTCCCACCCCCTTTTCCAAAAATGAAGTGTTTCGAATGCTATTTTTTTCCGCCAGTGACCCAAAAAAGTCACAAAAGCCCTGGAGCACGTGGCTTGATATATTCCCCCCAAAGTCTTTAGTAGGTCAAGTCTATAGTTTATCCCTTTAAAGGGGTGCTCCTGTTTTTATGTACTGTCCAGGAATTTCTGGACAGTTGGCAATCCTGCTATGGCGGTATCGAACAGACCCCACTGACTGTAATGAAGTTTGTTGTGGTGGTGAAATTTCTAATGTCTAAAATAGAGCCGCATGCCATACTATATTTGCTGTACTAAGTGACAGCAATAGAACCAATTAGAAGCTCCAAAACAGCCTTAACTAATTTTTGGGGGAGTGAACATCCCCAAAAAGGGGATGAACTAAACAGAAAAATACAGGTAGTTTTGGGGATGATTGTAAGCGCTATTGACTATGATAGCACAAAGAATATTTTCATTATTTCATTACATATGCATCAGCAAATATTAAATGTTCTATCATTGTTTTTGTTGTTGTTTTCGTTCTTTTTGTTCTATTTAAAAAATGATTAATGTACAGAATTCAACACTAAATTTCCTGTTTTGCTACATGTAGAGAACTGTCTTGAACCATGGACTGACAGTGGAGTGTAATAGTAATCTACCGTGTTTAGCAGAATAATCTGATGATGCCTACTATTGCGATCCCTCGTCCTCATACAGATTAATGATTTCTGAGCATGGCTGTTTAGACCACACGATCTGCTGCTCAAAAGCCATGATCGATGGTGCCTGCATAAACGACAAGATCACCTGCATTTTGCTCATTCATCGGGTGATCTGCTGCACATTTACATGGCCAGATTGTCTGGACGGTTATTGGCTCATGTAAATGCAGCTTATACAGTAATTAAAAATGTAGCATAGCCCCTGAGTTATTCAATAAAATGTATCTGTATGGCGCCACCTACTGTGTGTTGTTTTTCTTATTTCTTTGACCTGCTCACTGAGATGGCCGCACATGCTCAGTTTCATCCTTCAACTGACTCCTGAGCTGTGATAGGGAGAGCTGAGACACGCCCCCTGAGCTGTGATAGGGAGAGCTGAGACACGCCCCCTTACTCAGACATCCCAAATATAAGGACCAAATTGAGTCCTTTCTAACTGACTATTTTACTAGTAATAACACTGACAACATAAGTCCCTTTCTTCTTTGGCAGGCTCATAAGGCTACCATCAGGGGTACTCTCTTAAAACAAAGTTCCCACTTTAAAAAAGGTAAAGAAACCAAACTCACATCACTATTATCTGAGGTTGCCAAAATAGAAGATAGGTTACGGGGAAATCCCTTCCTAGATTTACACAAATCTCTAATGTCCCACCGCCATGAAATACATTCTGTGTAACAAATAGATTTTGACCGCCAAATTACCTCCCTTCGCATGTCCTATTATAAATCCCATAAAAAGCCTAGTAGAAAATCTAATGTACCATATATAATAGATGCTGATGGTGTTACTAAACTTCACCATCCTAAAGACATAGCAGATGCCTTCAGCAACTATTACACCAAACTATATGATCTAGGATCAGACCCTTTAACTCCCCAACCTACAACTGAGAAAATTGCCTCCTTCTTGGAAAGCATTAATCTCCCTTCAATAAATGAAGAGCAGGTTATCAGCCTTAAAGGGCTTCTGTCACCCTCAACTGTGCTATTTGCTAATGTCAGCTGAGTGCAATCATACTTGTCTTACCTTTGTCTGTGGCTTATTTCTTGTAAAAATCATACTTTTATAATATGCAAATTTCTTCACTACCAGCAAGTTGGCCGTGTACTTGCTGGTAGCCGCCGCATCCTCTGCTTCTAGACACGCCCCATCTCCTCTTGATAGACAGGGCCAGCGAGCGCTCTCCTCCTCCCGGTGGCCCGTCTGCTTCTGAATTCCTGCACCGTAACGTTCCTCTATCGGCGCAGGCGTACTGAGTGAAGGGCGCGCGCTTGCCAGTAGACGGGGCCAGCGGGAGGAGGAGAGCGCTCTTTTCCCTGTCATGCATTGCTGTTTTGTGTGCTCTGAATCTGAGGAGAATCTGAGGAGAATCTGTGTAGTATCTCATCTTCTTATCAAGGAGAATATTAGAGGCATAATTCTTTTACCATCTGGATTCCCTGCATATCTTGTAATACAATCTCCGGATTAAAAACGATTTGATTAACTCCTGGGTGTCTGATGCGTAAACTGTAAGTGGAAAATGTCTGATTCAACAAGTCACCTCACAGATGCGTGATTGTATAAGGCTGACATTTCGAAACGCCACAGTTTCCTACAGAAATGCTTCAGGCTACCATAGTCACTATTCCTAACCTGGTAATCCAGCAGATTCCCCAGCTAACTTTAGTCCCATTTCACTGCTCAATTGTGATAAAAAATTATATGCTAAAATGATATCTTATAGACTCCTACAAGTTCTCCAACAAATAATCCACAGCGATCAAGTAGGATTCACAAAAGGTAGGCAAGCCCCAGACGGCACAAGATGAATCCTGGGGATAATGCAGAAGGCCGGAAGTATACAGACACCTTCTCTGCTTTTCACCTTTGACGCAGAGAAGGCATTTGACCGAATTCACTGGGGATTCGCATTTGAGGTTATAGCTAAATTCGGCTTTCAAGGAACCATACTCCAAGCTACACAAGCCTTATATACCCAACCATCCACCAGGGTTTTAGTGAATGGCACATTCTCTACACCAGCGTTTGTCAACCACTGTGCCGCGGCACACTAGTGTGCCGCGGGATCTTGTCTGGTGTGCCGTGTCGCCGTGTCTATGAGAGCCGCTCTGATCAGCGCTGCAGGGCCCGGGCACAGTGGTAGGAGTAATCTCGAGGTAGCAGCTGGTCTCGCGGGATTTCGGAACAGCCGCCCCGCGCGACAGCAGAGTCCTAGGAGGTGGAGCAGAGCCGGAAAAGTGAAGGAGGACGGGGCTAAGTGTCATCCAGAGAGTCAGACAGAGCCAGGACAGGAGCAGGTAAGTTCTTCCACAGGCCAAGTGCAGCACCACCCGGTCCTGAGAGGAGGGGAGGAGAGAGAGGTGAGGAGAGGAGGGGAAGGGGGGCTGTGAACTTTACATTTTCAGATGAGCTGGCGGGAAAAAACCTCAGCTCAGGATGCACCTGCTGCGCTGTAATTTTACAGGCAAATGTGATTTGGGGGAATGTGTATGAGGGACATTGGTTGAGAGATGAGTGACTGCAGTGAGAGCCCTGCCCTGAGCTGATCAGCCCAACGGAGGGAAGGGGGATGTGGCGGAAAAGCACTGACTTGAGTGAGGGCCCTGCGCTGAGCAGCCGGGGGTGGGGTCTTTGGGCTGATGATTGATGTGGGGGTTTGATGGGGGTCTTTGGGCTGATCTGAGGTCTGGGCATGGGGTCTTTGGGCTGATGATTGATGTGGGGGATCCTAGATGTGATGTGATTCCTAGTCAAGACACTTTGATGAGAATCACTTAAACTCTGTGCCTATAAGCCCTATATTGACTATATTAAGTTTATATAGTCAATATAGGGCTTATAGGCACAGAGTTTAATTTTTTTTAACATTTTCTAATGGTGGTGTGCCTCGAGATTTTTTCCATGAAAAAAGTGTGCCTTCACACAAAAAAGGTTGAAAAACACTGCTCTACACCATTCCCCATCACCAACGGCACTCGCCAAGGATGCCCTCTTTTCCCTTTCCTTTTGTTGATGGTGATGGAACCTTTCGCAGAAAAGATCAGGATGTTGGGAGAAATCAGAGGCATCCCAATTAGACATAGACAACACAAACTAGGTCTTTTCGCGGATGACATGATCTTGACCTTATCAGATGCATTGAATTTCTTAAGGATGGCTTTGAGTATTATCCAATCATTTGAAGATGTATCTTATTATAAGATCAATGAGACTAAATCACAAATACTAGCTATTAGGGTTCCATTGTCGTTAAGAGAGACAATAGAAAGAGAATTCCCTTTCCAATGGGCCTCTTCCATAACATATTTGGGAATTCAACTTTGTTTCCCACTTTCTAAGCTACTCCCCTGCAACTATGATATTTTACTTAAGTCCCTTCATTCAGAACTGGATAGATACTCTAAAATAGAACTCACTTGGCTAGGCCGCATAGTGATTTACAAAATGATGGTATTACCTATAATTTTATACTACTTTCGCACTCTTGCGATCCCTCTACCAAACACACTACTTCATAAACTCAGAAGACAAATGCTTTCATACACCTGGGGGAAGGATAATCATAGAGTCGCTGCTTTTATTTTATTTTCACATAGGAAAATGGAGGATTAAGTGTCCCGAATCTCCACCTATACTATGAAACAATACTTTTTAAGCAACTGAGATATTGGTTTAGACAGGACCATACAATAATGGGGCCGGGAATAGAAGTAGAACTCAACTCAGGCAGACCACTTAACACTCTGTTATTTGTTCATGCCATTGACCTTCAAGGTCCCCTTCCTTGAGCCTTATCTCTGAAAGCCTCAATCCAAATATGGCAGTCTCTACTTAAAATAGTGCACAAGAAGGACATTTCCCTTCCCATAGAGATACTGGAATAATTTATACTAAAACCTCTCTATGGCAATTTGGAAAAATAAGGGAATCCACTTCTTAAAAGATCTCTATGATGGTGACACACTGAGATCCTTCTCCTCCATACAATACCTTTATACCAGTCCCAGTACAAGACAGTTTGACTACTTAAGAATATCTTATTTCTTGAGGAATTTCTGTACCAAAACAATTTCTCTTCCACTCTCTTTTTATATCTACCTCTTTTTTTCCAGAGGGAGATACCCAGACTTCTCTAGTTTAATCTATAGAACCACCATGCACCATTTTGCAAAGAGAGCACACGTGATGAATTGGGAGAAGGATCTTCAGTGCACTTACTCGAACACAGAACGGCAGACAGGGATTTAGTGCACATTAAAGTCCATGGATTGTTCAAATCCCTTAGAGGGGTATCACAAACTGTTGACTAGATGGTACTACACCCCGTCAGACTCAATCAATTTTTTCCGAATGTAGAAAATAAGTGTTGGCGTTGCCAGAGATCCCCAGGAAACATTCTTCATATGTTCTGAAGCTGCACCGGGCTTAGCTCTTACTGGTCAAATATAGAAAAGCTCCTTCAAAACATCACTGCCACAAATATCAAGATTCAACCAGGTCTAGCTCTCATCTTTAGGCATAGACCAGATTGCACATAGAAAAATAGTATGTCCCATCTTACTGACTGCTAAGCTTATGATAGCCAGAAATTTGAAATCCATACGAAGCCCTTCTTTAGACAATGTCACTGATATGGTTTCTACTCATTGCATATGTAAAAAACTGATAGTACAAAGGAGAAACACTATAGTATCGTTCCAGAAATCCTGGAATCTTTGGCTAACACAATTCCCACTGCCAACTTTAGATTCACATTGAGATGATGGGATATTTTTAACAATGGAGATCATTGGAGCTTTATCCATTGTATTCTGTTATTTTTATGTTTGCTTACTGTAAAAGGAAAGCACCAACCTCCAATGACAGTCAGTCTGGCACATTTCCACCAGCAAAAAGAGCTGCTGCAGAAAACACGTCCTCTCCATATACCAAAGATGTAGAAAGCCCGAAGCTGGGAACACCACAAGTAGAGAGATGGCCTATACCGGGAGAGCACAGAAAAACTTGTCTCCAAAGCACTTCTGAAGAGCAGCGGCCAGGAAGGCATGCTGGATGATGACATCATTAACAAGGCCCAGGATCTCCTGCAGAATCAGTTTGGAGACTTTGATGGCCTGCAGCCCGCCGCTATACTCTTTCCAGGGTACAGTGTGCTAAAGAAGGCTGTACAAATCCACTACGACGAGGACAGGGTGCACTGGCTGACCACCTGCTTTAAAAATGGCGACATCCTAGTGGCTGACAGCATCAAGACCAGCAATTTGCCTCTATATGTTTACAAGCAGATTAATACCATCTATAGTGTAGTTGTCAATGAACCCCTGAAACATCTAAAATTTCTCAATGTGGATCAGCAGAGAAACACCATGACTGTGGGTTGTTCGCCATAGCATTTGCCTTTGAGTTTCTGGCAGATGATGGTGAACCCACGCCGATTTTACAGCATAACGTGATGAGAGACCATCTAATATACTGCCGGCAGAATGACAGGATCACAGGATTTCCCAAAAAGGTCAATTAGTGACTCTGTGTCTTTCATAACATGTTGAGTCTATGGTGGGCCATAAGATCGGCCTGACCAGAAGCCTGATATAACCGAAACAGACCTCGATCCTCACACGTCACCAAAGCTGCAGTCTCTACCCAACCCCAGATTACCATCACTGATCCATGGTACAGGTCTAGAACCCACAGACTTGTTGGCATCGGTAAGTAACCAGTGACTTTTCTAAGTTTGATCATCTTCATGTACTGATTGTAATAATGTCTTCTCATGTGATAACATATGTATGTGTAGTAAGTACTTAGTCAAACACAAAAGGTTCAGGATAATCACACCCCACAAACATTGACCTGTTAGCCTATGGGCCCCATAACTTTGCTGCGTCTATAGTGATACTTATTTATGAGGGGGTATGCTAATTTATTAGGTCCTATAGACCTGATTATCAGGCAGTTGTGTCCCGGGAGTATGTGTCAGACTATCAGATGATAGGGACCGCATCCATGAGAAGACCCTGTATCTTTATTGGGTATATAGATGATTTGTGATGGTGGCCATCGTGTTAGGATCAGATGACCTGCGCTTCAGCAAGAGGCAGATTCCAGGCTCGGTCTCTGCACTCACCCACCGGACTTTCTGCAGTCAGACGTATTCACTAAAGAAGTGAGATACCTACTGCATCAAAGGCAGATTCCAGGCTTGGTTTCTGCAATAACCACTGGACTTGACATTCACTGGACTTTCTGCAACCAGATATATTCACCAAAGAAGTGAGTTTCCTGCTGCATTAAGAGGCAGATTCCGGGCTCGGTCTCTGCATTCACCACTGGACTTGACATTCATCGGACTTTCCGCAGTCAGATGTATTCACCGGAGAAGTGAGATTCCTGTTGCATCAAAAGGCAGATTCCAGGCTTGGTCTCTGCAGAAGTCAACGCACTTGACATTTACCATTGATTCAAGGAAAAATTTACCGTCCTTCTCACCTGCCTAGGGGAGGGCAGTCCTTTAGCCATAGTTCCCTAACAGTTTCCTCCACTGGGGTTTTTTCCTGTCCTGAGTGCTGAAGGCCCGACTCTTCGTGAGTCAAAGGCCCATCATCAACAGGGCCACATTTAAGACCAGCGCCCTGACTTTTAATGAGAACATCTACTGTGTATTTGATACCTTGCAGTTAATAAAGAAATCAGTGTATATAAAGTAGTGCTGTGTCTGAGCCTCATTATAAATCTTCATAGTCAACTGGATGGGGGTACAGGGTGTCGGACCTTTGCTGCTCAGCCTATTTTTTTATCCCCCTACAGGACAGGGGACAAGTATCTGATCAGTGTGGACTGATGGGTCCTCCATAATTATGAGAATGGGGATCCTGTGTCCCCAAAGAAATAGAATGGTAGGTCGACCATATCCCCTTCTCTTCATTAAATGTCTATGGGACTTCTGGAAATAGCTGAGCATTGTACTCAGCTATCTCCAGCAGTCCCATTGAGACTGAGCTATGTGCACGCTCGACCTGCCACTTCATTCATAAGGGAACAGAGGATCCAGTTCTCATGATCAGTGGTGGTCCCAGATATTCTGTGGATAGGGGAAAGTTTTGTATAGACAGAAACTCCGGACCACATACAATTTGAAGTTAACTGGTCCACATAAAATGTGTATGTAACACGGACCACATCCATATTTTTTACGGATCCGCGATTTGCAGTCCACAAAACGGATATTGTTGTGTGCATGGGGCCTTATACAGACTCTACTGAAAAAATAAAAATAAAAAAAATTAAGAGGTACAGTCAGCGGTGTACCTCCAACGGAGGCGAGACCACGCAGCTGCTATGTGGGGACAAAAGGCCCGCCTCCTAATTACATATAATTCTCGTTCCTGTCTTGAGTCCCTGTCTGGGGCTCAGGCTCTGCTTTCCAGCTCCCTTCTTCTTCTGTTCTGTCCTCGGGGCCCCTCTTTACTCAGCACATCATCACTGGCTAGTGCTGCACCTGCTGGAGTCCCGACTAGCGATCTATGTTGTCTTGCCGGGCCCTGGGCTGACCAATCAGCATTAGCAGTGCTTGCAGAGCCTGCTGCTGATTGGCTTGCCTAGCGCCCACCATGTGCCACAGGAGTCCGGATTTCATTCCTCTGCAAGCAACTTGCAAGTGACAGTGTAGAGGATGATGAGGGTGACTGATGACTTTAGGTGAGAAGTAACTGTGCTGTCAGTAATATGTGTTTTGGGTGTGAAGTGAACCCCTCATTTCCAATGCTGAACTCCCAGTTCTGATGCAGAGTTCTACTCTCTCAGCTCTGAATCTTCACCCTCACAGTCACTGACACAGTGTAACGCCGCCATGCCCTGCTCTGTGCACTCATGTACAGTAAGTGTCTCTGTGTCAGCTTCATGCACTGATGTAGAGACACATTATTTGTCCTGCTTTAGGGTCCATTCACACGTCCGCAAGTGTGGTCCGCACCCGTTCCGCAATTGTGCGGAGCAGGTGCAGACCCATTAATTCTCTATGGGGACGGAATGGATGTGGAGAGCACGCTATGTTCTCTCCGCATCTGTATTTCCGGAGCGCGGCCCCGAACTTCCGGTCCGCAGCTCCGCAGGAAAATAGAGCATGTCCTATTCTTGTCCGCAGCTGCGGACAAGAATAGGACTTCTCTATTTAGTGCTGGCCATGTCGGCCTGGTGTATTGCGGATCCGCGATACACCACGGACTTGTAAATGGACCCTTACACTGAAGTTTAGCTCCAGTCTGCAAATGCAGTGTGAATTCACCCTAATAAGATAGTAAAGGTGGATCTTCAGTGGCTAAATGAATACTATACATTACGGAAACATACTATTAATTTGCCATAAATTAATAGGATTCTATGCATTGTGTGTGTATGACTTCCTCTGGCGTTCTCTAGCCTTGCACATGTTCCATTGTTACATGGAAGGAGTCGTACCCATACGTAGTATGAGCTCACAGCATGAACCGATATCCACAACCACAGACCCCATTTACCTGACTTATGTGTCGGATTCTTTTCTATGTGACAGATCTTTGTGGTAGATACTTATGAGCGGAAGCTACTAACTGCTCGTGTGAGTTTCCACTACAGCTCTATGCTAAATGCTCTGTATACACACCCCTACGATATTCTGGCTATCATTCATCTTGAATACTGGAATTAAACGCTTACATCATGATGTGCACCTTGCAGTCACAGTTTAGGTAACCAGAAACTGCTATAGATATAAACCCATAATCTTTAGAGATTGAGGAATGAGGAGGCCAAATGTCACATTCCTAAACCAAAATCATAAATGGATCCTTTCTAAATCATTACATATCCGCTGCCACATGTTCTCAAGAGTGCCAGCCAGTGTCGCATTAGGGGGTCCTTTGGTTGACCAGGGGCCCCCTCCATCTATACAGAACATGTGCATGTCCACTTGTAATTGCTTAATAGACTGGTATCATCATGGTACACACAGAAGATATCATCTGTAAGATCTAATAGGTCATTTGTGAATCATCCTATAAGATATAGACCCTAGTGACAAGTGATTGGCTCTAAAGTCACCTCCAAATGGGGTTGTCCTCTGCTGGACCTTTGGGGCCCATTATTATGTCACAGCTTGATCCACAGGTGACCAATGTGATCCTTGTGCCAGCCAGAAGCCCCTGAAAAAGTATCACTCTGAACACTCCCAGTCACTCACATGCCCCCTTAAAGCTGCCAGCCGCATGCCACTTCACTTTCCGTAATTAAAGAGTATCTCATGGAGAAAATAGATTGTTAAAGGGTTAGACCCATCCTGACATTGCATGTCCACAGGTGGATAGGTTTGGATACGATAGGTGTGGGTCCATGACCCCCATCTCATGGCTGCTACATATAAATCAGTGGTCCCAGTTCTTGTGCTAAATATCTCAGAGGTTAGACCTGCACCTATTGGGAACATATCGCTTATTTTGTGGATATGCCCACAAATGTCAAAATTGTCAAAATGAGAATACCCAGTTAAGGAAAAGCTGGGATATCCTGGCTAAATGACTACCAGTTCTGTTCAGAGCACCATAAACAATGAACGCAAGTAGTCACCTGGAGCACTGGCTAGAATGAAGCTGCAGAATAGATTATCTTTGGTATTCCTTTCCTCATCTAACCCCCTTTGGGGGATGCAAATGATTTGTATATAGATTTGTTCTCAAATACACTCGGAGGACATTCATTCCTATGCTAATAGCTAAATCAAATTGTTTCACTGATTAATAACATTTCTATTAAGCCTCATTCACACGTCAGTGTTTCACGGTTATGTGCTGTACGTGTTCTCCACGCTCAGCACACGTCCCCATTCATGTTAATGTGTGTATTCACTCTTCAGTGTTTTAGCACGGTCTGTGCGTCCGTGTTTTTAGCACGGATGCATGCTCTATTTTGTCTGTGTTCGCGAATCCATCACGTCCATTACAGTCTATGGGTCCGGGAAAACCATGGATGCAACACGGATGCCATCCGTGTTGCATCCGTGTTTCACGGATCATAAAGAAAAGATGCTTTGAATTTTTTTTTTAGCTGTGCAGTGTCAGTGAGACACGGATGCAACACGGACAGCAGAAAACAGACACACGGACCCAACATTGCTTCACGGATGCATCACTGACCACCTGCTCACGGATTTGAGCACGGTCACGGATATGTGAATGAGGCTTTACTAGGGGTGGACACAAGCAGCTGAGGGCCCCAATGTCAGAACTGTATATGGACCTCTTGTTATCTAATATCTTCCCCTTTTTTCTCAAGATTATCCCATATAGAGCGCCCCCTTTTGTCTCTTCGGCAGCAATTATTAGCCATGAAATTCATTAGCTCAGGTTTTTACTTGCAGTACAAAATAGATTTCAAGATGACAAGGCACCCTTACCTATTGGCCCCTGCAGCTGCAAAGGTGGCACCACTGGTATGTTCTGCCTCTGTCCGTTACCAGACCTTCCACTGTGGGAGCGCTCATTAGTGCAGCCTTTACGTTCCCCCTACCTATCCTGCTCCCCCCATTGTTTATTTTTTAAAAAACGCTCACCTCCTCCATTTGCTTCCGCTGCTCCCTGTAGGTTCAGGACAGGACCTGAGAGACGTCATCACGCTGGAGCGCAGGTCCTGTGCTGAGCCCCCAGTCAGCAGTGAGCGTTCACCGTGGTGCCATCAAATAGAGGATTTTTTTTTTTTGCAGTAGCAGAGAAGGGGGCACAAATGGGGGCATTATACTAAATGGGGGCACTAATTGGGTGCATTATTCTAACGGGGGGCACTAATGGGGGTCCATATACTAAATGGTGGCACTAATCGGGGTCATTATTCTTTTTTTAAATCAGATAATTTTTATTGAAGGTTTTTCAAAACACCATACAGTGTAACATAAAATAATCCACCCCCCTCCCTCCCCCCCATAACTCCAACACCCTGTGAGGCAAGAGCAATTGAATAAAGTCCATCAATAAGTCCGACCTATTGAAATTAAAATTGAAATGGAAATGGCAGTGGTTCAGACCTGGGGCACAAATGGGGGGCATTATTTTTACTGGGGGTACTAATAGGGGCATTATTCTTACAGGAGAGAACTAATGGGGGTATAACTCTTACTGGGGGGCACTAATGGGGGGCATAATTTTTACTGGGGGGGCACTAATAGGGCCATTAGTCTTACTGGGGGGCACTAATGGGGGCATTTATTCTGGGGTGCACTAAAGGGGGCCTTACTATTACTGGGGGCATTTATATTACTGGGGGCACTAATGTGGAAAGTATTAATTCAGGGGGCGCTAATGTGGGCATTACTATTACTGGGGGGGAACTAATGGGGGCATTAATATTATTGGGAGCTACAGTATGATAGCGACTTAACACCCCGTGCTAAGCCACGCCACCACAATCACACACCCCCTTTGGGGCGTGGCTTAACTTGGCCAGTATTTTTTGTTGGGAAAGGTGGCAACGCTAGTGGAGGGACACATTCTGAAACTCTTCTCCTGGGCACCAAGAGCGCTTGTGCTATTCTTAGCTGCACACCCACAGCAAGCTGACCACACTGGGTGCAGCATGGCATATTGTAGGCACTAAAAAAATCACTTAGAAACACAAATGTGACTATTGGGGCTGTTACCCATAGCAACCACATAGCTGCTTTTACTTTCCATTATGTTTCTGAAAAAAATGAAAGCTGGGACCTGATTGGTTGCTATGATAGGCTTCTGTAATGGTAGCGCAAAAATGGAGCAAAGTGCCCTGGCAACCAATCAGTTTTCAGCTTTTATTTTCCTAGCACATGAAAGCCGCGGTCTAATTAGTTGATCCTGGCAACAGTTTTATTGAACTATTAAAAAAAAGAAACAAAAAAAAAACCCTACTGCGCAGCCGCCTCTCCCAGCACGCCCTACAGGTTCACCACAAGTCTCAGAAGTCAGAGGAGGGGGCGTGTTTATAACGCCCCACCCCTTCTCGGGCTCGTAATAAGACGAGGAGTGAATGGAGCAGTGTTATGTGTCAGTGGTGCAGATGGCGGGCGTCAGTCTCTGCGGTACCGCGCTGCTGCTTCTACACTGTGCTCTGCTGGCGGCGGCCGCCATCCAGTGTTCTCAGGACCAGTATGTGGACACCGCGGAGGGGCGAGACGTGTGCTGCAACTACTGTGCCGCAGGTGGGGCCATAGATGTGGGGGGCTCATGTATAATAACCGCGTGGTCTGTACAGTGATATTAGTATTATTGTAGCTAGATCGCGATATGTATCAGGTTATCGGGACGATGTATTAGTAGTATTATCTCATATGGATGCTTTATTTATACTTATGTGTGTAGATCAGTATATTTCTGTCATGTTATAGATACTGCATCTAAAACAAAACTCTATCAGTCTGTCTATTATTTATCTATCAATCATCTTAATTATTTGTATAATGTATTCCTTGTAATTTGTGTTTTCTGCCAATAACATGAAATTGACCATATTGTGTGTCCACATCGGATGGATGGATACACTAGACAGATCGATAGATTGACAGTGTTGCTAACCGTCCTGAAATTTCTGGACAGTCCATAAAAATCGGTGACTACTTTTCCCCATTTTGAGGAAAAAAAACAGATGTGTTTCTGCAATTTTTTTTGAGGCTGGTAGTGCTTAACCAGATGATTTTGGTGGTAATTCTCATGATTTTACAGCTCCCAGTAAATACCGGTAATGACGTCTTATCAGTACATTGAGCTACAGACTCGTATTAATTATAATCTGTATCATTCATTATGGTTTTCCAATTTGTCCCTAAGGCTACGTTCACACGATGACATTTGTCGCGCGACAATTTTTATAATGGGAGTCTATGGTGTCGCGCTGCGACTGCGACACGACAGTCGCAGAAAAACCCATCTTGAATGAATTTTTTGCGACAGTCGCAGCATGTCGCAATGCGACACCATAGACTCCCGTTATAAAAATTGTCGTGCGACAAAATGTCATCGTGTGAACGTAGCCTAAAAGGTGTTGGTTTTCCGTGATTTTGGGATAAATTGTCCAGATCATTTCCCCATTCAGGGTTAGGACTGGTTCCAGTTCTGAGGATCTGTCCTATAATAAGTCTATGGGGGCACATTCCAGCAGAAGGCAGTGCCTAGGAGGACGTGTTGGTGTAATGTATGGCGGTCTAATATATCATCTTCGTTTACTCTGATCTCCGCTGGTTTGGTCACTCAGAACGGTGCAGCTTATTTCAGTGCAATAAAATATAAAATAATATCCTGACTGACCCATTATTAGTAAAATGTAGCCTTGTCCATTGGCATCTTAAAAGGAAAAATTTGGGAATATCCAGCTGCTGCTCTGGGGTCGGCCCCGGGTAATGTCATCCCTTGTCCAGATATGCCCCTGATACATAGAGATGATAACTTTAGCCAAGAAGGTTCACAAAACCGGCACGGGGGTCATGTCAGCCTGCCGTCATATGAAGAGGGTAACAGACAAGTGCCAGTTCCTGACACCCAGGTGTTGGCGAAGTGATGTGACTCAGAGTGGGCACCATTTTTATTTTTCATCCTGCCTATAGCCTCGTTAGACTAGATCTGTAAGGGAGCATTTACACGACCGTGTAGGTTTTGTGGTCCGCAAGTCATGGATCCGTGTGTTCCGTATGTCTTTAGTTATCTTTCTGTTTCCGTTCTGTAAGTCCGTATAATACGGACATGGTGCTTCTGTGTGTTTTCAGTTTTTCACGGTTCGCAAAAAAAAAAAAACGGAAGCGTTAAAATTGACAAATTTAATGGGGTTTTCTACAGGGCTGTGGAGTCGGAGGCAATTTTGGGTACCTGGAGTCGGCAAAAAATCTACCGACTCCGACTCCTACTAGATTTAAATTGGAATAAAAAAAAAATTGGAATAAAAAAAAAAAGCAAGTTTAAATGTCCCAATTCAGATAAAGTTATAATGAATTACTTCTCTACTGTAAGAATAAAGGCCAATGCATGCAGTGCGTCACGTTACCGCTAAACAAAGACGTTAAGTGACCGTGAAGAAGCATGCTTTTCATATGCTTCACTATGCAGTTAAAGGGACACTGACAGGCTGATTTACTGGCTAAAGATATATCTGCTGGTATTCATCAGAGGATTAGGAATACAACTAGACGACTGTTACCCCCAGTTGAGGTTTACTTGTGTTTAAAAACGTTTTAATCAATATGCAAATTCTCTACCTTTGTGCCCAAGGGGGCAGGCGCACATGTAGAGTACTGGCAGCACTAGACAGGACTAGGTAGCGAGGAGGAAGAGAGAAAGCTGGCACAGCCTCAGCATAGCCAGACGAGGCTGCTGCCAGCACTCTACACGTGCGCCTGCGCAGGAATTCAGCGTTCGGTTAGCCTGAAAAAAAAGGCCAGTGCAGTGAATAATAGCGAGGGAACAGCGCTGGGAAGCTGTACTCGGGCGCGGCTGGGCACAAAGCCGCAGGAGGCGCTGCCCCATTGGGCACAAAGATAGTGAATTTGCATACAGATTAAAATGTTTCTTAAACACAAGTACAGCTTAACTGGGGTAACATTAGTACAGTTTTATTCCTAATTCTCTGATGAATACCAGTATATATATATATATCTTTAGCTGGAAAATCAGCCTGTCAGTGTCCCTTTAAGGAGCGGCAATACTTACACTTTCCATTGTCTTGTGGTCTGCTGTTACAGGGAACCCATGGTTATCCTCGCCTCTCACTGATAACTGATTAAGGACTGGAGACACTTGTATAAGTGAAGGGAATGGATAGTCAATAGTTCAAGACTGAAGCTGTAAACCATTTGAAAAACTGCTATCATTCAGCTAAGGCTATAAAACATGTAAACTCAGATTGTTAGCTTAAATTTTAAACATGACTATGGGATTCTACTAGGAAAATCATGTTTTAAAATAAATGCCCCTTCCCCTGCCCCTTCCTGGATCCTCCCACTGCTCTATCTTCATTAGAAGATCAGCACACAAAGGAGAAGGCAGCAGCTTCTGCTCAACTACCTCTCTGTGCTAGAGGAGATTAGAAGAACTTGGTGGAACAGCTTTGTATTTGCATATTAAATACAGAGGAGTCGGAGTCGAGGAGTCGGAGTCGGAAGTTTCAAAATCTGAGGAGTCGGAAAATTTATCTACCGACTCCACAGCCCTGGTTTTCTAGAATGTTTTCAGTCCAGGGGTCCGCAAAAAATGGATGACATACGGATGCATTTCCGTGTGCTATCCGTTTTTTACGGACCCATTGACTTTCTATGGGCCACAGACCGCAATTTGCAGCCAAGTATAGGACATGCTCTAAGATGAATGGACAGCACACGGATGACACTGAAAGGCATTCCGCAATTTTTGCGGACCCATAGGAATGAATGGGTCTGTGCATTGTAGGAAAAAATTGCGGAACAGACGCGGAAGAAAAATTGGGTCGTGTGACTGCTCCCTAAAATTGAGATTTGAGGAGTCAGCAATGGCAAATCCTTTACAGTCTTCATCCGGCAGGGTAAGGCTGCTTTCACACCAGCGTTTTTGCTGAATCCGGCAGGGTTCAGCAAAAACGCTTCCGTTACTGATAATACAAACATCTGCATCCGCTATGAACGGATCCGGTTGTATTATCTTTAAGATTGCCAAGACGGATCAGTCATGAAGACGATCGAAAGTCAATGGGGGATGATCCGTTTTCTATTGTGTCAGAAAACGGATCCGTCCCCATTGACTTGCATTGTGCGTCATCACGTTTGTGGGTTTTTCTCCGCATCCCAGGACGGAAAGAAAACCGCTCTTCAGTATGGGAACACAACCAAATGGAATGGAATGCATTTTGGAGCATTCCTTTCTGTTCAGTTAAGTTTTGTCCCATTTACGTCCCCCCCCCCGCGGTATTGAGACCCTATGACGGATCTCAATACCTGAAAATAAAAACGTTAAAGTAGCCTTACTCTTTACTTCTGCTGATTGGGGGCACACACTGCCACCCTAGAGTAGGCGTTCCCTCTGCCGCCGGAGGAAGAGCGGTTTTATTGTACGGGTATTTGGGTGGCGGGGCCACAGTGCTGTCATATGGCTGAATTTTAGCAATCATGTTAGTAGTTTAACATGTGTACCCCTGCTGATACATGTACTTATTGTAGACCACCTATGTGTATTCGCCATTACATCCGTATTATGGGTGCTCATGTGTGGCGGTATTACGACCCTATCACACCAGCCTTCATCTACGTCCCTGTCCTGTGTGTAATTTCCCCAGGCGTCGGGGGACAGACGTAAACCCTGCACATTACCAGATATTAATCTATCACTTCCTTTTGCTGATATATTTCATGTGCAGCTCCTTTGAACCTCCTGTGTGTGTGTGGGGGATGATGTTTTTTCAGTTTTTGTAAAATTAGACCTGACAAGTACATTATTTTTGACCTGGGATAAATATAGTTTACATTTACCCAGATTTGCAGATACTGCACTTTTCCTACATCATAAGTGGAAAGAAGTCAAAGGGGAAACCCCAATGTGACTAGTCCATTACTCACCCATCCAGCTACTGCTGCAGGTGCGCTGCGGTATACCACCGCTACTATCCTATTCTCAACTGACTGTATTTCTAAGCATGCGGGTACCCTACATGGGTATATGGAAGTCATAGTAAGGGGTCCCACACCCAGGACCACCCTCCTTTAGCCGAAGAAGAAAACTTCTGAATAAAAATCCATGCAGCATGCCTAATTATTAGGTATTAGCTGCACAGGATAGGTGATAAATATCGTATCCCACCAGTCGGACCCCTCATTATGCCGAGAACAAGGGTTCCTGAGTTTCCTCTATGAATGGAATAGTTGGTCCACTATGCCATTCACATCTGTGAGGCTGAGGTAGACAGTGAATGGAGTGGGGGACCGACATGCGCATTACTGCTTCATTTAAAGCAGGTACTCGAGACCCCCTGCTTTCTGACATTTATCGCCTAATCTGTAACTAGGGCATACATATATTTTATCGGATAACCCCTCAGCCCCTTCAAAGAGAGTGGTAGGAATACAGTGAGGAATCGTTGTTCATGCACGCCCTCACACACTAGTAATGTATTTGTAACTAGGTTTACTCCCTAGTCACAATGCACGGGTGACCTGTAGTCTGTACTTTTTGGTTGCGGACCCCACTGAATCTTTTTTAAGTGGTGAAATGTTGCTTTACTTTGCACAACTTATTCATAAGAAGTTGCAACAGTTTTTAGTTTGAATTTGATGACAATTATAAAGAAGCTGAGCAGGAAGCCGTCAGTAATGGCGGGGTTTATATGAGATGCCTTCAGCCATGAGACCACTTACCTGAAGAACCGCTTTTCTGTGTATTACTAATACTGTCACTCCAAGACAAGGTCCAATCCAAGACGATTATCACATACCCTATTAAAGGGACTATCCAAGTTATATTTATTGATGACCTCTCCTCGGGATAGGTCAGATCGGCGGGGGTCCGACACTCGTTCACTTCAATGGGACAGCTCGTTCTTATACACTTGTATAGGATCAATCTGCCCCATTGACATGAATGGGACGGCTTAGGTGTATTTACATCTGCCCATCTCTGCAGTTGCGACGGCGATCCGGTAAACAATGAAGAGAAGGCATCTCTGCCACGACATGCATCTTCTCTTCAACCAGCTGATCAGTGGGGGTGACTAGTGTCGGACCCTCGCTGATCTGATATTGATGACCTATCCTGAGGATAGGTCATCAATAAAAATGACTTTGACAACCCCTTTAAGGCATTTTGACTTCGTCAGTTCAAGACTGGTCCATTTACACCCCTCCTGACCAGGCTCATCTTCCATCTTGTTGGAAAATCAGAAGCCGTTCATTGTCACTTCATATGCAGAATTGGAGCCCAGTGAACAGTTCTACTTCCAGAGGCAGCTGCTTTGTGCTAGGTAGTGCGTTTCATCCGAAGACAGATGGTTTTTAAGGAGTTGACCAGGACTAGAAAAACATAGCTGCTTTATTCCAAAAACAGCACCACCCCTGTCCACAGGTTGTGTGCGGTATTGCAGCTCTGCGCCATTGCTGTGCTCACAGGATTCAGGACATTTATAACTACTGTCTGGCTTTTTTGGGGCTGCTGAGAACTGTTCGTCTGAGCTTATTTACCAGCTCCATCTACCACACAATAGATGGAGCTGTGCAGTTCTGGAATGGGAGCTCCGCAGCTGTGCAGTTCAGGGATGGGACCCCCGCCAATCACATCGTGATGGCCTATCCTGACAATAACCCGTCAATATTAAAATCCTGGAAAAAACAGATACTCGCCAATTGAGCTCCCCCCATGGCACGTCAGCGCTGATGGAAAGTGAACAAAGACTTTTTATTTTATACTATTTATTGTTCCCTTTTTTTTAGGTCAAGAGATATCCGAAGTATGCACACCCTGGAATAAAGCATCAAAATGTACAAATTGTAAGGAAAACCACTACAATCCCAAGAATGCCAGAGATAGATGCCAGCGGTGCACTGTCTGTAACAAAGGTAAGCAAAAAGCAAGGGCTAGAGAGGTGACGCCCCCTTTCTCTATGCCCTATTAGAGCCTGGGGAAGGCACAGAGAGGGCATTTCAGAAGAGTGAGGAACACCCTGAGTGTGTGAACGTGATTTCTCATCCTGAAATCTGCTTTTATGACAGGATCGCAGGGCATTATAATGATTTTATTATGCTGTGTGTCGCTGCCAGACCATGGATCTACTAAATAATGCCCTCAGTACAGTTCAGTAGATCTGAGGTCTGGCAGGAACACACAGCATAATGACTATTATAATGTCCTGCCATCCTGTCAGAAGAGCAGAGTTCAGGACCAGAAATCAACCTCACATGTTTCTCACAGTGAACGTGCTTGTCTGAGGTGGTTGTCTGAGTGTTTAAGGCTACATGCACACAAATGAATGTGTTTTGCTGTCCGCAAATTGCATATACGCCCCAAAAAAACGGATGACGTCCGTATGGCATCTTTTTTTTTTTTTTTTGCGGATCCATTGTAATAATGCCTATCCTTGTCTGCAAAACGGACAAGAATAGCAAATGGTCTTTTTTTTTTTTTTTTTTTTTTGCGGGGCTACGGAACGGACATACGGATGTGGATAGTACACAATGTGCTGTCAGCATTTTTTCCTCAGGTTCTGATCGGTGGGGGTCTGATGCCTGCCAGCCCCACTGATCAGCTGTTTGAGGAGGCAGTGGAACTACAGTGAGGGCCGCAGCTTACCAAGCGTAGTCGGTCCATTGGATAGCGGCTGTGCTTGGTATTGCAGCTCAGCCCCATTCACTTGAAGGGTACTGACTGCGCCTAGTCCATGTGACCGATGAAGATGAAGTCACTGGCCTAGAAGGGGCTGCAGTGCTCACCAGAGCATAGTGGCCTCCTTAAACAGCTGGTCGGTGGGAGTAACGGAAGTCAGACCCCCAACAATCAGATACTAGTAACCTAGTCATCAGTATTAAAGGGAACCTGTCCTCAACATTATACTGACCTCACTGAGGGCAGCGTAAAATAGTGACAGAAATGCTGATTTCAGTGGTGAGAACCAGCATCTTAATCATTGCAGCCCAGGTCTTGAAAAGAGTCAAATCTACCTGAGAAGAGTCCTGGTTATTATAATCTCCTGATCTCCCCGTCTATCTGCTGATGATTGTCAGTTCTCTCCTAGAGAGAAAGGTAGAAGCCTGTCAGTCATCAGCAGGTGGGCGGGGAGAGCAGGAATTCATGAATAACCAGGACTCTTCTCAGGTGGCCGGGACTCTTTTCCAGGCCTAGTCTGCAATGATTGTGATGTTGGTTCTTGGCAACCACTTACTTTTAAATGACAGACCGCTAAAATCAACTAACCTGTCTCTTCTTTATGCTGCCTTTAGTATGGACAGCCAGCATAAAGTTGATGACAGGTTCCTTTTAGACACGCTGACACCCCCCCCCCCCCCCCATCATCCTTTCAAAGATTGTCTCCTGTTCTAATATAATCATTGAGAGCAGTTGAATGGGTTTTGTATAATAACACTTTCCTGAGCAGATACTTACTCTAGTGACAATTGTCAGGGTGGAGATGGGGATTTGATAGGGGCAGCTGGACTACATATGGAAGAAAACAATAGTTAATCTCAGGGAGACCAGCTACAAAAAACACCGTGGAGCCTCATTTAACCCTCTTAAGGACGAAGGGCGTACATGTACGCCCTTCGTCCGCACTTTAAAGATGGCGCCCGCACGGAGCGGGCGCATGAGCTGCGGGTAAACGCTTGATTCATCAAGCTGACACCCGCAGCTCATGTCCGTGACCGGCAGCGATGCCGATCGCGGACATTTAACCCCTCAGATGCCGTGGTCAATCCTGACCACGGCATCTGATCGCGCAAAAACCGAACGTTTCACTTTCGGTTTGTGCTCCGGCTCCCCTGATGGCCACAAGGGGGAGCCGGAGCATGCATGTAGTAGCCTAGGTTTCTGTGAATGAAACCTAGGTTACTACATAGTATTCCTATGGAGCCTATGACTGTAATAGGCTCCATAGGAAATATGTGATTTTCTCATATATTCCAATGCTATTGCATTGGAATATATGAGAATAGCAATCTGATGATTGCATCTTAAAAAATAAAAATAAAATTAAAAAAATATAAAAATTCAAATCACCCCCCTTTCCCCAAAATGAAAATAAAAAAATAAAAAAATTACACATAATGGGTGTCGCAATGTGTGAAAACGCCCATACTATAATAATATTAAAAAATATTCACCATACGGTAAACATAAAAACGAAAAAAAAGCGTCCAAATGGCTAATTCGCCATTTTTGGACTCTTCATTTCCTAAAAAAAAATGAATAAAAAGTGATCAAAACATCATACGCACCCCATAATGGTATCAATTAAAAGTTCAGATTGCCCCGCAAAAAATGAGCCCCTACACTGTTCCGTACGCATAATTACAAAAAAGTTATAGGGGTCAAAACATGGCGAGAAAAAAATAAAATAAAAAAATTCCCACTTTTCATTTTTTTTTTCACTATCAAAACGCAAGAAAAACTATACATATTAGGTATTTCCGGATTCGTACTGACCTGAAGAATAAAATTAACCAGTCAGTTTTATCGCAAATCGAACGTTGTAATTTAAAAACCCGTAAAACTGTGGTGAAATTGCTTTTTTTTTGCAATTTCACCCCATTTGGAATTTTTTTCTTGTTTCCCACTACATCACATGCAAAAATAAATGGTAGCGTTAAAAAGTACAACTTGTCCCGCAAAAAACAAGCCGTCATATGGCTATGTGAGCGGAAATATAAAAATGTTATGGCTTTTGGAAGGCAGGGAGCGCAAAACAAAAACGCAAAAATCCCAAAACCCCCGGTCCTTAAGGGGTTAAGAGTCTCAACACAGCAATCCGAAGTGCAAAGCTCCCAATACTGGGGCTCTACATTTATTTTGCATATTACATATGGAAGAAGGCTGCTATCCTTGCTGATCACCCCATGTTAGATAAAAAAAACTAAATGAATGGTAAGTTAGAGGATTGAGGCATAATGTTACATAAAAATGGGGATGGAGAGGTCTAAAACAACAATCTGTGAGTACTCGCCTTACATATCCCCTGCCGCTGCTGTTTGGTCACTGATTTCAACTTCCAGTTCTTGGGCTTGACGTGCTGGAAACTGCTTGGACTGCTCACCCAGCGACTCCATATTCACGGTGGTGATCTGCCGCGTCCACCGGAAGTCCAATACATTTCTGGCATGACGAGCCTGAGAGCAGGAAGGGGAGAGGAGCAGGAAGTGGAGCAGCTCCGAACAGCAGCAGCAGGGGATTGGTAAGGTGAGTACTAACTTTCTTAAATTTTCCCTGTCTGAGTTTATTTTTATTTTATCAAATCTTTATTTAGGATTTCAAATTGCAATAAAGACAGTGAGTAAAACTTTATATAAATGTACATAATAGAGAATTGAACAATAACAACAACGACATCCTTGGTCTAGAAATTATAAGGTATATAGCAAGTAAACGGCCTGACATACGATCAGCAATAACCCAAAGTACTATATATTGTGGAGGGTCACTTTAGCATATTTACACAAAGAGACAAGTACACAGTTAAAAGAGTGAGCACATCCTCTAATCGTCTGTCTATCAACCACCATTGGTGCGAGTCAATACATGGTGAGATCATCTCTACATGAGAATAACATTAGTGTAAATGGAATTTTTTATGCCATTCGAGCCACGGATTCCACGTCAGAAGATACCCATCATGTGATAGAGATTCCCAGCTAGACAACTCCTCAAGCTGACATAGCTCGTGAACCTTACCAACCCAATCCCCAATCAGCAGCGTTGTAGAGGATAGCCAGAACATTGGGATTAACAGTTTTGCTGCAGAAACAAGGGAGGCTAATAAAGAGTGCTTGGTCAGCGCAAAGCTGGCACTGGGTAGGTTGAGCAAGACTACAGACGGGTTGAGCGAAGAAGCACTAGGGCAAATCTCCTGTATACATTTAGAAATCATGTTCCAAAAGGGGGATATCAGTGGACACGACCACCATATGTGAAACAGCGTACCTAAGGCAGCGCCACATCTCCAGCATTGGTCTGAACGCGAGGAATCCATGGCTCGTAACGTGTCAGGAGTGTTATACCACCTAGTGACTATCTTCTAGGCATTCTCTTGAATTCTGGTACAGCGGGAATAACCATGTGAATGACACAGAATCCGGTCCACTGTATCATTGTCAAAAGAGGTGTCCAAGTCCCTCTCCCATTGCTTGATGTAAAGGGGTCTGGGGGGTCAGAAGCATCCATTAATTTGGTATACAGCAGTGAGATTACCCATTTTTTACTCGTTTGTTGCGTCAAGACCGCATCATACCAAGTAGGATCATAGTGGGCAGGAGTACAGGCGATGTATTGAGTACATATTTTCAAAATTTGCAAATAATGCAGAGGGGACCACGGTATAAGTGGGAAACTAGTTTTATGCCCTTGAAGTGAAGGAACCCTACTGTTGCACAAAGTCTCCTACTGCTCCTGTTCCCAATGCTGACCATATCCCCAGGTTATCTTTGAAGTCTTTTACTAACAGGTAAGGTAAATAACATATAGGGGTGAATGGCGACAGGCATTGAGTAGAATAAATGTGCGCTGACGTTTTGGACCACGTCTCCACTACTCCTCTAAGTAAGTCCTGGTCATCTGATCCCCTTAGACTATTTTTATTTTAAAGTTTTGCAACCGGAATACCCCTTTAATATTGAACGATGAGTGATAATAATATTTTCTGTTCTCTGATTTGACAGCTGAAGGCAGCATTCAGAAAAAGCCATGTACCGAAAGCTCCAATGCCATTTGTGAATGCCCTGAAGGAAGTACACAAAAAAATGAGCGCAAAACCGCCTGTCGATGTGACAAAGGAAAAGAGATTATAGAGAACAGTATGTGGTGTGCATTGTGTTTCATAGATTCTATTTAGTCAATAGTGTCATCTATGTTATAGTTTCTGTGGTATTGTGGATCCTAAAGATCTATTGCACAGCTGACACCAGCGACACCCAATGACCCACATTGGCATAAAGGGATCCATAAGGTTCTGCCGAGGAGTCCAGTCTTTTGATAGAATCTTGGATGCAGATGTAAGCAGAGCCTAAAACTGGAGTAAGAAGGTCCTCAAAACAACATTTATTCAAAGTAATTGAGCTTCCCAAAGTGCCAGGTAGTAGGGGCTACATTGATTTACAATACAGGCTAGTTAAAGGGAACCTGTCGCGTTAAATGTGGTGTCTGATCTGCAGGCAGCATGTTGTAGGGTCGGAGGAGCGAAGCAGATTAGTGATATATATTATTGAGGAAAAATATTCAGTATATTTCATTCATTTAAGTCCTGTTCATTCTGGGCTTTGAAGTCCAGGAGGCGGTCCTATCAGTGATGGACAGCCTTCCCTCTGTGACTCTGCATACACAGATAGCTGTCAGTCACTGGTAGGACCACCTCCTTGATGTCAAAGCCCACAATGAGCAGTATTTAAATGAATGAAATACAAGTTAGGCCTTAATCAGACATCACGCGTACCTATTAAGTGAATACACACATTACAATTATCTGTGATTTACAGTTGAATAATTATTCATACCCCTGGAACTTTTTCATTTTTTTTTTCACGTTACACCCTCAAACTTAAATGTATTTTATTGGAATTTTATGTCATAGACCAACACAAAGTACCAACTATGTGTGGAGTGAAAAGGAAATGATATAGTTTTAAAAAGTGTTTTAATAAATAAAAATCTGGAAAGTGTGGTGTGCATTTGTATTTGGCCCCCCTGAGGCAATACTTTGTAGGACCACCGTTCACTGCAATTACAGCTGGAGTGCTTTTTGGGTCATGTCTCTACCAGCTTTGTACATCTAGAGGCTGAAATTTTTGCTCATTCTTCTTTGTGAAAAATAGCTCATGCTCAATCAGATTGGATGGAGAGTGTCTGTGAACAGTATTTTTTAAGTCTTGCCAAAGATTCTCAATAGGATTTAGGTCTAGACTTGACTGGGCCATGCTAACATGTAAATCTGCCTTGATCTAAACCATCCATTGTAGCTCTGGCTGTATGTTTAGGGTTGTTGTCCTGGTGGAAGGTGAACCTCTGCCCCAGTCTCAAGTCTTTTGCAGCCTCTACCAGGTTTTCCTCCAGGAATGCCCTGTATTTAGCTTCATCCATCTTCCCATCAACTCTAACCAGCTTTCCTGTCCCTGCTGAAGAATCATCTCCACAGCATGATGCTGCCACCACCATGGCTCACGGTGGGAATGGTGTGTTCAGGGTGATGTGCAGTGTTCGTTTTCTGCCACACATAGCGTTTTGCATTTAGATCAAAATGTTCAGCTTTGCTCTCATATGACCAGAGCACCTTCTTCCACGTTTGCTATGTTCCCTACATGACTTGTGGCAAACTGCAAACAGGACTTATGGCTTGCTTTCAAAAATGGCTTTCTTCTTGCCACTCTTCCATAAAGGCTAGATTTGTAATAATAGTTGTCCTGTGAACAGACTCTCCCACCTGATCTCTGCAGCTCCTACAGAGTTGCCATGGGCCTCTTGGCTGCTTCCCTGACTGGTGCTTTCTTGCCTGGGCTGTCAGTTTAGGTGGACGGCCATGTCTTGGTAGGTTTGCAGTTGTACCATACTCCTTCCATTTTCGAATGATGGATTGAACAGTGCTCTGTGAGAAGCTCAGAGTTTGAGATAATTTTTTTTTTTTATAAACTAACCCTGCTTTACATTTCTCCACAACTTTATCCCTGACCTGTCTGTCGTGTTCCTTGGTGTTCATGATGCTGTTTAATCACTGATGTTTACTAACTGACCTCCGAGGCCTTCACAGAACAGCTGTAGTTATACTGAGAATAAATTACACACATATGGACTCTATTTACTAATTAGGTGAGTTCTGAAGGCAGTTGGTCACACTGGATTTTATTTAGGGGTATCGGAGTACAGGGGGCTGAATACACGCCACACTTCTCAGATTTTTTTTTAATTAAACATTTTGAAAGCCATATATCATTTTCTTTTCACTTTACTTACTACTTTGTGTTGTACACATAAAATCCAGATAAAATACATTTGTGGGTGTAACGTGAAATAATGTGGAAAATTTCAAGTGGTATGAATACTTTTTAAGGCACTGTACCAGGGTTACACCATGGAAGACTACCCCATTGTTGTCAGTGTTTATGGATCCAACACGTTCTTTATCGTCTATGGGTCCGTGAAAAAACACGGACACAACACGTATGGCTTCTGTGTTTTGGCCGTGTTTCATGGATCGTTGCTAGTGTTCTTGAAATTATTTTCAGCTGTGTAGTGTCTGTGGATTACAGATGACACAGAGGGCAAAAAACAGACCCATGGACCAAACACGGATCCTTCATGGATGAACCACTGACGAATCTTGTCACTGATATTTGTAGATTGAAATATCACACCAATGCAATGATGAGGTGCCACTTGAAAGGTTCTTCAACCTCAAGGATAATACGAGAAATTTCAGGGCACACTCTTCAAGTCTGAAGAAAGACAATCTTTTTAGTTATTTCTGTTTGTTTTCAACAGTTTTTTAATCTACTATATGATTATTCCAGCAGTATTTTGATAACAATAAATGATGACCTTTGTCAAGTCTCATCTATAAAGATAAGTATGTAGGAGATGAAGAAACTGTTAGGCAATCGTTTTTTATTTCCGTTTGTTTAACAGTTTCTTCATCTCCTACATACTTATCTTTATAGTTGAGACTTGACAAAGGTCATTCCGTCCAAAAGGTTGTAATTTATTGTTTTCAAAATGCTGCTGGAATATTTATATAGTAGATTAAAAAACTGTTGAAAACAAACAGAAATAACTAAAAAGATTGCCTTTCTTCAGACTTGAAAAGGGTTCCCTGAATTCACAGATGTGTGAATGAGGCCTGGTACTGAATCTTTTCCCACAAAACTCTATATCCATCTGCTCATCTCTATAACATACTCATGGTAGATTACACTGCATTTTCATGGTAATGGGTTCACTTTAGAGGTGAAATGTCCATATAGTAGATCAGAACTTAGCGCTATTACCAGAGTTTCGTAGTAATGTTTGGTTGACTTTGACAGAGAAGTTGGAATTTTTCTGTTCAGTCACAGGGACATTTTTGCAAATATGACCGCAGGAAGTATAGCCGTCTGGGTTGTCGCTGCTGAATTAGCTTTTCAGTGACTGAGAACTGACTGTCACTTTTAGCATTCATTATTGCTGTGCTTTTGTAAGATGTTAATTCAAAAGTGACAACCAATAAGCGGTAGTCCTGGCTGTTACTTCTGCAAAAATGTCCACACTAACAGAACTAAAAAAATACCAAGTACTCTGTAAACTACTCGAACATACGGTAATTACCAGACTTTGGCCGATGCTCTAATTTCTGATTTACTCATATATGGCTATTTTATTTTTTTATGTTTTAGATTAACGGTCGCCTGTCAGAAGTGAAATGGTGCCTGATCTGAGGACACCATTTTAATAGCTTTTTGGCTGTGTTGGCATTTTGTGCTGTTATTATAAGTAGTAGTTGCCTGTGCCCAGTCCGAGATAGTGACAGAAGTATAGCCTTGGGTGCAATGATTGGTTGGGAGTGACTCATGTGGTTTTGAGAACGCATAGGCGTAGGAACACCATGTTGCTGAAAGGGAATGTGTCACCTAAAAAATAATTTCTGCCATTTAAAACCAGTGACGCTTTTTAAATCTGTCAGACTGCTGTAAATCAAAAGGACACTGTAATTCTTCTGATTTCAGAATGCCAGCCCTGCAAGCCTGGATATTATTCAGATAAAGAAAATAGTGTCTGTCGTCTATGGACAAAGTAAGTAGTCAGTCCTCCTTAAAGGACATCAGTGCATGGCAGCTGAAGGCATCTGTGTTGGTCCCATGTTCATATATGCCCGCATTGCTGAGAAAAATGAAGTTTTCCTGTATGCAAATGAGCCTCTAGGAGCAACGGTGGCGTTTCCGTTACACCTGGAGGCTCTCTGCGGCACCCTCTGCATTTTGAAGGGGCCAGGCAGTGAAAACATCATCACACCTTGCCCTCACTTCTCTTAAATCTGTAGGTACAAATCTGCCTACAGATGCCCTTTATTAAAAAGACCTAGACCCAAACCTTTAGGATTTAATTGACAGTGATCCCATCACAATCAAGCCATAACAATTACATTCGAGCAATCCAAATATAGAGGAGTCCGCTTTCCCCATGGCCAGTGCCTGCTCCGGGTTTAACTGGCTCTTTGGCACAGTGGGCACTCTTTCTAACCCACACCTGAATTGACAAGTAAAATGTTTACCCACATTTTAATGGAGGACCACAAGCCTTGCGTGGTACTGCCCTTAGCGCTTGTGCAGTGAGCAGAGAGGTTGTCACAATATCTGTTATATTCTTTATTGATGATTCTTGCTTTGCTCATTTTGGTTTTTTCTTTTTTTTAGCTGCAGTGCTATGGGTCAGACAGTTTTAGAGCAAGGGTCTGCCACAGAAGATGTGAAATGTACCATGCCCACTCCTGTGACTACTGGCCTTCCCACCACTTCATGGACACCAGCTTCTTCCAGTCACAGAACGAAAGTAACCAGCCTTACGGATTTTACTTCTACGAACCATATCCCGATCATCACCCACCTCCCCACTCCTAGTCGTATTGACTGGGGTAAGTGCAATGTACTGAACGCTTTGAATTTCATACCTTAGCAGAACTTGGCTTCTTTCTTATTGTAGTCAGCAAGTATTGGTTTCCATTCAGGGAATTCCAAGAAACCGGGTAGAAAAGAAGTAGTTTCAGACATTTCCTGATCAGAATTTTTTTTTTTATTCATTTTTTTTTTCTGTGTGGGAATTTCTGCATATAATTTCACAGTGGAAAATCCGTGCTTGACTTTTTATTAAGAACACATCTTACCACATTTTTGTCATAAGATGTAGACCTAACAATCTTGACAAGATTTTCATTTCCCTTATACTGGAAATAGTTCCTACAATACAGATATATCATACAAACAAGACCCCTCCTAGACATACTCCATAAATGTATATCGTGGGAAATACCCAGAGAGGAAAGGAAGGGAGAGAATCAGATTAAGTCTGTGGTAAACGTCAGTGTAAGGCCTCATGCACACGACAGTATTTTTTTTTTTGCGGGCCGCAAAACGGGGTTAAGTTGATCCGTGTCTGTTTTTGCTTCCGTTGTGTGTGTGTGTGTGTTGTTTTTTTTTTTTTTTTTTTAGCGGACATGACCCAAAATCTTTTACCAAAAGACAGGCTGACAATTTTTGCCAAGTGCCCACCAAGGGATCCGCAAAAAAATGCGGAACGCGGATGACACACGGATTTTTTCACGGTCCCGTTGACTTGAATGGGTTCACGGACAAGAATAGGACAGGTTATATTTTTTTGACGGACTGGAATCACGGACGCGGAGGACAAACGGTGCATTTGCCGAGTTTTCCACGGACCTGTTAAAAACCAATGGGTCCGCAGAAAATCACAAAAAACGGCACAACGGACACGGAATCAAACAATGGTCGTATGCATGAGGTCTAAGACGGAATTGTGTTCCCCTTGCATCTAGTCTATACTTCTGCATATATCCTCTAGTAAGGGTTGAGCAACAGGAATGGTGATATTTTCAATGGGAGAAACTCTGGAAGATCTGATGTGTGTAAGGACTGGTGACAGTGCCCAAAGTTTCCTATTGGAAGAAACCAGGATCTCTTGGGCTGCTTTTCAGCCTTCACAAGAGAAGTGTGGCCAGAGCTGATTGACCACCTCCTAAGCCACTTTCACACATCAGTGTTTTGCTGGTCATAGCCATTAATGATTGTAAGCCAAAACAGGAATGGAGCCTACAAAGAGATATGGTATAATGGGAAGATTTGCTTCTGTTCTGTGCTTTTCACCCGCATCTGGTTCAAAATCACCGATGGAAATCATTGATCAAACACTGACTGTGTAAAGCCCTATTCACACGTCCGCAATGTTCGTCCGCACCCGTTCGGCAAATCTGCGGAATGGGTGCGGACCCATTCATTTTGAATGGGAACGTGATGGATGCGGAGAGCACACACTGTGCTCTCCGCATCCGAATTTGCGGAACGCGCGCCGACGATCTTCCGGCCAGCGGCTCCGCAATAATATAGAGCATGTCCTATTCTTGCCCGCAATTGCGGACAAGTATAGGCATCTCTATAGGGCTGGGGGCAAGGTGTGTTGCGGATCCGCAACACACTACGACGTGTGAATTAGGCCTAAAGGTGCCTTATCCCGATTTCCCAACCCCCTTCCTATCAAAATATCAGGTATATTTGGCCAGACACTGGACTTTTGGGCTCGTGTGCACAGTGGGGCAGCTTTACTAAGACTGGCATAGTTAAACGTATGCTGGAGTAAGATGTGCAAAATTTATTAAGAGGCATGGGCCTTTTAATAAATTTGGTGCTTCTTCTGGCTTTCTGTGGACCAGAAACTGAAATCTACGGCAGTTGTGAGATGGTGTTAGTTTTAAGCTATAAATTGCGCCACTTTCTGGAGTAAAATGTTCAGTATGAACAGAGATATTCTCCCCTACAAACTATACTTCCTTATACCTCTGTACATGCAGAATCCAACAGAGCCTGCCGCGATTCATACAGAGGCATATGGAGGTACAGTAGAAGCCTGATGCATCACAGCTCCATACAAAAGGGTCCCGTAACATGGTTGTGCACATGAACAGACTTGTTTTCTCCAAAGATTAGAATAATATGTAATAAAATGTCTTATTCTTTCATTCTAGGGACTTTGTCATTAATTGTGATTGGCGTCGTCCTGCTCTTACCATCTGCTGGAGTAATCCTCACAATGATAACCCAAATAAATCGTAAGAAGACCAACAGACGATTCATTAGTAAGTGTTATCACAGTGTTCAGTGAGCCCTAATGACCCCAAATGGGGCCAAAATCTGCAGCATACAACACTAAAGTGGTTGTCAAAGTTTCATATTGATAGCCTATCCTCAGGATGGGTCATCAGTATCTGATCGGTGGGGTCCGACTCCCGCTGATTAACTGTTTAAAGAGGGCACGATGCTACGGTGAGCTCTGCAGCCTCTCCCTAGACCTGTGACATTACATTCATCCGTCACATGGCTTAGGCGCCACTCGGTCCTTTCAAATGAATGGGGCTGAGCTGCAATACCAAGTACAGCCACTATACAATCTGAGATCAAACGACAAGTGAGGCAGAAGCAAAGGATGGCTGATTTAGAGCCCATACCAACCGGGATTTCCACTGTCTGTCACCCCCATTTCAGTGTATTACTACTCCAGAAAGAAATTATATTGATAGTGCAAGAGGCGACTATCCTTTTATTTGATTAATTAAAGTGGGCGCCCCCCCCCCCCCACAATACAATCTTATGCCCAAGATAAGGGATGACTATCTGATTGGTGGGGATCTGACCGTTGGTACCCCCTGTCATTACAAGAACAGGGTCTTGTGTGCCTGTATGAATGGAGCGGCAGGTCAAGTATGTGGCTGCCACTCCAGTCACTTTTTGTAAGACTGTCCAAAATTAGCCATACTCTGCTATCTCTGGCAGTCCCATAGAATATTAATAAAGCAGCAGGGCTAAGCTCGGCCCACGACACACAGGGCCAGTTCTTGTGATAGGTGGGGGTCTGACTGCTGGAATCCCCCTTATCAGATACGTATGCCCTGTTCAGGGGTATTCCCATCTTGTAATATTACCTATTACTAGGGCCTGCCAACATTCTCAGTGGGAGATCTGACATTTGGGACACCCACCAGTTTTGTTGAAGAAGGGACTTCAGCATTTCAGCTGCAGAGTGACAACCCCACACATATAGGGAAGAGTTAAAGGGATTCTGTCATGGCATTTCACCCTATAGAGCTGCGGACAAGCACGGCTAGATCGCCGCTAACATGTCCGCAATATAGCAGTAGAATAGCTCTGGGTGCTTCTATTTTCTTAAAAAAATGATTTTATTGATATGCAAATTAACCCGGGAAGGTGCCCAAGGGGAAGTACTAACCTTCCTGGTGCCCAGCCACGCCCCCATGTAAAGGAGTCCAGCACCGCTTGCTTCCGCCGAATCTCCTCCTTGCTTCAGTGAGATCGCCGTAAATCTCACATGAAATCGCACATGCGCAGTTCCTTCCCTGAGGCTGATGCCAGCACAGGGATGGAACACTATGTCGCAACTGCACATGTGCCATCTCGCGCATCGCGAGATTTACGGCGATCTCACTGAAGCAAGGAGGAGATTCGGCAGACGCAGGCGGTGCTGGGCTCCTTCACATGGGGGCGTGGCTGGGCACCAGGAAGGTTAGTACCGCCCCCTGGGCACCTTCCCGGGTTAATTTGCATATCAATAAAATAATTATTTCAAGAAAATAAAAGCACCCAGAGCTATTCTACTGCTATATTGCGGCGATCTAGCCATTCATGTCCGCAGCTCTATAGGGTCAAATGCCGTGACAGGATCTCTTTTAATGTTGCCCACTTACTTACAGTGACTACAAGCCCTAGCCTAATTATAATATTGGTATCAGAGCTGAGAATAATCTTGGATCTATTGCAGGATTGTGCATTTTTATTATTCCTATCATTTTCTGTCTTTTGTCAGGAGGTGAGAGGTGCAAAGTTCCAGTACAAGAGGAGAGCACGAGTTCAGACTCCAGTCTCACTAAGGATTGTCCAGCATGAGGGGAGTCTCCGATCGGGGGGCAGTTGCATCAGCTGCTTATTACTCACTGGCATCCAGTGGCTTCTTCTCCACAAACCAGTCCTGGGACTGCTGAAAATCTCACTACCTTGTGACAGTGAATTTCCAGAGATTTAAACCTGTAGCGACCAGACCGTTAAGAAAATATAAGAAAAGAAAAATATTTGTATAAATTTTTTTATAAGAATATTTTTAAGAGCTGTGGTTCTATTTTTTTTCTTTTTTCTTTTAGGTTCTGCTGCACTGATTTTTGCATCTTTTTCAGTACAGATGTGGTTATACTGTTGTATATTTTTTTTTTTTTTTGTACATAGATTTAGTAAAAGTCTGAAAAGTCATTTTTCAACAATTCCTTAGGTTGATTCCAAACAAACAGGTTTTCTGTCCAGGTGCTACGCATTTATTTTATTTTTTTAAATTAAATCATTTTCATTAGGATTGTTTCTTTAAAAAAAAGAAAAGAGGAGTACAAAATCCATGAATTGAACTTGTACAGGAGATAGTACATGGGTTACATATACATTACATACATGTATTTTGGAAGATGCCATTTATGTGATGCTACGCATTTTTACAATGGATAGCATCCCCGACTCTTTCATTTCAATGGGTTTATGCATATGAACATTGTTTTCACTGACCATCTGTCCATTCAGGAAAAAAACACAGCATGTTCTATCTTCATCTGTGTTTTTTTTTTTTTTTTTCTACGCAGGACTGGTCCATTCAAGGCAATGGGTCAGGGAAAAAAAAACAGATAGCATGCGCATTGCATCCGGATGCAGTCCATTTTTTTACTGATGGTTGTGAGGCAATGCTGTATGTTAGTCTTAGGCCTCTTGCACACGAACGTATTTTTTTTTTCAGTGTTTTGCGGTCCGTTTATAACGGATCCGTGGTTCCGTTTTTTGTTTCCGTTTTGTTTCCGTTTCAGTTCTGTTCTGTTTGGCATATACAGTATACATTAATTCCATAATAAAAATTGGGCTGGTCTTAAAATTTTCAATAGACTGTTCTGCAAAAACGGAACGGATACGGAAGACACACGGATGCCTTTCCGTATGCTTTCCGTTTTTTTTTTTTTTTTGCAGACCCATTGACTTGAATGGAGCCACTGAACGTGATTTGCGGACAAGAATAGGACATGGTCTATATTTAAACGGAACGGAAAAACGGAAACGGAAGGCATACGGAGACACTTCAGTATTTTTTGCAGACCTATTGAAGTGAATGGTTCAGTATACTGAACTGAAAAAACTGCCAGTATACGGTCCGCAAAATACTGTCGTGTGCAAGGGGCCTTAAGTTGTTCTTCACACATGGGAAAACCGAACGTGAAACAGATGCATTTCTGATGGGGAAAGAACTGAAATACTGAACACAACCACAGACAAAACTGATTTAATTTGCATGGAAAACCATTGGGTATTCACTGAACAGACCCTGCCACATTCTGCATCGCTGAGGTGAAAGAGGCCTTAGGCCAGTTTCAGATGAGCGTGTTCACTGCGGGAAAGCATGCTCCATGTGTCAGAGGCATTTCCCAAGGTGAACACTGCTCCGGTGACATGACCTCACGGCATTATAACGATTTATAATGCTGTGTGTCTCTGCCCGATCTCCGCTCTAATGAAACGTGTTGATACTGCCGTCAGTATAATTTAATTACAGCGGAGGTCGGGCAGAGACACGCAGCATTATGTAGTCATGTCACAGGAACAGCGTTCACCCCAGGAAATACTCTGTGAAAATGCTCATCTGAAACTGGTCTTGGGCCTCTTTGACACCAGCGAGTTTTGTCACTGTACAGCATCCAAACTGAACCCTGACTCATTGATTTAAAGGGGTTGTCTCACTTCAGCAAGTGGCATTTATCTGTAGATGCAGTTAATACAAGGCTCTTAATAATGTATTGTGATTGTCCATATTGCTTCCTTTGCTGGCTTGATTCATTTTTCCATCACAAAGGGTTTATGACCACTCCACAATCCATCAGCGGTGGCCGTGCTTGCGCACTGTAAGAAAAATCGCAGGCCTCTCTGGTGGCCGGGACTGTGGGAGCTCACATAGGCCGGTGCTTTTTCCTATATTGTGCAAGCAGGACCACCACTGATAGATTGCAGGGTGGTCTGTAACCATGGGAATGAGTAGTGTATAATGTGATGGAAAAAACAAATCAAGCCAGCAAAGGAAGCAATATGCATAATAACAATACATTAGTAAGTGCCTTGTATTAACTGCATCTTCATGATAAATGCCACTTGCTGAAGTGAGACAGCCCCTTTAAATGGGTCTGTGTACATAAACATTGCTTTTCATGTAACCTCTTTGCATTCAGGAAAAATTGCAGCATGTTCTATATTGTGCATTCTTCACGCAGCCCTGGCTCCATAGAAATGAATGGGGTTTGCATGAAAGATTGGAGACATCCAGATGCAATGCGTTTTCACTGATGGTTGCTAGGAGATGTTGAGTGTTGTTGTTCCGTTTTTCACAAGTGTTAAAAACTCATCAAACACTGATTAAATCTGCCTGGAAAAACTGCAAAACTGTAAACTGAAGGAAAAGTCAAGGAAACATACACAGATTGACATTCTACTTCGCCCATGTGAAATGTTTGCGTTTGTATATTTTTATCTTTCACTTTTTTTTTTTTTTTAACAAAATAACTGCAAAAAAACTAAAAGACCTACCTGGGTGAACAGTGAAATATACGCTGTGGAGAGATTTACTAAGCATAAAAATAACGGCCAATAAAGTGGAGTATAAAAGGTGTGGGAATTGTTGTGTTTTATACATTTACTCACCTTACAACTTTCTCAAAAGTTTTAAAAGCCTAGAAAAATGGGTGTAAGAGCAATCGTATAATTTGCCAAATTTGCGCTATGAGGTGGTGTCATAGGGCCAGCCCTTATGGCTTCTAGCAGTCCTTTAAAGGGGTATTGCGGTTGCATTGATATCCCCTATCCGGAGGATAGGGGATAACCATTAGATTGGTGGGGGTCCGACTGCTGGGATCCCTACCGATCACTAGAACAGGGGCTACGTACCCCTTGTAAAGAACAGTGCGGCTGGTCAGGCATGTGCGTGGTTGCTCCATTCATTTCTATGGGAGTTCCTGAGATAACTGAGCGCTGTACTTGGCTATCTCCGGAATTTCCATAGAAATTAATGTTGGCTGCTCCATTCATTGTGTGGGGCCCCCATTCTTGTGGTCGGCGGGGGTCCCAGTGCTAGGATCTCCACTGATCGAATAGTTATCCCCTTTCATATGGATAGGGGATAACTTAATGTAACCAGAATACCCCTTTAGGAGAGGGTCTTAACTTCCCGATTGTCTAGGTAAACTACCACTTAGTGTATGTGTGATGAGCGCAGTGACGTCACCACAGGTCCTTTTCCTCAAAAAAGAAAGGAGATATGCCAGGCCGTGCGTTCGTTTTATTTTTTTAACCCCTACATCACTATTTTACTAAGCATTCTGTATTAATAATGCTATTATTTTCCCTTATAACCATGGTATAAGGGAAAATAATGAAGATCGGGTCCCCATCCAGATCGTCTCTTAGCAACCATGCTTGAAAATCGCACCCCATCCGCACTTGCTTGTGGATGCTTGCGATTTTCACGCAGCCCCAAAAACGCACAATATAGAACATGCTGTGATTTTAACGCAACGCACAAGTGATGCGTGAAAGTCACCGCTCATGTACACAGCCCCATTGAAGTGAATGGGTCCGGATTCAGTGCAGGTGCTATGCGTTCACCTCACGCATTGCACCCCACGCATTGCACCCGTGCGGAATTCTCGCCCGCGTGAAAGGGGCCTTTTACATGGACCATTGTTCAAGGCATTTGTCATGAACGAATAAAACTTGCCTGACAGATGAGAATTACATGCAGCAATCGCCTCCGCTACAGCGATCACTTGTCCCCATAATATATCATTGTTCCAAGCTGCTGAGATTTGTTAAAACTGGTATAAATGTAAACTGGCTTAGTTGCCCTTAGCAACCAATCAGATTCCACCTTTCATTTTTCAGAGCTCTTTTGGAAAATGAAAGGTAGAGTCTGATTGGTTGCTGTGTGCAACCAGTATGACGTAAGTTAAATTGAATTTCAATGCCCAATTCTTTTCCTGAGATAAAAGGGTGACAATCTTCGTTTTGGCGCAGTTTTCTGCTGCATCCTTGGAAGCAATTCATCTGGAACGTGAACCCAGATAAAGAGCGCTACCCGCTGACGTCACTTTCACAACGCATTTCTGACCTGGAGTTTCTCCCCTATTATGTGTGCTTCCTGTTATAATTATGTAATAAAGTCCCACCTTAGCGGATGACGATGCAGAATCCCACTAATTATTTCCAATATGATTATGCCCCCTGTAGTGGTGATCAGCTCCTCCCAGCCCTGCCTGCTCTACAGACAGTCATATTATGTTGTACATTAGTCACACTAAGCCCTATAGGGGGCGCACTGCAGATCACACTGACTGCCCATTCTGTGCTGAGCTTATTTTCCAACTTCCACAGTAAAGACAGCAGTCAGGATGGCCGAGCGGTCTAAGGCGCTGCGTTCAGGTCGCAGTCTCCTCTGGAGGCGTGGGTTCGAATCCCACTTCTGACAGCAAAGTTTTTTATTTTCTATTTTTTCTTAGATTGACTTTCCAAAGATCCCAGACAAGCAGAGTGTGTGAACAGACACTTGATGAGCAGCTTGTGTAATAAAAATCGATATTTTCAGGAGAACTGAGCAGTTTGCCTCATGTATATATGAACTATGCTTATCAATTGCATAAATATGGAAGTCTAATATGTGGTTTACAAGTTTATTAGAAAAAAACCCATGTAAATCGTCTCATCTACAACCGCTGGTGACTCAGAGATGTGTGAACCATGTAAAACATGCGTCCAAAAGAACTGCCGAAACCCGGGATCGAACCAGGGACCTTTAGATCTTCAGTCTAACGCTCTCCCAACTGAGCTATTTCGGCTGTGTCCAAACGCCCTGGACTTTCATTAAAGAGAGACACACATATATTCCTGATAACTACAATTAGGGTATTTTTTTTAATTACTTTTATTGATTTGTTTTCATTAATCAATAAACCTTATTCACTTTAGGCTCATCTTACATTTCCCGTGGATGGATCGGTGCGGCGCCTCTGTTATAAAATCCATCATATTTGATGGAAAAAATAGAGCTGGATGTTGCACTATTCATCCGTGCTGAAATGATGGAAGCCCAACAACGTCGGTGGTCCCTCCTGGGCTATTAGCGACCATCATAGGATAGAACCAGCGCTTGGTTATTTTGTTTTTTAACTCCTCCTGTAATGTCACTTTAAATAAAGTTTACAAATAAATAAAATAAGAAAATAAATAAATAAAATTCAGCAAAGACCTCATTCACACCACCATAATTTTCGGTCTCGTCCAAGCCGTATTTTTCTTGCTGATTGCACGCAAATCCATTCATTATCTCTTCTGTCCGAAACAGATGTCATCCCCGCACTGTCCACATCCGTGCGGTCGTGCTGCAAATGATAGAACATGTCCTATCCGCGTCCATTTTGCGGATTGACCGTTTGCGGATGACAAGACGGATACAGCCATTTGAATGTTGCCTAAAGGAACCTTCTGAAAATTTCCACAGCAATTTTGCAACAATATGCAGGGAAATCTGCAAAGGTGAGGCCTAATTCACACGTCCGTAGTGTGTTTTGCAGAAACACGGAAACACGGATCTGCAAAACACGGACGCTGCAATGTTCATTACGCATTTTGCGGACCGCACATTGCTGGCACCATATAGAGAATCCCTTTTCTTGTCCGCAATTGCGGACAAGAATAGGACATGTTCTATTTTTTTGCGGAAACGGAAATGCGGATGCGGAAATGCAGATGCGGACATCACATAGTGTGCTGTCCACATCCATTCCTGCCCCTTTGAAATGAATGGGTCTGCAACCCTTCCGCAAAATTGCGGATGGGACGCGGATCCATTTTGCGGACGTGTGAATTAGGCCTAACCCTGGGTTCAGACCTGAGCGTTCTTGAAACGCGCGTTTTAGTCGCGCGTATTACAGCGCGTTTTTGCAAATAGGAAACGCGCGTCGTACGCGAGTTCTTCTGATTGACTACTGTGGTGTCAATCACAATACGCGCGACAAACGCCCCAAAAAAAGCTCAAGTACTTGTTTATGCGTAGGGCGTTTTACAGCGCGTTCGAACGCGTTGTAGAACGCGAAAATTTGAACCAGTCCCATAGGGAAGCATTGGTTTGCATGTGTTGAGCGTTTTACAGCGCGTTCGAACGCGCTGTAAAACGCGCAAGTGTGAACTTAGGGTAAAACTCCCCCAAATTTAGGACTCGTGGATTTTCCTGTGGATCCACAGATAACCCATGGCAATATCCGCAACAATTCAGGTTTTTTGCAGATATTGATTCCCATTGAACTCACTTAGTAAAATAAGAACAAACAACGACACATTCTCCACTTACATATTAGCACTGCAGCTCACTTTTTTTGTCAAAGAGACTTTATGCAGTGTGGATATGATTTGTAATAATCTCATTCACTTTGCTAGTACTATATTCCGCTATGGAATTTCTATACGCAAATCCAGACAGAAAATCTACAACAATTCTCTGACCTGTGTGAATGAGCCCTAACGGACTTTCACCCTGTAGTGCATGTATGTGTTTGCCAGTGAACCTATCCTGGCCAAGAGGCTGTGCTGTGAGCCAACCTTTTGAGATTCAGTTTCTGGCCTGCAGGTGGCAGCACCACATTAGAATATACTGAATTCTGTAATGGATCAAAAAAAAAAAAAAAAAAAAAAAATCCATTACAGAATACTAATTGCAATCCAATGATTGCATGTTATAGCCACCTAGGGTAACTTAAAAAAAAAAAAAAGTTTTAAAAAATATATAAAAAAAATATAAAAATTCAAATCACCCCCTTTCTCCACAATAAAAATAAAAATAAAAAATAAACATCGTAGGTAGCTACTGAAGTCCTGGCTGCCATGGTAAGTACTCCGCAGAAGTGTACTTACCTGCGCTGCGGCCGGTGTGCGCTCCTTCATGACGTCACAGGTCCAGGCGGTGCATTGATCAATGCGCCGCAGGGACCTGTGATGTTATGAACGAGCGCCCACCGGCCGCAGCGCAGGTAAGTACACTGCTGCGGAGTACCATGGCAGCCAGGACTTCAGTAGCGTCCTGGCTGCCATGGTTACCTGAAAGCATATTAAAGACTGATCAGGATCCTGATCAGTCTTCAAATGCTTTCAGGCGACTTGCGTTCTGACGGATCCGGTGGGACGGAAGTGCCCGCCGGATCCTCAGAACGCAAGTGTGGAATGATGGATCCGCCATTAATTTCCATTGAAAAGGGCAGATCCGACATTGAAAATTGACGCATTAACGGATCCGTTCCTCCACTCTGCGCATGCGCAGACCTTTAAAAATGGTAAAATAATAAATAACGGATCCGTTTTTACGGATGACAACGGAAAGATGGATCCATTATTTCAATACAATTGTCAAACGGATCTGCAAACGAAACAGTTTGCAAATGCAATCCGTTTTCAAACGCTTTAACGGATCCGTCGGGAAGTTCCATTGACGGAACTGCCTGACGGAATCCTTCAACGCAAGTGTGAAAGTACCCTAAAAGTTCGATTTGGCCAAATTTTACAAAAAAATACGTTTTGTGATTAAATATTTTGTCACAAAGCGCATTTCTTTATAAGTAGTGGATACAATGACGTGGAGCGGCTATTGCGCCGCTCCCCGTCATTGTACCCCTTAGATGCCGAGTTCATACATGATGATGGCATCTGATACTAATTACAGGGTATACAATTAAAAAAAATATATGAAAAATCTTACTTTCCTGATCCATTTGCTCGCGACAGTCTGGCTGCTGCCATCTTGCTTGAAGGTCTGGCGCGAAATCTTGAGATGATGTCATCTTGAGATGATGTCATCAAGCTGGTCATACGTCACCACACAAGGGATTTTGGCCAAGATCTTCAAGCAAGATGGTGGCCGGCCCGTTGCGAGCAAATGGATCAGGTAAGCATTATTATTATTTTTTTTTTACACTATTTCCAGTTAAATCGATTCGCTACTGCAATTTCTTTTCTCTCATTGTATGAAATATTAAATGGTGGCATTAGAAATTAAAACTTGTCCCGCAAAATACAAGCCCTCATACGGCCTTGCTATGAAAATAGTCCTGAAAGGGTTAAAAATAAATCCTCAAGCCTCAAATAAGTGTGATGGTCATCTGCTGCAGACAGGGTGTGGGGTGTTTTGATTGAAAGGGTTAAAAATAAGCATATCACTAATTTCAAAGAATACCACTTCCCATTGGCACAATTGAGACACAATTGAACTGCCTTACACATGGTAGCGTGGCCGAGCGGTCTAAGGCGCTGGATTTAGGCTCCAGTCTCTCTGGAGGCGTGGGTTCGAATCCCACCGCTGCCAGGATTTTTTTTTTTTAATTCTACCACTAGATGTCGCTGTGAACAGGTTTCTAAAACCTCTAGGACTCAGTGGTCCTGACAACTCATTGGGCTGTTTCGTTTTAAGCTGGGGGAGGAGTGATATATTTTTATATACTCATGGTGATCCTCTTTTGTCAGCAGTTGCACAGGTATTTCAGATGTAAGCCAACGTTTCTGAAGGGCAGATCTGCCTAATGGTCATGCTTCAGCACTGGATAAACAGGCTGATTTGTCAGAAAGCTGGGTATGCCAACAATGTCTATAGTGAGAGTACCCCTTTAAAGTGGCTTTCTACACTATTCAAATCTATGGCATTTTGTTCATTCTTCACCCCCTTTATTCTTTTTAGTATGTCCCTAATAATTTGCATTAAATTGGTCCCTCCACAATCTATGACAATGATTTTACATCAACGTACAAATTAGGACCAAACCATTTCCATAGCAGGAGTGTACCAGTAAATCACTAATCACCTTTCATTTTCTAAACTGTAAAAGAAATATGAGGTGTGAATGGTTCACTTAAAGGGTTTGTGTCACGAAGCATAGGCTACATTTTTCAAAGCAGCACCCGGATGTGAATACTTTTGTAATTGCATGTTATTAAAAATGTAGCATAGCCAATGACTTATTCAATAAATGTATCTGTATAGCGCCACCTGCTGTTTGTGCCTTTCCTTATTTTTTCCTCAGTTTAAATCCTCAGCTTCCACCAGCAATATGTTCTGTTAGAAGATTTGGTAGTTACAGGGAGAGAGTTGCAGCAGAAAGGACACCCCCCCGGAGCTGACAGGATGAGGATAATCTATTGACTATAATTGGGGCGGAGCTATGGCGCATCACGGTAGTGAACGGCATGACAGCCTGCTGGATAGCCATGCCGCAAGTGTGAAAGTACCCTTAGAAAGGTATTGACATGTACTATATGATGTGTAATTTTCATTTTTTGGTTTCATGGCATAACCCCTTTAACCAGTCCCGGACCGCCGTACGCAGGATTGCGTCCTGCGGGTGGCCGGGATCTTCTGTTTGGACGCATCGGGGCGTCCTCTCGCGATGCGCGAGATTTCGGGCACAAGCGCCCGCGCATGCGCAGATCGCGCATCTAGGTGAATTCACAAGAACTTGGTCATCAGCCTGCCAGCCAATCGGCAGCGCTGGCGGGCTGATGACATTCAAAAAAACGAATCAGGAGCCATTTAACCCATCATATTAGTAAATATGATGGATTAAATAGCTTCTGTGCTCTCTCCTGGGTCCTTTTCGTCGGTTGGACCCAGGAGAGAGCACACCTTACTGTGAGTACACACAAGCACCACACATTAGCCCCTGATCAGCCCCCATCACCCAAATTAACCCCTTGATCACCCTTTCAGCACCTGTCAATCATCCAGTGAAAGGGAAAAAAGTGATCAGTGTAAACTGTCACTTTTTTTTTCACTAAGATTGACTGTTAGGTTTAGCTTAGTTTAGTCCCCTTTGGTAGGTAGTTAGCGTTAGCGCCAAGCCCACCGCACCGCAGTCACTGGTTCGCTGATTAGCGTAGCGCTAATCAGCGTTTGTACTTTATAGTATCTGTAAGTGATCAGAACTGATCACGGTCAGATATATAATAGTACTAGTGTCACTTTAGTTCGCCCTCCACCCCAAACGCAGTGTTTGCCCGATCAGGCCTGATCGGTCGCCCACACGTGCGTTCACCCACGCCCACCCCGCCGCAGTGCCAAAAAAAATTTTTTTTTTGTAATCACTGCACAATCCCTTCACAAGCGCTGCGGCGATAAAAAAATCAGTTTTGATCTTTTTATCAATCGCAGCGACTTCTGTACTTCGCTACCCTCTCAATTGTAAGACAGGCTTGCTTTTTTTCTTGGGTAGTCTCAGGGAATACCCCCCTAAATTTAGACGGCCAAATGTCAAACAAGGGGTATTCCTCTGAAGAGGCCTACAGGATTCTGACCCAGTCGGATGAGGAGTGGGAACCCTCATCTGACGAATCCAGCGGGTCAGAATACCAACCTGTAGAAAGCAGTGGCAGTCTGACCCAAAGTTCTGACGAGGAGGTGGAGGTCCCTGATAGAACCAGGCGTACCCGGCCCCGTGTCGCTAGACCACAGGTTGCGCAGGATCCGTTTCAAGGGCAGCAGAGTGGGGCTGGCGCTGCCGGATTACGTGGTGAGGCATACACCAGCAGCGCAGCCGTCCTGGACCTTCTACCAGCACTGCCGTACAACATGGTGAAGTGGCGAGCACCAGAAGGGCAGTAGAAGCTGGTACGGTGGCACGTGCAATAGTTTCCCCGTCGCAGCCACCGCAAAGACAACAGGCCCGTAGAGCCCCTAGAGTCCCTGAGGTGCTGGCAAACCCTGATTGGCAGCCCCCATCTTCAGCCGCACCAGTAGTTCCCCCTTTCACCGCCCAGTCAGGAGTTCGGGTGGAAACAGCTCAGATAGGATCGGCTCTGGGGTTTTTTGAGCTGTTTTTCACTGCGGAGCTCTTTGACTTAGTCGTGGCAGAAACAAACAGATATGCCACTCAATTTATCGCCGACAACCTGGGAAGCTCTTATGCCCAGCCTTTCGGTGGAAACCAGTCCAAGTTTCGAATTTAAAACTTTTCTGGGCCTTCTCCTCAGCATGGGCATAACCAAAAACATGAATTGCGGTCATATTGGTCCACGAGCCCAATTCATCACATGCCCATGTTCTCTGCTGCCATGTCCAGGACACGTTTGAGACCATCCTGCGTTTCCTGCACTTTAGTGACAACACCACCTCCCGTCCCAGAGGCCACCCAGCTTTTGACCGGCTCCATAAAATTCGGCCCCTCATAGACCATTTCAACCAGAAATTTGCAGATTTGTACACCCCTGCTCAAAACATCTGCGTAGACGAGTCCCTTGTACATTTTACCGGGCGCCTTGGCTTCAAGCAGTACATCCCAAGCAAGCGCGCCCGGTATGGGGTCAAATTGTATAGGCTCTGTGAAAGGGCCACAGGCTATACGCACAAATTTCGGATCTATGAGGGAAAAGATCAGACCCTGGAGCCGGTCGGTTGCCCTGACTACCTGGGGAGCAGTGGGAAGATAGTCTGGGACTTGGTGTCACCCTTATTCGGCAAGGGTACCATCTTTACGTGGACAACTTTTACACAAGTGTGGCCCTCTTCAAGCATTTGTTCCTAGAACAGATTGGCTGCTGCGGCACCGTGCGACCTAGTCGCCGGGGCTACCCCAACGGCTTCTTACCACCCGACTTGCAAGGGGGCAGAGGGCTGCATTGTGTAACGAAGAACTGCTCGCGGTGAAATGGAGAGACAAGCGTGACGTTTACATGCTCTCCTCCATTCACGCAGACACGACAGTACAAATTCAACGGGCAACCAGTGTCGTTGAAAAGCCCCTCTCAGTCCACGACTATAACCTCCACATGGGAGGGTGGACTTCAACGACCAGATGTTGGCCCCTTATTTGGTTTCCCGAAAGACCAGGCGCTGGTATAAAAAAGTGTCTGTTTATCTGATTCAATTGGCTGCTATATAATAGTTACGTTCTCTACAGTAAGGCTGGGAGAACTGGATCTTTCCTAAAATTCCAGGAAGAGATCGTCGAGAACCTCCTGTACCCAGGAGGTTCCGTGGCCCCATCCACCAGTGTAGTTAGCCGTCTACACGAGCGGCACTTCCCTAGCGTTGTGCCGGGTACCTCAAACCAACCGCCACCCGAAAAAGATGTCGTGTCTGTAGCAGGAGTGGAATAAGGCGTGACACCCGCTATTTCTGTCCTGACTGTCCTGACCACCCTGCCCTATGCCTTGGAGAGTGTTTCCGGAAGTACCACACTCAGGTACACTTAGGGACCTAGGGACAGCACTACACAGGTAGTTTTTTTCCACTCAGGCTCTAGGGTCTCTCAGGACACTAGGTTTTGAGAGACCCTAACACATAGGGACGGTGCTGGTGTGCTACTGCAGAAGTGTGAAACGGTAGAAACCTCTCCTTTCACTTGGGATACACGCGTATAATGTACTTCGCACCATCTCTGTGTGATTTACACTTTACACATTGTCCCATGGGAAAGGAGAGGTTTCTGCTAGGAAAATAAAGAGTGAAATGGTAAAAAAAATAAAAAAATTAAACAGGTAGCAAGAAAAAAAATCTTGAGTTAGTTCAGGTTTTTATGTTCATGTTTTATAAAAGTTTTAAAATGTTCTGGTTTTATAAAGTTTGCAACGTTCAAGTCATGTGCCTGCTGCCTGTTTTTTCTTTTTTTTTTTTTTTCCCCCATAACCACCCTTTATTTTCCAGGTATACCAACAGACCAACCGACGAAAACGCCGCAGCACTGATGTGAATTCTGAGAGAAGCATTGCTGCTATCAGAAGACACGTGAAGTCGGTGTATGCGGCGCTGCAAGACAAGATTTCTCCTCTGCAGGACAGGTACGTTTGCCCTGGCATGTGAGCTGAGGAGAGGTGTTGGAGTTCATATGCTTTGGCAAACACTTTGTATCAAAAAATCTGGCAAAGATGTCTTCCTCCACACCGATGGATTGATCGATGTGAATGGAGAAATCACGTTTGCCAGGACATAGGAGCTGAGTGGGTATGGATGTTTGGGCGGAGCCCCTATGTCCTGGCAATCGCCAGGCCCCTCTTTTTTTTCTTGCATATTTTTTGGCAGAGATTTTTTCATCCACATCGATCGATGCGAATGAAGAAATCTGTGCCGTTCGTTTTTTCTTTCAGCCCAGAGGCTGAACGGAAAAAAAATCTCATTACCCGTATGCTCAATATAAGGAGAATAGCAGAAACTCCTAATGCTGGCCATACATGTGATGATTCCAGAGACCCTCAAATGCCAAGGCAGTACAAAAACCTCACATGTGACCCCATTTCGGAAAGAAGACGCCCCAAGGTATTCGCTGAGGGGCATATTGAGTCCATGAAAGATTGAACTTTTTGTCACAAGTTAGCGGAAAGGGAGACTTTGTGAAAAAAAACAAAAAAAATCTAATTCCGCTAACTTGGGCAAAAAAAAAAAATCTTCTATGAACTCACCATACCCCTCACAAAATACCTTGGGGTGTCTTCTTTCTAAAATGGGGTCACATGTGGAGCATTTATACTGCCCTGGCATTTTAGGGGTCCTAAAGCGTGAGAAGAAAAAAGTGTAAAAATGCCATCCTAAAAGGTACTCCTTGGATTTAGGGCCCCTTTGCGCAACTTGGCTGCAAAAAAGTGGCACACATGGGGTATCGCCGTACTCGGTAGAAGTAGGGCAAAGTGTTTTGGGGTGTATTTTTACATATACCCATACTGGGTGTGAAAAATATCTCTGTAAATGACAACTTTATACAAATTTTTATACAAAGTTGTCATTTACAGAGATATTTTCACACCCAATATGGTATATGTAAATACACCCCAAACACATTGCCTACTTCTCCTGAGTCTGACGATACCACATGAGTGACACTTTTGCATCAAATGCAAGAGCCTAAATCCCATGAGTACCTTTAGGATTTCACAGGACATTTTTACGCATTTGGATTCAAACTGCTTCTCTCGCTTTAGGGGCCCCTAAAATGCCAGGATAGTAAAAATACCACACAAGTGACCCCATTTCGGAAGAAGACACCCCAAGGTATTCTCTGATGGGAATAGTGAGTTCATGGAAGTTTTTATTTTTTGGCACAAGTTAGCGAAAATGGAAATTTTTTTTTTTTTTTTTTTACAAAGTCTCAGATTCCACTAACTTGTGCCAAAAAATACAATTTTACATGAACTTACCATACCCCTCACAGAATACCTTGGGGTGTCTTCTTTCTAAAATGAGGTCACTTGTGTGCATTTACTGCCCTGGCATTTTAGGGGCACCTAACCGTCAGAAGCAGTTTGGAATCCAAATGCGTAAAAATGTCCGGTGAAATCCTAAACGTACTCATTGGATTTAGGGCCCCTGTGCGCATCTTGGATGCAAAAAAGTGCCACACATGTGGTATCGCCGTACTCAGGAGAAGTAGGGCAATGTGTTTTGGGGTGTATTTTTACATATACCCATACTGGGTGTGAAAAATATCTCTGTAAATGACAACTTTGTAAAAATGTTTATACAAAGTTGTCATTTACAGAGATATTTCACACCCAGTATGGTATATGTAAAAATACACCCCAAAACACATTGCCCTACTTCTCCTGAGTGCAGCGATACCATGTGTGGCACTTTGCATCAAGATCGCACAGCTAAATCAATGAGTACGTTAGATTTCACGGATTATTTACGCATTTGAAGGGGCCAGGCAGTGAAAACATCATCACACCTTGCCCTCACTTCTCTTAAATCTGTAGGTACAAATCTGCCTACAGATGCCCTTTATTAAAAAGACCTAGACCCAACCTTTAGGATTTAATTGACAGTGATCCCATCACAATCAAGCCATAACAATTACATTCGAGCAATCCAAATATAGAGGAGTCCGCTTTCCCCATGGCCAGTGCCTGCTCCGGGTTTAACTGGCTCTTTGGCACAGTGGGCACTCTTTCTAACCCACACCTGAATTGACAAGTAAAATGTTTACCCACATTTTAATGGAGGACCACAAGCCTTGCGTGGTACTGCCCTTAGCGCTTGTGCAGTGAGCAGAGAGGTTGTCACAATATCTGTTATATTCTTTATTGATGATTCTTGCTTTGCTCATTTTGGTTTTTTCTTTTTTTTAGCTGCAGTGCTATGGGTCAGACAGTTTTAGAGCAAGGGTCTGCCACAGAAGATGTGAAATGTACCATGCCCACTCCTGTGACTACTGGCCTTCCCACCACTTCATGGACACCAGCTTCTTCCAGTCACAGAAGGAAAGTAACCAGCCTTACGGATTTTACTTCTACGAACCATATCCCGATCACCACCCACCTCCCCACTCCTAGTCGTATTGACTGGGGTAAGTGCAATGTACTGAACGCTTTGAATTTCATACCTTAGCAGAACTTGGCTTCTTTCTTATTGTAGTCAGCAAGTATTGGTTTCCATTCAGGGAATTCCAAGAAACCGGGTAGAAAAGAAGTAGTTTCAGACATTTCCTGATCAGAATTTTTTTTTTTTATTCATTTTTTTTTCTGTGTGGGAATTTCTGCATATAATTTCACAGTGGAAAATCCGTGCTTGACTTTTTATTAAGAACACATCTTACCACATTTTTGTCATAAGATGTAGACCTAACAATCTTGACAAGATTTTCATTTCCCTTATACTGGAAATAGTTCCTACAATACAGATATATCCTACAAACAAGACCCCTCCTAGACATACTCCATAAATGTATATCGTGGGAAATACCCAGAGAGGAAAGGAAGGGAGAGAATCAGATTAAGTCTGTGGTAAACGTCAGTGTAAGGCCTCATGCACACGACAGTATTTTTTTTTTTGCTGGCCGCAAAACGGGGTTAAGTTGATCCGTGTCTGTTTTTGCTTCCGTTGTGTGTGTGTGTGTGTGTGTTGTTTTTAGCGGACATGACCCAAAATCTTTTACCAAAAGACAGGCTGACAATTTTTGCCAAGTGCCCACCAAGGGATCCGCAAAAAAATGCGGAACGAGGATGACACACAGATTTTTTCACGGTCCCGTTGACTTGAATGGGTTCACGGACAAGAATAGGACAGGTTATATTTTTTTGACGGACTGGAATCACGGACGCGGAGGACAAACGGTGCATTTGCCGAGTTTTCCACGGACCTGTTAAAAACCAATGGGTCCGCAGAAAATCACAAAAAACGGCACAACGGACACGGAATCAAACAATGGTCGTATGCATGAGGTCTAAGACGGAATTGTGTTCCCCTTGCATCTAGTCTATACTTCTGCATATATCCTCTAGTAAGGGTTGAGAAACAGGAATGGTGATATTTTCAATGGGAGAAACTCTGGAAGATCTGATGTGTGTAAGGACTGGTGACAGTGCCCAAAGTTTCCTATTGGAAGAAACCAGGATCTCTTGGGCTGCTTTTCAGCCTTCACAAGAGAAGTGTGGCCAGAGCTGATTGCCACCTCCTAAGCCACTTTCACACATCAGTGTTTTGCTGGTCATAGCCATTAATGATTGTGAGCCAAAACAGGAATGGAGCCTACAAAGAGATATGGTATAATGGGAAGATTTGCTTCTGTTCTGTGCTTTTCACCCGCATCTGGTTCAAAATCACCGATGGAAATCATTGATCAAACACTGACTGTGTAAAGCCCTATTCACACGTCCGCAATGTTCGTCCGCACCCGGTGAGTTCATGTAAAATTTTATTTTTTGGCACAAGTTAGTGGAATATGAGACTTTGTAAAAAAAAAAAAAAAAAATCAATTTCCGCTAACTTGTGACAAAAAATAAAAACTTCCATGAACTTACTATGCCCCTCAGTGAATACCTTAGGGTGTCTACTTTCGGAAATGGGGTCATTTATGGGGTATTTCTACTGTCTGGGCATTGTAGTACGTCAGGAAACAGGACAGGTACTCAGAAAGTCAAAGTGCGGAAATTCACTTTTTTGCACCATAGTTTGTAAACGCTATAACTTTTACCCAAACCAATAAATATACACTTATTGCATTTTTTTTTATCAAAGACATGTAGAACAATACATTTTGAGAAAAATTTATAGAGAAATGTAGTTTTATTTGATAAATTTTCCAACAGAAAGTGAAAAATGTCATTTTTTTGCAAAAATTTCGTTAAATTTGTATTAATGGCAAAAAAAGTAAAAATGTCAGCAAGAATGAAATAGCACCAAATGAAAGCTCTATTAGTGAGAAGAAAAGGAGGTAAAATTCATTTGGGTGGTAAGTTGTATGACGGAGCAATAAACGGTGAAAGTAGTGTAGTGCAGAATTGTAAAAAGTGGCCTGGTCTTTAAGGGTGTTTAAGCTAAGGGGGCTGAGGGGTTAAGAAGCATTTTTCATTTTAGGGCTGTTTCGCACGAGCGAGTCCATTGTGGGAATCACGCTCCATGTGTGAGCATGATCCTCCGTTCTGCAGGAGAGCACTGCATTATCATGGTTTTTAATGCTATATGTCTCTGTTTGTCCTTAAAGGGAGTCTGTCACCAACTTTTCACGTTCTTCACGGCTTATATTGCGTTCTTGCACACACACCCGAACATAACGCCACCCTTGTTTTTTTAGCCCGATTTTCTAAGGCTACTTTCACACTAGCGTTAAAGTTTTCCAGCATTGAGTTCCATCCTCGGGGCTCAATACCGGAAAAAAAATGTTTCAGTTTTGTCCTAATGTATTCTGAATGGAAAGCATTCAGTTCAGTTTGCATCAGGATGTCTTCAGTTCAGTCACTTTTACGCTGCGGTATTTTCTCCAGTAAATATTTTGGAACACTTGCCGGGTGTAAGTGCCCAGGGGTGGCGCTCTGGGTGTAAGTGCCCAGGGGTGGCGCTCTGGGTGTAAGTGCCCAGGGGTGGCGCTCTGGGTGTAAGTGCCCAGAGGTGGCGCTCTGGGTGTAAGTGCCCAGGGGTGGCGCTCTGGGTGTAAGTGCCCAGGGGTGGCGCTCTGGGTGTAAGTGCCCAGGGGTGGCGCTCTGGGTGTAAGTGCCCAGGGGTGGCGCTCTGGGTGTAAGTGCCCAGGGGTGGCGCTCTGGGTGTAAGTGCCCAGGGGTGGCGCTCTGGGTGTAAGTGCCCGGGGTGGCGCTCTGGGTGTAAGTGCCCAGGGGTGGCGCTCTGGGTGTAAGTGCCCAGGGGTGGCGCTCTGGGTGTAAGTGCCCAGGGGTGGCGCTCTGGGTGTAAGTGCCCAGGGGTGGCGCTCTAGGTGTAAGTGCCCAGTGGTGGCGCTCTGGGTGTAAGTGCCCAGGGGTGGCGCTCTGGGTGTAAGTGCCCAGGGGTGGCGCTCTAGGTGTAAGTGCCCAGGGGTGGCGCTCTAGGTGTAAGTGTTCAGGGGTGGCGCTCTGGGTGTAAGTGCCCAGGGGTGGCGCTCTGGGTGTAAGTGCCCCGGGGTGACGCTCTGGGTGTAAGTGCCCAGGGGTGGCGCTCTGGGTGTAAGTGCCCAGGGGTGGCGCTCTGGGTGTAAGTGCCCAGTGGTGGCGCTCTGGGTGTAAGTGCCCAGGGGTGGCGCTCTGGGTGTAAGTGCCCAGGGGTGGCGCTCTAGGTGTAAGTGCCCAGGGGTGGCGCTCTGGGTGTAAGTGTCCAGGGGTGGCGCTCTGGGTGTAAGTGCCCAGGGGCGGTAACCTGGCTGTAAGTGCCCAGGGGTGGCGCTCTGGGTGTAAGTGCCCAGGTGCGGTGACCTGGCTGTAAGTGCCCAGGGGTGGCGCTCTGGGTGTAAGTGCCCAGGCCCTTCATCTGGCCAGCCCTGCAATCATCTTACATCATCCTCTCGAGATCCCGAGCGTGCTCAGTTCACTGCCGGGCACGGGCATGTGCACTCCATTAACCACTGAAGTCATCGGCTTCGTTTACAGCAGTGCACATGCCCGAGTGGTGAACTGTGCATGTGCGCGATCTCAGGAACTGGAGAGGATGATGTAAGATGATTACAGGGCTGGCCAGACGAGGGGCCTGGGCACTTACAGCCAAAACACCGTCCCTGGGTACTTGCGAGCCCTCATTTGCATATCATTAAAACCTTGTTTTTGCAACTTTAGAAAATAAGACTAAAACAACAAATGTGCCGTTATAATCGTGTGTGTGGAAGAAGTCAATATAAGCCGTCTATAATGGGAAAATGGAGCCGGAGCTCTGTGCAGTATTAGCATGTATTGGCTCCGATGAGCCGAAGTTATTGCTTTGAGAAGTCTCGCGCAACAACTTCATTAATTAAGTTGTACGGTAAAAAAACATGTTTTTTTACAGTGCAAATTAATTTATGAAGTTATTACTCGCGAGACTTCGAGAAGCAATAACTTCGGCTTATCTGAGCCAATACATTCTAATACTGTACGAAGTTTTATGCGAATCGACTTTGAATGTTTCACCCGAAGTTGATTCGCTCATCCCGATTACCTAGCATTCATGTGAATGCAAAAAAACATCTAAAAAACGGCCAGTGTAATACAGCCTTTACTTCTACAGGATCATACTGACATAAAGCTGTCACTATGATTCTGTAACTATAAGGTCAAGTAAAGTTACACAGCATTATAAATCAGTATAATGTTGTGCGCTCCTGCAATTCCAGAATGGAGGATCAGACTCACACATGGAGCGCGATTCCTGCAATGGACTCATTTGTGTGAAAAAGCACTTAGTGACCATCAATACACCTTTTTACGAGGGTCCGTAAGAGGCCTCAGGTTAGGCTGCACAGGTCTCTAACGGGCCAGATCATCAGAACTACCAATCCGATCAGCTGTTTGAGAAAAAAAACCGGGGCTCGTAGTAACGCCACTGCCTTCTTTCAGCTTTTCCTAGGCCATGTGACGTCATGTACATCGGTGACATGACCTAGGCACAGTTCAGCCCCATAGAAGTGAATGGGGCTGAGTGCGATACCAAGCACAACCACTACATACAAACACAGAAATGCAACCAGCACTCTGCAACCAGCACTCTGCAACCAGCACTCTGCAACCAGCACTCTGCCCTGCCTCTATGCTAGAAGTTAACAGAGGCGTCAATGTACATTTTGATCAAAAAGTAATAAGCCACTCACCGCGCCAAGGCCACCTCTATGAGTGGTCCTAATGCTGAATCCTACCTGTTATGGGCCATGACAGCCACATAAAATCCAGGGAGTGCAGGCCCAGCATGCTGGATCCACCCTGCTTACTAACCCATTTGGTGCCTCCATTAAATCCAGGGATGCAGGTACCAGCATGCATGCTGAGGCCACTATGTACTCCTCCTGGAGCCAAATGGCTACTGGTAGGTACTATGAGTGCAAATTAAGTTTTATACTAACTCTGATCAAAACAAGCCTCTAGGGCAGACAAACTAGTCAGGTGTGCACGATCCAGAGTAAGTATAAAACTGAATTTGCACTCATAGTACCTACTAGTAGCCATTTGGCTCCAGGAGGAGTACTTAGTAGGCGCAGCATGCATGTTGGTACCTGCATCCCTGGATTTATTGGAGGCTGTTATGGTAACAAAAATGGGTTAATCAGCAGTGTGGATCCAGCATGCATGCTGGGCCTGCACTCCCTGGATTTTATGTGGCTGTCATGGCCCATAACAGGTAGGATTTAGCGTTAGGACCACTCATAGAGGCGGCCTTGGCACGGGAAGTGGCTTATTACTTTTTGACCAAAATGTACACTGACGCCTCTGTTAAACTCTAGCATAGAGGCAGGGCAGAGTGCTGGTTGCAGAGTGCTGTTGCATTTCTGTGTTTGTATGTATATGTATATTTTGCCATGGCTACGTGCACCTGCATACAGGGACGTGCTGACTGACCCCCTTTCCTTTTTTCTGTCAAGCACAACCACTATACAATGTACAATGCCATGTTTGGTAAGCTGCGAGCGCACACAGGAGCGCTGGTGACTTCTCATACAGCTGATCTCCCACGTTGAAAAAACCCCCACCTTATTCCATGGAAAAAAAAAATTAAATTTAAAAAAATGGCGGTGGTGGTGGGGGTGGAGGGGTGTCCAGTTGCTAGAACCGGGAGACTGGTAAGTGGTGACAGAAACTTGATTTTATCTTAGCACAAGGCTGCAACATAACTAAAATGTGAAAAAAGTGAAAGGATCTGAAGACTTTCCAAAGGCACTGAATATACAGAACCTACTCAGTTTTTAAAAGAGATCATCTTGCTGTGGTGGATAGGCACCAGGGCCGGCATCAGCACCCGTCATACCCGGGGCCTACTGCTCCTGGGGGGGCCCACTGCGCTGCTATGAGCGCTTCCATCAATACAGATGGAAGCGCTCATTGCTGGAGCGCAAGGAGCTAAGTCGCATGAAAGTCTATTTAGCAGCATGCAGAGGTTGGCTGCTTCTGTGCTGAGGAGCTTCAGACACGCCCCCTCTTAACACCAGCAGAGCAGCACCTTACCTTACAAGCTTCAGACACGCCCCCTCTTCACACCAGCAGAGCAGCACCTTAACCCCTTAAGGACACGGCCCTATTTCACCTTAAGGACCAGGCCATTTTTTGGAAATCTGACCAGTGTCACTTTATGTGGTGATAACTTTAAAACGCTTTTACTTATCCAAGCCATTCTGAGATTGTTTTTTCGTCACATATTGTATTTCATGACAGTGGTAAAATAAAGTCGAAAAATTTCATTTTTATTTATAAAAAAATACCAAATTTACCAAAAATTTTGAAAAATTTGCAATTTTCCAAGTTTCAATTTCTCTACTTCTAGAATACATAGTAATACTGCCAAAAAAAGTTATTGATTTACATTCCCCATATGTCTACACCATGTATCGATCATTTTGAGAATGCCATTTCATTTTTTGGGGACATTACAAGGCTTAGAAGTTAAGAAGCAAATCTTGACATTTTTCAGAAATTTTCAAAAACCCAGTTTTTAGGGAGCAGTTCAGGTCTGAAGTCACTTTGCGAGGCTTACATAATAGAAACCACCCAAAAATGACCCCATTCTAGAAACTACACCCCTGAAGGTACTCAAAACTGATTTTACAAACGTCATTAACCCTTTAGGTTTTCCACAAGAGTTAATGGCAAATAAAGATAAAATTTCTGAATTTCGATTTTTTGGAAAATTTTCCATTTTAATCCATTTTTTCCAGTAACAAAGCAAGGGTTAACAGCCAAACAAAACTCAATATTTATTGCCCCGATTCTGTAGTTTTCAGAAACACCCTATATGTGGTCCTAAAATACTGTATGTCCAAACGGCAGGGCGCAGAAGGAAAGGAACGCCATATGGGTTTTGGAAGGCGGATTTTGCTGGACTGGATTTTTGACACCATGTCCCATTTGAAGCCCCCCTGATGCACCCCTAGAATAGAAACTCCATAAAAGTGACTCTATCTAAGAAACTACACCCCTCAAGGTATTCAAAACTAGTTTTACAAACTTTGTTAACCCTTTAGGTGTTCCACAAGAGTTATTGGCAAATGGAGATGAAATTTCAGAATTTCAATTTTTTGTTACCTTGCCTCAAAAAAAGTGTAATATAGAGCAACCAAAAATCATATTTACCCTAAAATAGTACCAACAAAACTGACACCTTATCCCGTAGTTTCCAAAATGGGGTCACTTTTTGGGAGTTTGTACTCTAGGGGTGCATCGGGGGGCTTCAAATGGGACATAGTCTCAAAAAAAACAGTCCAGCAAAATGCGCCTTCCAAAAACTATATGGCGTTCCCTTCCTTCTGTGCCCTGCCGTTTGGCCATACAGCAGTTTACAACCACATATGGGGTGTTTCTGCAAACTACAGAATCAGGGCAATAAATATTGAGTTTTGTTTGCCTGTTAACCCTTGCTTTGTTACTGGAAAAATGGATTAAAATGGATAATTTGCAAAAAAATAGCTGTTTTGGGACAGTTTTGTATTTTTTGTTATTTACATCGTTGAACTGACAGGTTAGATTGTGTGCTATTTCTATAGAGCAGGTTGTTACTGACGCGACAATACCAAATATGACTACTTTTTGGGGTTTTTGTTTCAGTTTTACATAATAAAGCATTTTTGAAAAAATGATTTTTATTGTCTCCACATTCTGAAAGCCATAGTTTTTTTTTTTTTTTTGCGATTGTCCTATGTAGGGGCTCATTTTTGCGGGATGAGATGGCGGTTTGAATGGTACTATCTTGGGGTGCATATGACTTTTTGATCACTTGCTATTACACTTTTTGTGATGTAAGGTGACAAAAAATTACTTTTTTACAACGTTTTTATTTTTTATGTTTACAGCGTTCACCTGAGGGGTTAAGTCATGTTATATTTTTATAGAGCAGGTCGTTACGAACGCGACGATACCCAATATGTATACTTTTTTTCATTTATTTTGGTGTTACACAATAATATCCTTTTGAAACAAAAAAACATGTTTTAGTGTCTCCATAGTCAGAGCCATATTTTTTCAGTTTTTAGGCGATCGTCTCAGGTTGGGTATAATTTTTGCGGGATGAGGTGGCGGTTAGATTGGCACTATTTGGGGGTCATATGACTTTTTGATCGCTTGCTATTACACTTTTTGTGATGTAAGGTGACAAAAAATGGCTTTTGACAAAGTTTTTTTTTTTTTTTACAGTGTTTACTTGAGGGGTTAGGTCATGTGATATTTTTATAGAGCAGATTCTTACAGACGTGGAGATACCCAATATGTCTACTTTTTTAAAAATTTTTACATTTAACACTAAAAGCATTTTTGAAACAAAAAAATCATGTTTTAGTCTGAGAGGCATAGTTTTTTTATTTTTTGGGCAATTGTTTTATGAAGGGGCTCATTTTTGCGGGATGAGATGGTGGTTAGATTGGTACTATTTTGGGAGGCATATGCCTTTTTGATCGCTTTGTATTACACTTTTAGTGATGTAAGGTGCCCAAAAATGGCTTATTTACACCATTTTTTTTTTTTTTTATGGCGTTCACCTGAGGGGTTCAGTCATGTGATATTTTTATAGAGCTGTTTTTACGGACGCGCGATACCTAATATGTGTAGTGTATTTTTTTTTCTTTTTATTCAGTGATTTGTGTTTTTTTACTTTTTTCACTTTTTACATTTTTTGGACCCAGACCCACTTGGTTCTTGTAGATCCAGTGGATCTGGTGTCTATATAATACATTACAGTACACTATATAGTGTACTGCACTGTATTTTTACTTTTCACAGTCTGGTCAGACTTCTGCCTTTAGCAGAAGTCTGACCAGAGTTACTATACCATGGCAAGCAGGACGCTTCTGAAAGCGTCCTGCTGCCATGGTAACTCATCACCCACTGCCATTAGAGAGCAGTGGGTGATGGATGGGGAGGAGGGAGCTCCCTCCCTCTGCGATCCCATCCTGGGGGCTGCATAGGCACAGCAGCCCCCGATGGGAGAGGGAGGGAGCTCCCTCCCTGTTAACACCTTCCATACCGCGGTCCGTCCGGACCGCGGTAAGAAAGGGTTAAACGGCTGGCATCTGCAGCACAGATGCCAGCCGTTTCTATCAGAGTGCCAGCAATGTGCTGGCACTCTGATAGAACTCACTAGACACCAGGGAATTATTACAAGGGAGGCGGGCGGGGGATCGCTACCGCCCGCCTCCCGCCCGCCTCCCGCACCGCCTCCCGCCGCCGCAGCCACCCCCTGCACCCCGCCGCCGGGGTTGACCTGCGGTTTGCAGCGATCGCCAATACGGGGGTCACATGACCCCCCTCGGCATTAGAACATGGTTCCTGCTGATCTACATCAGCAGGAACCATGTTGCTACCGCGCCCACATCGGGTGCAGTAGCAGTTTAAACAGAGGGCGTACATGTACGCCCTGTGTCCTTAAGGACTCGGACATTAGGGCGTACCTGTACGCCCTGTGTCCTTAAGAGGTTAAAGCTCTCTCTTACACGAGCGGATCCCGTGGGTGGAATCCACTGCGTGAAAGAGGGCCAAGCCCCGTTCTGGACAGCAGAGACACGGAGCATTAACATGATTGAAAATGCTCTTTGCATCTCGGCGACCTTTTTACTACAAAATCACAGTGACAACTTTATCTCACTGTGATTTTGTAGTAAAAATATCACAGAGAGGCATGGAGCATTATTAATCCTATTCATGCTCCGTGTCTCTGCTGTCCAGAAGAGGGCTTGGCTCTCTTTCACGCAGTAGAAAGAGCCCTTACCTTACAAGCTTCAGACACGCCCCCTTTTCACTCCAGCAGAGCAGCACCTTACCTTACAAGCAAGGCCGGCATCAGCACCCGGCATACCCGGGCAAGTGCCAGGGCCCACAGCACAGCTGCCAGAGGCCAGATGCAATGAGTGCTTTCATAAATACAGATTGAAGTGCTCATTGCTGGAGCGCTGGGAGCTGCAGTCCTGTCCCTCACTGCTCATCTCCCCGCACTCCTCCCCTCCTTCAGGCCAGCAGCGCTCTCAATGGTGAAGCAGGAAAACTTCTCCTTGCTCCACCATTCACCGTGCAGGCACAGATCATGCAGTGTCCCAGGGGGTCAGTAGTGTAGCTTTAGGTATGCTGGGCTTTGTAGTGCAGGGCAACCCACTAACCTGGGACTGACTGTCGTCTTCAATCGGGTCGACACTGGAACAGGCAGGTGATGAATGTCGTGACGCCAGTGCCAATTGAACGGTGGCACACCGTGTAGTGATAGGTGGAATAATTGAGGAACCACGTGTAATAAAACAGAACTTGAACTTTACTGGAACTTTAGTAATCATGCATAGACATAGATGGAAGCGCAGTTCCTTAGAAGACAGTTGGTTTAGCAGGTTACAGGTTACAGTTCACATGTGGCAGGCACTTACATAGCAAGGTGACTCACAGAGGGTAAAACGCAGGACTCTTGCAGTACAGGCGGCTTGCACTCTCTACCTGTCTGATCCTGGAACATGGAAACTATCCTCCAAGGCCCCAATGCCCTCTCTCGGCTTATATCCTTGGGATAATAATTATTGAGTACCTCCTCTGATATTTGTAGTACCTCTTGCTTCCTTGGTTACTGGTCTGCCTTCCCTCAGCTCACTCAGGCTGGTGAACAGTGACGTTCCTACTTCTGCAAATACGGACTCAGGAGGGGAACCTTCTCCTTGGATCTGGAACCCGGTTACAGGGACTACAATGCCCTCTCCTAGTCTGCAGGCTCCAGGCCTGCTCTGCTTTCACAGGCTCAAGGCCTGGACTTCACTTCACAGGCTCATGGCCTGGGCTAGACTTAGACTCAGACTGCCTTTCCTTTCCCTGATGGGGCCTATATATAAACTAGGGCTCGCTAGCTCCCTCTACTGACCTGGAGCTGGAATGACATCCCTAGCAGGCCTGCACATGCAATATCACAGTAACAGGGAAATATACAGCATTACATTACATGAAGATGTTTTATACCAACCTCTCCATAAATAAGGGGAAACGATAACACACAAGTGACCCTTCTGTAGTGACGGGCATTACAGCTCCCGTACACTACATTCATGCTGCCGGCATGTGTGGACGGAGCCTGCAGCTGGGAAATCTGCATAAGCTTCGCCCACACAGTGCTGCAAAGCTATCTGTGCCTGCAGGGAAGAGAGGACTGTGAGCTTCAGGAACGGGGCAAGGTGAGTAGTTACTGTGTTTTTTTTTGTTTTTAACACAGAGGGTTCACAGAGGACTTTATTACTATGAAGGGGGCACAGAGGACTTTATTACTATGGAGGGGGCACAGAGGACTTTATTACTATGAAGGGGGCACAGAGGACTTTATTACTATGAAGGGGGCACAGAGGACTTTATTACTATGTAGGGGTCACAGAGGACTTTATTACTATGAAGGGGGCACAGAGGACTTTATTACTATGGCGTGGGCACAGAGGGCATTACTACTCTGGAGGGGGCACCGAGGCCTTTATTACTATGGAGGGGGCACAGAGGCCTTGATGACTATGGAGGGGGCACAGAGGACTTTATTACTATGGAGGGGGCACAGAGGACTTTATTACTATGTAGGGGGCACAGAGGTCTTTATTACTATGGAGGGGGCACAGAGGACTTTATTACTATGGCGTGGGCACAGAGGGCATTACTACTCTGGAGGGGGCACCGAGGCCTTTATTACTATGGAGGGGGCACAGAGGCCTTTATGACTATGGAGGGGGCACAGAGGTCTTTATTACTATGGAGGGGGCACAGAGGTCTTTATTACTGTGGAGGGGGCACGGAGGACTTTATTACTATGGAGGGGCCACAGAGGACTTTATTACTGTGGAGGGGGCACAGAGGACTTTATTACTATGGCGTGGGCACAGAGGACTTTATTACTATGGAGGGGGCGCAGAGGACTTTATTAATATGGAGGGGGCACAGAGGACTTTATTACTACTGTGAGAGGTCACAATGTGGGCAATACTACTGTGAGGAGGCACACATCTGTACAAAACTACTGTGAAGGTTGTACAATGAGGGCAATACTACTGTTAGAGGGTTGTTTTTTAAAGTATTGGGGTTGTACCAGAGAAAGGACCCGCCCTGGGTGCCAAACACCGTAGGCACGCCACTGAAGGAGGGAACTATTTGATCCCCGCTCCACCATTGAGCCGCCAGCGCTCCACAGCAGAAGCAGCACGATGTCCTCACACATCGTCCTGCTGATCTGTGTACGAGGAGGAGCCGGTCAGCAGTGCCATGTGTCACAGTATCCTGCTGATGGGGAGCGCAGATCATGGGAGGAGCCAGGAGACTGAGGCGAGGAGGATTTATTGTTTGTTTTCTTCACTTCCTGTGAAGGGGGCACATCTGGGCATAATCACTGTGAAGGGGGCACTGGGTGCATATCTTGGCATATCTACTGTGAGAGGGGCACATATCTTGGCATATTTACTGTGAAGGGGGCACATATAGTATCTGTGAGTAGACCTGAGGGACTGAAACACTGGGTAGAAAATAAAAGTAGGCACATAAGGACTGATTCACATATATCCACTCTGTAGAATGCTCTGTGTAAGGTATTTAATCTATAATACATGCAGTTTCATTGCTGTAAGTGCCGTGCAAAATGCCACATGGGGGCCCACATGACCCTGGAGCCGGTCTTCTGCCAGATTTCTATACCTTGGCAGAATGCTATACCCGGAAGTGAAGTGGCCGCAGTGGAATCAGCTGGAGGAGGGTGTGTGCGGCGCTGCGTGAACGCACACCCGCTGGATGAGTGAAAACTATTGCACCGGTGCGGGAGAAGCAACCACTTCATGCGCATGTGCCAAACCATACACTGCGCGTGTGCACTCAGGGGTAGGTAGATTTTTCAGTGCAAAATGTTCCATCAGATCTCCTTCAGCCTCACCACATAGCAGAGCTGAGTGCAGGATATTGGGGTCACCACATAGCAGAGATGATTGCAGGATATTGGGGACACCACATAGCAGAGGTTATTGCAGGATTTTGTGGGACACCACATAGCAGAGCTGAGTGCGGGATATTGGAGGATACCACATAGCATAGCTGTTAAGTACTTGGAAGGGGGGAGACTCTGCATTATATTGGGGGGCTGTGCATTACTTTGGGGGCGACTTTGCATCATTATATTAGGGGGCTGTGCGGAACCTTGGGGGGAGACTTTGCATGATATTGGGTGGCTGCGCAGTTCCGGAAGGGGGGAGACGAGACTGAATGATTATATTGGGGGGGGGGGGGGGGCTGGGCAATCTTTCTGCGGCTATATACTCCTGTCAGCCACACACATCACACCACCCATGGGTATAGCATTCTGCTAATGTATAGTATTCTGGCAGGCCATATTTCCGAAGGGGCACAGCTGGGCATATTTCTGAGGTGGCACAGCTGGGCATATTTTTGTGAGGGGGCACATTTGAGCATCGCTACTTTTAGTGGGGCACAATGCTGGCATGACTACTGTGTGGTGGCATAAAGGGGAATAATTACAAAGTGGGGGTATTTAGGGGACAGGGTGGGATTAGGTGTTTACTGTATTTTCTGGCGTATAAGACTACTTTTTAACACATGAAAATCTTCTCAAAAGTCGGGGGTCGTCTTATACGCCGGTATACTGCGTGCTGAAACTTAAGAGGACCTTTCACTGGTCCAATGATTGTTAGATAATGATATGTATGGATCTCCCTGCACTTACTATTATCCCTGGGCGCCGCTCTACACTATACGGTATATACCATTATATAACAATTGTTTGACCAGTGAAAGGTCCTCTTTACTTCCAAGCCGGACTGGAGAAGCCGTCCTTCTCCAGCTTCAGTGACAGGCGCCCTCTAGCTGAGCCACCGTGCGCTGCATCCCGGCCAGTCGCTCCTGAAGCAGCCCCCTCTCCCTGCTCTCAGGGGTTTTCTCATCTACAATCGTCTGTTTAATTTTTATTTGGTGTGCGTTAGGAGAGGGGTAATCTTATACGGCGAGTACAGCCCAAACCCCATATTGTAACAGGAAAAGTAGGGGGTCATCTTATACGCCCAGTCGTCTTATACGCCGGAAAATACGGTAGTTATGTTTCGGGCAGAGTTAGAGGTGTGGCCTAGTACAGAAAAAAAAATGCACATAGTGTCCCTCTTCCTTCTTTTCACTGCACAGCCCCCCAATATAGTGATGCAAAGTCTCCCCTCAAAGTTCTGCACAGCACCCCCCCAATATAATGATGTAAACTCCCCCCAGTACTGCACAGCCCCCCAATATAATGCAAAGTCTCCCCCAAAGTAATGCACAGCCCTCCAATATACTGCAAAGTCTCCCCCCTTCCAAGTACTAAACAGCTCTGCTATGTGGTATCCCCCAATATCCCACACTCAGCTCTGCTATGTGGTGTCCCCAATATCCTGCACTCAGCTCTGCTATGTGGTGACCCCCCCAAAAGTAATGCACAGCCCACCAATATAATACAAAGTCTCCCCCCTTCCAAGTACTTAACAGCCCCCTTTCCAAGTACTTAACAGCTCTGCTATGTGGTGAGGCTGAACTGCTCCTGACTAGAGATGAGCGAACTTTAAAAAAAAGTTTGGTGTTCGGCGTTCGGGTTGCGGTAGGTCGCGCATCCCGTTATGGATTCCACTATCGCGGCATATGGAATCCATAAGGGGCGGCTGCCACCAACCCGAACTGTTGAACAGCCGAAGGACCTGGGGTGACGTCCCTGTCATGTGATCAGTGCAGGGGGCGTGGCTCAGCACGGGATCACAGTGCGGGCCACTCACTGATCACATGACAGTGACGTCACCCCAGGTCCTTCGGCTATTCAACAGTTCGGGTTGGTGGCAGCCGCCCCTTATGGATTCCATATGCCGCTATAGTGGAATCCATAACGGGATGCGCGACTTACCGCAACCCGAACGCCGGACTTTTTTTTAAAGTTCGCTCATCTCTACTCCTGACACGCCCCCTTTTCACTCCAGCAAAGCAGCACCTTACCTTACAAACTTCAGACACGCCCCCTCTTCACTCCAGCAGAGCAGAACCTTACCTTACAAGCTTCAGACACGCCCCCTCTTTCCTCCAGCAGAACCTTACCTTACAAGCTTCAGACATGCCCCCTCTTCACTTCAGCAAAGCAGCACCTTACCTTACAAACTTCAGACACGCCCCCTCTTCACTCCAGCAGAGCAGAACCTTACCTTACAAGCTTCAGACACGCCCCCTCTTCACTTCAGCAGAGCAACACCTTACCTTACAAGCTTCAGACACGCCCCCTCTTCACTCCAGCAAAGCAGCACCTTACCTTACAAACTTCAGACACGCCACCTCTTCACTCCAGCAGAGCAGCACCTTACAATCTTCAGACACGCCCCCTCTTCACTTCAGCAAAGCAGCACCTTACCTTACAAACTTCAGACACGCCCCTCTTCACTCCAGCAAAGCAGCACCTTACCTTACAAACTTCAGACACGCCCCCTCTTCACTCCAGCAGAGCAGCACCTTACAATCTTCAGACACACCCCCTATTCACTCCAGCAGAGCAGCACCTTAAAAACTTCAGACACGCCCCCTCTTTACTCCAGCTGAGCAGCACCTTACCTTACAAGCTTCAGACACGCCCCCACTACACTCCAGCAGAGCAGACACACCCTTTCTGAACAGGATGTGCTGCCTGAGGAGGAGAGAGACCACAGCTAAGCAGAAGTGTGAAGAGATGCAGACAGTCTGTGAGTGAGTCTGCACTGTGACTGTCTCTTCTCTGTGGGACAGGAGGGGGGTGTAGGGGAACTCTCCCAGCTGCTGCTGGATGTTGTAGACCAGCAGCTTCATGCTATTTAGTTGTTTTACTGCCTCATTAAGCAGTTTGCATCCATGACACCTGCCTCTGCCCCTTCCCCTTTATATCCTGTCCTATCTTATCCTCATGGAGCCCCTTCTGTCTCCTTTTCTCCCCCATGTATCCAGAGCTATTCCATCCTCCTATCTCCTATTGCTGCCCTGCACAGTCCTCCTGGCTTCTGCCACTACTTCTTATATGAATTCCCCTTAGAGCCCCTTCCACCTACTTGCTGTATCCACCCCTCCTGCCTATCCAGGGCCCCGGGCCCCTGTCTCAGTCCTCTACCTCTCATTATGGTGGTGTCTAAACCGCGTACACCATAAGGACCTTCTAACGTCACAGGGTCATGTGAATGTGCCCCCCACCCCGTACTGTGCCCCCTTATACCCTGCATTGTGCTCTCTTATACCTTTTTATCCAGTCACTGTATGGCAGTATTATCCAGTTACTGTATAGAAGGTTTTATCTGGTCACTGTATGGAAGTATCCAGTCACTGTTCTGTATGGTGATGGGTGGTGTTATCCAATAACTGTATGGCCATTATTGTATCCCCTTCCATGCCCAAGCCACCTATTTTAGACCTGGCATGAGTGGGGAAAAGTTGCAGATTGCCGACCAGCAGGACCAGGCTGTGCTCTGTCAGTACATGGCGGCCTCCCCTCTCTGCTCTGCTTTGTACTATTGCTTATTCTGACACTAACGCTGGGTTCACATCACATTTTTGCCATCTGTTTAACCCCTTAAGGACACGGCCCTATTTCACCTTAAGGACCAGGCCATTTTTTCAAAATCTGACCATTGTCACTTTATGTGGTGATAACTTTAAAACGCTTTTTCTTATCCAGTCCATTCTGAGATTGTTTTTTAGTCACATATTGTACTTCATGACAGTGGTAAAATGAAGTCGAAAAATTTCATTTTTATTTATAAAAAAATACCAAATTTACCAAAAATTTTGAAAAATTTGCAATTTTCCAAGTTTCAATTACTCTACTTCTATAATACATAGTAATACTGCCAAAAAAGTTATTGATTTACATTCCCCATATGTCTACTTCATGTATCGATCATTTTGGGAATGCTATTTCATTTTTGGGGACGTTACAAGGCTTAGAAGTTTAAAAGCAAATCTTGAAATTTTTCAGAAATTTTCAAAAACCCACTTTTTAGGGACCAGTTCAGGTCTGAAGTCACTTTGTGAGGCTTACATAATAGAAACCACCCAAAATTACCCCATTCTAGAAACTACACCCCTCAAGGTATTCAAAACTGATTTTACAAACGTCATTAACCCTTTAGGTTTTCCACAAGAGTTAATGGCAAATGGAGATAAAATTTCAGAATTTCGATTTTTGAAAAATTTTCCGTTTGAATCCATTTTTCCAGTAACAAAGCAAGGGTTAACAGCCAAACAAAACTCAATTTTTATTGCCCCGATTCTGTAGTTTTCAGAAACACCCTATATGTGGTCGTAAACTGCTGTATGGCCAAACTGCAGGGCGCAGAAGGAAAGGAGCGCCATATGGTTTTTGGAAGGCAGATTTTTGCTGGACTGGATTTTTGACACCATGTCCCATTTGAAGCCCCCGATGCACCCCTAGAGTAGAAACTCCATAAAAGTGACTCCATCTAAGAAACTACACCCCTCAAGGTATTCAAAACCAGTTTTACAAACTTTGTTAACCCTTTAGGTGTTCCACAAGAGTTATTGGCAAATGGAGATGAAATTTCCGAATTTCTATTTTTGTTACCTTGTCTCAAAAAAAGTGTAATATAGAGCAACCAAAAATCATGTTTACCCTAGAATAGTACCAACAAAACTGACACCTTATCCCGTAGTTTCCAAAATGGGGTCACTTTTTTGGAGTTTCTACTGTAGGGGTGCATCAGGGGGCTTCAAATGGGACATAGTGTCAAAAAACCAGTCCAGCAAAATCTGCCTTCCAAAAACCATATGGCGTTCCCTTCCTTCTGTGCCCTGCCGTTTGGCCATACAGTAGTTTACGACCACATATGGGGTGTTTGTGCAAACAAGAGAATCAGGGCAATAAATATTGAGTTTTGCTTGGCTGTTAACCCTTGCTTTGTTACTGCAAAAATGGATTAAAATGGAAAATTTGCAAAAAAATAGCTGTTTTGGGACTGTTTTTATTTTTGTTATTTACATAGTTGAACTGACAGGTTAGATTGTGTGCTATTTCTATAGAGCAGGTTGTTACGGACGCGACAATACCAAATATGACTACTTTTTGGGGTTTTTGTTTCAGTTTTACATAATAAAGCATTTTTGAAAATAATTTTTTTAGTGTCTCCACATTCTGAAAGCCATAGTTTTATTTTATTTTTTGGGCGACTGTGTTATGTAGGGGCTCATTTTTGCGGGATGAGATGGCGGTTTGATTGGCACCATCTTGGGGTGCATATGACATTTTGGTCGCTTGCTATGACACTTTTTGTGATGTAAGGTGACAAAAATGGCTTTTGACACCGTATTTTTTATTTTTTTGCTGTGTTCAGCTGAGGGGTTAGGTCATGTGTTATTTATATAGATCAGGTTGTGACGGACGCGCGATACATAATATGTATACTTTTTATTTATTTATATAAGTTTTACACAATAATATAATTTTTAAAACAAAAAAATCATGTTTTAGTGTCTCCATAGTTTGAGAGCCATATATATATTTTTTTTTGGGCGATTGTCCTATGTAGGGGCTCATTTTTGCGGGATGAGATGGCGGTTTGATTGGCACCATCTTGGGGTGCATATGACTTTTGATCGCTTACTATTACACTTTTTGTGATGTAAGGTGACAAAAAAATGGCTTGTTTGACAACGTTTTTATTTTTATGTTTACGGCGTTCATCTGAGGGGTTAGGTCATGTTATATTTTTATAGAGCAGGTCCTTACGGACGCGGCGATACATAATATGTATACCTTTTTTATTTATTTTGGTTTTACACAATAATATCCTTTTTGAATGAAAAAAAAACATGTTTTAGTATCTCCATAGTCTGAGAGCCATATATTTTTCAGTTTTTAGGCAATTGTCTCAGGTTGGGTATCATTTTTGCGGGATGAGGTGACGGTTAGATTGGCACTATTTGGGGGTCATATGACTTTTTGATCGCTTGCTATTACACTTTTGTGATGTAAGGTGGCAAAAAATGGCTTTTTGACAAAGTTTTTATTATTTTTTTACAGTGTTTACTTGAGGGGTTAGGTCATGTGATATTTTTATAGAGCAGATTCTTACGGACGTGTAGATACCAAATATGTCTACTTTTTAATTTTTTTACATTTAACACTAAAAAGCATTTTTGAAACAAAAAAATCATGTTTTAGTCTGAGAGGCATAGTTTTTATTTTTGGCCAATTGTTTTAGGTAGGGGCTCGTTTTTGCGGGATGAGATGGCGGTTTGATTGGTACTATTTTGGGAGGCAAACGCCTTTTTGATCGCTTTGTATTACACTTTTAGTGATGTAATGTGCCAAAAATGGCTTATTTACACCATTTTTTGTTTTTTTTATGGCGTTCACCTGAGGAGTTCAGTCATGTGATATTTTTATAGAGCAGGTTTTTACGGACGCGGCGATACCTAATATGTGTAGTGTATTTTATTTTTTTAATTTTTATTCAGTGATATGTGTTTTTTCATTTTTACTTTTTTTCACTTTTTACATTTTTTTGACCCAGACCCACTTGGTTCTGAAAGATCCAGTGGATCTGGTGTCTGTATAATACAGTACAGTACACTATATAGTGCACTGTACTGTATTTTATACTAGAAAGTCTGAATAGACCTTTAGCAGGTCTATTCAGACTTTCAGCACCATGGAGAGCAGGACGCTTCTGAAAGCGTCCTGTCTCCCATGGCAACCATCACCCGCTGCCATAACTGGGCAGGGGTGATGGATGAGGAGGAGTGGAGCTCCCTCCCTCTGCGATCCCATCCTGTTGGGGGGCTGCAAGGCACAGCAGCCCCCGATGGGAAGAGGAGGAGCGCTCCCTCCCTGTTAACCCTTCCATACCGCGGTCCGTACGGACCGCGGTACGGAAGGGTTAAGCGGCTGGCATCTGCAGCACAGATGCCAGCCGTTTCTATCAGAGTGTCAGCAATGTGCTGGCACTCTGATAGAACCACTAGACACCAGGGATAGATTACAGGGAGGCGGGCGGGGATCGCGATCGCGATCCGCCCGCCACCGCCCGCCTCCCGCCCGCCTCGCGCCGCCGCAACCACCCCCTGCACCCCGCAGCCACAATATGATTGGGGGCTGCAGGGGTTAAAAAACAGTTTGGGGGCATTAACTCTCTGATCCCCGCGGTCATAGACCGCGGGATCAGAGATCGCACAGAGCGCTGCAAACCGCAGGTCTGAATTGACCTGCGGTTTGCAGCGATCGCCATATGGGGAGTCACAGGACCCCCCTGGGCATTGTAACAAGGTACCTGCTGAATGATTTCAGCAGGTACCTTGTTCCGATCACTGCCGGCTGAGCAGCAGTGATCGGAACAACTCATGACGTACCGGTACGTCATGTGTCCTTAAGGACTCGGGAAACATGCCGTACCGGTACGTCATGTGTCCCAAAGGGGTTAATGTATACCAAAAACGTATACATTAACAGATGCCTCAGACCATATGTTAACATATGTATTTTTTTACTGGATTACTACCTTTTTTGAATACATCAAACAGATAGAAAAAAGTAATATGAACCTACGGGGGTTGTACAAAAATTTTCTGTGTGGCCCAGTCAGTTATAGCTAGTGAGGGCCCCTTACACAGTATAATGACCCCCAGTGCTCCCTCCATACAGTATAACCCCACGGGGGTCATTATTCTGAATGGGGGGAGACTGGGGCTCATTATTCTGAATGGAGGGCCATTGTGGGGTCATTATACTGTGTGGGCGGCCCCACTGAGATTTATCGCCCAAGGGCCCACATGAACCTGTAGCCGGCCCTGATAGGCACAAATAATTTGTGTCAAAATCTATTTGCTAAGTACCTTATATTCATTTTATATAGTGAATACAGCATTAGTTCATATATTATATGTTTGCAGAGTGCTATTGCTTTGTGTTTGCTTACAGTTGTTCACCACTTGTTCTTGGGAATTGGATAGCGGTTTTATTTTTGCCCCACATGGCACTATTGTTTGGGCACTAAGCAGTTATATTATGATGGCACTGCATAGAGGTGTTAGAAGCACTGCATGAAGCCATTGTTTGAACATTAGGTAATGATATTATGCTGGCATTGAAAGCCCCCCCGCCTTACATCTCTGTGCGGACAGAATCGTTTTATATGTCCGTATTGCAGACAATGGAAACACTGTATATTCTCCCGCCTTCTTCGTTGAAGAGCAGTAGAATACACAGATGTTTTGTTGGCTGCCATACCTTTTAACGTGCAGCCCGCTTGCATTTTTTTATTAAATGCTACCTTCTTACACTTGTGACTATTAAGCAAATCCTGCCTGACCTGCTCTATTACCATTGCTGCCTCAATCAGTGATGTCTCCTTAGCTGCATTCAAACGAATTGTAGTATCAAGATATGGAAACTTCCCCACAAACATACATATCATGCCTTGTGGGGTTCCTACACCATGATCCTTGGTCACATTCCTATACATAGCTTCAAACCTTCCACAAAGAGACAAGGGCTCATCATGGATGGTAGGCCTGAAGTTACTTAGGACTTCTGGGGTGACGTCTGTATGCCCTGTTACCAATTTCATGAGGATGGAAAGTCTGTCTTCCTTATCATGAAACAGGCCATTCCTGGGGGCAATTTTTCCTATGACCTCATATCTTTGAATAAGATGTGTAGGCAACCATAGCTTGAAGAGTTCCATGCGATATTCTGGAGGGACAGAAAATTTCTGGCAATGTCCCTCAAAAATATCACAGGAAGTGAAAGGATCTGCATCTGGATCATATGTAGGAATCAGTTTACATATCTTTAGCAGAAATTGCATCCTCTCCATGTTATGGAAAGAATGCAATTCTGCCATATTGCTGCGGCACAACTGTGAGTGGGAAGTGGTCTGTTCCATGCCACTTCCTAATCCACAAACTGTGTCACCAGCAGTACTTGTGGCAGCTATTGGAGTGGTATCAGTCTGATCGGAGGCATCCATAGGCACGGTCTCACTCTCATCTGTCCCCCTGTTTGCACTCAAAAGACAAATTTGCTTTGAGTGCAAATCTTTGTGATGTGAGAGCTCAGTTATGGTCTTCTGCAGATTGCTAATTGTCTCATCCCTCTTTATTACCTCAGTCCTCAGGTCAGCAATTATCACCTCTGTAGATGCTGCTTTTTCCTTATAGTCCGTTATCTCCATATACAGCTGTATAAAAACTTTATCAACATCTGCATAATATTTTTCTTTCTCAGGTAACTGAGACTGCAACATGCTGATCTGACCGTCTTTTCCTACCAGTATCTCATCTTTTTCTTTAAATTGTGTTTCTAGACTAGAAACCCGTTCAACCACTTCTGAACAACAATGCAAATTCACAGGGGCCTTTGTCTCACACGTGTCCACCTTCTCCAGCTTGCTAATGGCATCATCAAATATGCACATCAGCTTAGCAAGCATGTGAAGCCGCTTGGATGTTTGCTTCAAGACACCACGCTTAGCTATGTGCAATTTATCATAGGAATCAGCTTGATCTACCAGAGATTCCCATAACATTTGCACAGATCCATTTGATCTAGGCAATACAGGGTTAAACGTACTGTATCTACTTAACCTTTGAAAAGTCCCATGTCCTGCTTTGTCACTCATGGCCATCCCTGCGATCTGTGTAACTCCTGAGTCTGCTGCTTGGGTCCAAGTAAGCCTCTTTTACTAACCAGCAGAATTCTACTGAGGAACTAGAAAAAATGAAAGAAAAAAACAAAAATACAAAACAAACCTCACAGGTTATAATGAGAAACATTCAGCATCCCAGGAACTTCACTTAAATAGGTTCTCTGTAATTAATTGCACTCACACTAGGACTTTGAAATTGTGAAATTGTGTTGCCTGTCCGAATCTCCAAGGTCTAAATGCCTAAATTCACAGTATAACAGCAATTTCATCAGAATATCCTAATAGAGATTCATTAAAACAGTTGGGCCTGACTCGCCAATGAAGAGGGGCAGTTTTGCTTATTGGAAAGTGGAGATTTATATCTATCCCCTTTTTCCGTCCTTTCTCTTCTATTCCCAGACTGATGCCCTTGTTTCCCAAATAACTCGCTTATACTGTGTATTATTATACCTCTTCCAGTCCATCATATATACCCCAGGAGTAACATACAAGCCTCGCAGATACTTATATATAAAAATAGTTTACTGAAAATATAGAGATGACAAAGCAATGGACCTTATACATAGAGATACAGACACTACAAATAACACAATACATACAGTACACCACCACACACAGCTGCCTCCGTTCCTGTCCCCCCTGGCTGCTAAGCAATGTGGCTAATAATGTTTATGTATATAGAGTATTTCCAGAGTTCTGGATCTACACCAACTCACATCCAGTACCTGACCGTTAGTACATGTACATATAGAGACTCATGCATAAATAGCATATATATGTAGTGTACGGGAGCTGTAATGCCCGTCACTACAGAAGGGTCACTGGTGTGCTGTCGTTTCCCCTTTATTTATGGGGAGGTTGGTATAAATAATCTTCAGATGTAAGGTAATGCTATGCACTTTCCTGTTACTGTGAGTATTGCATGTGCAGGCCTGCTAGGGATTTCATTCCAGCTCTAGTCACTAGAGGGAGCTAGGGAGCCCTAGGTTATATAAGGCCCAGTCAGGGAAGGCACAAGCAGTCTAAGCCCAGGCCTTGAGCCTGTAGGAGTCTAAGCCCAGGCCTTGAGCCTGTAAAGTCAAGCCCAGGCCATGAGCCTGTGAAGGCAGTGCAGGCCTGGAGCCTGCCGACTAGGAGAGGGCATTTCAGTCCCTGTAACCGGGTTCCAGATCCAAGGAGAAGGTTCCCCTCCTGAGTCCGTATTTACAGTAGGAGGAAGCTGAGAGAGGCAGAGCCAAGTACAGAGAAAGCAAGAGGTACTACAAATACCAGAGGAGGTACTCAGTAATTGTTGACCCAAGGATATACGCCAGATTGAGGGCATTGGGGCCTTGGAGGAAAGTGTCTACATTTCCAGGATCAGACAGGTAGAGAGTGCAAGCCGCCTGTACTGCAAGAGTCCTGTGTGTTAACCCTCTGTGATCACCTTGCTATGTCAGAGACTGCCGTATGTACTGTAACCTGTAACTTACTGAAACCAACCGTCTTCAAAGGAACTGCGCTTCCATCTATGTCCGTGTATGATAACCATCAAGTACTTCAGTAAAGTTCAAGTTCTGTTTTATCATAACGTGGTTCCTCAGTTATTCCTGCTATCAGCAAACGGCGTGCCACCGTTACTTGGCACTGGCGTCACGAACATTACCAATCACTACCTGCTCTTGCAGAGAGTCAGCTGTCTCAGGTTAGTGGTCACCATTGCACTACAACATTCAGGGACACTATTAACCCTAACTTGAGTACGCTGCACCTCTCTTTTGGCGTCACGAACAGGATACGCACGCTTATTAGTGCAAGAAGCGTGAACTTTGTGCCTTATACAGTTTGCCCTGTGACCAAAGTGACAAATTGCCTGTTTATTGAAAGTGGACTTTGTGGACTTAAAACGTACAGAAAAGTGTGCTTAAAACCTCCAAAAAACGCTGTGCAGTGTTGCACTATTTAGAGGAAGAAAATCGCCGCATCAGGGTTCATTTTTGTGGACTTTTGTGCTGTTTTACTACCGCGGCTTGCTGTCAGTGAATAGCCGCATCATGGCACCCAAGATGGCCGCCGGCGCCATTGGACTTCTTCCTGCGCCATCACTATCCTCAGTGGCGCGAAAAATTGGCGCCAAAACCCTCCAGGAGGGAGGAGAAAACCGCCCTGGGATGCCGCCCCTGGATGTGGATTACAGTGTGAGCACCGCCTACCCTATTGCAGAGAACCTAGGGGGCGGGCCTGATGATGGGCGAGAAAACCCGAGTCCAGGGGAGTGGCCAGAGAACTGTTCCCGGAGAGCACAAGTGTTGGAGTCGGCTAGACCAAAGATGGCGAGATTTGCGGAAAAAGCGCCGGGCCTGGAGCCCATATCCGAGGCTGAAGAGATGCCAGCCTATAGTCCGGAGCGATAGAGAGCGCCCGCTCCCCGATTTGAGTGGCCCCCGACACTGGGTGTGAAGTCGGACGAAGGATCCGACAGGCCTCCAGCACTATGGACTAAATTAATGGCGGAGGTACGTGCGGCCGCAGTAAAAAAGACTGTCAAACAGAAAATTTACTTCGAGGAACTAGCTAAGACAGTGCTAGACAAGCACGCCCATACGCAACCCGCCTGGAACGGCGGACGGGCGTGGTTCTGACCTTTGACAAGAACCGTGGCTTTGGGTTCATCAGAGATTATGTCACCGGTCGGGACCTGTATGTTAACCGGAGGTCAGTGAAGAGGAGCTACCTGCCGGAGTACCTCCACAACCTGCGCGACGGGAAGAGGTTGAGTTTACCCCGCGGAGGTCCTGCGAGGCCCATATGCTACCGCGGTGACCCGTCCAGGACCAGTACCCGAAAACTGGGAGGAGGCAGAGGAACGACCAGAGACCGAAGACCCGCCGGGGCCGATCCGGAACACCTACCAAGAGAAGGGCTCCTTCTTAGGCCCGAATATCTTCTGGCAGCCGACCGTCTTGGACAAGCCTGTAAGTCCATATCCTTCTCCAGAGTTGCCACGCAGGGAGAAAACGGCGGCAGATTGGGCGCGGATGGCCCAGTTTGGTGAGGCCCTAGATAGTCTGCGGGAGAACCGTAAAGAGGAGACGCCTCCTGAACCGGCTGCAAGGGTACCGGAGTCCAGCAGTGAGATCACCGCCGTGGAAGAACGGATCAGCAGATTGCAAGCATACCTGGATGGCCTGCGTCAAGTGGCAAGTTCCAGGACCGCATCGCAGCAGCCCAGCAGTGGTGAGTCACCTGTGCCCCCTGTATATTCTGATCCTGTAGCCCAAGGTCCTACCATCAATAATGAGCAGCCCAAAATTAAGAGGAAAGCAGATAAGCTCACATATGCCAGGAGCCGAGTTCGCCTTGACGGGAGCATTATGTCCCGGCCAGTGGAAGTGTCTGCCCCAGCGCCGGCCAGTGTCCCGATACCTGCAGCTCCTGTGAATCCTCAGCCCAGCGGGCCAGTGAGATGGAAAGGCCCAGTCCCAGTGATGATTCCGGCCCATTCTGTCTGGCGGGCCCAACCTTCAAGTCTCCCTGGTACATGGCCCAGGCTGCGGGCAGAACCGGGCTGCACTACATCTGATGAGCAAGGCTCTTATGACACTTACCTGTGAGCAGGCCTGCTAGGCCATTTTTGTTGAAACCTCACAGGTACATCATACTTGTTGCAGGAACTGTCCCTTTAAGTTTGTCAGGCTGGTGGAGCTTGCTGCCAGTTCCCCACGGCCGGTGGCATTTTTGTGAAGATAAGTTGCCACTGTGGAACCACTGCTCCCAGCCTGCCTTGTTGGTTTCCGGGACACCCTGCCTGCTTTGAAAAATCTCAACAAATCCAAGTTGTGCTTTTATTTGCACCCTTTTCCCCTTTTAACCCCCATTTCAGGTTGAAAGGGAATATTATGTCAGCACTTTTAAAGGGTACGCAGGAGTTGCCAGGATAACATGGCCCTGGTATTGTCAGAGTCCTGTGATGTCAATAGTATGTGTATTGCTGACCGTATTTATTGCAGGTTTTATATTCAAGCCAATGTGCCCAGAGATGGACTCCCCATGTGCGAGCCTCTGTGATCTTTATTTCCATGGACTCCCTGAGTGTGAGCCAAAATTTATAATATTTTATTATGGACTTATATATATGTCATGGACTATCCTGGTATTCCTTTCATCCGCTGTGCCAGGTCAGCGCCCCAGTTCCATTCACTATCCTGAGAGAAGAGAACGACGCCCCTTGTCACCGCACTTCACCTTTGCCAATTGGACCTGATATGAATATCTATGCAGATGATGCTGATATATATGAATATGTATGCCTGCATGTTCTTTTTGTATTCCAGGTGTAAATTCCAGTTGGGCGGGCCCTGCTGGAGTACGAGGTCGTACTCATCTTAAAGCAGCGGGGTATGTAGTGTACGGGAGCTGTAATGCCCGTCACTACAGAAGGGTCACTGGTGTGCTGTCGTTTCCCCTTTATTTATGGGGAGGTTGGTATAAATAATCTTCAGATGTAAGGTAATGCTATGCACTTCCCTGTTACTGTGTTATTGCTATATTCAGGCCTGCTAGGGATGTCATTCCAGCTCTAGTCACTAGAGGGAGCTAGGGAGCCCTAGGTTATATAAGGCCCAGTCAGGGAAGGCACAAGCAGTCTAAGCCCAGGCCTTGAGCCTGTAGGAGTCTAAGCCCAGGCCTTGAGCCTGTAAAGTCAAGCCCAGGCCATGAGCCTGTGAAGGCAGTGCAGGCCTGGAGCCTGCCAACTAGGAGAGGGCATTTCAGTCCCTGTAACCGGGTTCCAGATCCAAGGAGAAGGTTCCCCTCCTGAGTCCGTATTTACAGTAGGAGGAAGCTGAGAGAGGCAGAGCCAAGTACAGAGAAAGCAAGAGGTACTACAAATATCAGAGGAGGTACTCAGTAATTGTTGACCCAAGGATATACGCCAGATTGAGGGCATTGGGGCCTTGGAGGAAAGTGTCTACATTTCCAGGATCAGACAGGTAGAGAGTGCAAGCCGCCTGTACTGCAAGAGTCCTGTGTGTTAACCCTCTGTGATCACCTTGCTATGTCAGAGACTGCCGTATGTACTGTAACCTGTAACTTACTGAAACCAACCGTCTTCAAAGGAACTGCGCCTCCATCTATGTCCGTGTATGATAACCATCAAGTACTTCAGTAAAGTTCAAGTTCTGTTTTATCATAACGTGGTTCCTCAGTTATTCCTGCTATCAGCAAACGGCGTGCCACCGTTACTTGGCACTGGCGTCACGAACATTACCAATCACTACCTGCTCTTGCAGAGAGTCAGCTGTCTCAGGTAAGTGGTCACCATTGCACTACAATATTCAGGGACACTATTAACCCTAACTTGAGTACGCTGCATATAATCTACTGGTAATACAATTGCAGACTATAAACATCTATATGTACACGTATAAAGTCTACTGGGATGTTATACTTATACACATACACACATATAACCAGATATATACTTAGCTTGCTCCTGGAGTGGTGTTAGCCAGGGGGTCCAGGGAAAAGAGCCCCACTACCTCAAAAGTTTCACCCATATCTTGCTGTGTTCCATCCCCCACACCATGGACTCCACCCTGAGACCACCCATATCTCTTACGATGTGCCCTTCCTGCCTTTGATATGCTAACAAGGGACACCATGCTACAGGCAATACTGATATCACTCCATGGATGAAACTCACTGAATAATACCAGTATATGCTACATCACACCTGTGTGGTCATCAGGCTGAAGCCCTGGCCAAGAGCCATATTTTCCCCTAACATAGCCTTAGTTTGTCTCCGTATGGCATTTTTTTAAAAGCTGGAATAAAAAACTCCGCTATTGAAGCCACTTTGAAGAACATATTGCAGAACTGCATAGATAGAAATACATCCAATAAAGTGGTGGGTTTGCCACTCTGCCCAGGAAGTTCTCAAATTCGAATAAGTCTACTAATTACTATTTACTACACAGTTTCTAGTCTTACCTGTTTTGGACATGATATAAGAAGCATGAGCATGGGAAAGTGGAGTCTTAGAACTACAGGGTTGAGACATGGAAAACCTTGGTAAGTAGTGTTATTGTGACACATACCTCTTTACGATATTTCACATTTCTCCATGTAGGCAAACAATGTGTTGCAGAACAGTAGATGACACTGTGTTAAAAGGATTTTTGCCGAAACATCACCCTCTTGTCCATGGGCTGCGTCCGGTATTGTCTCTCATCCCCATTCCGTGAAGAATTGTTCGAAGGGATCTCTTTACTTACAGATACATTTTTACGGCTTATTTATTGATCACTTATCTGCTACAGACTTGGAATGTAGAGATTTATTTACAGGACAATTATAGGAACTTTAGATAATTGCCGGCATAATTACCAAGTGCAATAACTTGATCATCCTCTTGTAGGGAACAGCACATTATTTCTACTTTTTATTTGTAAACCTTATATCCATGATTATATTGCTTTTAAACTGATTTAGTGAATAAAGGTGAATTTTCCATATGACCCATACGTTAAGGAGTTGCCAGCCTATTTTTTAACATTGAATTGATTTTGCTGTGTGGGTGGGACAGGAAGGCTAGAGCACCCTGACAGATCTGGTAAGGGGTGAGCTACTCACTAAAGACAAAGCTTAATATAATATAATGATTTCTTTGACGATTTTGTTTTTTCCACACAGTTCTTGTCTCTCTGCTCTTCTTGATAATCATTGGTGGGAGCAGGGGTGATCTGCTCCAGGAGTGCCTAAAGGATCCCGACTATGAAGGATTTCTGGATATTGTCAAGCATGGATTGCCATCTTCTAAGATGCTTAATCGGAAGCACATAGTGATTGTTGGCGCTGGGATGTCTGGACTCTCAGCAGCCAAAACTTTACAGGATGCAGGACACAGAGTAAGTAACCCCTCTCTACGTTTTCATCTTCTTGGTAGTGTTTGGAAAGACAGACCACCAGAAGCAGGAACACAATTTGGATTTTGCTATGGAACCTAGCTTCTTAATTAATGTCTAAGTTGAGGCCTACAAAATCTGCTAACTTACTAAGGTTTTCCATACAAATGTGATAAGACACTTGTTTGGCCGACAGCTATCTCTCTCGACTACCCCATAAGCCATTCTTGTCAAAACTTCTAGAATGACTGTGAGACTCACAGAAAAATGGAAGATCTCATGGACTCCTGGAATAAAAGGCTGGTCTTCAGGGTGCAGCATTTTCCTTATAACATCCTTACGTCGTTTGGCATCAGGGTTGGTGTTGGTGTTAAGAGGGTTCTGGAAATTTTGCTTCCTTTAGGGGGTCGGTTCATGGAGTCTGTATTTGTTTAGGGTATCCAGGTAGTCTGTATTTAGGAAAGGTGGTCTGTGTTAATTTAGAAGCTCTGTGTGGATTTAGGGGATCTGTATTTATTTGGGTGATCTGGTCAGGGGAGGGTCTGTGCTTAGTTAGGGGTTCTAGTATGTGGTATGTATTACATGACGGTAGTCTATGGGGTATGATCTGGAGTCTACATTCATTTTGGGGCCATGATGAAAGGGTATCATGTGCACTGTGTGCAATTTACATGCCGTAAATAGGGGCATGCACTATAGGAAGGGGCATAAGCAAAATCTTTTACTCATGCGCTGGACGAAGCACTTCAGAATCTCCTGATGTAACACAGAATTGGGCTTGTTGAGATCCAACATGGTAATTGTTCTTTCTGCCTACGGCAGATGTCATGGGACTGTTGAACTCCCTGCAAATATATCAGATTTCCTGCCTATCCTGCTCTAATCAGCAAGTTTCTCCCAATATAGTCTAATATTTGTGCACGTTTCAGACATGTTCTGTGTGGGAGCTGGATTTCTTGATTTCTCTTTATGGACACTGCTTGTCTGAAGTGGATTTGCAGCATCATAATGATTTTTTTGTTTTGTTTTATCAGATACCTTTTTATTGAGTTTTATCCAAAAACAAACAAAATGCACATCATTTTTTACAGTGTCTAAAACAGTTCAGAAATATAAGAGTACTTTTACACTTGCGGCAGGACGGATCCGGCAGGCTATTCAGCCTGTCGGATCCGTCCAGCCGCAAGTGCCCGTGCATTGCATGGACGGAGATCGCCGGACTAAAAGTCCTGTATGTCCGACTTTTCAGTCCGGCGATCTTTGCCGTGCACTGCCGTGCTGCGCCGTAGCTCCACCCCTCGCCCCATTATAGTCAATGGGGACAGAGCGGCAGTGCATGGGCACTTGTGGCAGGACGGATCCGTCCTGCCGCAAGTGTAAAAGTACCCTTAGGATATAGTATTGACACGACAAGCATGTATAATGGTGTGGAGCCATTTTTTATCAACCATGTTTGCTTGATGGATATGCACCTGTAATTGTGAATGTTCTAGTCTAAATTCTCTTGTAGTATTGACACGACAATCAGAATTGACCAATAAGTAGTACTCAAGTGCAAGCCCACAACTAACCCCCCCCCCCCCCCAATGAGACAATTACAGTAACAATTGGCTGCCATATATCAAGGAAGAAGAGTAGAAGTAAAGATTCAGGGTTGGCTCCCTAAAGCGAAGGAGGGCGAAGGGGCTCCCCTGGGGTAGCAGCAAGGCCCGATCATCAGCACACATCCTTTTTTTTTTAATCAGATCTTTTTTATTATTATAAAGCAAAATCAACCGCACATTTTCATCAGCGGTCAAACAGTGTTCAGCGTACACAGTAAGTACAGACAATCTGCAAAGCACATCAAATGTGATACATTCAGGAATTATAATTATATGACAACATAAGTGTCAGCACACATCCTTAGTTAGATTTAGGTATACACCACATTATCATAACTCCAGGTTCCCTAGTATCCTACTCCCCCTCAATTATGGATGCATGCAGTGGCGACTCTAGAAACAATATATAGGGGGGGGCGCATAAGATACCGCAGTCAAAAATGGGAGGGCACTTATAATTTTCACCAATTAATCATACTACTGAAAAAAAAATGAAATAAGTATATATAAATAAGACTACAAAATATGAGAGTATTGCGGTATGCAGGGATACCTTTTTATTGTACTAACCTAATACTTAAAAGACAAGCGTTCAAGAGTTTTCCTTTCTTCCTCGGTATTGCTTCAGACCTGAGAAAGAGAAACACTCTCAAAAACTTTTCTTTATAGTTTAAAGCAGTTTCAGCAAACACCAGGGCTGTGTAAATAATCCCATATGTTAAACATGTCACTAAAGAAGACCAATGAACAGACGCTCACAGGCTTATTCACAAAAGGGTGAAGAGTTTGGAGAAGGGAACAATCTAGAACAACATAACTGAATAGGAAAGTGAGCTAAATTGGAGAAGTTTTTTCAAATCAGCTATGTTGTCCTGTATATTTCCTTCTCTTGACTTCTCCGAACTCCACCCTTTTGTGAAATAACCCTGTGGGTGTTGTTGGTGTGTGCAACTAATACTACTACATTTACCAATACATTTATTTATTATCAAAAAGCATCATGCACTAAAAAAAAAACATTTTTTACTGTCCCTTTAAGCAAAAGCCAGAATATAATAAAAGACAAAAACAAACATTAAACTAAACTACATTTATAATAAAACAATTTACTTACGAAAGAAACTATTCAGTCGTCTGCTGTGCCGTCCTCTGCTTGCTTCCGCGGATGCTTTCCCCTCCTTTCAGTCTCTCCTCAGTGCGCAGGCGCACTGTTATGGGGGGGATCTGTGGAGGACGCACTGTTATGGGGGATCTGTGCATGACACTGTTATGGGGGATCTGTGCGTGACACACTGTTATTGGGGACCTGTGGATGACACACTGTCATGGGGGATCTGTGGATGACACACTGTTATGAGGGATCTGTGGATGACACACTGTTATGAGGGATCTGTGGATGACGCACTGTTATGGGGGGATCTGTGAATGACGCACTGTTATGGGGGATCTGTGCATGACACTGTTATGGGGGATCTGTGCATGACACTGTTATGGGGGATCTGTGCATGACACACTGTTATAAGGGATCTGTGGATGACACACTGTTATGGGGGATCTGTGCATGACACTGTTATGGGGGATCTGTGCATGACACACTGTTATAAGGGATCTGTGGATGACACACTGTTATGGGGGCATCTGTGGATGACACACTGTTATGGGGGCATCTGTGGATGACACACTGTTATGGGGGCATCTGTGGATGACACACTGTTATGGGGGCATCTGTGGATGACACACTGTTATGGGGGCATCTGTGGATGACACACTGTTATGGGGGCATCTGTGGATGACACACTGTTATGGGGGCATCTGTGGATGACACACTGTTATGGGGGCATCTGTGGATGACACACTGTTATGGGGGCATCTGTGGATGACACTGTAGTAATTGTCCCCCACATGGCCCCCACAGTAGCAATTGTCCCCCACACTGCCCCCACAGTAGCAATTGTCCCCCACACTGCCCCCACAGCAGCAATTGTCCCCCACACTGCCCCCACAGCAGTAATTGTCCCCCATACTGCCCCCATGTAGTAGTTTGCCCCCCAATGTCCCTTCAGTAATATCCTCCTGTGCACCCCAGTAAAGTCCCCCAAAGTTGGCACACAAAAAAATAAAAAATAAAAATAAGCTAATACTTGCCTATGTCCCAGACTCCTGGCACTCACTGGTAGATGGTAGGCAGGCGCACACGTCACTGTGCTGCCTCCAGGTTAAGGCTCAAGATTACGTCATCACGCTCGCCTGCGCCGGGATTTTAGGCCTGAAGCCTATAGCGGTGATCAGCGGGGCAGGGAACTATGCGCTCCCGTGCCCCGCGGTAGTTTGTGGGTGCCGGCCAGCGTTTTAAAAGGGAATCAGCAGGGGGGGCACTTTGGGGGGGGGGGCGGTGCGGCAACTCAAGAAATAATCTAGGGGGGGGCAATTGACCCCGTGTAGCGACGCCTATGGATAGATGAGTCCCCTAGTAAGTGCCAACCAACAGACTACAGATTCCAGATCTATCAATCCAGGGACCCCAAATTTCGAGAGGCGGTTTCGCTTGTCTTATAACAACATTCAGTCTTGCTATGTACTCTGCTATAACAGGAGGCAGTGGTTGTATCCACTTGGCTGCCAATGTTTTACGTGCCTGGTACAACATCCTATTTATTCCTATAATAGGCGTCTGTAGTTGACCAGATTCAAAAATGCCAAGTAGGCACATTTTAAGATCAAGAGGGAAATCTGCACTATACACTTTATTGATTAGCTGTATTACCTCACTCTAACATAATCTTAATGCACAGCAGCTCCATAGCATATGTAACAGATCAGCCTCTGACTCGCTGCAATTTGGACAACAGGAGTCTCTTCTATATCCAATCTTAAACAGAAGAAGCTGGGTTTTATACACCCTATGGATCAAAAGCAGCTGGGACAAATCGCTGCAGGGAAAATCTGCGGGAAAATCGCAAGCATCCGCAAGCAAGTGCGGATGCAGTGCGATTTTCCCGCATGGTTTCTAAGCGATGGGACCAGATCTTTATTATTTTCCCTTATAACATGGTTATAAGGGAAAATAATAGCATTCTCAATAAAGAATGCTTTGTAGAATGTTGATTAAGTGGTTAAAAATAAAAAACTTAACTTACCTTAGCCACTTGATCACGTTGTTGGCGATCTGTCTTCTCTCTTCAAGCTTTAGCTGCAGTCTAAAGGACCTGTGATGACGTCACATCACATGGTCCGAACCATGTGATTGGACCATGTGATGTGACGTCATCACAGGTCCTTTAGACTCCAGCTAAAGCTTGAAGAGAGAAGACAGATCGCCAACTACGCGATCAAGTGGCTAAGGTAAGTTAAGTTTTTTAATTTTTAACAACTTAATCAACATTCTACAAGGCATTCTTTATGAAGAATGCTATTATTTTCCCTTATAACCACTTTATAAGGGAAAATAATAAAATCTCCAGAATACTCAACCCGAAACCGGACTTCAGTGATGAAGTCCGGCTTTGGGTCTGGGTACCAAACATGGCAATTTTTCCAACGCGCGTGCAAAACACATTACAAAAGTTTGCACACGCGCGGAAAAATCACGCATATTCCCGCAACGCACCCGCATCCTATCCAGAAGAGGCCTAAGAGGAAAGGCCTTCAGAAACTCCCCATGCAATGATTGATAAATTCTCGAGATAGCTCCCCTTACAGATCCTACCGCCACCACAAGCGCCTGATTGGATGTATATTGCAGCGATAGTGTTTTGGATTGGGCATCTAATGTGTGTCTTATCTGTAAGTACTTAGAGAAATGACTGGAGGGTAGATCGAACTCAGAGCACAATTTGTGAAATTGCTTCAGGAGGTGGGAGTACAATTGTCCAATGTTCCAAATCCCTTTTCCTTCCCATAGGGAGAATCCCTTCAGTTGGGAAAGTTCTGGTAAGACAGGGTTGTTCCATATGGGAGACCTATTTTGAAGTCCTGAGACCCCAAGAAGCACTTTAGCCTTAGCCCACTTTTTCCTCATTAGCACCAAAGTTGGGGCAGATCTTAATCTTTTATCCACCCCCCTTCCAGGGCCGCCAGGGGTGGGGAGCGTCCCGATGCCGACTCAACTAATCTGACATTTCTTCCAGCTCCTCCAGCCGTGTTCCATGCTTTAAAATGCTGCAGTTGGGCTGCGAGAAAATATATAAAGGGTTGGGCATTGCAAGACCACCCGATTCTTTGTTTCTTTGCAGGGTTTTATATCTAATTCGAGTTAGTCTTCCACAACAAAAAATGAAAAATGTGTTTGGTTTTGTAAAAATAATGCATGGGGATCCATACCGGTGAGTTATGAAATATATATATATAGGAACTGCTGCATTAGCACTATCTTGATCAGATTTTCCCTGCCTACTAGAGACAGTGGCAATTTATGCCAGGAAGCAGCTATAAGCTTAAAGGGAATCTGTCACCTGCATACTAGCAAAATTTTTCATGAATCCATGTTTAATAAATTACCTTATTTCCATATGTGTTCGTGTTTTTCTTTTGTGCCTTGTCATTTCTTCTTAAAACTGCTTCTTCTGATATGCAAATGAAGCTGTAAGGAGCCCAGAGGGGCGTTCCTCCTTTACAAGGTGCACAGGAACGCCCCCCTGATGTGCCGTGCCCGCCTAGATTTAAAAAAAAAGAACGCCTCTAATCTCTAAAATCGCATCCCAGAGGCGAGCCAAATACTCTGGAAGCCCCCCCGCCAGCTCCACTCTGTGCGGCAAATATACCCGCTCCGGCTCACGCCTGCATCCTGAAATCCCGTGGAGGCGCAGTGTCGGCAATTGCCTGCGCCTGCGCGATCATATGGATACTGAGGGCAACAGCGAACACGTCACTGGGCTCGGCGCATGCCCAGTGACGCTGTTGAGGCTGTTGCCCTTAGTACCCAGATGATCGCGCAGGCGCAGGCAATCGCCGGCACTGCGCCTGAGCGGGATTTTGGGAGCCGGACATTTGCCGCACAGAGAGGAGCTGGCGGGGAGTATTTAGCCTCGCCTCTGAGATGCGATTTTAGAGATTAGAGGCGTTCTTCTTTTTAAAATTTAGGCGGGCACGGCACATCAGGGGGGCGTTCCTGGGCACCTTGGTAAAGGAGGAACGCCCCTCTGGGCTCCTTACAGCTTCATTTGTATATCAGAAAAAGCGGTTTTAAGAAAAAAATGGCAAGGCACCAAAGAAAAACACGAACACATATGGAAATAAGGTAATTTAGGTAATTTATTAAACATGGATTCATGAAAAATAATTTTTTGCTAGTATGCAGGTGACAGATTCCCTTTAAACTTAGCCAGTAGCGGCACCACATTGTCTTGTATGTATCTATGTGTGTTAGTGGACACCGTAACTCCCAAGTATTTTAAGGATGACACAACTTTGAGATTGGTATGACAAAGACTCTGTGAAGGCGGGGACAACGGCAGTATCACAGACTTGCTCCAATTAAAAAGCAACCCAGACTGTTTGCCAAATTCAGAAATTAGAGATATGATAGGGTGTATTGATGAGGCTAGATCTCCTACATACAGCAGCATATCGTCTGCCTATAACGAGACTCGCTCATCTATATCTCCCCTTCTAAAGCCATTTATTAGTGGTGTAGTTCTAAGCAGGCACGCTAGAGGCTCTATGGCAATGGCAAACAGAGGAGGGGACAAAGGACAGCCTTGCCTTGTCTCTCTCTCTAAGGCCAACGCCGGGGACATGCACCCATTAACCCGGACTCTAGCCCTGGGCTCATTATAAAGCAGTGTTACCCACTTTAGGAAAACCGGGCCAAACCCTATTTTTGTCATAACTGCCCAAAGGTACTCCCACTCAACACTATCAAAATCCTTGGCCATGTCAAGTGAGCACGGCACTACATCCATCCCCCTCGCCTCCCCACAGGCGTCTGAGATTTAAGGATGTGGATTTCCCAGGAATAAAGTCAGCTTGATCTTCGTGAATAACAGGTTATTGAGCGTCATTAATACTATTAGCTAGGACCTTGGCTAGTACTTTAATGTCCACTGTCAACAGGCAAATAGGCCGGTAAGGATCCACCTGTGTAGGATCCTTACCTGGTTTTGGGATCACCAACAAATCGGCTCTCTCATGGGGCTGGGAAGAATGCCAGTCCGAAGAGAGTCATTGAAGACATTAAGGAGTAGTGATGAGCGGCAGGGGCAATATTCGAATTCGCAAATATTCGTTAGAATATTCGTTATATGTTCGTATTCGAGATTATTCTATTGATTGCGAAAAATGGGCAATGAAATATTCGCTTAATGCGAATATTCTAAAACCTGAATATATAGCACTATGGAATATAGTGCTATATATTCTTTTTTTAGAATATTCCCAATTTTTTTCCCGTCTGAAGTCATGATTCCCCCGTGCGTAAGTTGCTTTTGGGCCAATGACTGTTCACATTAAATTGGAAACAATGACGAATATTCTAAAAAACGAATATATAGCACTATATTCTATAGTGCTATATAGTCGTGTTTTAGAATATTCGCATTAGGCGAATATTACATTGCCGAATTTTTGCATAAGAAATTTTTTTATTTTCTCTTATGCGAAAAATCGGCAATTTAATATTTGAATAATGCGAATATTCTCAAACACGAATATATAGCACTATAGAATATAGTGCTATATATTCTTTTTAGAATATTTGTCATTTTTCCAATTTAATGTGAACAGTCATTGGCCCAAAAGCAACTTAAGCAGGGAGGAATCATGACTTCAGATGGAAAAATAACGAATATTCTAAAAAACGAAAATATAGCACTATATTCTATAGTGCTATATATTCGGGTGTTAGAATTTTTGCATTACGTGAATATTACATTGCCGATTTTTCACATAAGAGAACAAAAGATGAAATAATGAAGAATATTCTAATTCACTACAGACTACAATATTGCAGCCTTCTCACATTGACCCACAAGCAAGAATCAGGTAGGTATACAGTCGTGGCCAAAGTTTTTGAGAATGACACAAATATTAGTTTTCACAAAGTTTGCTGCTAAACTGCTTTTAGATCTCAGTTGTTTCAGTTGTTTCTGTGATGTAGTGAAATATAATTACACGCACTTCATACGTTTCAAAGACTTTTATCGACAATTACATGACATTTATGCAAAGAGTCAGTATTTGCAGTGTTGGACCTTCTTTTTTCAATCAACTTCTGGGCCGATTTCCTGGCTGATAGCAACCCATTCTTTCATAATCACTTCTTGGAGTTTGTCAGAATTAGGCCTCTTTCACACTTGCGTTCTGAGGATCCGGCGGGCACTTCCGTCCTGCCGGATCCATCAGAACGCAAGTCGCCTGAAAGCATTAGAAGACTGATCAGAATCCTGATCAGTCTTCTAATGCTTTCAGGTTACTATGGCAGCCAGGACGCTATTAAAGTCCTGGTTGCCATAGTAGGAGCGGGGAGCGGGGGAGCGGTATACTTACAGTCCATGCGGCTCCCGGGGCGCTCCTGAATGATGTCAGAGCGCCCCATGCCCATGGATCACGTGATCCATGCGATCATGTGATCCATGCGTGTGGGGCGCCCTGACGTCACTCTGGAGCTCCCCGGGAGCCGCACGGATGGTAAGTATACTGCTCCCCCGCTCCCCACTACATTTTACCATGGCAACCAGGACTTTAGCGTCCTGGCTGCCATGGTAACAATTGAGAAAAAGCTAAACATCGGATCCGGCGATGCGCCGAAACGACGTTTAGCTTAAGGCCGGATCCGGATTAATGCACTTCAATGGGCATTAATTCCGGATCCGGCGTTACGGCATGTCTTCCGCAGCATGCTGCGCTTTTGTCAACGTCCAAAAAACTTTCACATACTGAACGGAAGACATCCTTATGCATCCTGAACGAATTGCTCTCCATTCAGTATGCATTAGGATAATCCTGATCAGTATCTTTCCATCCTAGAGCCACAAGGATGGAACTCTAGGACGGAGAGCAAAAACGCTAGTGTGAAAGAGCCCTTAGTGGGTTTTTGTTTGTCCACCCGCCTCTTGAGGATTGACCACAAGTTCTCAACGGGATTAGGATCTGGGGAGTTTACAGGCCATGGACCCAAAATGTCAACGTTTTGGTCCCCGAGCCACTTAGTTATGACTTTTGCCTTATGGCACGGTGCTCCATCGTGCTGGAAAATGCATTGTTCTTCACCAAACTGTTGGATTGTTGGAAGAAGTTGCTGTTGAAGGGTGTTTTGGTACCATTCTTTATTCGTGGCAGTTTTTTGGGGAAAAATTGCGAGTGAGCCCACTCCCTTGGATGAGAAGCAACCCCTCACATGAATGGTCTCAGGATGCTTTACTGTTGGCATGACACAGGACTGATGGTAGCGCTCACCTTTTCTTCACCGGACAAGCCTTTTTCCAGATGCCCCAAACAATTGGAAAGAGGCTTCATCGGAGAATATGACTTTGCCCCAGTCCTCAGCAGTCCATTCACCATACTTTCTGCAGAAAATCAATCTGTCCCTGATGTTTTTTTGGAGAGAAGTGGCTTCTTTGCTGCCCTTCTTGACACCAGGCCATCTTCCAAAAGTCTTCGCCTCACTGTGCGTGCAGATGCGCTCACACCTGCCTGCTGCCATTCCTGAGCAAGCTCTGCACTGGTGGCACTCCGATCCCGCAGCTGAATCCTCTTTAGGAGACGATCCTGGCGCTTGCTGGAGTCTCTTGGACGCCCTGAAGCCTTCTTAACAAGAATTGAACCTCTTTTCTTGCAATTCTTGATGATCCTATAAATTGTTGATTGAGGTACAATCTTAGTAGTCACAATATCCTTGCCTGTGAAGCCATTTTTATGCAACGCAATGATGGCTGCATGCATTTCTTTGCAGGTCACCATGGTTAACAATGGAAGAACAATGATTTCAAGCATCACCCTTCTTTTAACATGTCAAGTCTGCCATTTTAACCCAATCAGCCTGACATAATGATCTCCAGCCTTGTGCTCGTCAACATTCTCACATGAGTTAACAAGGCGATTACTGAAATGATCTCAGCAGGTCCTTTAATGACAGCAATGAAATGCAGTGGAAAGTTTTTTTTGCCATTAAGTTAATTTTCATGGCAAAGGACTATGCAATTCATCTGATCACTCTTCATAACATTCTGGAGTATATGCAAATTGCTATTAAAAAAAAAAAAAAACTTAAGCAGCAACTTTTCCAATTTCCAATATTTATGGTGTTCTCAAAACTTTTGGCCATGACTGTACTAGGTATTGGATTCAGATAAAAAAAAAAACAATATTCGTTTTACGAATATATATCACTATATTCGAAATATTCACGAATTTTCAAAGTGCCGATATTCGTGATAGAAATTCGAATATTCGCGCTCAACACTATTAGGGTCCATTCACACATCTATGGTGTGTTGCGGATCCGCAACACACCCGGCCGGCACCCCCCATAGAACTGCCTATTCTTGTCCGCAAGCTGCGGCCAAGAATAGGACATGTTCTATCTTTTGCGGAGCCGCGGCCGGAAGTTCGGGGCCGCGCTCCTCAAATGGGGAATCGGAGAGTACATAGTGTGCTCTCCGCTTCACGTCCGGCCCCATTGAGAATTAATGGGTCCGCACCCATTCCGCAGAATTGCGGAACAGATGCGGACCCATTTGCGGATGTGTGAATGGAGCCTTAAGGAGATGTGGGAGTAAGATCTCTTGGTGTTTCTTGTAAAATTCTCCTGGCGAGCCATCCCCACCGTGCGCCTTTTCATTAGGGAAAGACCTCAACGCAATCTCAAGTTCCTCCAGTGTGATTTCCCCATCAAGCAGCTGTCTATGCTCCACAGAGAGAGTAGGCATGGATATGGCTGATAAATAATCATCTCTGTCTGTCGGGTCAACCATCAGCTTAGACTTATATATATCCTTAAAATGAGCATGGAACATTCCCAAGATATCATGATCCCCAGCAACCAGGTCCCTCTGTATATTTCTAATAGAGGTCACACAGGAGGGGCCAGATAGTGCTTTGATGACAGTAGCCAGTAAGTGACCAGCGCTCTCCCCCTCAGTGAAAAACTTCTGGGTCTTATAAATTAACTTATCCCCAGCTCTAACTTGCAAATGTTCCTTCAACAAACCCTGGGCCTACTTCCAGCTAGCTGCATTCTCCGATGACAGACTTTAAATATATTTTTACCCCGTGGACAAAACCCTATCGGAGAGTTCCGCTGTTGGCGCTCTGCTTTTGGTCTTGTGCACACTAATACTTTTGATATATAATCCTCTAACATAAGCCTTCATAGCGTCCCATACCATGGGTTCAGATGCAGACCCTATATTGTGACTAAAGTCAATAATGGCACTAGAAATTGCAGTACTCGTGTTCACTAGGTGAAGCCAGAACGAGTTCAGACGCCATAGGGACCTCGGATTGTGCTCCAAAGTCCCTAGACGCAGCTGTAACAGAACCAGGGAGTGATCAGAAATGCTGCGGGGAAGGAAAGTGACCTCCTGAGTTATAGTCATTAAGGATGGGGATCCAATCACCAGGTCTATTCAGGACAGTGAGTTATGTGAGGAGGAGTAGCACGAGTACTGCCATTCCCCCTGGTGCATAACCCTCCATAGGTCACTGTTACGAACGCTGATAGTTGTAGTACCTTTTTCACCTATTCCTCACAAACTGCTGATCCTCAGTGATTATGGTTGCAGTTCGGGTGTGAGAGGAATGGTTCTGGATGAATGCAGCTTCCAAGTAGTTCCTTCCCCAGCCAGTAGATAGTTACCCAAGCAGGAGCCCAGACTTCATGAAGGGTACAACAGGGACTCTTTAATGGGGGCTACATGTCAGCCTTTTATGCAGGTCTTCCAGCAAGGGACACTCTCATGGGGACCTTGTAGAAGACTGAGACTGGTGCAGTTACAGGCAGAAAATCACATGCAGTTACAGGCAGAAAACACACACATGTGATACAATTAATCAACACAATGGGATAATATAGTCAGTGTCACTCACAGGCAGAAAACACCCACCTGTGATACAATTAATCAACACAATGGGATAACGTAATCACTCACAGGCAGAAAATGCCCACCTGTGATACAATTAACCAACACAATGGGATAACGTAATAACTTACAGGCAGAAAATACCCACCTGTGATACAATTAACCAACACACTGGGATAACGTAATCACTCACAAGCAGAAAATGCCCACCTGTGTTACAATTAACCAACACAATGGGATAACATAATCACTCACAGGCCGAAACTACACACTTTCCCCTTTGTAGAATAATGAGCCAAGGGAGAAGAGGGAAGGGAGGTGTTCGGGGGTCTGTAGATTCCTTTACCGAGCTAATAAAACATTACATGGCCTCAGTCACATAAATCAATCTCCGATAGCAACCTAGCCGGTGAGGTGGGGGAGCTACTCAGGGATCGGGCAGCTGGGTTACCTATCCAAATACATATTAAAGTCTCCCATCAACAAAATGGGTACATTAGGGAATTGAGCTGCGAATGCTAGAATTATTTTCAGAATCTCACAAAAGTATGGTGGGGGAATGTACACCGCCACCAATATCAGCCTAAAGTGAAATATGTGTCATCCACATATCCCCCCCTTCAGTGGATCTGTGGATGAGACTGAAGGGGGGATCTGTGGATGACACTGAAGGGGGGATCTGTGGATGAGACTGAAGGGGGGATCTGTGGATGACACTGAAGGGGGGATCTGTGGATGACACTGAAGGGGGGATCTGTGGATGACACTGAAGGGGGGATCTGTGGATGACACTGAAGGGGGATCTGTGGATGACACTGAAGGGGGATCTGTGGATGACACTGAAGGGGGATCTGTGGATGACACTGAAGGGGAATCTGTGGATGACACTGAAGGGGGATCTGTGGATGACACTGAAGGGGGATCTGTGGATGGCATTTAAGGGGGATCTGTGGATGGCACTTAAGGGGATCTGTGGATGGCACTTAAGGGGGATCTGTGGATGGCACTTAAGGGGGATCTGTGGATAACACTTAAGGGGATCTGTGGATAACACTTAAGGGGATCTGTGGATAACACTTAAGGGGGATCTGTGGATGGCACTTAAGGGGGATCTGTGGATGGCACTTAAGGGGGATCTGTGGATGGCACTTAGGGGGGATCTGTGGATGGCACTTAAGGGGGATCTGTGGTTGGCACTTAAGGGGATCTGTGGTTGGCACTTAAGGGGATCTGTGGATTGGCACTTAAGGGAGATCTGTGGATGGCACTTAGGAGGGATCTGTGGAAAGGGGAATCTGTGGATTACACTTAGGGGCGATCTGTGGATGGCACTTAAGGGGGATCTGTGGATGGCACTTAAGGGGGATCTGTGGATGGCACTTAAGGGGGATCTGTGGATGGCACTTAAGGGGGATCTGTGGATGACACTTAAGGGGGATCTGTGGATGGCACTTAAGGGAGGATCTGTGGATGGCACTTAAGGGGGTCTGTGGATGGCACTTAAGGGGGATCTGTGGATGACACTTAAGGGGGATCTGTGGATGGCACTTAAGGGGGGTTCTGTGGATGGCACTTAAGGGGGGATCTGTGGATGGTACTTAAGGGGGGTTCTGTGACACTTAGGGGGGGATCTGTGGATGACACTTAGGGGGGGATCTGTGGATGACACTTAGGGGGGGAATCTCTGAATGACACTTAGGTGGGATCTCTGGATGACACTTAGGGGGGATCTGTGGATGACACTTGGGGGGATCTGTGGAGGGGTGTGGGGATGTTGGGGTGGGAGGTCCTGGAGGGGTGTTTGGGTGGGAGCTCTGGAAGGGATGGGAGGTCTGATAGGTATGTGGGGGTGGGAGATCCAGGAGGGTGGGGAGGGCCATTGATAGTAAGATCTGCACAGTCTCGTGCGCCTTTCAAAATCGCATCCCGATCTCTAAAATGCAGAATCTTGATGAGAAGAGGTCTCGGCGGCACCCCTGGTGGTGGAGGGCAAAATTGTACATGGTGAGCCCGCTCAATAGCGAATAGGGGAGACAGTCTCTCTCTTCCAATGTTATCAGCAAGCCATTTCTCCATAAACGTAACAGCACCAGCTCCCTCAGCGTAATTCAGGCACACCAATTATTCGGACATTATTATGTCTGTCTATTCTCAAGATGATCAGATTTAGATATAAGCAGTGAGACATTGTGTATTACATGATCTCTTTTTACAGGCGGTACCTGATCCTCCATTGTACTTAGCCGGCCCTCCATCTCACCAATCCGCTCCTTCACTTGCCTTATGTCTTGTCTGATAAGTAAAATGTCCTCCTTGAGACCCCATATGCATATTCAACAAGGCAAGCGCCCTATTGCATTGTGCCACTGCTGCAAAAACATCCTTGACTGTGGGTGGGTTCTATCTCAACAGCAGTCTAGTACTCCCCATGTCCAGTACTGTACTAACCCCCGTCTCTTTAAGTGGTATAGGTCAGGAGCCGGCATTCCCAGTGGCTCCCAGTGATCTGGGGTGTTTGCTGAGAGTGTTAAGGAGCGGGCAAACTTTTCTAGCCGCGCAGCCACTTCTGACATCTTCGCAGCTTGTGCAGCGCCATGTTGTTTGGCCGGTGTAGCTAAGCCGCATTCCTTCTCCTCCTTTTCTTTGGACTTTTGTCGCGTCATGTTGTTGCTGGAATGTGTTGACTTGCTGGGGAAGCAGTTCCACACAGGCTAGTGGTAAGTTGTCCAGCAAAACAGCAGGTAAATGGAGAATATACAGGAGACTTAGCGAGGAACGCAATACCATGTGTCTGCTTACATGCCCGGTCAGGCCACTCCCCCATCATAACGATTTATGACATTTTTAATTCATTCCTGATAGTGAGTCTGCTGAACTATAGTCACATAATACCATGAGTACAGTTCTGCAGGTCAGGAAGGATTTCACATCATAAATCATTATGATGCTGCAAATACACTTGCATTCACCCATCAGTGATTTTCCATGGACCAAGAATCCGTGGTGACACCACGGAAGCAAGTCCTACTTTACCTATGATTACCAATTCCTCAAAAATATCATCATAGTCTATGGGTCCAAGAAAACCATCCAAGTTTCGAGCATGGTTTTCACAGATCGTTGCACGTTGGAAACCAATGTTTAGTCTATCAGATACAAATAACGGACCGAGGGCATAAAACACACATGGATAAAACACAGATTCTTCATGGATGAACTACGGACCATCATGTCATAGATGTCATCAAGGACGTGTGAAAGAAGCCTAACATTTCTTTGAAGAAATTAGTACCTCTGTTTGTTCACCTAGGGCACATCTGTCTTTCATGGCTTGGTGCTTTGCCACCCAAGCTTCAGACCGAATGGTGTGTAATGAAAAACTAGTGCCACCAAAGCTATTGTTCTAAGGCCTTATTCACATGACCGCTACACTGCCAAGTTTCAGAACAATTGAAGTCTGTAAATGTATTCACACGTCTGGTATTTTAACGGACCACGACCATGACATGTCCTATTTTGTCAGTTTGCATGGCCTGGCAGTCCCATACAAGACAAGTGGACCAGTTTTACACCAGTCTTTTTTTCTCCACAGCGCTGGCAGAGAAAAGGTCTTTTATGACGAGTAGGGATGAGCGAACTTCATATTTTGAAGTTTGATTTCATGTTTGGGTTGGGATATATGCTGAATTGCGTTATGGGTTCCGTTAGCACTGACCATAATGCAATTCCATGACGGAATGCCTTTAGAGGCATTCAGTTATTCATTCAGTCATATTAGAAGTCTATGGCCTGCCTAATGAATTCGTCTGATTTTCGTTATGCTAGAGTCCTCTCCTGCATAACGGAAATGCGACGGATCTGTTATGCAGGCCGTAGACGTCTATTATGACGGAATGAATAACGGAATGCGTCTAAAGGCATTCCGTCATGGAATTGCGTTATGGTCCGTGTTAACGGAATCGATAATGAAATCCAGCATATACCCCAACCCGAACTCGAACTTCAAAATATGAAGTTTGCTCATCCCTAATGATGAGACATCACTGTCAGTCTATGCATCAGGAGTAAAAACGATTCCAGCCCCTTGTAAAAGGTGGTAAATGTGTTGGGCCTGATGTCCCGGCCCCGGCCACACCTCTGTCACTACCTTGTCTCTCCTAAGTGGCAAAAAATTATATATATATTGTCGCACAGGCTTTGAAAATAACCCAAAATGGGGTTTTGTAACTTTTTTTATGATAAAAACAGGCCTAAGTGACACCCATTGTTCGTTAAATTTGGTTCATCTTTAAAGGGGTTGTCCCATGAAAAATATTCTACAGTTTTCAAACCAGCACCTGAATGTGAATACTTTTGTAATTGCATGTAATTAAAAATTTTGTATGGTCACTGAGTTATTCGATAAAATGTATCTGTACTGTTTGTTCTTTTTCTTATTTCTTTGTCCTGCTCACTGAGATGGCCGCACATGCTCAGTTTCATCCTTCAACTGCCTCCTGAGCTGTGATAGGGAGAGCATGGACACGCCCCTTAGCTGCAGCAGAAAAGACACGCCCCTAAGCTGTCAGCTTGATATAAATATCTAGCAGAGCAGTGAATGAGATCTCTGGACCCATGTGAGGTACAGGGCTGGTTCTAGCTTTGTTAGAAAGAGATTGTCAAGTACTAGTTTATGTATACTTTTAATTTTTTACATTACTCATGGGATGACCAGGCATGGGATATAGCCAATTCTCTCAGGTTCTCCAGATGCGGTTGTTAAAATTACAGTGGCAGCTGGAGATGAGCGCTTCCATTCCATAGTTTAGCTCCTTAGGCTTTTAAAAAGTTGGGTGGTATGTTTGTAGTGTGTATATATGGTGTATTTATGTATGTGTACCATGTATGTATGTATGTATGTATGTGTGTTGCATATATATGGTGTATGTGTCGTGACGCTGCGTGTCTGCCATTGAGTAGGAAACCTATAAAAAAATTTAAAACTGACACATTTGTCTAGAAATACTACTCCAGTTTTGCACCCACTTCTCCACCTACTTTTCAAAACCGGAGTTAAGTGGTGGAAAAACAGACAAGAGACCCCCAAAAAGTTGCAAAAGCTCTATTTTGTGACTTTCGGAACAGAGAATTCTGGAGTGTAGGGCTTGATAAATACACTCTCCCCCTCAATAGATTTATTTACCTGGATGCATTTCCTAACCCGAGATCCTGCTGCATGAAAAAAAAAATGCGGCATGTTATATATTTGTGCAAGAAAGACCCCATCAGACAGCTACTATGCTGAACATCTGGGACCAAGTGCCCGCCTGTGCATAAACTCTAGCGGAGTGTAGTATTATTTCAGAAGTATAACTAAACAATTTATATGAAAATAGGAAGTTATATATAATTATGATTATGATGATATATGCGTTATGCATTTCAGGTAACCATACTGGAAGCCAGCAATAGAGTTGGAGGTCGTATTCTGACACACAGAGACCCAGATGGCTGGTATGCCGACCTGGGACCCATGCGTCTGCCATCCTCTCACAGGTAACATTTACTGAAAAATGATTGTAATAGAGTCACTAACTTTGACTAAATCTGCAGTTCATTTTCCTCAATGTCTGATTTTCTTTCTTTTTTTTTAACATTCCTTTTTTTTGGTTCATTAACCCCTTTCCACCCTACGACATACTATTTCGTCATTGGTTGTTCCAACAAAAGGACATAATAAATGTGTGCCTGTGGCGTTTCGAAATGTCAGCTTTATACAATCACTCATCTGTGAGGTGACTTGTTGAATCAGACATTCTCCACTTACAGTTTACGCATCAGACACCCAGGAGTTAATCAAGTAGTTTTTAATCTGGAGATTGTATTACAGGATATGCAGGGAATCCAGATGGTAAAAGATATATGCCAACAATATTCTCCTTGAAAAGAAGATAGAGATTCTCCTCAGAATTAGAGCACACACTAACAGCAATGCATGACTGGGAAAACAGAAAGCTTTATTGGATGTATATGAACTATTTTGATATGCAATTTAGAGGCATTTGTAACACAGAGATTTTGCACTGGCACTGCAATAGTTATTTGGAATGATCATGTGACACATGTTGATTGATATTATATGCACTATATTAGTTTGTTAGTTGTCCTTATTCACTGCTTGAGGAAGGTTCCAGTAGGGACCGAAACGTCACCTGCACCTATGGGTACATAAAATACTCACCTTTTTTCACTTTCATTGGAGTGCTGCTCTATTTTTTAACATATTATTGGAACTGGCCGATTCAATGAGCATGCACCCGATCCATATATAGGCTAGTGCTGTTCTGCTTTTGTATAACATATATATATATATATATATATATATATATATACAATGGAATTGTCAAAAATAACAATGAATAATGTCCAAAAACCTGATGAATAAACAGATGAATAATGTCCATAAACCTGAAAAGGAAACATGCAATGAACATTTATTCAAACCAAAAAAGGATATGTCTTCAGTTTAGGCCATAGAACTGGTACTGGAAACAGTCTTAGAAGATGATGAGTATCTTTGGTAGAAGGAATCTGCAGACATGAGCAACACAACTTCTGTAACAGGGCGGAAGAAGGTCTTGATTACTCCACCTTTCACAGTTCTTAGTTCCACCTTACGAAATTTCCATCCGAACTGGAAACGACTTTAGTAATAAGTCCAGTAGGCCAGTCGAGATGATCAACTTGTTTGTCTCTTACCAGAACAAAATCTCCTTCCTTTAAATTAGGCCTTGGTTCTTGCCACCTTCTGCGTTCTTGCAAGAGGCAGAGGTACTTTCTTCTCCACCTTTTCCAGAACTGACTGGCGAGATGTTGTACCTGCTTCCACCGAAACTTATAAAGGTTGTGCTCTTTGAAAACGCCAGATGGCACAGGAATATTCCCTATATTTTCTGGTTTATTCTTGAGTGATCTTTTATGCACCCCAGATATGGATTTCTTCTTTTTTACTACAGGAGATTGTCAGTTGCAATCATTAGAAGCTGAGCGAGACTTGGTTCTCCTTGATCTTTCCAAAGATTTAGAGCGAGAGCGCTTATTTTGTGAGGCTGATTTAGATGTAGATTGCTTTCTGTCTATGGATTGTGTACAATATTTCTTTATTGATTTTAAGCAAGATAGTAGAAGCACATGGAACAAAAGCGCAATAAGCGCCTATAGTATAACATAGTAGAAAGCACACAGTAGTGCAACAACAACAAGGCATACAGGTGAGATATACAAAATACAAGTCGGCTACACATAAGTAGGATATATCAAGCACAATGAGAAGCTCAACACTGGTAAATCAGCATTAAAACAAGGAGGTCGGAAGAGGCGTAGCATATCGACTGGACAGCCACATAACCCACTGATTATGTAGTCGGATTCTGGAACTCGCAGATTCGGCAAACGTTAATTCACAATGCATGTGTTCTGTCTATGGATTGTGAACGCGAATGCTCTTGTCTGCTTTTCACTTCTGAAATAGGATCTGTCTTTGTACATACAGACTTGGGTTGTTGACATGCAATATTTGTTATGGACATTGGCGGTGAACTTTTCCTTGTGGTTTCCAGAAAAGGGTGAGCAATATGAAGGTGCTCATCCGTTGAAGACTGGGAAGAACTATGATCCTCTTGGGTGCAAGGAACAACTGCAGATGGAACTGAAGGTTCTTGCAAAGTATCTGAAATTAACTCTTCCTTTGTTGAAGGAACCTCCTTTATAGAATGTTCAAAAGATATCTCATCAGAACTACATGAATCAGAAGGCTTGTTCTCTGTGATATAGAATTCATTATGATAAACTGTGTGAGGACTGCAAAGCTGGGAAGGGCTTGAAGAGGGCTACAATTGAAATCCTGAAGGCCTTTCTACAAGCTGCCCTTCTGTCCAGGAACATTCTTTTGCAGCTGACTCCTTGGGATTTAAGCTGCTTTCTGATATTTTTAGAATATTTGGGCAAGGAACCTCTTGCACATAGTAGTGGTTAGGATACTGCCTGAAGTAAGAAGTTCGTCCCCCTATTAAGTCAGTTAAGAAGGAGTGTACTTGGCAGGGACTGTGGGCTCTGTCGAGACGTACATTCCCCATGATGACCCAAGCCATTGTAAGTTTCTGGGCATATGGAGCGTTGAAAGGGCGATTGCGAAGTTTAAGGACCTTATGAGCCTCAAGAATGTCTCTACCTAGCAAGAGCAAGATCTCAGCATGGTTATCAAGGGGAGGATTCTCTCTGGTTATGTTTCTGAGATGAGGGTAAGGCTGTGTGGCTTCAGGTGTGGGAATCTCGTCCCTTGTGTCCGGCAATTTGTCACACTCTACAAGGGCTGGAAGAGAGAGTTTCTTATCTCCTTTGATGGGCTTCAAGGTGAAACCATTAGCTCTTCTTCCTGAGGTTGTCACAAGACCAGAGCATGTTCCTAGGGTGTAGGGTGTAGTTTCTTCCTCTATCCTGAACAGATCAAAGAACTTAGGGCTAGCTATGGAATGATTACTTTGGTCATCTAGAATAGCATACATTCTTATGGTCTTCTCTGGTTGTACACAAGTCCTTCTCCACATACTTTTGTGCATCTGGGTGTGACGGTTGTGGTTGGTCGGTTGGCACTCTCCCCGCCATGACTCTACCCGCCTTGATTGGAATGGGGATTGTGCCAGCTAACTGGTTTTAGGTTCCACCTGATTGGTCCCGGGTGAACAGCGGACACATGTGCATCACTATTACATTCAGAACACTTGACTGGAACCTTACAGTCTCTGGCGAAATGCTCAGTGGATGCACAGCATCTGAAGCAGATATTATGACTCCTTAGGAACGCCTTACGTTCCTCAAAGGGCTTTGCTATGAAGACATGGCATTTCCTTAAAGGATGTGGTTTATCATGGATAGTGGAATGATGATCGGGTTCCTTAGGGCTTTCATTTCCATTGTTAGTACTGGGCACAACCCCTGTCCTTTTTACTGAAATTAGACCTTTAGGGTTTCTCTGTCTAGGACTGAAAGTTTGGTGTCTCTGTTTAGTAGAGCCAAAGATGTTGGTTCCCAAGGTGTTGACGCTCGGATCGTTTTTAGCTCTAGCCAAGTCCTTGATGAACTTACAGAAGAATTAAAATAGTGGAAAGGGAACACAATGTTGCTCCTTGTATTTTGAAACTGTTGTTGCCCATTGGTCTTGAATATTGAGGGGTAATTTCTCCACGATCAGGCCCACACCATGGGAGGTATCAAGAAAGCTGAGACCTGGTAGCTGCGGGTCTCCCTTGACTATTTCAAACTCAAGAAGAAGGTCGCTTAAGTCCTGGAACCCTCGGCGCTTTGTATTGGATAATTCAGGAAAGTCATATAGTCGTTTAAATAAGGCATGTTCAACTACTTCCGAGCCGCCGTATGTCTGCTCTAATCTTTCCCATGCGAGACGAAGGCCTTTGACTGGTTCGTAGATATGAACGGTTTTGAGTCTCTTAACACAGTTCGACGACCATGGACCTAGCTATCTAATTAGTAAATCAAGTTCTTGCATAGGCGGTACACCAAGGGTTTGAACTGTTGTCTTGAAGGTGGCCTTCCAACTTCCTTAGTTCTCTGGGCGATCATCAAAGTTCGTAAGGCTAGTACTGATGAGGTCCCTGAGAGTGACGTACTTAGCGATTTCTGATGCGTTATTTCTTTCCTGCATCATGGCGATGGGAACTTCTTCCTCGCTGGTGTTGTTGGCACCATCTGATACCCTATGTTCGGGGGTTGGAAGATGGAATGGAGTGACAGCTGGTTTGAGCGTAAATGAAGGCTTCACATGTGGTAATGTTGGCGCCAGTGTCTTGGTTGCTATGTAACTAGTCTCAGGAGGTTTTAATGTGATTTGATGAGCTTGAAGCAGCTTGGTCTCTAATGGCGCCTGAAATACTGTGTAAGGTGCCAGAGGTTTGAAAGAAAGAGAAATGTCCACTGGACTGGGGTCAACTGTATAGTGATCAGCTGCCTCTTTTTCTACTCGCATGAGTTCAGCAGGCTGGCGTGCAGAGCCCAAATCTTCTAGTGCAAATGCATTGACTTTGCTTTGGTCTAGGACAAATTGCAGGGTACGCCCTTCTGAGTCATTAGATATCTTGGACATAGGATGATAAGCTTCTTCTTCTTCAGCAGTTTCTTCAAGAACTCTGAGTTCAGCTATGGCTGCTGCTTCTTCCCTTTTCTTTTGAAGGACCTCCAACTCAGCTTTGGCCTTGGCTTTGGTTGCTTGCGCCTGAGCCTTTATAGCTGCTTGATTAGCTTGAGATTGGGCTTGTATAGCTTGCGCCTGAGCCTGTATAGCTGCTTGATTAGCTTAAAATTGGGCTTGTGTCTCTGCGACTTGTGCCTTAATGGCTGTTTCCTTTCTAATGCAGTGAGCTTGTGCCTTCGCTGCTTCTGCTTTTGCGTGTGCCAACACCAATGAGGTACTCAGCGAAGAGTGCTGTGAGCGAGACTTTAGTGATGAGGACTGAGCAATTTCGAGGAACGGGATGAAGCCTTGTAGTGCCTTGAAAGGTTAGAATGGCGGACGCAGTATCATATTGTTGTGATATCTTGTCCTCTAGCATTGACTTGACTGCCATAAATCTGCTATATCTTTCATCATTAAGTGCAGTGTGGGTCTTTAATTCTAGGATGAATTCCTCTGAGTTGAGACTTGATAACAGAGAAGAATATTTTTCAGACAGTCTCTTATAACTATCATAGCTCTTATTCAATTTTGTACACATGGCCTTTAATTGATCTTCGTTATAGCCTGATCCATGTGCTGCATCCATACATTGTTTTAATATTTTCTCACAAACTATATAAATTCTTGTATACCTCCATTTTGTCGGTTAGAAGGGCCTCTTTCATTTTTAATGAGGGCTTAGAAATCCTTCTAGCTGTGTCCTGAATTTCCATCTGTAACACAACAGCAACCTCTAGTGGTGGTTCAGTCTTTTAATATCTACAGCAGGCAGACGATATTTACCTCAGAAAATAGGCTGAATACAGTTCCTAGCCTGTATGAAACTGAAATTGCTAGAAGCTTCTGCGATCCTAGTGAATGCAGTACTGGGCAGTATAAGATATTACCCTCCACTTTAGCATAACAGGAGACAAATGATGATGGCTATTACTTGGAGGAGGAGAATATTATTTTCTTAGCGGGAGAAGGAGAGTACTAAGACAATTCTTTTACTGTGGCGTTTCGAAATGTCAGCTTTATACAATTACTCATCTGTGAGATGACTTGTTGAATCAGACATTCTCCACTTACAGTTTATGCATCAGACACCCAGGAGTTAATCAAGTAGTTTTTAATCCGGAGATTGTATTACAAGATATGCAGGGAATCCAGATGGTAAAAGAATTATGCCAACAATATTCTCCTTGAAAAGAGAATTTTCAAGGGGTATGAGTACTTTTTCAAGGCAATATATATATATATATATATATATATATATAAAAACACAAGAGAGAGAGTAATGTTATATACATCAGCAATCATAAGGTATGTTAAGAAATAGAACTTACCATTCCATCATTCCATTCCTCCCTTCTCGGTAGGAGTGGGTTGTTCCTACTTCTTGCCAGAGGGGAAGCCCTAGAGAGTTCTAGGTAGAGAATCAGCTCAACTGTGAGGAACACTGCTCCAGTGAGACTGAAGGTTCAAGACCGTGGGTATTCTTCACAGCTACAGCACTACAGTCAGCGGGGTGGCCAGCAACTAAAGCTTCTCAGATCTCTTGCAGGTGAGGGGAGAACATGTTAAGACACCCATCACCGTAGTACAGCTCAGGCAAACCGAAAAGCCTGCCTTTATTAAAGAGGACACCTACAGATATATGTGCCAGTTCATAGCTGGAGAGAGAAGGAATACCGTAGAGTGCTATTGTCTGCCATTTTGCCTGCCATCATACCTCATCATTTGGCGATAGAGACATTGTACAGATGACATCTGTACAGCAACTCATCCTTTGCACTAAGTAAAGAAAAACATTTGTTCTTCTATGTCTGCCTGATCCTTTCACACAACCTTTTCACTTCACTACAGCGAGCAACAACCTGAGGGAGTACACCATGATACAACTTCTCCACAGGGCAACTACCACTCTCATCCTCACTTTGCTCTTCCTCTGACACTGATTGCTGGAGGAGTCAAATAAGGCTACTTTCACACTCGCGTTTGGTGTGGATCCGTCATGGATCTGCTCAAAAGCATCCGTTCAGCTAATACAGCCGCATGCATCCGTTCCGAACGGATCCGTTTGCATTATCTTTAACATAGAAATATCAGCCTGCAAGGACGTATTAAAAAGAAAATAATGAAACTTTATTGAATCACGGTTAAAACATGGGGAGACAATTCATAAGCCAAATAAACAGGATACGAACCTGCTTGCTGCAGAGAGGGATGATTTATTGACCATCTACAGTCAGACAGTGTCCGAAAAAACTGACCTTGCCGCAGAAACACAGTTATATGTTGGACCTGCATGCAAGGCCAGGACACGGTAAGGCAGGGTACTGTGCCTACTGTGACTAGTAGGGCATATAAAGAGGGACACCAGGTAGTATAGGGGAGAGGAGGAAAGCTTTCAGCCAGTAGTGTGCCAATGTGCTAATCGTAAAAGCCACTAAGGCACACAATAAATATATGGCTGGAGCCCCCTCTAAATTGATATAATGCACACCAAAGGAAGTAGGTTGAGACACTTATAGTATCAAGGTTTCAGCCTCAATACCTAAGCCCTGCCCGCTGGAGGAGTGTAGCGGCATGCATGGCCAATCAGAGTGGAGGCGCGGCTGCTGCTCGCGCCCTCCGATCCGGCACACACACCGGAGGGATAGGGCGTCTGCGCTTCAGATATAGGGGAATTTAAGCCGCGGCTTCAAAATCTAATAAAAGCCCCAGAGTGACATAAAGCTCGAACAGATCATGAAGGACGGGACTCATACCTGCAATCTATCATTAGAAGAGGCATGTGCACGGAATACAGTGAGATTATCATCATTATTGCCATATGACATGATCATTATTCTGCCATAGGTAAATCCAACATAAAAATGGTGGGACATAATAGATAAAGCAATACATGACGGGAACCTAAAGACCCCACCAGCATATATGAAGTGAGACCCCAACAGCATATAAGGTCCGGAGGCCCTGATAAATAAGACATGTGTGCTTCAAAAAGACAGTGTGTGTACAACCAAGCTAATTATAGTACACACAGGTCGTGTATATAAAATCACAAATCTTGGCTGCACACATATCCTGGCTAATAAGGCCAATATTCTTCTGGATATTATCGGTGGCACTGCAGTACGAATGACCATATACGACAGGGGTCTGTAAATGCGTCATCGTACCCTATATGAAACAAGCAAAAGAAATGGCCTCATTCAAACCTTGCGGTTGTACGGTCTGTAATTAAAAAATCCAAAATGCCTCCTTACGAAGCAACGGTATATCAATGTCACCGCCACGTGGTGATTTCTCAATCCGCTGGATACCTTGGACTCTTAGCACACTCGAGTCGACATTATGACAATCACATACGTGGCGTGCTACCGATGTATCGCGATGGTTCCTAATATCAGATAAATGCTCACCCACCCTTCTTCTAAGCTCACGCTTAGTCTTACCCACATATTGTGAGCCACAACAACATGTGAGCAAATAAATTACGCCCGTGGACGTGCATCTAATGAAAGAACGCATTTCAAAACGTTTGCCCATTGTTGAACTTGCAAACAAAATGCCTCTCTGGATATTGCCACAAATGATACATGAACCGCAAGGGAATGTCCCTGTGAGGGAGGTTTTCAACCAGGTGTCCAGTGCTGGTCGGGTATATAAGCTATGTACGAGACGATCACTTAAATTTCAATTGCGTTAATACGTAATCAAGGAACGTGAAGGCATTATGGTGCCGATGTCAGGATCAGATTGTAAAATTGGCCAATGTCGCTGTAGGATCTCTCGTATCTGCTGGTGGGCTTTATCAAAGGTAGCAATAATTCTGGGTATATTGGCATTCTGGGGTTTCTCCTTAGGGGTAAGGAGCTGAGTCCGGTCTGTACTCACGGTGTGGTGAAAGGCCTGCTTAAGTGAGCTATCCGGATAGCCCCTACTTAAAAAAGTGCCCTCAAATCAAAAGCTACTGACAAATTCTGAGCAGTTTCTCCTGGCCCTCAAGTACTGCCCTTTCGGGATCCCTCTCTTGAGGGCCAGGGGATGCCCACTCTCCCAATGAAGGAGGCTATTGGTGGCAGTCTCTTTTCTAAATAGCTTGGTAGTTAGCTTTCTATCTGCTCCAATGGCAATCATCAGGTCCAGAAACGTGATCTGACTTAGGTGGATCTCCGATGTAAAGAACAGACCTAGCTGATTGATGTTGAGCTCAGCTACAAACTCAATGAAGGATTCCTTGGTGCCTTTCAACAATAGGAGTACATCCTCTATATATCTAATCCATAATTGTATGGACGATAGATGGGGCTCCATTGTGTCCCCCAAAACTACCTCTTTCTCCCACCAACCCAGGTATAGGTTTGCAAAGGTATTGGCACAGGGACTGCCCATAGCAACCCCCCTGAGCTGGTGGTAAATACGCCCATCAAAAAGAAAGATGTTGTGCATGACGACGAACTCAAGCAATTCTAATACAAAGGTGTTATAGCGTTGGCAATACTCACCCCTTTGTCGTAGGAAGGCCTCAACAGCTCGACACTCCCTATCTTGGGGTATGGAGATGAACAAGGCCTCCACACTAAGGCTTGCCAGTCAAACATCGTCCTCGCATCGAATCCAATCCAGTCGCTGCAGCATGTCCATAGTGTCTCGGGCATAGGAGGGTAGGCCCACAACAAATGGGTGGAGTATTAGATCCACATACGTACTGACATTAGCAGTCAGATTGCCTATGCCCAAGACAATAGGCCTCCTTTTAAGCTGTAGAACGTTGCCAGCACCGGAAATTTGGGTAGCAAGTAATCATACTCGGTCTTATTAATGAGTTTATGCTCACGTGCTCTTTCTAATATTGCTTTTAACTAAGCCCTGAAGGTGGGGGTTGGATCATTGGGAAGACGCCTATAAGTATTTATATCATCTAAAAGCCTCAGACACATAGCATGATACTTATCATGGTCCAGAACCACAATATCCCCCTTTTGTCAGCAGGCTTAATGACAATACTCCTGTCCTTTTCCAATTCACTGAGGAACCTACGTTCGTCGGGGCTGAGGTTATCAGATCCCATTCGTTTGCCTTCCAGTTCACGGAGATCTCTAGTGACTAATGCCAGGAAGGTATCAATTGGAGTATTGTCACTGACCGGGGGAAATGGTTTGACGGGTTTCTGAGACAAGTAAAGGGGCCATCCCCAATGTCCCTATCCCCCTCCTCTAATAGGCTTGCAAATAATTGCACATCCTGCAAATCCTCCACTCCAATGCCCAATTCCTGGCACTGTCGCTTGTCGTATAGACTAAAAAACTTCTTCAATTTTAATTTTCGCGCGTATAAATGTAGATCTTTAATCCAATTGAAAAAGTTGAATTTTTGAAGGGGTACGTAAGATAGGCCTTTTTTGAGGACTCCATTTGAGAAGGAGAAATGGCATGCGTGGACAATGTGGACCTGGAGCTCATCTACTTGGGCGCCTCTAGGGGCTTTTTGTGGCTTAGTAAATAATCTGATACTGGGGGAGGTTTGATCTAAAAAACCTGCTCGAGACCCTCTCCCCGGTCTACCTCTCTGCCTGCCACCCTGAGTTCGCTGAGGTGCCCTACCGGAGCTACCACGGCCTCTAGATGTACCCACACTTTGATCAGCGTCTGTGTCACACTCGGAGGACGACACCTCAGTGTCAACCTCAGAGACCGACTGGCGTTTAGGACCGTACTCAAAGACCCTTCCTTCTTTAAAATCACTTATATCTCTGTTGAATTGAAAGTGTTTCCTTTCTTTAATCTGAGATGTAAAGCGTGCTATGTTTTGTTGTAACAGGGCCTCCTTTTTGTTAAAATCTGTATGATCACTAAGCTTTTTCGTCTGTGTAATGCACTCCCTTAGCTCAGCCTCACTTTTCACAAGCAATTTCTTTTCTTCCTCCAACAGTAATTTAATTAGACGGATGGAGCAATCAATGGACTCCTGTTCCAATCCGTACGCGTGCTGCTGGGACGACTGGGTTGCGTAAACCCCTCGGGACAATGTTGTCTCGAGTGTCTGAACCTCCCACCAGCCGCGCACGTCATTCTTATACACGCGATTTAAGGTTTTTGAAGGATGCAGTTATGCTGACATGTACTGATTGAGCAGAAAGCTCTTTTTCCGAGAACACGTCCTTGGGATCTCCTAGCCAGCACTCAGAACTTAAATCTTGGGATAAGAAACCTGCCATTCCCCAACGTGAAGAAACTACTGAATACTTTATCACATAAATATCTAATACAGAAATTTTTCCAGGGGGGGGAGCATAATTTTATTGACATCCATGCTCTGCTTGTTTCTGAGAATGTAATGAAGGGGAGGGGCATATTCATTATCACAAAGTATAAAACTGCATGAGCTGTGCAACGTAAGGGTGGGCAGGGTATATACTTTTTATTATGCGCAGTTGTATAACTAACTCGCGGAGGGTTACTCTCAGGTCTCAGCCGACAGCCAGGGCAACGGGCAGAGATGTTGACAGGCATCACTTTAGTTTTTCAATCCGATTCCGGAGCAGGTTCAGCTGCTGGGCACAGACAGGGCAGTGAGTGAGGGCACCAACAGTCACGGCTGTCAGTGACAGTCTGATCAGAAGAAATGCTCTGTCTATAACTAAGGGGTATTAGGGTACATTATTATACAGGGTGGGGTAATATAACTGAGGAGGGCTATCTCAGGGACATTATATTACCCCCTGTATAATTTACCCCTCAGTTATACGGTATTATACTTGAGATAGCCCTCCTCTGTTATATTGCCTCTGTATAATGATGTACCCTTATACCCCTTAGTTATATTAAATCCTGTATAATTTACACTGATACCCCTCAGTTATACGGTATTATAAAACTGAGGGGTATTAGTGTAAATTAGACAGGGTGGGGTAATAACTAAGGAGTATCAGAGTACATTATTAGACATGGGTAATATAACTGAGGAGGGCTATCTCAGGGGACATTATATTACCTGTATCGGTATAATTTACCCTGATGATAACCCTCAGTTATACGGTATTATACCCACCTGAGGGTTATCAGTGTACACATTATGCAGGGGGGATGTGGAGAGCTATCAGGGGACATTTTACAGGGTAATATAACAAAGGGATCAGGGTAAATTATACAGGGGGGAAAAGTACTAAGGGTTATCACTGATAGTACTTTTACCCCCTGTATAATATACCCTGATCCCTCAGTTACCCTGTATAATATATAGCCTTCCTCATTATATTACCCGGCGCCTGTATAGTGTGCTTACCCTTAGTTATATACACACACACACACACACACACACACTGAGGGTACATCATACAGCCTGTATAATACTACTGCAACCCTGCTTACTCTGTTAACCTGTGCACTGCCCCTGTTCTCCACTTTCATCAGATGTAGCAGAGCTGAGGGGTTGACATTCCTTGGCCCCATCTTGATGCTTACTGACTCCCTGCCTACACATGCTAGTGCTACAAATCAATACGTCACTGGCAGGCTGGCAGCATTTAAATAATTCAGCTCTGCTACATCAGCAGCGGGTGGGACGTCACGTCATGGACCATGACTGAATGGTTAAAATGCTGCCAGCCTGCCAGTGCAAATATTAAACCCACGGTTCAACTTCTAACTTCTGAGTCTGACAAGTGGGCCTAGCACTGTAGGCCTCAGAGCTAGGCCGGCTTGTCAGACTCAGACAGAGATCTCTAGTGAATAATGCCAGAAAGGTATCAATTGGAGTATTGTCACTGACCGGGGAAAATAGTTTAATGGGTTTCTGAGACAAGTAAAGGGGCCATCCCCAATGTCCCTATCCCCCTCCTCTGATAGGCTTGCAAATAATTGCACATCCTGCAAATCCTTCACTCCAATGCCCAATTCCTGGCACTGTCGCTTGTCATATAGAATAAAAAACTTCTTCATTTTAATTTTCGCACGTATAAATGTAGATCTTTAATCCAATTGAAAAAGTTGAATTTTTGAAGGGGTACGTAAAACCGGCCTTTTTCGAGGACCTCCATTTGAGAAGGAGAAATAGCACGTGTGGACAAATTCACGACCTGGAGCTCATCTACTTGGGCGCCTCTAGGGGCTTTTTCTGGCGCAGTAAATAATCTGATACTGGGTGGGTTTGATCTAAAAAACCTGCTTGAGACCCTCTCCCCGGTCTACACCTCTGCCTGCCACCCCGAGTTCGCTGAGGTGCCCTACCGGAGCTACCACGGCATCTAGATGTACCCACACTTTGATCAGAGTCCGTGTTACACTCGGAGGACAACACGTCGGTGTCAACCTCAGTGACCGACTGGCGTTTAGGACCGTACTCAAAGACCCTTCCTTCTTTAAAATCACTTGTATCTCTGTTGAATTGAAAGTGTGTTGTTTCTTTAATCTGAGATGCAAAGTGTTCTATGTTTTGTTGTAACAGGGCCTCTTTTTTGTTAAAATCTGTATGATCACTAAACTTTCTCGTCTGGGTAATGCACTCCCTTAGCTCAGCCTCACTTTTCACAAGCGATTTCTTTTCTTCCTCCAACAGTAATTTCATTAGACGGATGGAGAAATCAATGGACTCCTGTTCCCATCTGTACAAGTGCTGCTGGGAGGACTGGATTGCGTAAACCCCTCGGGACAATGTTGTTTTTAATATAGAGTGTCTGAACCTCCCATCAGCCGCGCACGTAATCCTTATACACGCAATTAAGGTTTTTGAAGGATGCAGTTATGCTGACAGGTACTGATTGAGCAGGAAGCTCTTTTTCCGAGAACACGTCCTTGGAATCTCCTAGCCAGCACTCAGAACTTAAATCTTGGGATAAGAAACCTGCCATTCCTCAACGTAAGGAAAAAACTACTGAATACTTTATCACATAAATATCTAATACATCAATTCTGCGCCCACTAATCAATATTGAAATATCAGCCTCCACGGACGTATTAAAAAGAAAATAATAAAACTTTATTGAATCTTGGTTGAAACATGGGGAGGCAATTCATAATCCAAATAAACAGTCTATGAACCTGCCTGCTGCAGAGAGGGATGATTTATTGACCATCTACAGTCAGACAGTGTCCGAAAAAACTGACCTTGGCGCAGCAACACAGTTCAATGTTTAACCTGCATGCAAGACCAGGACACGGAGTCTAGCAAGCGCTCATTATTGCTCGCGCAGACTACTATGGCATATAAAGAGGGACACCAGGTAGTATATGGGAGACGAGGAAAGCTTTCAGCCAGTAGCGTGCCAGTGTGCTAATCGTAAAAGCCACTAAGGCACACAATAAATATATGGCTGGAGCCCCCTCTAAATTGATATACTGCACACCAAAGGAAGGAGGTTGAGACACTTACAATATCAAGGTCTCAGCCTCTCAATATTCCAACATGTGCGTGATGTATCACTACCTAGTGGCCCTAACACTGCCTACTGAGCTGTGTCCTATGACAGATGATCACAGCTCAATGCGTTTCTACGTGGTATTGTTGCTGCCACGTGTCATCAGGAGCTGAAACAGAAAGAAGTTGTCTGGTCTAAAAGCGCCCTGCACAGTTGTGTGTACGGGCTCCGGCGCTGTGATGGCCGTTACTGGCCGTGCGCGCGCCAAATACTTAATACCTAAGCCCCACCCGCCGGAGGAGTGTTTCACTATTTTCTTTTTAATCTGTCCTTGCAGGCTGATATTTCAATATTGATTAGTGGGCGCAGAATTGATGTATTAGATATTTATGTGATAAAGTGTTCAGTAGTTTCTTCACGTTGGGGAATGGCAGGTTTCTTATCCCAAGATTTAAGTTCTGAGTGCTGGCTAGGAGACCCCAATGACGTGTTCTCGGAAAAAGAGCTTCCTGCTCAATCAGTACATGTCAGCATAACTGCATCCTTCAAAAACCTTAATCGCGTGTATAAGGCTCACGTGCGCGGCTGGTGTGAGATTCAGACACTCGAGACCTATATTAGAAACAACATTGTTCCGAGGGGTTTACGCAACCCAGTCGTCCCAGCAGCACGCGTACGGATGGGAACAGGAGTCCATTAATGGCTCCATCCGTCTAATTAAATTACTGTTGGAGGAAGAAAAGAAATTGCTTGTGAAAAGTGAGGCTGAGCTAAGGGAGTGCATTACACAGACGAAAAAGCTTAGTGATCATACAGATTTTAACAAAAAAGAGGCCCTGTTACAACCAAATATAGAATGCTTTACATCTCCGATTAAAGAAAGGAAACACTTTCAATTCAACAGAGATATAAGTGATTTTAAAGAAGGAAGGGTCTTTGTGTACGGTACTAAACGCCAGTCGGTCTCTGAGGTTGACACTGTTACACGGACGCTGATCAAAGTGTGGGTGCATCTAGAGGCCGTGGTAGCTCCGATAGGGCACATCAGCGAACTCGGGGTGGCAGGAAGAGAGGTAGATAAACCCCCCCCAGTATCTGATTAATTACTGCGCCACAAAAAGCCCCTAGAGGTGCCCAAGTAGATGAGCTCCAGGTCGTGAATTTATCCACACGTGCCATTTCTCCTTCTCAAATGGAGGTCCTCAAAAAAGGCCTGTCTTATGTACCCCTTCAAAAATTCAACTTTTTCAATTGGATTAAAGATCTACATTTATACCCGTGAAAATTAAAATGGAAGACGTTTTTTAGTCTATACGACAAGCGACAGTGCCAGGAATTGGGCATTGGAGTGGAGGATTTGCAGGATGTGCAATTACTTGCAAGTCTGTCAGAGGAGGGGGATTTCAGTGACAATACGGTCAGTGACAATACTCCATTTAAATATAATTTTTATGAACTTTTGTCAGTTAATACAAAAACATAAGTAGATCATAAAATTTCGCATTTCTTTTGTTGCGAATAATATACATGGATATCATACACAGTTGTTTTTGTTGTGTTTTGTCTTTAGATATGCGTGTAAACACAGCTTATAAGGCATAAAACATACAACATAAAATTTTGCCTTCCAGTACGGTCTGTGAAATTATATTATGCAGATTCAGCATAAGTTGGTTGTAGAGCTTATTTTCCGCTCTACTCTCCTCCAATTGATACCTTCCTGGCATTAGTCACTAGAGATCTCCGTGAACTGGAAGGCAAACAAATGGGGTCTGATAACCTCAGGCCCGACAAACGTAGGTTCCTCAGTGAATTGGAGAAGGACAGGAGTATTGTCATTAAACCTTCTGACAAAGGGGGGGATATCGTGGTTCTGGACCATAAGTATCGTGCTATGTGTCTGAGGCTTTTAGATGATATAAATACTTATAGGCGTCTTCCCAATGATTCCACCCCCACCTTCAGGGCTCCGTTACAAGAAATATTAGAAAGAGCATGTGAGGATATGCTCATTAATAAGACTGAGTATGATTACTTGCTACCCAAATTTCCGGTGCTGGCGACGTTCTACAGTCTGCCGAAGCTGCACAAAAAAGGTGTGCAGCTTAAAGGCAGGCCTATTGTCTTGTGCATAGGCAGTCTGACTGCTAATGTCAGTACGTATGTGGATCTAATACTCCGCCCATTTGTTGTGGGCCTACCCTCCTATGCCCGAGACACTATGGACGTGCTGCAGCGACTGGATGGGATTCGGTGCGAGGACGATGTTTGGCTGGCAAGCCTCGATTGTGGAGGCCTTGTACAGCTCCATACCCCATGATAGGGTGTCGAGCTGTTGAGGCCTTCCTACGACAAAGTCGCGAATATTGCCAACGCCATAACACCTTTGTATTAGAAAGGGAGAAATGGGATAAAGAGGTAGTTTTTGGGGACACTATGGAGCACCATCTATCGTCCAATTATGGATTAGATATATAGATGATGTGCTCCTATTGTGGAAAGGCACTAAGGAATCCTTCATTGAGTTTGTAGCTGAGCTCAACATCAATCAGCTAGGTCTATTCTTTACCTCGGAGATCCACCTAAGTCAGATCACATTTCTGGACCTGAAGATTGCCGTTAGAGCAGATAGAAAGCTAACTACCAAGCTATTTATAAAAGAGACTGCCACCAATAGCCTGCTTCATTGGGAGAGTGGGCATCCCCTGGCCCTCGAGAGGGATCCCGAAAGGGCAGTACTTGACGGCCAGGAGAAACTGCTCAGAATTTGGCAATTTTAAGACAGCAGCTTTTGATTTGAGGGCACGTTTTTTAAGTTTTTTTCACCACGCCATGAGTACAGACCAGATTTAGCTCCATACCCCTAGGGGGAAACCCCAGGATGCCAATATACCCAGAATTATTGCTACCCACTAGCAGATACGAGACATCCTACAGCGACATTGGCCCATTTTACAATCTGATCCTGGAATCGGCCCCATAATGCCTTCAGGCCCCTCGATTACGTATCGACACAATTCAAATTTACGTGATCATCTCGTACATAGCTTATATACACGACCAGCACTGGACACCTGGTTGAAAACCTCCCTCAGGCCTCTTTCACACTAGCGTTTTAGCTTTCCGTCCTAGAGATCCGTCCTCGGGTCTCTAGGACGGAAAGCTACTGATCAGGATTATCCCCATGCATCCTGAATGGAGAGAAATCCGTTCAGGATGCATCAGGATGTCTTCCGTTCAGTATGTCAACGTTTTTTGGACGTTGACAAAAGCGCAGCATGCTGCGGATTTGTCTCCGTCCAAAAATCCGGAAGACATGCCGCAACGCCGGATCCGGAATTAATGCCCATTGAAGGGCATTAGTCTGGATCCGGCCTTTAGCTAAACGTCGTTTCCGCGCATTGCCGGAACCGACGTTTAGCTTTTGTCAATGGTTACTATGGCAGCCAGGACGCTAAAGTCCTGGTTGCCATAGTAAGAGTAGGGGAGCGGGGAGCAGCATACTTACATTCCGTGCGGCTCCCGGGACGCTCTAGGATGACGTCAGGGCGCCCCAGTGCATAGATCACGTGATCGCACGGATCACGTGATCCATGCGCGCGGGGCGCTCTGACGTCATTCAGGAGCGCCCGGGGAGCCGCACGGAATGTAGCATGCCGCTCCCCGCTCCCTCACTGCTATGGCAACCAGGACGCTAGTAGCGTCCTGGCTGTCATAGTAACACTGAAAGCATTTTGAAGACTGATCAGTCTTCAAATGCTTTCAGTTCACTTGCGTTGTGCAGGATCCGGCGTGCATTCCGGCGACGGAAGTGCACGCCGGATCCTAACAACGCTAGTGTGAAAGAGGCCTCACAGGGACATTCCCTTGCGGTTCGTGTATCATTTGTGGCAATATCCAGAGAGGCGTCTCGTTCGCGAGTTCAACAACAGGCGAACGTTTTGAAATACGTTCTTTCATTAGATGCACGTCCACGGGCTTCATTTATTTGCTCACATTTTGTTGTGGCTCACAATATGTGGGTAAGACTAAGCGTGAGCTTAGAAGGGTGGTTGAGCATTTATCTGATATTAGGAACCATCGCGATACATCGGTAGCATGCCACGTATGTGATTGTCATAATGGTGATGCGAGTGTGCTAAGGGTCTAAGCTATCCAGCGGATTGAGAAATCACCACATGGCGGTGATATTGATATACCGCTGCTTTGTAAGGAGGCATTTTGGATTTTGAAATTACAGACCGTACAACCGCAGGGTCTGAATGAGACCATTTATTTTGCTTGTTTCATATAGGGTATGATGACGCATTTACAGACCCCTGTCATATATGGTCATTCGTACCACAGTGCCACCGATAATATCCAGAAGAATATTGGCCTTATTAGCCAGGATATGTGTGTAGCCAAGATTTGTGATTTTATATACACGACCTGTGAGGGCGAGAAGTTTGAACTGTATTCTGTGGTGGATGGGCAACCAGTGAAATGACTGGCACAAACTAGTGGCATCAGTGTAGCGGTTGGATGGATAGATGAGTCTGGCTTCAGCATTTAGAACAGACGGAAGGGGGGAGAGTTTAGTCAGATAAGACCAATTAGTAATGCATACAATATAGTATGTCTATGACTATAATACAATGAGTATGAAAACAATAAAAAGCCCTGCTACCCCTTCACCACTTTTGATTACTTTGCCAAATCTCATATGGTGGAGCTTTGGTGAATCCTGCAAAACTTCACAGTGCTGCATTGAAGTGTGGCAGAGGTGGTAGAGGGTACAAATGCAGAACTAGCATATGTGGCAGGATGGAGCAGACATGGTAAGCTTTGCATGGGAATGTGTCATCAAAAAAATTATGTTTAACCACCTCAGCCCCCCTAGCTTAAACACCCTTAATGACCAGGCCACTTTTTACAATTCTGCACTACACTACTTTCACCGTTTATTGCTCCGTCATGCAACTTACCACCCAAATGAATTTTAACTCATTTTTTTCTCACTAATAGAGCTTTCATTTGGTGGTATTTCATTGTTGCTGACATTTTAACTTTTTTTTATATTAATAAAAAATGACCGAAATTTTTGCAAAAAAATGACATTTTTTGCTTTCTGTTGTAATTATTTTTAAAAAATGACATTTCTATATAAATTTTTCTCTAAATTTATTGTTCTACATGTCTTTGATAAAAAAAAATGCAATAAGTGTATATATATTGGTTTGGGTAAAAGTTATAGCGTTTACAAACTATGGTGCAAAAAAGGGGCATGGTGAGTTCATGTATGATTTCATTTTTTTCTCACAAGTTAGCGGAAAATGACACTTTCTGAGGAAAAAAAAATAATAATAAAGTTTCCATTTCTTCTAACTTCTGGCAAAAAAAATAAAATCTCCCACGGACTCACTATGCCCCTCAGTGAATACCTTGGGGTGTCTACTTTCCAAAATGGGGTCATTTGTGGGGTGTGTTTACTGTTCTGGCATTTTGCGCGGGGCTAAATTGTGAGCAACCCTGTAAAGCCTAAAGGTACTCATTGGACTTTATGCCCCTTTACGCACCTAGGCTGCAAAAAAGTGTCACTCATGTGGTATTGCCGTACTCAGAAGAAGTAGGGCAATGTGTTTTGGGGTGTATTTTTACATATACCCATGCTGGGTGAGAGAAATATCTCTGTAAATTGTCAACTTTGTATAAAAAAATTTAAAAAGTTGTCCCCTGTTCTTTGAAAGCAGCTACACGGGACTCAAAAAACAATGCACAGTACCTGACCTTATTGACTTCTGTTTTTCTAGACATGCTCTGTGACCTGTGCAGGGGTCAGCATGGAGTAGATAAGCTGTGATATCACCTACTATAAATGGTGGATCCTGTCTTATCTATACTGAGGTGATAGCTGTCATTGTAGTCCTGCCTGTAGTGATAACATTATGGCTTCTGAAAATTTACCTGTACACAGAATATAAAGTGTCAACATATTAATAGACCTACGGGCCACTGTGAAAACGGCATGATTTTAATTTTATTTTTTAAATAGATAGTGACATGGAAAATTAAAACAATATGTTTAATATAAAATTATGATTTTAGATAATAGGTCCTTTTGTGATGGCACATTCCCTTTAAGAAGACTCACTGCAGAACACATGTACAAATTTGATATGGATAATCTCTCTATTACTTTTTGCAGGATTGTACATGAATATATTAAACAGCTGGGACTGAAATTAAACCCTTTTATTGCATCTGATGAAGACACTTTCTGTTTGTTCAACAATATCAGACATACATATGGAGAGGTCAAAAGGACACCAAATCTGTTTGGATTTGATCTAGAACCTGGAGAGAAAAGTCAATCTGTTAATGATCTTTTTTATGAATCGGTTCACAAGGTATGTAACAAATGAGGGTGTATGAGATTTCTCACTACATAAAACTACGTGTGAAGTGATATGGAACCAGGGGAGTATATAGCCAAAAGGGGCGCCTGGCAATTCTGCTGTGTCTGCCTAAAGGGTTTTCCCATTGGTTATTCCCAGCGATCGGTGAAACAGATATGACTAAGAAATGGCTGAAAGGAATATTTAATGTTAATTGTTGTGGTTTTTTTCTGGTTTTCTTGTTTAGGTCGTACAAAAAACAAACAGAAATTGCAATGAAATATTAGGCAAATTTGACAAATCTTCCGGGCAAGTAAGTTATGATCATATGGATTTTAAAATACATTATTACACTTTGGCCTCTTTCACACTTGCGTTGTTAAGATCCGGCGTGCACTTCCGTCGCCGTAAATGCCCGCCGGATCCGTAACAACGCAAGAGACCTGAAAGCATTTGAAGACTGATCAGTCTTCAAAATGCTTTCAGTGTTACTATGGCAGCCAGGACGCTATTAAAGTCCTGGTTGCGATAGTAGTAGAGGGAAGCGGGGGAGCAGTATACTTACCATCCGTGCGGCTCCCCGGGCGCTCCAGAATGACATCAGAGCGCCCCATGCGCATGGATCAAGTGATCCATGCGATCACGTGATCCATGCGCATGGGGCGCCCTGACGTCACTCTGGAGCGCCCCGGGAGCCGCACAGACTGTAAGTATACTGCTCCCCCGCTCCCCACTACACTTTACCATGGCAGCCGGGACTTTAGCGTCCTGGCTGCCATAGTAACATAGTAACATAGTATATAAGGCCGAAAAAAGACATTTGTCCATCCAGTTCGACCTGTTTCCTGCAAGTTGATCCAGAGGAAGGCAAAAAACCCCTGTGAGGTAGAGCCAATTTTCCCCACTTAAGGGGAAAAAATTCCTTCCCGACTCCAATCAGGCAGTCAGAATAACTCCCTGGATCATCGACCCCTCTTTAGTAGCTATAGCCTGAAATATTATTACGCTCCAGAAATACATCCAGGCCCCTCTTGAATTCCTTTATTGTACTCCCCATCACCACCTCCTCAGGCAGAGATTTCCATAGTCTCACTGCTCTTACCGTGAAGAATCCTTTTCTATGTTTGTGTAGAAACCTTCTTTCCTCCAGACGCAGAGGATGTCCCCTCGTCACAGTCACAGTCCTGGGGATAAATAGATGATGGGACAGATCTCTGTACTGACCCCTGATATATTTATACATAGTTATTAGATTTCCCCGTCTTTTTTCTAGAGTGAATAACCCTAATTTTGATACCCTTTCAGGGTACTGTAGTTGCCCCATTCCAGTTATTACTTTAGTTGCCCTCCTCTGAACCCTCTCTAGCTCTGCTATGTCTGCCTTGTTCACAGGAGACCAGAACTGTACACAGTACTCCATGTGTGGTCTGACTAGTGATTTATAAAGTGGTAGGACTATGTTCTCATCACGGGCATCTATGCCCCTTTTGATGCAACCCATTATCTTATTGGCCTTAGCAGATGCTGCCTGACACTGGTTTTTACAGCTTAATTTGTAATTTATTAAAATTCCTAGATCCTTTTCCATGTCAGTGTTACTGAGTGTTTTACCATTTAGTATGTACGGGTGACTTGCATTATTCCTTCCCATGTGTATAACTTTACATTTGTCAGTGTTAAACCTCATCTGCCATTTCTCTGCCCAAGCCCCCAATCTATCCAGATCCCTCTGTAGCAGAAAACTGTCCTCTTCAGTGTTAATTACTTTACACAGTTTAGTGTCATCTGCAAAAATTGATATTCAGAAAAAGCTAAACGTCGGATCCGGCGATGTGCCGAAACGACGTTTAGCTTAAGGCTGGATCCGGATTAATGCCTTTCAATGGGCATTAATTCTGGATCCAGCCTTGCGGCAAGTGTTCAGGATTTTTGGCCGGAGCAAAAAGCGCAGCATTCTGCTGTATTTTCTCCGGCCAAAAAACGTTCCGTTCCTGAACTGAAGACATCCTGATGCATCCTGAACGGATTTCTCTCCATTTAGAATGCATGGGGATAAAACTGATCAGGATTTTTCCGGCATAGAGCCCCGACGACGGAACTCCATGCCGGAAAAGAAATTCGCAAGTGTGAAAGAGCCCTAAGTCAAAACAACCTATTTTTCACAACAGGATTAAAACCACAGATAAAACTTTACAGATAACAGAGGATCAACCAGTGACAAAAGTTGTTGCTTCCAGCTTCTCTATTTTCCTCCCTGTACAGTGACCTCTGCTCAGTTCACAGAGCAGGCTTAGCGTCCAGCTATAAAAACATAACTTTTACTAGGACATAGTTAAAACACCACTGTGTCCTTCAGTTTACGCATTTTATGCATTCAACACTTTCTCAGAGCTTAGAAGTTTTAGTTCATCCTAACTAAAACAATATTATAAGCCACTTACTAATTCCTTCTCTTTCCTCAGTCTATTCTGGCCTCTCCTGGTTGTTATCGGTTATTATGGACTGCAGCAGTGGCCGCACTTACTCACTGTAAGATCCCCATTCACACGATTGTATTTTTTTGTGGCTAGGATGCGGACCCATTTATTTCAATGGGTCCGTAAAAATTGCAAACAGCACACCATGTGCTGTCTGCATCCGTATGTCCATTCTAAATCTCCGCAAAAAAAAAAGAACATGTCCTATTCTTGTCCGTTTTGTGGACAAGACTAGGCATCGTTACAATGTGTCAGCAAAAAAAATGTATTTAACACAGACGACGTGTATTTTTTTGCAGAACCACGAGCGTTGTGGTTTTGTAGTCTGCAAATCGCAGATCCGCAAAACATGGATACTGGCCATGTGCGTTCCGTATTTTGAGGTACGGAACGCCCGGCCCATAATAGAACAGTCCTATTAAAGTCCATAACAATAATAGGACGTTTTATTTTTTGCGGAACGTATGGACATACGGACACAGAATGCACACAGAGTCATTTTTATGTGGTCACAGACGAAAAATACGTTCGTATGCGTAAGCTCTAAGAAACAGATCTGGCCTCTCTGGTGCCTCCTTTCTTTGCCCCAACCACCTTGTATCTTTGCTTCTAGCTTTTATAAGGCCCCTTTCACACGAGCGAGTTTTCTGTGCGGGTGCAATGTGTGATGTGAACGCATAACACCCCCAATTAATCCTGACCCATTCATTTCACGCTTCAGTTCTGCGTTGCGTGAAAAACGCAGCATATTCTAAATTCTGCGTTTTTCACGCAGCCCTGGCCCCATAGTAGTGAATAGGGCTTTAGTGACAAACGCATTGCATCTGGAAGCAAGTGCGGGTGCGATGCGTTTTTCACTGATGATTGCTAGGAGATGTTGTTTGTAAACCTTCAGTTTTTTATCACGCGTGTGAAAAACACTAGTAGAAGTATTGGAAGGATCGGCACTCAAAGTGATAATTCTTCAAAATTCTCTTTTATTCGCCATAGAATGAGGTAAAACACTACACGTGTTTCGGCTCTATGAGCCTTTCTCAAGTGTGCAACTGTGTGCAAACAGCGTGTGAAAAACACATCAAAACGCATTGCACATCAAAAACGGAACAACTGAATGCAATAGTCATTACATTCATCTGACCTACAGGATACTGTGGTTGGTTTATCAGTGAATTTCGTTGTCACAGAATCCCTTTTAACAACTTAATCACAGCAGTAGTACAGTATTCTTGGAGAACATCTCCTGAAGTTTTATAAAAAACGAAACAATATGATGAAGTCTCCAATCCGAGTATGGAGGGGAGGTGGCAGTGGAGGGAAATGAATAACCCTGGTCTGTCCACTAGTGTGTAGTGGACAGACTAGGGTTATTCATTTCCCTCCACTGCCACCTCCCCTCCATACTCGGATGGGAGACTTCATCATATTGTTTCGTTTTTTACAAAGCTGAATTAAAAGTTATATTTTAGTGATAATCTCTCGGTGATGCACTCTAGCTACATTATCACTTTCTATCTTACCCACTGACGGTTGACATGTCGGAACGTGATTAGTCTGAAGTTTTATAGCAATAACTGGAGATTTTTAAACAAAGTGAACAATTTAATGTGAAATCTTATATATTTTATTTTATAGTCTTTCTTGGTGGAAGAAGGAAGTTTAAGTGCAGGAGCTATTCAAATGATTGGACACTACATGGCATTAAACGGTGATTGGCACACTTCATTTTTGGAATCAATATTGGATGAATCAGTCTTCAGCGACAGCAGGTACAGTCAAAATGCTGCGGTGACCTTATATAACCACCAGGTCCACAAAATAATCACAGGAGACATTTAATAATGGCGTCAACAGTCATCATGTAATACAATGAAATGTTATTTTGTCATGTTTATCCTGGACTTATTCTAACCCTATTTCCATTGTTTTTCATAAGGATGTATGAGATCACAGGAGGTTTTGACCAGTTACCCATAGCTTTATCACGTCATGTTGGAAGTGCCATCAGATTGAATTCTACTGTAGTTAAAATTTTGAGGAAGGAGAAATCTGTGATCGTCCAGTACCGGAAAGATTACTCCTCCGCTCTCACCATGATGTCTGCAGACTATGTCATCATCACCTCCACCGCCAAGGCCACCAGGCGTATAGAGTTCAGTCCTCCACTGAGTAACGAGAAGTACAATGCTCTGAGTTTCGTTCACTATTCAGGTGCCACAAAGATTTATCTCAGCTGTACTGAGAGATTCTGGGAGAAGGATGGGATAGTTGGTGGAAAAAGTTCTACTGATCGACCATCTCGTTACATCTACTACCCAAGTCATAACTTCACCAATGGAAGAGGTCTCCTTCTGGCATCATACACCGACGAAGACGATTCCATGTTCTTTTTATCCCTCAGTGATGAAGAGTGTGTTGATATGGTCCTGGAAGACTTGTCCATCATCCACAGGAGACCAAAGGAGATACTGAGAAAACTCTGCCCAAAGTATGTGTTGAAGAAGTGGAGTCTGGATCCATATGCCATGGGAGCATTTGCCTATTTCACACCGTATCAGTTTGGAGATATGTATGAATACTTATCCACACCAGAAGGCAGAATTTACTTTGCTGGGGAGCACACAGCACTTCCTCATGGCTGGATCGACACCGCTTGTAAGAGTGGTTTAAAGGCAGCAAAAGAAATTCATAAGGAAGCCAACATGTTCTTCCATCACTGAGTTTTACTTTATTTCTGAAGAAAAGCTATGAATGCTGTGTTGTAAAGTTTGCAAAATATTTTTGGGTTTGTTCTATCTCAGAATTTAATAAAATAAATGAATAAAATGAATATATTAAATTAGCATATAGTAAATATATACAGAGTTGGGTGATGGGTGTCCCATTAAGATAGCCATAAACAGTCCAATTTTATCATCAAAATGACAGCAGTAAGATCCATATCCCTGTGGTTCAAGTAAACTGAACTTGGGTTCTTTGGTGATCTGAGTTCAGTTGACTTTAACAATGTAGAAAGTGGGTCTTGCAGCCATAATGAAGCTAAAATGCAGTTGCTTTACGGTGTCTGAATATTTCCTTACACTATTCTGCATCAAATTAGAACCTAGGTACACAATACCATTTTCTATATTTTATGTTCAATACTATGTGCTGCAGTGTCGGACTGGGGTACTTAGTGCCCACCAGTGTAACAGATTCTGGGGCCCACCTTAGAGCTCCTGCACACAAACTTATTTTTTTCCATTTCCGTACCGTTCCCTTCTCTTCAATGGGGCAAAAAGAAAATGAGTCTGTATGTCCGCATGGCCGTTCTGCAAAATGTCCTATTATTGCCTACATTACAGACAAGGACAGGACTGTTCTATTACAGGCCGGCTGTTCTGTTCCTATAATGTGGAATGCACACACCTGGTATCCATGTTTTGCGGATCCGCAATTTGCAGACTGTAAAACATCCAACGGCCGTGTTCATGAGCCCTTACAGTGATAACAGAAATATTAAAGATGAAGTATGATGGTAGACACTCACAGCAAAATGCACAAACATACATGTGGCAGAATTTACACATATATGGATATCCTGCACTTAAGTCAGTTAGAAACAAGACACGTGCAGCGCACACCAATCACTCATTGGACACATGTGGCACACAAGACACTTATACATGGGTCACATACCACTGATGCATATGTCACATGCTGCACATACACCACTGATACATAAATCATATATAGCACACACCAATCACACATAGGAAACATGCAATGCACACACCAAGACATTTATGCCTAACCCTATTAAGTGTTGCACACGTAAAGGGGTTAAAGGGGCTGTCTCACTTCAGCAATTGGCATTTATAATGTAGAGAAAGTTAATACAAGGCACTTACTAATGTATTGTGATTGTCCATATTGCCTTCTTTCCAACACATTATACACAACATGTATTCCGTGGTTATTACCACCGTGTAATCCAGCAGTGGTGGCCGTGCTTGCACACTATAGGTAAAGGTGTTGGCCTATGCGCATTTCCAGTCTTTCCCTATAGTGTGTAAGCACGGCCACCGCTGCTGGATTACACAGGAGGCAATATGGACAATCACAATACATTAGTAATAGTAAGTGCCTTGTATTAACTGCATGATAAATGCCATTTATTGAAGTGAGATAAACACTATAACCCCTTTAAGCATAAATGTCTAGCATGAAATTTACCAAATCTTAACCCGTTTAGATTGCACATAATCTACAGTATATTTAAAGGGGTTGTACTACCATAATGACCTGTTGCCTATCTACAGGATAGATAATAAATATCAGATTGCTGGGGTCTGACTGCTGGAACACCCACTGATCATGAAAAAAGGGGTCCTGAGACATTCAATTACATTACCCCCAATCTATGTACACAAGGGTCTTAAGGCCACATTCCCTTGATCATGGGGGTCCCAGCAGTCAGACCCCCATCAATCAACCACTTATGAGCTGTTGTGTCATAGCTGTTGGACCTTTTTACATTCCCTATCCTTAAAGGTTTTTTTGGGGTGTAAAAAAATAAAATAAAATAAAAATTAAAAATCTGGCCCAAAATATGTGTCACACTGAAATAGAAATGCTCGTCTTTTAAAGGGCCTGTGTCCACTTTTCTAGTTATCCTCTATCCACAGGATCGGGGATAACTAAGTGATCCTTGGGGGTCTGAACGCTGAAGCCCCCACTGATCCCCCTTCTTGATTGAGTGGCAGGTTGAGCATATGCCCTGCCTCTCCATCCATTCTCTATGGGGTCGCTGCAGATGGCGGAGTACAGTGCTGGCTAATTCCAGTGGTCCCAAAGAGAATAAATGGAGCAGCAGGGCATATGTGTGGCCTGTTACACCATCAAAAAGGGGGAACAGGACCTGTTCCTGGGATCAGTGGGGATTGCAGAATCGGACCCCACTAATCATATGGTTATGTCCTATGGTGTGGAGAGGATAACTTGAAAACCTGGACAACCCCTTTAAATCCTCTACCACCCTACCACCAGTATCTCTCTACATGGCAGCAGTGATACCTGTAAATACGTAATATCATCACTGTCACCATGTAAACCATACGTGTCAATGCTGGAGAATGTGACGCACTGTGCAGAATTTTTTAGTCATAAGTCCAACCCCCTTTGCAGGTCACAACCTTTAACAAAGCCCAAGCAAAGGCGCTAGAGGAGCAACGTAAGCAAAGGGCACAAACGGAGGGTCATAACTGAAACAGAGGCATTAGGGTCACCTGAGGCAAGGTAGTAGTGTGGATCCTGGAGCAGGGGTAACTGGAGAAGAGGCAATATTAGCGGTGCATTTAGAGTGGTGGCATCTGGAGCTGGGGCGCAAATGGAGGTGCACCTAAAGCAGAGGCATTGGGGGGGACCTAGGGCAGAGTGCCCCCAATGCCACTCTGAACTCTGCAGAGAGCAGCACACATACACAGATCTGAGTCTACTATAAACAAATCCCCTATTTCCCCGTCACACACCTGAGCAATCAGCACAGCACTTCAGAGGAGTCCTTCTCTCCAGCAGCCACAGTTTTCTGACAGCAGGGAGGGCAGGAATCTCCCACCTCCCTGATGGGCCATTCCGAGCCTTATTGTAAATGCAATAGTGAAAACTATACCTCAGATCAAAAGAGGAACATTTATGGAGCAAAGAGGGACAGAGAGACTTGGGTCCAAAAGAGGGACTGTCCCTCCAAAAGACGGACACTCTGGAGGTCTGCCCATACCATCTTTGTCACGCAGATTTTAATCACGTATATATGGGTCAAGTACGATGATGACAATGGACATCTATACTTCTTGCCACATCTGCAATGCAAATCTCCCGCTGATCCCATTTTGGATATACAGAGGCCTAGCTAGTTAATCAATGACAGTATTTATTAACTTTTAAACAAAAAAAAAATGTCCCGAGTATGCAAATAATTTCCAAAAAAAAAGTTTCTACTGTGCATAAGGATGAGCCTCTGAGCCCAGCAGCTGGATGACACAAGCCATTTAGTCTCCTCTGTGCTCCTCATTCATTACAATGAGCACTGTGTCACTGCTCAGGAGACTGAGGGTCTGGTGCATTTGCAGATGTTGCCACCATTTCCTACCATTGCCTGTTTTTTAAGGCACTGCACAGAATAACGAGTAAGTAGCTGCTGGAGAAATGCAAAGTACTGTTAATAGCTGACTGCCTCCAAATTCTTACTGAACACAGCCTGGATGCCCTCCCCCCACCAAAACAGACCACAGGCTTCTAAAAACAGGCACCCTCCCCTACTCCAGGACAGCATCCATGCATACACTGGGGGCATCATGTCAATAGTGAGGTGCCCCAGAGATGGAGCCATTCCCCTCCTGCAGACTTGGGTAATGCAGAGCTGCTCATTTGTCAGCAGCAGCAGCACTAACAGCTTAGTGACAGCGCAGGATACAGGGGCAGGCTGAGGGATTTACCTAGGCTGTTGCTGGCATGGTTGGGACCTCTGCTGCTGTCTGCTCTAACATTAGTACAGGAACTGTGGGGAAGCGTTCAGCAGGAGATGGACGGGGAAGTCTTGCGAGATGTAGCCGCCCCACCGGCTTCTCGCAATGTGTGAAGCTGCTGCTATATTCCCGACATAGTTACTGATAAGGCTTTGTTCACATCACCGTTCAGGATGGAGAAGGCACATAACTGAGCCGAACTGAGCCCTTAGGAGCCCATAGACTATAATGGGGTCTGTTATGTGTCCGCTCAGAAGATGATTTTGGAGCGGAGACAAAAGTTGTGCATGCAGGACTTTTGTCTCCGCTTCAAACGTGCTTTGATCAAAATATATTGGCTAAGAGTCTCAGATTTTATGATGTAAGAATGAGGGCTTAGTCCATATATAATGTTTGCATCTATTGTGTTAGTGCATTATTTTTTGTGATTTTGGTCTACTACAGCTCCACTCGGCAATAGTCCAGCTTTCCCAGTACCCTGAAATGCCTAGCTAAGACACTATTTTGGAGTGGGAAGTGGGATTTATTTGGGCAAATTTAGTATTCTGCAGTCTATTACAGTTCCACATGGTTTTAACCCAGATTTCCCAGGACCTTTAAAAGCAAATCTGCTGTTATGGATCCACTGATTACGTAAAACAGATCAGTAGTAATGTGGAAGCACTGTGCCGAGTAACCCATTTGTTGTTGGGCCAAACTCTAAGGTTGTTATTCTGGAAGATTTGTCTAGAAAATTCCTACTCTGCTTTTCCAGTCCTCTGACTAGAAAACCCAGCTATGTACAATATTGGGCATTTACTAATTCATAAATATGCTGATCTGGCATTCTGCAGTCTGGAAAAGCTGGGTAACAATCTCTATGGTACAGTGAGGGTGACTTTATTTCAGTCAATCAATATACATACATACTTTTGGTGCTAGTTTAGCACTCAATAAATTACATTCGATCGTCTTTGTGAGCATGGCATTGTTATGTAAATCACAGGCTAACCTACGCTATACTTCACAATACATGCTACACTTGCATACCTATTCAATCACAATAACCCTTTCAACAAAGCGTACAGACAGTGATGTGGGGTGGGGTGTGGGAAGGAGGGGTTAGGTGGGGGGAAATCGCATGCCCGAAGCTTTATTGACAAGACAGAAACAAACGGGGGGAGAGGGGGAAGGAGAGGGGTTTAGTCCTCTTCTTCGTTGTCGACGTCCTCCAAGATGTTGTAGTCCCGCAGCAGACTATGGATAAGCCTGCGGCAGTCCAGGACGGACATGGTCTCCCTCCTGAGAATAAGCCGGTTCCTGGCGACCCATATAGCGTCCTTAAAACAGTTCATAAGGCGCCAGGCCTCCTGGATGGCCTCAACAGTATGAATCCCAGGAAATAGTCCGTACAGCACCGAAGTGTGTTGCAGGCTGTTCCTGGGCACAGAGTCTTTGAGTTCATGTTCCAGGGCATCCAACAGGCCCTGCGCAAAGCGGCACTCCCAAAACAGGTGGTAAGATGTCTCCTCCATAAAGGGGCACCTGGGGCAGTACCGAGTTTTGCACAGGTTGCGGGCGTGCATGAATGACCGGATGGGCATGCCACCCTGGATGGCCATCCATGACAAGTCCTTGTGCCCGTTGGTTAACCTGTCTGACGACACATTAGTCCAAACTGTCTCTACAGTGTCGTCATGGACCCCTGGAATTGACTCCACCGCATCCTTTGCTCTGATGAGCTTGTGGATAGTCTTTGGTTTCCACAAGTCGGGCTTGAGGCCCTCCAGTTGGTGTTCCTTTACAAACCTGACGACATCTCCGTAGAACCAAGGAGCGTGCCAGTTGTAAGGGATGGAGCTGTCCCACTTGTCCCAACCCAGACCCCTCCAGAGGGGCAGGAGGAAGAAGCGAGACATAGCCTTGCCCGCAGAGCCGTTGGCTGTTCTGAGAGTCCGACGAACGCTGTCACAAACAAAGGCGGTCCGCAGTAAAGTGGGCAGGTCCGGAATGCCCTTTCCGCCCTTGCGGGGCTCTTTGTACATGATGGCTCGCTTCACTCTGTCCATCTTGGATCCCCAGACGAAACGAAACACTGTCCTGGTGATGGCCCTGGAAACGGTGGCAAGAGGGGGCCATGCCTGTGCGGTGTACTGGAGCACAGGCAAAACTTCATTCCGCAGGACGAGTGCTTTGCCTTCGATAGAGAGCTGTCTGAGGCTTCATAGTCCAATCCGTTGGTTCACCTTGGCAAAGCGTTCTTGCCAAGACTTGAGGGCTGCGCCTTCCTTCCCGAACCAGACTCCGTGGATTTGGATGAAGTCTGGCTTGATGTTGAATGGGAAGGGGGCAGAGAAAGCCAGCTGCCAATCCCCGAAGAGCATGGCTTCTGACTTGCCGCAGTTGACTTTGGCCCCTGAAGCTTGTCCGAACTCCTCGCAGGTCTGGACGAGTGAAGTCACCGAACGCTGGTCAGCGCAGAAGACGGTCACGTCGTCCATGTACAGCGAGCACTTGACCTCGTAGTGTACAGGTCCTGGTGCGGTGATCCCTCTGATCTCTCCGTTCTGCCGGATAGCCTCCGCGAAGGATTCTATAACACAAACAAAAAGGAGAGGTGAAAGAGGGCAGCCTTGCCTGACCCCGGAGCGAACCGCGAAGGGGTCAGTCTTCCAGCCGTTCACCAGCACCGTGCTGCAAATGTCAAGGTACATAAGGTCAACAAAAGAACAGAACCTCCTGCCTAGACCTAGCCTGCGCAGTGCCCTGCCCATAAACTCGTGAGAGACGCGATCGAACGCCTTCTCCTGGTCCAGGCTGACCAGGGCGGCGTGGACACGGCGGTCCTGGATGTAGTGTACCGTGTCTCTCACAAGAGTGAGGCTGTCTGCGATCCTGCGGCCAGGAATGCCGCAGGTCTGGTCCGGGTGGACGATCCTGCCGATGACGACCTTCAGCCGGTTGGCCAGTACCTTGGCGAGGATCTTGTAGTCCACGTTCAGGAGAGAGATGGGACGCCAGTTTTTAAGGTCACATCTCTCTCCCTTCCGCTTATACAGGATCGTAATCATTCCTTCCCTCAACGATGGGGGCATTCTACCCTCCACCACCATCTCCTCATAGAGTTCCAGCAGGTCCGGACAGATCAGATCCCCCAGCGCTACGTATAGCTCCGCTGGAAGACCGTCACTGCCCGGGGTCCTGCCGGGCCTAAAGGATTTAGCGGCAGAGAGGATCTCCCCACCGTCAGAGGGTCATCCATGGCCTCCGCACCTGCCGGGTCAAGGTGGTTAGTGATACCTGACAGGAATTTATCGGCGGCCGTCTGGTCGGTGTTCTTCCGGGAGTAGAGGTCGCTGTAGAAGTCTGTGACAACTCCCATTACTTCCTCCTTCCCCGAACGCATGTTGCCGTCCCTGTCTCGAAGTTCATTCAGGGGCGTGTGGCCGGCTTGGAGTTTCCTGAAAAAGAACAAGTTACACTTCTCACCCTTCTCCAGGTTCTCCACCTTGGAACGGAAGACGATTCTCCTGGATTCCTCCTCAAAGTGCCTTTTCAGGCTCTTTTTGGTCTCCTCCAGGTCCTTCCTCACGTCCCAGCCGCACCGGTGGAGGTCTTGCAGGGACCGCAACTCACGCTGCAGTGCTCTGAAGGCCCTCTTCCTCTCACACGCCTGATGTTGTTGCTTGGCCTGAAAGAAACAACGAAACTGGACTTTAACATACTCCCACCAGTCACTAGTCCGTTTAAACAAGCATTTGTCGTTCCGCCAGGCGATGTAGACCTCTCTAAGTTCCTCAAGCACGTCCTCGCGATTCAGCAGGGCGCAGTTCAGCTTCCAGGACCCGCGGCCGGGGGGGAACCCGGTGCCTAGGGTGCACTGGACCTGAATGGCCCTGTGATCGGAGAAGAAGCAAGGGACCATAGAGTGCCCACACCGCCTGACTGCCCGAGAGGTAAACACAAAGTCGATCCGAGAACGGAGTGAGCCATTGGGTCGGCACCACGTATAATTAATGGAGCCTTTCCCCATGGAACCCACAACGTCCTGCAAGGATGCTTCGGTCACCATCTCAATAAGCAGTTTGGAAGTGACGTCAAGCTTGCTTGAAGTCCCGGAGCTGCGTCCGTCCTCCTCGATCGGGCAGTTGAAATCCTCGGCCATCACTACGGCCCTGGTGGTAGCGAGTTGCGGTCGGAGGGCCTGGAAAAGCTCCAGTCGCTCACCCTTGTCAGGGGAGGCGTACACGTTGATGAGCCTAACCGGCTCTCCCGCCCAGGAGCCGTCTACGACAAGAAGTCTGCCGCAGACAATCTCCTGGACGGAGTCAAGTGTGAACGCATTTCCCCTGAGGGGGGTGGCAACCCCGGCCGACTTACAGTCGCCACCACCGGACCAGTAGGAGGGGCCATGGGACCACTGCCTGGCCAGATGGTTGTAGGACCTAGAGGGGGGGCAAAGCACACTCCTGCAACATAAACACGTCAGCAACCTGTGAAGTAAGAAAGGTTAGTACCGTCTGACGCCTAGACCGATCCATAATGCTCCTAACATTGATGGAAAAAAGGTTAAAATTTGCCATCATGTAAGAGAAAAGAAAAGGGTTAACTGAAACGATACAGCCTAGTTACCACTCTGGATGTCCGGCGGTTTCTCTTCCTCTTGCCCGCTGTCTGTGGGTGGACCCCTCAACAGCGCAAACTGGGCTTCGATCTCTTCTATCGTTATCTGGAGCTTTATCGGGTCGGCGGAGGCCCCCTCGGCCACGATTTCCTCCACGTCTGTCTCGTCGAGGCTTGCGGTGGTATGGAAGATTTGTTGTTCTGGGGCCTCGTTCGTGGCCACTGGTTCCTCCGCCTGCTGCTCCATTCCTTCTTCTTTGTCGGGCGAGGTCACATCTTTAACCTCGACCATCTTCTTTTTGGAGTGGTCAGCGATGGGGCTGTCCCTCTCCTTTCTCTTTCCTTTCCTCTGGCTGACACCTGGGGATACAAGAGGGAAATTCCTCCATAGAGAGGGCTGCAGCAGCTGGAGGAGAGGTTGTTGCTGCTGCAGTGGTGGCAATGGGGAGGGTTGGGCTGAGGGCGGTGGAAGGGGCCACTGAGGTAATGGGCAGTTGGGATTGGATCTCCTCAGTGGTGGTGATGACGGGGCGGGAGGGGGCACGGGTGGGGAGGACACGGGAGCTTGGGCAAGGACAGGTGTCAGCTTACCCTCCTTTTTCTTGGATGACTTCTTTTCTTTGGGCTTTGTCACTGCCACTACTGGGGTTTGGGCTGCGGTGGGGTTCCTTCTGGCCCGCGCCCGGCTGCGACGGCTGCCCAGGTATGTTCTCTCTTCGGGCAGTCCTTATAGATGTGGTCGGACGACCCGCACAGGTTGCATGCCGTCCTCCTGGGGCATTCCTTCGTGTCGTGCCCTGCCACTCGACAGATCCAGCAGGCGACCTCCTTGCAGTCCCTTATCCCATGACCCTTCTTGCCGCATCTCCTGCAATTCTGCGGCATATCCGGGTAGTAGACGAGGGCCGAGGAGTTGCCCAAAGAAAAGGTCTGAGGCAGGTGTTGCACTCCATCCGGGTCTGTGGAATCCCTGTTCAGGTGGACGATCACTGACCATTTGCCGGTCCAGAATCCGTTTCCATCCAGGATGTGGGTGGGGTCCCTCACCACGGTGCAGAATCGGTTCAGGAGGGTGGCAATGTCCTTTCCTGGGATGTGTGGGTTCCGCATTGAGACCGTCACTCTTCTCTCTTCCTTCTTCACCGGGCTGCTGCCCACGAAGCGTCGGAAAGGAGAGTCCGGGCTCGCCGTTTTCACCATCTCCCAGTATCTCTTGCATATTTCCACGGAGGCGAAGGTGATCCAGAATATTCCCGTGAAGAATGAGTGGATGCTCACCACTTCCGGTTTTCCGAACCCCTGTTCCATCTTCTTCCCAAATACGTCCTGGCTCATATCCGGTGTTTTCCCATCCATCTCCTTCAGCTTCAGGACGACTGTCTGCCTCATCCATGGCTCCAGGGGAGGGGAGCCAGGGCCGGGCTTCCTGCCCTCCTGTTGCTTCGGGTCGGTGGCGGGTGTCTCCGGGTCAGTAGCCGTGGACGTACTGGCTGAAGGGTTCTGGTGAGCCTCTTCCGTGGCCTTCCTGGTCTCTGAAGCCTTCTTCTTGTTCTTGGTTGGCTTGGAGGTTGAGGCCATGGCTTCTTCCTTTTCTGCCTTCCTTTTCCCTTGAAGAGGCTTCTCGAGTTGTCCTCTTTAGCCTCCGGGGGCGGGGCTATGCAGATCTTCTTCTTTGCTGGGCGGAGCTTCTTCCGGGAAAGGGCTTCGCCGAGCTTCTTTTCCTCGTCGGGTTCCCCGAGGCCGAGGTCTTCAGGCCAGAGTCTTCAGTCCTCGTCATCGGGGTTCCTCGTCGAGTCTTCTTCTTGAAGGTCTTCTCCTTGTTCGCTTTCGGAGAAAATCTTCCAATTGTCGTCTTCGGGCTATCGAGATCCAAGTAAGAACTGCCAAACGTCGTACACCAAGACTATTAAGCCACAGGCCAAGAGGAGGTCGGAGACCAGAGCACTCTTGTTCCCTGGGGAATAGCCCTACACCCAATAGCAGCAGTGAGCTGAAGCTGAATTAAATCAACGATGCTCAAAGGCAGAGTGCAGGGGGTACCCACAAGGACCTGGGCCGGCAAGGCAAGGCAGACTGAAATAGCAGACTACACTTGATCTTAGCCAAAAGACCGAGAAGGTACAGTGAGGGTGACATATTGGTTATATAAAATACACATAATCAGGGGCGGACTGAGAACCCTCAGGGCCCCCGGGCAAAATAAATCAAGGGCCCCCTTCCAGGCCCCACCCATGCCCTACCTCCAGCCACGCCCATGTTACACCTCCAGCCACACCTATATCCCGCCTCCACTACCTGGTCACACCGCCATCATTATACCTCTAATCCCATCACTACAGAAATACAGGGCACTTACCTATTACGTCCAGTGACGTCTTCTTTGATGTAGATGTTTTCTGTCCTCGTCTTCTCCTTTCAGACCTTCAGACCAGACCTCCATGTTGTCGCCATTTTCCATCTCTGCAGTTTAACAAAAAAAAAATCTTAGTTTACTACTTTTCCATCATCCTCCCATCTTCTGGACAAATGATCCTACTACCCCCAATACTGTGCTGCTGTGCTCCCCAATACTACACTGCAGAAACAGATAATACCCCTGGTAATACTAGTACCACACAGAGTCCCCCATATAAAATACACATTCTTTGTGGCCTCAGTAGAAGCCCCCATAGTGCCCCATAATAATGTGCCAGTAACACGTGCCTCTCCATGCCACCACATGTGCCAGTAATAAGTGCCTCTCTTGTGCCTCTCCCCCATGTGCTAGTAGCCCCCCCTTATTATGTGCCAGTAGCCCTCCCCCTTATGTGCCAGTAGCCGCCCCTCCTTATGTGCCAGTAGCCGTCCCTCCTTATGTGCCAGTAGCTCCCCCCTTATGTGCCAGTAGCCCCCCTTATGTGCCAGTAGCCGTCCCCCTTATGTGCCAGTAGCCGTCCCCCTTATGTGCCAGTAGCCGTCCCTCCTTATGTGCCAGTAGCCGTCCCCCTTATGTGCCAGTAGCCGTCCCCCTTATGTGCCAGTAGCCGTCCCCTTATGTGCCAGTAGCCGTCCCCCTTATGTGCCAGTATCCGTCCCCCTTATGTGCCAGTAGCCGTCCCCCTTATGTGCCAGTAGCCATCCCCTTATGTGCCAGTAGCCGTCCCCCTTATGTGCCAGTAGCCGCCCCCTTATGTGCCATTAGCCGCCCCTTATGTGCCATTAGCCGTCCCCCTTATGTGCCAGTAGCCGTCCCCTTATGTGCCAGTAGCCGTCCCCCTTATGTGCCAGTAGCCGTCCCCTTATGTGCCAGTAGCCTCCTTATGTGCCAGTAGCCTCCCTTATGTGCCAGTAGCCGTCCCCCTTATGTGCCAGTAGCCTCCCCCTTATGTGCCAGTAGCTGTCCCTCCTTATGTGCCAGTAGCCTCCCCCTTATGTGCCAGTAGCCCCCTTATGTGCCAGTAGCCCCCTTACGTGCCATTAGTCCCCCTCACGTGCCATTAGTCCCCCTCACGTGCCATTAGTCCCCCTCACGTGCCATTAGTCCCCCCTCACGTGCCATTAGTCCCCCCTCACGTGCCAGTAGCAGCCCCCTTAAGTGCCATTAGTCCCCCTTAAGTGCCAGTAGCCCCAAGAAAAAAAAAAAAAAAAGAACACTTATACTTACCTCCAGCGATGCAATGCAGGCCTCTTCCGGCCTGTGTCTCAAGCTGTACCACTCCGGCGGCGCGATGACGTCATCGCGCCGCCTGCACCGGCCTAGTGCTGGCAGCCTATCAGAGGAACAGAGAGAGCACACGCCTCTCCCTCCTCTGCCGCTGCACGGAGATGAGCGCAATGGAAGCGCTCATCTCCTGATGTCCCCTGCCGCCGCGTCTGCCCTGGGGACAGGCCCCCTACTGGCCACGGGCCCTCGGTCCATGCCCGAGTGCCCTAATGGTCAGTCCGCCCCTGCACATAATCCTGCACTGACATATTATGTGAATCTATCATAATCTGTTGTCACCAATAAAGCTGTAAAGTGTTGTCACACAGCTTTCCTGGGACCCTGAACTACTAGTTAGTATGGCTATATGAAGGGATTTATCATTACATGACTAGGCACATTTGCAATTCAGCAGTCTGGAAAGGCTGGATAACAACCCCTTAGAGATGCAAAGGTGGCAAAACATGGTACATACTGTATATTCTATATACACCACATCCATACATATAGCATCAGGACAAGTGTGAGTATATACTATATATGTAGTTTGATCTCAAGCATACCTCCAAATGCTACCTAGCTTTCCAAACCTGCAGAAGAAAAAATCTGCATGATTCTGCAGTGAACGGCAGAATTTTCACTGCATAATTTGGCAGATTAGCAATTCAGCTGTATGTACTATGGCTGGCACTGTTGTCAGAAATACAGGTTTTGGAAATAATACATGTATTATGTTACATTATATTTTATAGATTATGAGGGATTTATTTGTGTGAATCAGAGACGGGTAGGTGACTGTATGAATTAGTATGTATCTAGCTCCTTTTGTCTTACTCTGATTCTCACAAATAAAGGACTTGTAGGATCCTGAATCTCTTACATATGCTAATTGGCAAAAGAACAAAAGGTACCCAAAATGTGTCAATAGTGGAGAAGTGTCATAAAATGCTAAAATAACTGGTTGATCAAGATTCAGTTTCTGGGCATGCCCACAGACCCAGATAATCAATATTGGGCGTTGGCATGGATGGGGGTTGAGAGCTTTCAAGGAATAAAAGATGCATGCTTTGGGGTATGGGGAGGGGGGGGGGGAGCTGGAGGAAAAGCTGGAGGAGGCTGGAAGGATGTTGGAAGGGGACAGGAGAGGAGACTGGTGGACAGACCTAAAAAGGCCATGTGTGGTAAATATGTACTGTAAGGTTTAGGCCTAATTCACACGTCCGTAGTGTGTTGCGGACCCGCAACACACCTTGCCACCAGCCCTATAGAGATGCCTATACTTGTCCACAATTGCAGGCAAGAATGGGACATGATATAAGTGTATGTAGGGCGGCACACTCCTCAAGAGGGGACACGGAAAAGATGTAAACTTATTTATTGATCTGTTAAAAGTATGCACTTCAAATAAAATACAAAACCAATACCTAAAATAAATAAAATCAACCACGATTGGATAGTGTCTAACACAAGTTCAGACACTATCCAATCGTGGTTGATTTTATTTATTTTAGGTATTGGTTTTGTATTTTATTTGAAGTGCATACTTTTAACAGATCAATAAATAAGTTTACATCTTTTCCGTGTCCCCTCTTGAGGAGTGTGCCGCCCTACATACACTTATATTATATCCTTCTGGTTTTTTGGGTGAAACTACACGGCGGAGCACCTCCTTCTGTCCTTTATATTGGGTGTAGCCATTGACATACCTTATCACCAAGAATAGGACATGCTCTATATTATTGCGGAGCCGCCGGCCGGAAGATCGGGCGGCGCGCTCCGCAAATGTGGATGCGGAGAGCACAGTGTGTGCTCTCCGCATCCATCAGGTCCCCATTCAAAATGAATGGGTCCGCACCCATTCCGCAGATTTGCAGAACGGGTGCGGACGAACATTGCGGACGTGTGAAAAGGGCCATAAGGAGTTGTCTGTTGTATAAGTTTTGTCATCTTGGGTTGGTGAAGTAATTGTAATTATTGTTATGTGTGTATAAGTCTCTCTCTATGTAATATTTCTTTTTGTTCCTCTGTAACTCCATGCTCATCAATAATAAAACTGAAATATAAATTTTTCCTCACTATACAATATATCTTTTTTATCTTGTGTCCCATTTATTGCATCCAACCTTGAATCAGACCCAGTAAGAGGGTGTATTGTATATAGTATATATTTAATATATATTTATATATAATAATTTCTTACACTGTTAACTAGAGGTGAGACAAATCCAATTTTTTTCGAACCCTAACCCCAAATCCTTAAAGGTTCTCGAATATATATCGAATCTTTCGAATCTCGAATCCTGTACATAAGAATTGTGTGAACGGTGTAAGAAACAAAGTAAGACTGCGTCAGTTTGTCTGAACCTCCGCCTCCACCCCTCAGTTACAGTCGCACCCTCTATGACCGTAATCGTTACGCCCCTGCTCCTATCCCTACAGAAATACAGGGTACTACAGTACACTACCTCTTACATCCAGTGATGTTTCTTTGATGTAGATGTTCTCTTTCCTCATCTTCTACTTTCAGACCTTCAGACCAGACCACCATTTTTCAGCCATTTTACGTCTCTGCAGTTCGACAAAAAAAAAAATCTTAGTTTACTACTTTTCCATCATCCTCGCATCTTCTGGACAAATCATTTTACCACCCCCAATACTGTGCCGCTGTGCTCCCCAATACTATACTGCAGAAACAGATAAACCCCGTGATAATACTAGTACCACACAGAGCCCCCATATAAAATACCCCCTCTTTGTGGCCTCAGTAAATGCCCCCATAGTGCCCCCAATAATGTGCCAATAAAAGTGGCCCCACAGTGCCACCTAATAATGTGCCAGTAAAAGGGACCCCATAATGCCCCCAATAATGTGCCAGTAAGAAGTGGCCCCACAGTGCCACCCAATAATCTGCCAGTAAAAAGGACCCCCATAGATGCCCCCAATCGTGTGCCAGTATCAAGTGCCTCTCTCCTCCTCCCCATGTGCCAGTATCAAGTGCCTCCCCCTCCATGTGCCAGTATCAAGTGCGGAGTGCCTCTTTCCCCCTCCCCATGTGCCAGTATCATAGTGCCATCTCCCCATAATCTGCCAGTATCATAGTGCCATCTCCCCCAATGTGACAGTATCATAGTGCAATCTCTCCAATAATGTGCCAGTATCATAGTGCCATCCCCCATAATGTGCAAGTATCATAGTGCCATCTCCCCAATAATATGCAAGTATCATAGTGCCATCTCCCCTCCCCAATGTGCCAGTATCTTAGTGCCATCTCCCCATAATATGCCAGTATTATAGTGCCATATCCCCCAAATGTGCCATTATCATAGTGCCATCTCCCCATAATGTGCCAGTATCATAGTGCCACCCCCCAATTTGCCAATATCATAGAGCCATCTCCGCCCCCCAATGTGTCAGTATCATAGTGCCATCTCCCCCCCCAATGTGCCAGTATCATAGTGCCATCTCCCGCCCCCAATGTGCCAGTATCATAGTGCCATCTCCCCCCATAATATGCTAGTATCGTAGTGCCATCTCCCCCCCCAATGTGCCAGTATCATAGTGCCTCCCCCATGTGCCAGTATCATAGTGCCCCCAAATGTGCCAGTAACAGATTGAAAAACAAACCACTTTTACTTACCTCCGCTGCGATGCAGGCCTCTTCCGGCCTGTGTCCCGCGCTGTATGGCTCATGATGACGTTATCACGCCGCCTGCACCGGACTCTGATAGGCTGTGGGCCTTGTGCCAGTATCATAGTGCCATCTCCACCCCCAATGTGCCAGTATCATAGTGCCATCTCCCCCAATGTGCCAGTATCATAGTGCCACCTCCCCCATAATGTGCCAGTATCATAGTGCCATCTCCCCCATAATGTGGCAGTATCATAGTGCCATCTCTCCCCCAATGTGACAGTATCATAGTGCCATCCCCCAAAGTGCCAGTATCATAGTGCCATGCCCCCAATGTGCCAGTATCATAGTGCCATCTCCCCAATAATGTGCAAGTATCATAGTGCCATCCCCCCATGTGCCAGTATCATAGTGCCATCTCCCCCATAATATGCTAGTATCATAGTGCCATCTCCCCCAATGTGCCAGTATCATAGTGCTATCTCCCCATAATGTGCCAGTATCATAGTGCCATCTCCCCGAATGTGTCAGTATCATAGTGCCATCTCCCCCATGTGCCAGTGTCATAGTGCCATCTCCCTCCCCAATGTGCCAGTATCATAGTGCCACTCCCCATAATATGCCAGTATCGTAGTGCCATCTCCCTCCAATGTGCCAGTATCATAGTGCCTCCTCCCAATGTGCCAGTATCATAGTGCCTCCCAATGTGCCAGTAACAGATTAAAAAAACAAACCACTTTTACTTACCTCCGCTGCGATGCAGGCCCCTTCCGGCCTGATGATGACGTCATCGCGCCGCCGAGCCGTACAGCTCGAGACACAGGCCGGAAGAGGCCTGCATCGCATCGCTGGAGGTAAGTATAAGTGTTCTTTTTTTTTTTTTCTTGGGGCTACTGGCACTAAAGGGGCTACTGGCACTATAGGGGCTACTGGCACTAAAGGGGGCTACTGGCACTAAAGGGGCTACTGGCACATAAAGGGGGCTACTGGCACTAAAGGGGCTACTGGCACTAAAGGGGCTACTGGCAGTAAAGGGGCTACTGGCACATAAAGGAGGCTACTGGCACTAAAGGGGCTACTGGCACATAAAGGGGCTACTGGTACTAAAGGGGCTACTGGCACATAAAGGGACGGCTACTGGCACATAAAGGGACGGCTACTGGCACATAAAGGAACGGCTACTGGCACATAAAGGGGCGGCTACTGGCACATAAAGGAGACGGCTACTGGCACATAAAGGGGACGGCTACTGGCACATAAGGGGGACTAATGGCACATGAGGGGGCCTAATGGCACATGAGGGGGCCTAATGGCACATGCGGGAGCCTAATAGCACATGAGGGGGCCTAATGGCACATAAGGGGAGACGGCTACTGGCACATAAGGGGAGACGGCTACTGGCACATATGGGGGGGCTACTGGCACATATGGGGGCTACTGGCACATAATAAGGGGGCTACTGGCACATGGGGGAAGCACAAGAGAGGCACTTATTACTAGCACATGTGGTGGCATGGAGAGGCACGTGTTACTGGCACATTATTATGGGGCACTATGTGGCCTGCATCGCATCGCTGGAGGTAAGTATAAGTGTTCTTTTTTTTTTTTTCTTGGGGCTACTGGCACTAAAGGGGGCTACTGGCACTAAAGGGGGCTACTGGCACTAAAGGGGGCTACTGGCACATAAAGGGACGGCTACTGGCACATAAAGGCGACGGCTACTGGCACATAAAGGGACGGCTACTGGCACATAAAGGGACGGCTACTGGCACATAAAGGGAACGTCTACTGGCACATAAAGGGGACGGCTACTGGCACATAAAGGGACGGCTACTGGCTCATAAAGGGACGGCTACTGGCTCATAAAGGGACGGCTACTGGCACATGAGGGGGACTAATAACACATAAGGGGAACGGCTACTGGCTCATAAGGGGAACGGCTACTGGCACATAAGGGGGACTAATGGCACATGAGGGGGCCTAATGGCACATGAGGGGGTCTAATGGCACATGAGGGAGCCTAATGGCACATGAGGGGGCCTAATGGCACATAAGGGGAGACGGCTACTGGCACATAAGGGAGACGGCTACTGGCACATATGGGAGGGGGCTACTGGCACATATGGGGGGCTACTGGCACATATGGGGGCTACTGGCACATAATAAGGGGGCTACTGGCACATGGGGGAAGCACAAGAGAAGCACTTATTACTAGCACATGTGGTGGCATGGAGAGGCATGTGTTACTGGCACATTATTATGGGGCACTATGTGTGCCTCAATCCTGGGGGTGAGAAAAGAGAAATGATGGGGGACAATCACAAAATGTCTGTTTGTGCCATGGAGCCTGGAGGGAAGAAAAGAAATGTGCCACCCATGGGGGGTGACATGATGAGGGGACAATGATGAAGAGAGGGACAATGTTGGAATCTGTGCCATGGGGGTGACTTCAACATTGTCCCTCATCATGTCACCCAACCCCCGATGGTACAGACTCCAACATTTACCCCATTGGGGATCATGAAGGATCGGAGCTGATGGCTGACATGTGGGGCTGACGGTTGACATGGGGGCTGACAGCTGACATGGGGGCATGATGGATGGGGGCTGACACGGGGGCTGACGGCTCGCATGATGGCTGACATGAGGGCATGATGGCTAACATGGGGGCATGATGGATGGGGGCTGACGGCTGACATGGGGGCTGACGGCTGGCATGATGACTGACATGGGGGCATGATGGATGGGGGCTGACGGCTGACATGGGGGCTGATCTGAGGTGTGATTAACATTGGGGGTCTGATTGGTGGTCTGACCTGAGGTATAGTGGAAAATATTGTTTCTTATACTCCTCTAAAACCTATGTGTGTGTTATAGTCTTATAGGGCGAAAAGTACAGTCTTCAAGCGATTGAAGCATAGCGAAGATACCAGGACCACACAGAGGAGAAGCCAGCTGCTGCACACAGGACCAGGACCAGGTGAGCTGCGGGCGGGGGTCGCTAAGATGTAGCTTCGCTTGAGCTGCCAAAAATCCTTGCACCGGCCCAGGTCACGTCCACGTGACAGCAGTGACTCACTCACACAGGCACAGCACAGCCTGAACCAGCCCAGACTTGTTGCTGATGTTAATGGATGCTATAACATTGCACCATCCTTCTGAACATACACATCTGTCATCCGCCTTACCTCATGATCCTGGAGCTGTGCTGTACAGTGGCCGCCGAGCTCTACAGCACAGCTCCAGGATCATGAGGTAAGGCGGATGACAGATGTGTATGTTCAGAAGGATGGTGCAATGTTATAGCATCCATTAACATAACAGCAGCAATTCCTCTTTAGTTATATGTGAAGACACTTCGTACACACCGGACTGTAAGTGAATTAATAACTAAGGCCCTTTCACACTACCGTTGTGAGGATCCGGCGTGCACTTCCGTCACCGGAAATGCCCACCGGATCCGTCACAACGCAACACACCTGAAAACATTTGAAGACTGATCAGTCTTCAAAATGCTTTCAGTGTTACCATGGCAGCCAGGACGCTACTAAAGTCCCGGCTGCCATGAAAAAGTAGTGGGGAGCCAGGGAGAAGCTACTTACCTTCCGTGTGGCTCCTGGGCGCTCCACAATGACGTCACAGCGCCCCTACGTCGCATGATCACATTATCCATGTGATGTAGGGGCGCTGTGACGTCATTGTGGAGTACCCTGGGAGCCGCATGGACGGTAAGTAGCTTCTCCCCCGGCTCCCCACTACTTTTCCATGGCAGCTGGGACTTTATTAGCGTCCTAGCTGCCATGGTTACCATTCAGAAACGTAAATGTCAGATCCGGCGATGCGCCGAAACAACATTTAGCTTAAAGTCGGATCCGGATTGATGCTTTTCAATGGGCATTAATTCCAGATCCGTCCTTGCGGCATGCCTTCAATTTTTTTGGCCCAAGGAAAATCCGCAGCATGCTGTGGATTGGGGACGGCATGGGGACGATGTCTGGATGCATCTTGGACTTCCAGGTCACTGCTGGGAACCATGTTGTCCGAGTTGTACTCCACTTTTATACGCACAACCCCCTAAAAAAAAAAAAATCAATTTCACAGGAAAAATTGTTAGGAAACATTCTTTCCTGTATATTCAATTGTATATAAAGTGCAAGTGCTGCCAAAAATTACAAGCAAGAGGCACTTCAAAACAGTCTGTATATCACATAAAGGAGGGCCTCATTCACATTGTGGTACAATTGTTCAGGTAGTGGGACTCTTACACTCATAAAGCCTATGCACTAAGTGAAAGGGCTGCCAAAAATTACAAGGAACCAGCACTCCAATACACCATTTATTACACATAAAGGAGGGCATCATACACTAGGGTTGGGTGATATCAAAAATATTGCCACGATAACGATATTAAGAAATTTATCGCGATAACGATATATATTACGATAAATGCCCATTTAGAAGGAAAAAACACTTGGAGACATTATACTGTATGGGGGCATCCACAAGGAGACGTTATACTGTGTGGGGGCCACAAGGAGATGTTATACTGTATGGGGCAGCCACAAGGAGACATTATACTGTATGGGGGCAGCCACAAGGAGACGTTATACTGTATGGGGGCAGCCACAAGGAGACGTTATACTGTATGGGAGCAGCCACAAGGAGACGTTATACTGTATGGGAGCAGCCACAAGGAGACGTTATACTGTGTGGGGGCCACAAGGAGATGTTATACTGTATGGGGCAGCCACAAGGAGACATTATACTGTATGGGGCAGCCACAAGGAGACGTTATACTGTATGGGGGCAGCCACAAGGAGACGTTATACTGTATGGGAGCAGCCACAAGGAGACGTTATACTGTATGGGAGCAGCCACAAGGAGACGTTATACTGTATGGGGGCAGCCACAAGGGGATGTTATACTGTATGGGGGCTACAAGGAGACAATATACTGTATGGGGGCTACAAGGAGACGTTATACTGTATGGAGGCGACCACAAGGAGACGTTATACTGTATGGGGGCAGCCACAAGGAGACATCATAATGTATGGGGGCAGATGCATGAAGACATTATCGTGTATGGGGGCAGCCACAAGGAGACATTATAACATATGGGGGCATCCACAAGGAGACATTATAATGTATGGGGGCAGACGCAAGGAGACATTATACTGTATGGGGCAGCCTCAAGGAGACGTTATACTGTATGGGGCAGCCACAAGGAGACATTATAATGTATGGGGGCAGCCACAAGGAGACATTATAATGTATGGGGACAGATGCATAAAGACGTTATACTGTATGAGGGAAGCCACAAGGAGACGTTATACTGTATGGGGGCAGCCACAAGGAGACGTTATACTGTATGGGGGCAGCCACAAGGTGACATTGTACTGAATGGGGGCAGATGCATGAAGACGTTTTACTGTGTTAGGGCCCCAAGGTGACATTATAACCCCTTTCCCAAATCAGTATAATGTCTTCTTGTCGCACCATACAGTATACAGTAATGTCTCCTTATTGCTCCAGTATAGGGGCCACAGGGAGACATTATAGTGGGGGCTTCTACTGCTGGGCCTCCTGACAGGTATATTCCCCATCACCTTCTAGTCTGTAGAGAAGCCCTGTGCAGGGGCTACAGCTGGGGCCTAGGAGGAGAGGGCCACTATTTTTTACCTGCTTTTCCCTCCTTGGACAGTGACAGGCCAGGATCTGGAGAACTTCCTGAGAGAGACCTGCATGGCCTCCCTCACTTGCTGCTGTCCCTGCACTTCCTGCCTTTGATGGTGGGCGAGGCTAGGAGCCAGGAGGCAGCGGCTGCTGCGGAGAACTTCATGTGCCGATCCACAGGGTCTCCAGTCTCCAGTGCCCCCAGCTTTTTCAGGCAATTCTATGGACTCCAGGATGCGGCTGCAGTACGTAAGGGGCCGCTCTGTGCCCGCAGGTCCTGGGCTTTGTGTCAGTTCAGGGGGCGGAGTCATGGCAAAATAGGAGAAAGCAGGAGGCAGCCGCTGCGGGGACCAACACTTACTTTGTGCAGGAGCAGTACATGAACGTTTTAGGAGCGGTCGGCACACGTGCGACCGCTCCTATGACGTCATTAAATACCGCGGTTATTGGGAAACTGTGATATCACCATATCGCAGTTTCTTAATACCGCGGTATATCGCAGACTCCGGTATATTGCCCAACCCTATCATACACACCCTTGAAAAATTATGATTGGTGGCCTGCTGGTGACCCTCAAAAAACATTTGGAGCAAGGGCCTGCTGGTGACCCTTTAAAACATTAGGGGCGAGGGCCTGCTGCTGAGCTGACCCTCTAAAACATTAGGGGCGAGGGCCTGCTGGTGAGCTGACGCTCTAAAACATTATATGTGAGTGCCTGCTGGTGAGCTGACACTCTAAAACATTATATGCTAGTGCCTGCAGGTGAGCTGACGCTCTAAAACATTATATGCGAGTGCCTGCAGGTGAGATAATGTTCTAAAACATTATATGTGAGTGCCTGCTGGTGAGCTGACACTCTAAAACATTATATGTTAGAGCATGCTGTTCAGCTGACGCTCTAAAACATTATATGCGAGTGCATGCTGTTCAGCTGACGCTCTAAAACATATGCGAGTGCATACTGTTCAGCTGACGCTCTAAAACATTATATGTGAGGGCCTGCAGTTGAGCTGACCCTATAAAAAAATTTGAGTGGAGGGAATATATACAATCTGGAGGAGGAGGAGGAGAAAACAAGATTCAACCATATACTCTTCTTTTGTGGTGGAAAAGGTGCATGGGAATACACTACAGTAGATTGAGTACATTATAAATGATAAATTGAAATTGCCTTTATGTTCAATATCAGCTCAGCTCTCCTCTGGTGGAGTTGAGAAGTCAGGAGCAATCCAGGCCTTGTTCATTTTTATCTGAGTCAACCTGTCCGCATTGCCAGTGGACAAGCGGATACGGTTATCTGTTATAATGCCACCAGCAGCACTAAATACACACTCAGACAAAACGCTGGCGACAGGGCAGGCCAGCACCTCCAAGGCGTAAAGCGCAAGTTCGTGCTACGTTTCCAGCTTGGACACCCAGTAGTTGTAAGACTCTCCATCTCCTCATTCTCCTCCTCCTCTTCTGCCCATCCACGCTGAACAGATGAAATTAAAGTTCCATGGGTACTACCCTCTGTAGCAGAGGCAACTGTCTCCAGCTCCTCCTCCTTCTCTTCATGGTCCAGTTCGCGCTGAGAAGACGAACTGTTGGTGGTCTGGCTATCATCCTGTGTAATGTACTCCCCATTTCCTCATCTGACACATTCAGAGCGTCCTCCTTAATTGTGAGCAGTGATCGTTTGAGTAGATACAGCAATGGGATGGTTATGCTGATAATAGCGTTATCACCACTAACCATCTGTGTGGATTCATCAAAGTTTCACACACAGAGGTCTGACATCAATGCCCACTCCTCGCTTGTGAATAGTGGCAGTTGACTCGAAGGCGATGACCATGTTGCAGCTGGTATTCCACAACTGCCCTCTGCTGCTCACAAAGCCTGGCCAACATGTGGAACGTAGAGTTGTTGCAGCGATGACAGACCGGCTGTAGCTGTGAAATGGGCACACACGCGGCACGCCTTCACTAGTAGCCGGTGTCCGTGTTCTGCGGATCCGCGGATCCGTGGATCGGCAAAACACACACGGACGTGTGAATGTAGCCTAAAAACTGTGAAATTCGCTCCCTACTCTGTCTTTCCCTTCCTACGCTCTGCTGTCCCTGTTTACGTCTGAGCCGAACATGCGTCATCGGGTGCTATACAGCATAACGATGCTCGAGCCGAACAGATATTTGGCCAAGCATGCTCGCTCATAACTAGTTATGGCAAAAAAAAAATATGGAATTTTTATTTTCCAGCGTTTTTATTTATGGTAAAAGTTAAGAAAAGTTAAGATTTCCTACAAAGGTGTTGTCTCACCAGCAAATGGCATTTATCATGTAGACAAAGTGCTGGAGTACTGCAGTTCTCAGAACGCATAATACAGTATTAACATAACGGTAACACTGATTACAAGAATGGTCTAACATAGGAATACCTTTTTAATTAAGAACGGGACATGTAATTTGTTGACGACTAGTCTGATCTTTTCAAAATCAGTGGCCATTCCTATTTTGTATGGATGCCAATGGTTCGATTGATGGACCTCCTCTCCTAATGCGTCCATGCACAATACATTAAATATGGTGGAACCAGACAGTTTCAGAAGGATCAGCTGTTTTTGTTAAGTGCCCTGACCCCACTCAGTAGCAGATGCCAGCATGTTGGATTCCAACATATCCTTTGCTCCTGTGGGAGATAAGCTGTTGCTAGAGGTGCTTAAGCTCCTGTTGGCTGAACCGAGCATGCATGTATATTGTAGAGTCAGGAGGAATAGCTGATGGCTAGATGAGTGTCTGGTAGTGGCTTATTTCCCTCAACCTCATTGAGCCATCCATATTTACGGTGGTCAAAAGAGCTACAAGTCGTTTATAGGCATCTTAAACTCAATACCATTTTTATAAGTTATATGGAGAGAAGTTTTGCAAGAAAATAAAATCTGTATTGACATTTACCATGTAGTTAGCTAGATGGAATGTAGGTAGTGGCTACCGATGTAATGAGGTACAGCAAAGGATGGAATTTCATAATGGATGTGACTAAAACAGCAAGACTGTGAAAGCCTGAAACAAGGTGTAACTTTAATTATGATTTTGTTGTTACATGAACCATAACACCCCATAGACTGCAATTACAATGGTAACATGTATTTTTGTTTTGTTTAGAATGGGTGGGAATGTGCACAAAGAGATTTTTATCTGCATAAGTAACCTATTTGTTTTGAGTTAATAGTAAAACCAGTGATAGAACGTGTGATTCTATTTTATCTCTCCAGAATGGATGATCCTCTTGACCACTTGCCCTTTGCTTTTACCAGAAAACCACAAAGTGTCATCAGGATGAGTTCCACTATTGTAAAAATGATGGAGACAGAAATCAGTGATTGTCCAGTACCAGAAAGAAGAGTTTCACCATCATATCTTCAGATTATGTCATCATCACCTCCACCGCCAAGGCAACCAGACATGTAGAGTTCGGTCCTTCGCAGAGTAAAGACAAGTACAATGCTGAGTTTCATTCACCATAATGGGAGAAGGATGGGATAGTTGGTGGAAAAAGTTCTACTGATTGACCATCATGTTACATCTAGTACCCTAGTCATAATATTACGGCATGTGTTCATATGTTTCATTGTATACCGTGTGGGCTGGTTGTCACATGACCAGTGGCGTAGGGATCACCATAGCAGCCATAGCTATGGCTATGGGGCCCTACGCCACTGGGCTGAGTAGCACACTCTTGCTGGAGGCGCCGCTCCTCCCCGCCCAGCGCCGCCTCCTAGCTAATTTATTCACTGCACTTGCCTCTGTGAAATTGAAGAGAAAACCCACAATCTCGCATACGCTGTCTTCCTGGCCTCTGCCAGTTCGCCTGTGCAAGATTACGGCGTGGAGGAGATCTGTGGATGACACTTAGGGGGATCTGTGGATGACACTTAGGGGGATCTGTGGATGACACTTAGGGGGATCTGTGGATGACACTTAGGGGGATCTGTGGATGACACTTAGGGGGATCTGTGGATGGCACTTAGGGGGATCTGTGGATGACACTTAGGGGGATCTGTGGATGACACTTAGGGGGATTTGTGGATGACAGTTAGGGGATCTAGGGAGGGTGTGGGGTTGTTGGGGTGGGAGGTCCTGGAGGGGTGTTTGGGTGGGAGCTCTGGAAGGGTGGGAGGTCCAATAGGTATGTGGGGGTGGGAGATCGGAGGGGGAGGGCCATAAAACATTTTGGCTATGGGGCCCAGTAATTTCTAGCTACGCCTCTGCACATGACCTTAGAACCACATCACCAGCATCCGACAGTGTGGCAGTGCACACCTGCCTCTGTGATATGCGTACTGGCCGTGGATACTTTGTGGTGTGAACTTGACTGCTGGTATGTCTCGGCTCTGTTCAGCAAGGTAGGTCCACAGGAGACCAAAGGAGATACTGAGAAACCTCTGCCCAAACAAAACAAAAGCCTGTACCTATTTTACACCATATCAGTCTGGTGATATATATGAAGACTTATCCAAACCAGAAGGCAGAATTTACTTTGCTGAGGGGCACATATCATTTCCTCGTGGCTGGTTTGACACAGAAATGGCTGGATTGAAGGCAGCAAGAGAAATTTATAGGAGACCAACATGTTCCTTAAGAGATAATACTCACCAACCTGTGCATTATATTTACCATCTGGCAAAAATATATATACGGTATATATTTCATTGATATACCACTATATTGTCAACTTATACAAATATTAGATACGTTTTTAGATGCTTGAGATTAAAAACTCTGTTCAGTGATAATGTGGATAATACAAGAGAGGGGAATGATAGAAGTTAGAGAACGCAATTTGTATCTTAAGGAATCTGGCTTTTTTATTACCTTCTGAAAAATAATCATAGGATTGAGGCATACAAAGCAGGTGCAGAAATTAAAAGAGGACAGCAAACCTAGTACCATGGGTTGGCCTAATATCACTAGTGTGAAAGGACAGGCCATACATGAAAACACACAGATCACCATTAAAGGCTTTATACTGATGTCCCTTCCTCTAAATAGGTCATCAGTATCTGATAGATGGGGATCCGACACCCGAGACCCCCGTCGATCAGGTGTTTGAAAAGGCACCGACGATCACAGTAGCACTGCGTCCTTCACTCAGTATAGTCTAGGCCAGGGATCAGCAACTTTCGGTACTCCTGCTGCTGTGAAACTACAACTCCCAGCATGCAAACATACTCTGCTGCTCTTCTAACTCCCATGGAAGTGAATGAAGCAATCTGGGAGTAGTAGTTTCTGAACAGCTGGAGTGCCAGAGGTTGCTGATCCCTGGCCTAGGCCATGTGACGACACATTTATCGGTCACTCGACCTAGGTGCCACTCAGCCCCATTGAAATTAATTTGGTTGAGCTGCAATAACAAGCAAAGCCTCTAGACCAGGGATGGCTAACCTCCAGCGCTCCAGCTGTGGTGAAACTACGACTCCCAGCATGCTCCATTCATTTCTATGGAGTTCTGAAAACAGCTAAGCAAGTGTGCATCTTGGGAATACTAGTTTTACCACAGCTGGAGTGCCGGAGGTTAGCCATCACAGCTCTAGACAATGAACGGCACTGTGCCTGGTGTTCTGAGAAGGTTGTCACACCAGTACCTTCTCAAACAGCTGATTGGTGGGGGTCCTGGGTGTCAGAGCCCCACCAGTCAGATACTAATGACCTATCCAGAAGAAGCCCAGGAAAACCCTTTGCATACGAATATTATACCTCACTTATTAACCCCTTGATCACCCCATCTAGATTCCCTGATCACCCCCCTGTCACTGATCACCCCCCGTCACTGATCACACCCCTTGTAAGGCTCCATTCAGACGTCCATATCTGTTTTGCGGATCCGTGAATTCACGGATCCGCGGATCTGATCCACGGATCCGCAGATCCTCAAAACACGGACACCGGCAATGTGCTTTCCGCATTTTGCAGATCCACACATTGCCAGAACTATATAGAAAATGCTTTTTCTTGTCCGCAATTGCGGACAAGAATAGGACATGTTCTATATTTTTGCGGAATGGAAGTGCAGACCCGGAAGCGCGGATCCGTAATTCCGGATCCGAGCGGGACAAAGTCTGTCCCCATAGAAATTAATGGGTCCGCAATTCCGTTCCGCAAACAGAATTGCGGACGTGTGAATGGGGCATAAGGGTTCCCTATCACTGCCAGTTAGTTAGCTACTTGTTAGGTAGCTAGCGCCCAGCCCACCGCACCGCAGTCACTGATTTTGGCAGAGATTTTTCATCGACATTGATCGATGCGAATGAAAAATCTGTGCCGTTCATTTTTTTTTTTCAGCCCAGAGGCTGAACGGAAAAATCTCATTACCCGTATGCTCAATATAAGGAGAATCGCAGAAACTCCTAATTCTGGCCATACGTGTAATGATTATGGAGACCCTCAAATGCCAGAGCAGTACAAAACCCCACATGTCACCCCATTTTAGAAAGAAGACACCCCAAGGTATTCCGTGAGGGGTAAGGTGAGTTCATGTAAAATTTTATTTTTGTCACAAGTTAGTGGAATATGAGACTTTGTAAAAAAAAATATATATATATCAATTTCCGCTAACTTGTGCCAAAATTTTTTTTCTGTGAACTCACCATGCCCCTCACAGAATACCTTGGGAGTCTTTTTTCCAAAATGGGGTCACTTGTGGGGTATTTATACTGCCCTGGCATTTTAGGGTCCTAAAGCGTGAGAATCCAAATGCGTAAATGCCCCTGAAATCCTAAAGGTACTCATTGGTTTTAGGGCCCTTTGCGCATCTTGGCTGCAAAAGTGTCACACATGTAGTCGCCAGTACTCAGGAGAAGTAGGGCAATGTGTTTGGGGTGTATTTTACATATACCCATGCTAGGTGAGAGAAATATCTCTGTAAATTGACAACTTTGAATAAAAAATTTAAAAAGTTGTCGTTTACAGAGATATTTCTCACACACAGTATAGGTATATGTAAAAATACACCCCAAAACACATTGCCCTACTTCTCCTGAGTACGGCGATACCACATGTGTGACACTTTTGCAGCCAAGATGCTAAAGGGGCCCTAAAACCAATGAGTACCTTTAGGATTTCACAAGGCATTTTTACGCATGTGGATTCTCACGCTTAGGGCCCCTAAAATGCCAGGGCAGTATAAATACCCCAAAAGTGACCCCATTTTGGAAAGAAGACACTCAAGGTATTCTGTGAGCGGCATGGCGAGTTCACAGAATTTTTATTTTTGGCACAAGTTAGCGGAAATTGATATATATATATTTTTTATTTTGTTTTTACAAAGTCTCATATTCCACTAACTTGTGACAAAAATAAAATTTTACATGAACTCACCATACCCCTCACGGAATACCTTAGGGTGTCTTCTTCCAAAATGGGGTCACTTGTGGGGTATTTATACTGTCCTGGCATTTTAGGGCCCCTAAAGCGTGAGAAGAAGTCTGGAATCCAAATGCGTAAAAATGCCCTGTGAAATCCTAAAGGTACTCATTGGAATTAGGGCCTCTTTAGCACCAGGCTGCAAAAGTGTCACTCATGTGGTATCGCCGTACTCAGGAGAAGTAGGGCAATGCGTTTGGGGTGTATTTTTATATATACCCATACTTTCTGTTAGAAATATCTCTGTAAACGACAACTTTTTAAATTTTTTTATACAAAGTTGTCAGTTTACAGAGATATTTCTCTCACCCAACATGGGTATATGTAAAAATACACCCTAAACACATTGCCGTACTTCTCCGGAGTACGGCGATACCACATGAGTGACATTTTTTGCAGCCTGGGTAGCAAAGGGCCCAAATTCCAACGAGCACCTTTAGGTTTTACATGGCTGCTCACAATTTAGCCCCGCCCAAAATGCCAGAACAGTAAACACACCCCACAAACGACCCCATTTCGGAAAGTAGACACCCCAAAGTATTCACTGAGGGGCATAGTGAGTCCGTCTGAGATTTTTTTTTTTTTGCCAGAAGTTAGCAGAAATGGAAACTTTGTTATTTAATTTTTTTTTCTCAGAAAGTGTAATTTTCTGCTAACTTGTGAAAAAATGAAATGATACATGAACTCACCATGCCCTCTGCGAATACTTTGGGGTGTCTTCTTTCTAAAATGGTGTCATTTGGGGGTATTTATACTATCCTGACATTCTAGCACCTGAAGAAACATGACAGGTGCTCAGAAAGTCAGAGCTGCTTCAAAATGCGGAAATTCACTTTTTTGCACCATAGCTTGTAAACGCTATAACTTTTACCCAAACCAATAAATATACACTTATTGGATTTTTTTATCAAAGACATGTAGAACAATAAATTTAGAGAAAATTTATAGAGAAATGTAGTTTTTTTGAAAAATTTTACAACAGAAAGTGAAAAATGTCGTTCAATTTTTATTAATAGCAAAAAGTTAAAATGTCAGCAACAATGAAATACCACCAAATGAAAGCTCTATTAGTGAGAAGAAAAGGAGGTAAAATTCATTTGGGTGGTAAGTTGCATGACGGAGCAATAAACGGTGAAAGTAGTGTAGTGCAGAATTTTAAAAAGTGGCCTGGTCATTAAAGAGGACCTTTCACTGGTCCACAGTTTATGGGTTAAAGCTATGTACATTGAGAGCGACACCCAGGGATGTCCCTGCACTTACTTGTATCCCTGGGTGCCGCTCCGTTCGTCCTCTGTAGCCCCGGTACCGGCACTCCTGCTGCTCTAATTTTGCCTGGGGCGGAGACTTCTTCTTCTGCCCTGGGAGTCTCCTTCTCCCAGGGCTGGAGCACTGGCCAATCGCAGCGCTCAGCTCATGGGCGTAGCTATAGGAGGTGCAGAGGTAGCAGTCGCTACCGGGCCCAGGAGCCCAAGGGGACCCAAAGACCCTTGTGCCGCATAGGAAGACACACAAAGCACTGAGGGAAGGGGGCCCAAGCTGAACCCTTGCACCAGGGCCCATGAGCCGTTAGCTTGGCCCCTGGCTCAGCTCATATTCAGGATATGAGCTGAGCGCTGCGATTGGCCAGCGCTCCAGCCCTTGGAGAAGGAGACGCCCAGGGCAGAAGAAGATGTCTCTGCCCCAGGCAAAATTACAGCAGCAGGAGCGCCGGTACCGGGGCTACAGCAGCGAACGGAGCGGCACCCAGGGATACAAGTAAGTGCAGGGACATCCCTGGGTGCCGCTCTCAATGTACATAGCTTTAACCCATAAACTGTGGACCAGTGAAAGGTCCTCTTTAAGGGTGTTTAAGCTAGGGGGGCTGAGGTGGTTAAAAATACAGTCGCTGAGACTGTACCCTACTTAACAAATCCTCCTGAACATTCAGAATACCTTGAATGTGGATGGCTAACTACGGTTTGACATTCCACTGCCAAAGTCATGATTTGACTGTATTGACTGTTTCGTGGATCAGATCGAGTCCTGTGTCAATTGTTGATATAGCACATGGTGGAGATATTATCTGTTTGCTACACCACTGACTGATTCTTGAGCCTGTCCTAAATGAAGAGCTAGATATATTGCTCCCAGGTCTCTGACATCGGATCACAGATACATTTCTTGAGGAGACAATCTCCCTGAACTGAAAGAATGTGGAAGTGTACTTCCTGACCAGAGTTAGTGGAATGGCCAGAAAAATCTACCTTGTTCAGTTTATCAAGACAGGTCTTCCCGAGTTTCTGGCTTGATCACCACAAGACGAACCAGACTTGATAAACATTGGTTTCTTCCTGAAACAATGCTGGTTTGCAATGTACACTAATACCCATGTTACGGCTTCAATCAAAGAGGTCAGAAAAGTATATATTTGTAGACAGAGCTGCTGCCTGGCCTGATCTGATAGCGATCTTGACTAGCGACCGGAGTGGTAGTTGCTGTGGGGCCCAGTTATTTCTAGTTACTCCACTGGGTCCTGACTGGCACTTAGTGATGGGACCTCAGATCTCACATCCACCTTGATTTCTGGATCCACTCTTGTGAAAGCTTAAAGAGCACCTTTCACCTCTCCTGACATTCCTGTTTTAATAGCTCCATGCATTCCCCATGTAAAAACAATTCTGGAACATCTATTCTTATGTCTATATGTTGTGCCATTCCTTTATTATTTGTACTGTAAGTTATGAATGAATTGCTATTAGCCTTCAGCAAGGGTACAGAGGGAGGGGTATCATTGGTATCATTTTGGAGTAAATGGGGCTTTTGATCGCTTGTTATTTTACGTTTTTTCGGTGGCAACTAAGAATTAATTAGCAATTCTATTTTTTTAAGGCGTCCACCATAGGGGATAATTCGTGGCATTTATGTAGTCCGGGTCGTTACGGACGCGGCAATACCAAACATATGGGAAAGATTTTTTTCATTGAAAGCGTATTTTCAATGGAAAAAGTGTAATTTTTTAATGTTTTTTTTTTCACTTTTTTTACCACTTAATAGTCCCACAAGGGGACTATAACAGACAGCTTTTTGCTTGCTTTTAAAATGCAATGCACTATTCCTATAGTGCAGTGATGGGCAATGTGCGGCTCTCCAGCTGTTGCAGAACTACAACTCCCAGCATGCAAAGCCTGTCTATAGCTATCAGCCTACTGCAGGGCATGGTGGGAGTTGTAGTTTAGCAACAGCTGGAGAGCCGCACTTTGCCCATCACTGCTATAGTGCATTGCATTTTAATGCCAATGCTATTTAGCCTGCTGGAAATTACTGAAGGCTGGTCTGGGGCCTACATCAGACCGCAGGCAGCCTTCACACACATTGGCACCCTGCGATCGCATTTGCGGGGGTTCCAATGGAGACAGAGGAGTCCGCTCCTCTGTCAGCACTTTTTATGCGGCAGACACCATTGCCCGCGGCATGTAAAGTGTTAAACAGCCCGGATCAGCACTCCTGCTGGTCTTGACTGTTAAAGCAGGGCCGCGGCTCTCATGTGAGAGCCGTGTCCCCGCACCCAGCTGCACCCAGCTGCAGCGCTTAGACTGGGCCGCCGTAAAAAAGGCGCTTGGGTGGTCACTAAGGGGTTAATAGTTTGCAGGGAACACCCGCTGCATATGAGAAACTTACCAGGACCACTCCAGGTAAATCTCAGCTCAATCATCCCATGGAACACCCAATGGGGACAATAAACTCTGAAAACCCCTTCCAGTTCAGTCATGTCATGTAGTTAATTCTGAAGCTAAAGGAGAAAATGAAAAATATATAGTATAATTCCGCCTGATTGTGCCAGACACTACTTTTCCAAATCTTTGTGTAAGTATACATTTCAAAGGTGAGGGTAGCACTCAATTGGGTGAGGGGCTATAGATTAGAAAGGATAACGAATGTTTTGATAATGGATAGCAGATGTTGGCTAGGACGAACATGGAGAAAGTACCTGTTGTCTATGTATGGATATGTCCAATGGGGTTGCAGAGAGAGTTTAACCTATCCAATAAGAATAAGACATGTATGTAAAGTTTAGGATGGTTATGTGTATAAGATGAGTGTGGGCCTCTGCCCATTTGAGCATTTTCCTTTGTGTGATTGAAGCTGTTAATGCTCCCGGCTAGCCGCAATAAATCTTATTCTTCCCGAAGACTGTGTTTTCCACAACAGAGAACACCACCAGCTCTATAACATGCATATAACTCTGGACACACTTCCAGCTATATAATATCAGGCTTAGCAACCATACTGGCCTTCACAGCAGCTAAAGCCTCTGTGTGGCATTTCGAAATGTCAGCTTTATACAATCACGCATCTGTGAGAGAGCAGCCTCTATGCGCACTGAGGTGACTTGTTGAATCAGACATTCTCCACTTACAGTTCACGCATCAGACACCCAGGAGTTAATCAAGTAGCTTTTAAATCCAGAGATTGTATTACAGGGAGTAGCTAGGCTGAACTAACTAGAAGCTGAAACAGAGGGGGGAGGAGAAGAGAGGAGCATGCCAATACACATTGCAAGATACTGAAACAGAACACTCAGTATGTGTGAGCTTAATTGTCCTAGACCAGTGATGCCCAACCTATGGCCCGCGGGCCAAATCCGGCCCGCGAAGCCGCGTCATGCGTTCCGGTGCGACTCTTTGGAAAAAGCCTGAAATAACCAATAACAAAGCTCCTTACAGCAAGGAGCTTTGTTATTAGTTGTCTGTGCAGGTTCTCATTTATCCAGGTCATGGTATATCTGTAAAGAATAAATCAAGGCAACTGGACTTGCTGTAGATTTCTTAAAAAGGTTTCACTTGTTCTTCAGACGAGCTTTCTCAATTCTGAGTGACTTGTACAAGAATTCTCTGGGAATAAATATGTAACTGAATCAACATCTGGTAATTAGGCCATTATACCCAGCATGGGGTCAAAGGTGTTGATTCCATAATCCTAATTGGAGTCAGTAGGTGATAATGACCTCCCAGAAAAAGATGTCAAGACAGCATTGTAAGTGGCAGACAATAGATGTCTAACCCCCCCGCCTCCATTCAAGCTTGGCTTCTCCATATTTACGTAGATGGCCTCCTTATCCAAAACACATACTTGACTGTCTTCAAAGGTGTGACCTGTTTCTTTTAGATGGTATTAGCGCACCAGAGCAGGGTCAGTCAGGGGAAGAAGGAGGGGCCAGCTCCCATGGTGCCTGTAGTAAAGAGAGCAGTGCGCACTGCCGGAGGACCTTGGGCAACATGACAGGGCCACTGGAGAGGTAAGGCCTCTTTCACACTAGCGTTGTGAGGATCCGGCGTGCACTTCCGTCGCCGGAAATGCCCGCCGGATCCGTTACAACGCAACACACTTGAAAGCATTTGAAGACTGATCAGTCTTTAAAATGCTTTCAGTGTTACCATGGCAGCTAGGACGCTACTAATGTCCTGGCTGCCATGGAAAAGTAGTGGGGAGCAGTGGAGAAGCTACTTACCGTCCATGCGGCTCCCAGGGCGCTGATGATCACATGATCCATGCGACGTAGGGCGCTGTGACATCATTGTGGAGCGCCCGGGAGCCGAATGCTGCGGATTTTTCAACAGCGAAAAATGTTTGAATACTGAACTGAAGACATCCTGATGCATCCTGAACGGATTTCTTTCCATTCAGAATGCATTGGGATAATCCTGATCTGTATCTTTCCGTCTTAGAGCCCCGAGGACAGAACTCTAGGACGGAAAGGAACAACACAAGTGTGAAAGACGCCTAAGGAGCGTGTACACATGTGACGGGCTCCGGTGACCTTGCTCCCCTCCTCCTGTCACCTCACTAGTGACCCTGCTCCCCCTCCCCTCCTGTCTCCCCACTAGTGGCCCTGCTCCCCCTCCTCCTGTTATCCCACTAGTGGCCCTGCTCCCCCTCCTCCTGTTACCCCACTAGGGACCCTGCTCCCCCTCCTCCTGTCTCCCCACTAGTGGCCCTGCTCCCCCTCCTCCTGTTATCCCACTAGTGGCCCTGCTCCCCCTCCTCCTGTTACCCCACTAGGGACCCTGCTCCCCCTCCTCCTGTCTCCCCACTAGTGGCCCTGCTCCCCCTCCTCCTGTTATCCCACTAGTGGCCCTGCTCCCCCTCCTCCTGTTACCCCACTAGGGACCCTGCTCCCCCTCCTCTTGTCACCTCACTAGTGACCCTGCTCCCCCTCCTCCTGTCACCCCACTAGTGACACTGCTCCCCCCTCTTCCTGTCACCTCCCTAGTGAACCTGCTTGCCTCTACTATTGTCACCCCACTAGGGACCCTGCTTCCTCCTCCTCCTGTCACTCTACTAGTGACCCTGCTTCCCTTTCCTCTTGTCACCCCACTAGTGACCCTGCATCCCCCTCCACCTGTCACCCCACTAGTGACCCTGTTTCCCCCTCCTCCTGTCATCTCACTAGTGACCCTGCTCCCCTCTCCTCCTGTCACCCCACTAGTGACCCTGCTCCCCTCTCCTCCTGGCACCCCACTAGTGACCCTGCTTCCTCCTCCTGTGACCCCACTAGTGACTGCTTCCCTCTCTTCCTATCACCCCACTAGTGACCCTAATTCCTCCTCCTCCTGTCACTTCACTAGTGACCCTGCTCCCCTCTCCTCCTGTCACCCCACAGGGAAGAAGCTGAACAGACTCCACCGACTATGATGGGATCCGTTCGTTTCCTATTTGCAAAAACGCGCTGTAATACGCGCGACTAAAACGCGCGTCTCAGAAACGCTCAGGTGTGAACCCAGGGTAAAATATACTACACTGCTCAGTAGTGAAGCCTAGTATCGGAAAACAGCAAATCCTGCTCTTGTAACGATCCAGGTGCAAAAGTATCGACTGGGTATAGAAAGTTCGACATCCGGTGCAACCCTACTTCCCACTCCCAATCAGCTGTTTGAAGAGGATGCGGTGCTCCATGCGAGCTCTACTACCCCTTTATTACACTGCACGTTGTCTCAGAATGAGTGGAATAACAAGATCTCGTGAACTTGTAATTACACTACGCCACCGCTGCAAGGGAGACAACGCACAATGTAATGGAAAAAAAAGCAGCGCTCACGTGGGGATAGAGCTTTAATAAAGACTGCCTGGGCAACCCCTTTAAATATAGTAATCCTATACATTGTGGGGGCGATATAATGTAGCGATGTTGGATGTGTATTTGTTTGGTAGTATATGGATGAAATACAATTGGTTCATTTATCAAACTAGTGTAAAGTAGAACTGGCTTACTTGCCCATAGCAACCAATAATTTTTCACAGTTCCTTTGGAAAATGAAAGGTAGAATCTGATTGGTTGCTATGGGCAACTAAGCCAGTTCTATTTTACAACAGTATGATAAATCTCCCCCAATATTTTTTATATGTGCACATTTGTATATGTTTGGGTTGTTATGACAACTGAATACATATTTTGCACTTGTGTCTTTACCAGTGGCGGTGCGAGGAGGTGCGAGGGTGCGGTCCGCACCGGGTGACACCAGTCTGATGGGGTGTCACCTGGCGCCAGACTATTGTCAAACTCTGACAGTGACTACTGTGAGTCACTGTCACACTTACCGCAAGGTGTTAAATTAATCACCTCTGCCAGACCTGCTGTCTTGAGCGGGTGGAGCATCATGTCACCCCCCCCCGGGCACAGTCAGACTTCAACATTGTCCCTCATCATGTCACCCCCTCCCCCGATGGTACAGACTCTAAAATTTCCCCCATTGGGGATCATGAAGGATCGGAGCTGATGGCTGACATGGGGGCTGACGGCTGGCATGATGGCTGACATGAGGGCATGATGGATGGGGGCTGACGGCTGACATGGGGGACTGGCAGCTGGCATGATGGCTGACATGAGGGCATGATGGCTGACGGGGAGCATGATGGATGGGGCTGACGGCTGACATGGGGGCTGACGGCTGACATGGGGGCATGATGGATGGGGGCTGACGGCTGACATGGGGGCTGACAACTGACATGGGGGCATGATGGATGGGGGCTGACGGCGGACACGGGGGCTGACGGCTGGCATGATGGCTGACATGAGGGCATGATGGCTGACATGGGGGCATGATGGATGGGGGCTGACGGCTGACAGACGCCTGACATGGGGGCTGACGGCTGACATGGGGGCATGATGGATGGGGGCTGACGGCTGACATGGGGGCTGACAACTGACATGGGGGGCATGATGGATGGGGGCTGACGGCGGACACGGGGGCTGACGGCTGGCATGATGGCTGACATGAGGGCATGATGACTGACATGGGGGGGCATGATGGATGGGGGCTGACGGCTGACATGGGTGGCTGACAGCTGACATGGGGGGCATGATGGATGGGGGCTGACACGGGGGGCTGACGGCTGGCATGATGGCTGACATGAGGGCATGATGGCTGACATGGGGGGCATGATGGATGGGGGCTGACGGCTGACATGGGGGCTGACGGCTGGCATGATGACTGACATGGGGGCATGATGCATGGGGGCTGACGGCTGACATGGGGGCTGATCTGAGGTGTGATTAACATTGGGGGTCTGATTGGTGGTCTGACCTGAGGTATAGTGGAAAATATTGTTTCTTATTATACTCCTCTAAAACCTATGTGTGTGTTATAGTCTTATAGGGTGAAAAGTACAGTCTTCAAGCGATTGAAGCATAGCGAAGATACCAGGACCACACAGAGGAGAAGCCAGCTGCTGCACACAGGACCAGGACCAGGTGAGCTGCGGGCGGGGGGTTGCCAAGATGTAGCTTCGCTTGAGCTTGCACCGGCCCAGGTCACGTCACTCACACAGGCACAGCACAGCCTGAACCAGCCCAGACTTGTTGCAGATGTTAAAGGGGTTATCCAAGTTATATTTATTGATGACCTATCCTCAGGATAGGTCATCAATATCAGATCGGCGGGGGGTCCGACACCCGGCACCCCCGCCGATCAGCTGTTTGAAGAGAAGGCGAACGCCGTGCCAGCGAACGCCGTGCCTGGAGCTGTGCTGTACAGTGGCCGTCGAGCTCTACAGCACAGCTCCAGGATCATGAGGTAAGGCGGATGACAGATGTGTATGTTCAGAAGGATGGTGCAATGTTATAGCATCCATTAACATAACAGCAGAAATTCCTCTTTAGTTATATGTGAAGACACTTCGCATACACCGGACTGTAAGTGAATTAATAACTAAGGCCCCTTTCACACTACCGTTGTGAGGATCCGGCGTGCACTTCCGTCGCCGGAAATGCCCACCGGATCCGTCACAACGCAACACACCTGAAAACATTTGAAGACTGATCAGTCTTCAAAATGCTTTCAATGTTACCATGGCAGCCAGGACGCTACTAAAGTCCCGGCTGCCATGAAAGCAGTGGGGAGCCAGGGAGAAGCTACTTACCTTCCGTGTGGCTCCTGGGGCGCTCCACAATGACGTCACAGCGCCCCTACGTCGCATGATCACATTATCCATGTGATGTAGGGCGCTGTGACGTCATTGTGGAGCACCCTGGGAGCCGCACGGATGGTAGTAGCTCCTCCCTGGCTCCCACTACTTTTCCATGGCAGCCGGGACTTTAGTAGCGTCCTAGCTGCCATGGTTACCATTAAGAAAGGTAACGTCAGATCCGGCGATGCGCCGAAACAACATTTAGCTTAAAGTCGGATCCGGATTAATGCTTTTCAATGGGCATTATTTCCAGATCCGTCCTTGCGGCATGCCTTCAATTTTTGGCCCAAGGAAAATCCGCAGCATGCTGTGGATTTTTCAACGGCAAAAACGTTTGAATACTGAACTGAAGACATCCTGATGCATCCTGAACGGATTTCTCTCCATTCAAGATGCACTGGGACAATCCTGATCAGTATCTTTCCGTCTTAGAGCCCCGAGGACGGAACGCTAGCACGGAAAGGAAAACGCAAGTGTGAAAGAGGCCTAAGCACTAGTGAGTATCTGTTATTTTTGGTTATATGACTAAAACATTATTGCTTCGGGGGTCTGGGGTGACACCATTTTCTACCGCACCGGGTGACACCAGCCCTAGCAACGCCACTGGTCTTAACCACCTATGTTTAGAGGAGGGGTATTTAAATGTGCTTGCTATTTGATAATGCATGCTTGATAAAGGCGGTTGCATCCGTCGAAACATTGCATTTTTAAAGATTTTTGAATAAAGCCAGCTTGAAGTTTTACACAATTCCTTGCAATGCTGTGATTTGCTCGTGTATTTGGTTTATTTGGATGGGGTATCTGAGAGTCATAAGCACAACAGGGTGAAGTCGACTTGCTGATCCTGATTTTCTACATTTATATAGGTGGAATTTGAAAACACAATATTAAGGCTGAATCGACAGTTTTGTAATCCTTCAGAGAAAAATAAATTTCCCAGGGCATGACATTAGGAACACCTACTATAAGTCACAGTGGTATCAATAAAGAAGATAGCTGAGTGGGGGTGAAGAGTTGCTTTTAGATGAAGCGATCTCCTCCACAGTATGAGGATGAGGGGGTCGATACTGCAATCACTCGTCCCCATACAGCTGCATTGTTTCTGGTCAGTAGATTGCTGTTTAGACGGTATGATCTGCTGCCCAGAAACGCTAATTTTGGTGCCTGCACGAACGGCAGTTTCACCTGATGAACGAGTGTTTTGTTTGTTCATCGGGTGATCGGCTGCACCTTTAGACGGGCATATTATTGGGTACAAGCGTTTGATAATGGGCCCAGCAATCGGGCCGTGTAAACCCACCATTAGAATCATCCCTGGAAAATAAGCTGATCACAAAGTGCCTCCCTACGGAGACCTCCAGAGATCTGGTAGTAAGTGTTGAAATTCCACACAGCACTACCAGAGGGAAATTAAGTATTACACGCTGCCTATCAAATCAAGATATGATAAGATGCCTTTATTGTCACAAAGGACTCTAGGTATTCCTGCGTATGAACTCACCTACCTTTGGGGTCTGTTCATACTGGTAGTCAGTCAGGATTTTGGTTTTCAGGGTTTTCACTAGTAGGTGTCCATCTTCCTTCCCTAGTTCTCAGGCCTAATTCCCTGTTCCTCCTTTCCCTCCTATGCTTGGTGTGGTGTTTCCTCCCACACCAAAGCGTGACATTATAAACCGCCAAAACCGTCATTTTTGTTTCTTTGTGTGCAGCCATTGATCCTATTGCTGCACTGGCAGGTCAGCTGCAGGGGCTGTCTTTGGAAGTAGCTGACCTCCGCACAACTGTCTCGCAGATGCAGAGATCACATGCTGTTGGTCCTGGTAGTAGTGGTGGAGACCAAGCCTATCTGGAGCCTAAAGTCGCCCTCCCAGACAGATTCTCTGGGGACATGATAATTTCAGTCCAAACTGTATTTTAGGCTACGTCCACACTCATCTGGGGATGAGAAACAGCGAGTCGGTGTGGTTATTTCCTTGCTTAGGGGATGCGCAGTCATGGACTTTTTCTCTGCCAACCGGATTGCAGTCTCTCCGGTCGGTAGATACATTTTTCGAAGCTTTGGGTGTTATCTATGATGATCCGGATCGGATCTCTCTAGCCGAAACCAAGCTGCTCAGCCTCCATCAAGGTGATCTTTCCACTGACATTTATTGCTCTGAGTTTAGGAGGTGGGCTACAGATACGGAGTGTAACGATCCTGCCCTCCGTAGCCAGTTTTGTCAAGGGTTATCAGAGAGGTTGAAGGATGCTTTGGCCTTTAATGAAACCCCAGTGTCTCTGGAGGCTGCTGTGTCTTTTGCTATATGCATTGATAGACACCTGAGAGAGAGATCTAGCGGCCCCCACTCTCAAGAGTGAAAGACTGGTCATGAGAGAGTATATTGCCGAGAGTTTGGCTAACGGACACATAAGACCTTCTAAGTCTCCAGTGGCAGCAGGGTTCTTTTTTTAAAAAAAACAGGACCCAGGTCTTCGGCCCTGTCTGGATTTTCGTGAACTCAATCGGATTACTGTCCGTGATCCTTGCCCTCTTCCTTTGATTCCCGATTTGTTTAACCAGATTGTTGGTGCCAAGGTGTTCCCCAAGTTAAACTTAAGGGGGGCATATAATCTGGTTAGGATCAAGGAAGGGGATGATTAGAAGATGGCTTTTAACTCTCCTGAGGGGCACTTTGAGAACCTGGTCATGCCTTTTGGGTTCACCAATGCTCCTGCGGTTTTCCAGAATTTTGTGAATGACATTTTTCATCACCTTGTGGGGAGGTTTGTAGTTGTGTATTTGGATGACATTCTGATTTATTCTCCAGACGTGGAGATACATCAGGATCACGTTAGATAGGTGTTATAGATCCTAAGAGATAATAAATTGTATGCAAAATTAGAGAAGTGTGTTTTTGCTGTACACGAGGTGCAGTTTTTGGGCTACCTGCTGTCATCTTCGGGTTTTCGAATGGATCCAGGGAAAGTCCGTGCTGTATTGGACTGGGATCAACCCGAAAATCTGAAGGCTCCTATGCAGTTTTTGGGGTTCAGCAACTATTACCAAAAATGTATTCAGAACTATTCGACAATAGTAAAACCCTTAAATGACATGACTAAGAAAGGGACAGATGTCTCTGTGTGGTCTGATTCGGCGTTGCAAGCCTTTTCTCGGATTAAGGAATGCTTCTCTTCTGCCCCTATATTGGTGCAGTAGGATGTATCACAACCTTTTATTGTGAAAGTGGATGCGACCTGTCACCTGGTAAATGGCGTCCACGTGCCTTTTCTCTAAAAAACTCTCTTCCACAGTGGGAAATTATGATGTGGGTAACAGAGAGTAACTGGCCATTAAATTGGCTTTTGAGGAATGGCATCATTGGTTGGAAGGGCGATTCATCTGATCATCTGACAACATTGTGAAACTCCATGTCATGCCCTCTGACGTGGTCTCGGATTGTGGGACTCAATTTGTTTTGAGATTCTGGAAGGCTTTCTGTACTCGACTGTCCTTTTCTTCGGCTTATCATTCTCAGTCGAACAGACAGATTGAGCGCATTAATTAGAGTCTGGAGACTTACTTGAGATGTTTTGTTTCTGAAAACCAGGAGGAGTGGTCTTCATTTTTGTTTTTGGCAGAGTTTGCCATAAATAATCGTCACAGTTTTTTTGGGACATGGGTTTCACCCACAGTTTGGCACATTTTCTTGTTCAGATACTTCTGGTATCCCTGTGGAGGAACGTTTTTCGTCATCATTGTCATCTATATGGCAGAAAATTCAAGATAACTTGATGAATATGAGCAACAAGTATAAACGTGTAATATAAAAACTGTGTTGGGTCACCCGCTTCCCAATATGTAGTAGGTGCTCTTGATTATGGCTGACACACCCAGTCAGTATGAGAGTGACATATAACAAGATTATTAACAGGCACTCTACATCAGCATCAGGCAGGAGTGATTAAAAGAGTCAATTTATGAATCAAAGAAAAATATACAACCATATTGTTACACATTGATCAAAATGTTGGTCGAATACGAAAACCTAAAAATAAACATAATTTACAGAGACTGTATCTAACATCTCAGAATTAATATTCTTTTATAAGAATTATTATCCCTTCATAAAAATGGTTATACCTAGTGACTGATTGGAATACTTTACAGCGTGACTCTATTGTTATTAACATACCTACCATCTTGATTTATACTACAGAGGTTATCAGTGGCAATTGACTACCACAAATTCTTTTCACCAAATTGTTTGTTCATTTTGTATTCTTTTTGTATATTTTATTGTTACTTTTAAAAATTGACTCTTTTAATCGCTCCTGCCTGATGCTGATGTAGAGTGCCTGTTTATAATCTTGTTAAGTATAAACATGTGGCTGACAGGAAAATTATGAATGGTCCGGACCTAAGATTGGGTGATTCTGTGTGGCTGTCCACAATAAACATTAAGTTAAAGGTACCTTCTTGGAAGTTGGGTCCAAGGTTTATTGGTCCATATAAGATCATTGCCATTCATAATCCTGTAGCTTTTCGTCTTGAACTTCCTCAGGCCATTAAAATTCATAATGTGTTTCCTAAATCTTTGTTGAAGAGATATGTTAAACCTTTGGAGCCGTCTTCCTTGCCACCCGCTCCTGTCATGGTGGACGACAGTTTGGAATTTCAGATCGCCAAGATTACTGACTGTCGAGTTCTCCGTAGATCTCTTCAGTATCTTGTTAACCGGAAGGGTTATGGACCAGAGGAGAGGATGTGGGTACCAGCATCTGACGTGAATGCCAGTCGTTTGGTGAAAGCTTTTCACAGGTCTCACTCGGATAAGGTCGGTCCTGGGTGCTCGGAGGTCATCCGCAGAAGGGGGGTACTGTCACGGACGTACCGAGACATACGGACGTTCCGGCGACAGTGAGTGGCAGAAGATCTGTGAGACTGGCTCGTGGTTTGATCTGGTAGGTTTTCCTTGTGGATCAATAGGCGTCTGTTTTGTTTCTGGTAATGGCCACACCCCTTGCCTCCAGGTGTTGCTTATGTGGTCATTTAATCTTCATTATTTATAGGTACTTCTCCCACTATGCTGTGTGGTTTATAGCTTCTGTGCCTGTGGATTGTTTGTGGTTGGATCTCGGCTGAGTTCCTGGTGCTTCCATAGTCTCTTTGAAGTTGAGTCTTTCCTTTCCCTTTTGTATTTTGTTTGGGTTCTGTGTGTTACATTTCCCGATTGTTTGTATTAGGCCTGAAGTAGACTCCTCTTTGTCCTTCCTTTTGGAGGAACAGGTAGTCTCGTCCCTGCCATTAGTACCAGGGTCCTATAGGGCTAGATAGGAATCTAGGTATTCCTGTGTATGAACTCACCTACCTTTGGGGTCTGTTTATACTGGTAATAAGTCAGGATTTTGGGTACAGTTTTCACTAGGAGGTGTCCATCTTCCTTCCCTAGTTCTCAGGCCTGATTCCCTGTTCCTCCCTTCTCTCCTATGCTCGGGGTGTTTCCCTCCCACACCGAGCGTGGCACTGAGAGTGGGGCTTAGCAGGCCAAGGGGGCACACAACCTTAACAGAACTTAGCATTGCAATAGGGACCCCCAGACATAACTTTACTTGTGGCCTAGAAATGCCAAATCCACCCGTGTTGCCTTTGCATACTTCATTATTTATAGGGAGCCCTGGCTAAGAGAGGAGCGTTGCGATTGGATGCACTCGCTGCCAGAGAGAAGAGACACCGCCCACCATAACTAAATGAAACCTCCTACTATAACCAAGTTGCCTCATTAGCATAAGAGGCACAGAAGATACCGGGAGCGCTGCGGGCGAACTGGGGGGGCGTTTGAAAAAAAAAACTGTGTGCGGACATCAGCGGCAGCAGCCCTGTAAGATGGTATAAGTATCTCATGAATTTTTTTTGCTGAAAGGTCCTCTTAAGGTGCCACTGCCAATACCCATCAAAGCTTGTTTATCTGATCTAATTTCAGGTTTCTACACTCTTCTTTACCAGAAGTACTGGGAGTCAGCTCTGGCATTACTCCAGGAGAGATGGGTGGAAATGTGGATCCTTTGGTTCTAAAGAAGTGGGACAATAAAAGTGGTCTCTTCTAATCATAATGAGAAAATCACTCAGTTCTTTGTTATCCATAGGGCAAACCACACAACTAATAAATTCCTTCCATATTGTAAGGCATTCCAAAGTGCTGTCTTGCACCTGCTATCTTTTTCCACATTACATAATTGTGTTCCAAGGTAACAAGATTCTGGGAACAGGTGAGTAAGTTCTTTAATGATAACTTGGGCACCCCAGTACCACCTTGCCCCAAGGTCTGCCTTGTCCTTCCTGACACACAGAACTTGGATTCGAAGTTACACCCATACCTGTTATTCGATTATTCCAGGAAAGTGATGGCTAGCCCACTCACTTTCTTTCTTTCCGGAATAACTATCACTAACTAATAATATGCTTCTGCAGTGTCCCCACTGCAAGTGTTAATGTGATTGTATTTTATGCACTGTATATCCCATAGGCCAGTGACTGCGAACCTTATACAGACTGCGTGCCCAAACTGTAACCCATAACTCAGTTTTTTATCGCAAAGTGCCAACGCGGCAATTTAACCTGAATACTACAATCCAATATAGTATATCCTCCATGTACTCCAGAGTGTGGGTGCCCAGAGAGAGAAATCTGAGTGCAGCCTCTGGCACCCATGCCATAGGTTCACCACCACTGCCATAGGCTATATATACAGAGATCAGTGGGCCTCTGGTTACTGTTAAGCATGGGCTGGCACCATCCCTTCATATGCAGGAAGTGAAGTAAGTCTAGTGTGAGCTAAGGAGCAGAGCTTTGCAAAGTGACAGCATATGTGCCTGCCCTCCCTGAAGGAGTTACTGGATTCTACAGAGAGCATAACAGTTCTACAAGCGGGAGTGCAAAGCATTCTGTCAGAAAAGGTAAATGCCTGCACCTTGGCTACAGACTTCCCTGCATGTGGTGGGATCTAATAAGCTTCAAGTTCACCGTCATACTAAAAACAGCCTGATCATCTGTTCAGAGACTGTGCTCTAGTGAGAGTGAGAGGAACATGTTGTACGCACCCTTTAGTCAAAATGGGAAAGATTGAGCAGATTATAAGAAACCAACTTAATCCACTGTCTCTTATTTATAGAACTACCCCTGAGTCTTGTTGTACTTCTTCAGAAAAAGTGGCTTTGTCTACACAGACACTGTCTAACAAGCTTGCCTAGATTTGGTGATTGCACTCCTCTACAACTGCCTACACTTCTCAGAGCGTGTCATATGATTCTCCACCTAACACATAATTCCCCAGCTCGTAATTCATTTTCATAATGTGTGCCAATGCCCCGATACTGTATGCCCAAAAACCCTCTTAGTGCCCCTAGTTGAGCTAAGGTCCCCATAGTGCCTATAATTTGCACTAGTTTAAAATACTACTATATAGTGCCCCCAGAGTGCTCCTCCCTTGTCCCCATGGTGCCTGTCATAATGTGCCAGTATAAAATACCCCCATAATGCTCCTCTCCCCTCTTCTCCATAGTGCCCCATAATGTTTGCCATTATAATGCCCCTATATAATTCCCCAATAGTGCTCCTCCCCCTTCTCCATAGTGCCCCCATGTGTGCCAGTTTACAAGATTAGGCCCCCATAGAGCTCTTTTCCTCCATGGTGCACCAGATGTGTGCCAGTATATAAGATAGGACCCCCATAGTGTTCCTCCCCCTCCATAGTGTCCCCCATTTGTGGCAGTATATAAGATAGGGCACCCAGTAGATGCCAGGGGTGTAACTACTATAGCGGCAGACCATGCGACTGCTATGGGGCCCAGGGCAAATAAAATACTCCTATATAGTGGCCCATAGTGCTCCTCCCCTTGTCCCCATGGTGCCTGACATAATGTACCAGTATAAAATACCCCCATAATGCTCCTCTCCCCCTCTTCTCCATAGTGCCCCCATAATGTGTGCCAGTATAATGCCCCTATATAATTCCCCAATAGTGCTCCTCTCCCCCCTCTCCATAGTGCCCACCATATGTGCCAGTATATAAGATGGGCCCCCATAGTGCTTCTCCCCCTCCATAGTGCCCCCATGTGTGCCAGTATATAAGATAGGACCCCCATAGTGCTCTTCCCCCTCCATAGCGTCCCCCATGTGTGGCAGTATATAAGATAGGGCCACCTGTAAATGCCAGGGGTGTAACTACCATAGCGGCAGCCGGCAGACCATTCAATTGCTATGGTGCCCAGGGCAAGAGGGGGCACTGTTCTGTGTGGGGGACCTGGTTTGATCTTTGCTATGGGGCCCTTACTTCTCTATGTATGCCACTGGTAGATGCCACCATTGTGCTCCTCACCCCCTTCTCCATAGTGTCCCCCATGTGTGCCAGTATATCGGATAGGGCCCTCATGGTGCTTCTCCCCCTCCATAGTTCCCCCCATGTGTGCCAGTATATAAGATAGGGCCCCCATAGTGTTCCTCCCTCTCCATAGTGTCCCCCACATGTGCCAGTATATAAGATAGGGCCCCCATGTACCTGCATGAGTGCCCCACATGGCTGGCAGCCACTAAGTAACATTCGGACACTGCCAGCATAAGGGTACTTTCACACTAGCGTTTTGGATTCCGTTTGTGAGATCCATTTCAGGGCTCTCACAAACGGTCCAAAACGGATCAGTTAGGCCCCAATGCATTCTGAATGGATAAGGATCCGTTCAGAATGCATCAGTTAGGCTCCGTTCTGCTTCTATTCCGTTTTGGAGGCGAACACCAAACCGCAGCATGCAGCATTTTGGTGTCCGTCTGAAGAGGCAGAGCCTAACAGATCCGTTTTATTTTACAACGTAAGTCAATGGGGACGGATCAGTTTTCAATGACACAATATGGTGCATTTGAAAACGGATCCGTTCCCCATTGACTTTCAATGTAATTCCAAACGGATCCGTTTTGGACTTTGACATTTTCCTTTAAACCTAATGCAAACAGATCCGTTCTGAACGGATACAAACGTTTGCATTATAGGTGCGGATCCGTCTGTGCAAATAAACAGACGGATCCGCACCAACGCAAGTGTGAAAGTACCCTTAATTATGTACTCAGCCAGCGGCCACAGGTGAACCTATGAATTCAACTGTATTGCTACCCTTGAGATGGTGATACAGTTGAATACTGCAGCGGAGTACAGAAGCCAATGGCTCCCTACCCCACCGTTCACCTTCAAAGACTTCAGGCCACAAGCTGGAAGAGGCTTGTGACCTGCACCTACAGAAGGCGGTGAGGAAATGAACTCAAGTATTAGATTTTTACTTGAACACTATATGGCATTAGTTACCGTAGGCACTATAGGGGGCATTAATCACTGGGAGCACTATGGGGGAATTTCTAATACTGGGGCACTATATGGGGCATTACTGGGCACTTTTAATAGTTGAGCACTATTGGGGAAGTAACTGGGGCACTATGGGGTCATTTTTAATACTGGGGACACTATCCTGAGCCCCCTCTTTATATTTTAAATGGGGTGTTCTAGGAATGAAGAACATGAAAATAATTAAATATTACTTTAATATAAATATATTCCCAAATATCTTACATTAGTTATAATTACTCATTTTGTCTAGGAGCAATCATTAAAAGAAATAAAATGGCTGCCGTACTATTAGCACACTAAAACCCATCCTAATCACAGGAGTACTAGTTACTTCACAACACTGAGCTAAATTGCTGCCTCATCTTCCTCTCTTACTTGTCAGAGATTATAAGTCTGAATACAGCTTATAAGATCTCTAGATGAATCTCTGTAGGAATGGAGTTATGAGGAGACATGAAGTACAGAGAGGGTGGGGATGTGGTAATGAGCAGCAGCTCTTGTAAGCAGTCTCCATTACCACAGCCTTACATTACCACAGCCTGTCCTGTCCGACCTCTCTGTACTTCATGTCTCCTCCTCTTATTAGCCGTATTCAGGATCATAATCCCTGAGAAGTAGGAGAGGAGCATGAGGCAGCTCTTTAGCTCAGTGTTGTGAAGTAACTTGTCCTCCTGTGTGATTAGGACGGGTTTTGTGTGTACTAATAGGACGGCAGCCATTTTATTTCTCCTAATGATTGCTCCTGAGAAAAACAAGCCATTATAGCTAATGAAAAGGATTTGGGAATATATTTATAATAAAGTAATATTTAAGTATTTTTAGTTTTTAATTCCTGGAAAACCCCTTTAATAAGACACCATTGGAGGAGGAGGAGAGAACACAGCAGTTTCACTGGTCACTGTGAGAGAATCTTCTGGGGAGGTATTTTGTTCTGCAGAGGCAGTATATTGTTCTGCATTGTGTCCCAGCAAAACAAATACCACAGTGCAACAGAATATATTGCCCCTCTATAGTATTGCTGTCCCTGCCTACTTAAGTTGATCCTGCCTACTCATGTTGGCCACACTTTCTGTCAATTTGACCTTGCCTACAACATGGGGCCACTTTAGCTTTTTCTCCAGGCCCATTATAAATTCCCGGACCGCCCCTAAGAACCACCTTTACTTCATGCGCTTTGTCCTTTTTTCTTGTCTTTCTATGTGTGTAGGAAGGGTTTTTCCCTCTTTATATACCCCATATTTCGTAAGAATAATTGGATATTAGGAAAGATATTTCTTTTGTCTGTATTACACCGTGTGAAATAATTGAGATTCGAGACTTCAGGGATTGCTGCTCCTGTGACACATAATTAGTGTACACATAAAGCATTGTGTAACCATATTTATTATTTATTGCTCAAAACTGATGTACAAATTATTGTTTCTATATTACTATTATACTATTATTACATATGTACTTACGACTCTTTCTACAGCCCTCATGTGTGAAGGGGCTAGACAACAAATATTTATTACCAAATAGCCAGCGGATGATAAATCCCAAATGATTAGCCAATTATTTGCAGAGTTTAAAGCTTTAAGGGTTTTCCAGCTTTCTAATTGATGACCTATCCTCTAGATAAGAGTAAGGTAAGCTCACAGGACCTAACTAGAGGATAGGTCATCATTAAAAAGGTGTCAGAAAACCCCATTAACATTTATTATTCCTTTAAAGGGGTTATCCTAGAAATAATATTAATGACCTCTCCTCAGGATAGGTTATCAATATCAGATTGGTGGAGGTCCGAATCCCAGGACCCCTGCCGATCAGCTGTGCCTCGGCCTCTTCCTAGGCCATGAGATATCACCGTACATCGGTCACATGGCCTAATTGCAGCTCAGCTTCTTTGAAATGAAGAAGACACCTCTCCTCTGCCCCACTGCACCGTTTATCTGTATCGCTGTCCTGAGGACGGCGATACAGATGAATATAGAGATGAATGCTTCCACAATGGAAACACTCATCTCCCGCTGCCGCTGCTGCATCTCATCTGCCGCAGACGCTACACAGGGTCCCCCCTCCCACACTGGGCCCCTATGCAGCTGACCCGGCAGCACAGGTGGTATGTCCGCCCCTGATTTTATGGACAATCATCTTGGTTATCTCATACTGTACATAAACTGGACTTGCAGCTATTTAGCCTATGATTAGTTAAGCAGATTCTTCTCATGTAACTGCATTGTTACTGTTTAGCTCCCAGGGGCGGATTAAGTGCATGATAGGCCCGGGGCTGTCTACCCAACTTGCCCCCCCTCCATTTTAAGTTTCAGGGTTTTTTTCTGTATGAAGAGGTTGTGGTGCTTTGTGAGCGTCACAGTCTCTTCCTCGGCCATATGACATCACATTCATGGTTCACGAGGTGCAGCTCTGTCCCATCTGAGTGATTAGGGCTGAGCTGCAGTACCAAGCGCAGTGCTATCAAATGGACAGCGCTGTGCTTGGTAAGGAGCAAAGAAGCTGCAGCGCTCACTGGAACATCACGGTCCTCAAACATCTGATTGGCGGGGTGCCAGGAGTCGGATCCCCACCATCTCATAGCTCTCTAAGTACGGATGTCATAGATGTTACCTGCAGTCTTATGTAACACCCCACATGACCCAGTGAATTATTGTGTTATGTGGGGTGTTACATAGGACTGCAGGGAACATGTACAACATTATCTGCACACAGAAAGTTATCACTGGTATCTGGGCTGTTACATAGGACTGCAGATGACAAATTAAAATTTTAGTTGCCAAATTTAAAATACATATGATTATGACAAAGAAGACCTGGAGGAGAAGATGAGACGCAGGTCACAGTAGTGAGCCAGCTCTACATATAGGGGAATACAGCACCACATATCTCTTACTTCCAGTGACATCTTCTGTCATGTAAATCTTCTCTTTCCTTTTCTCCTCCATTTGACCCAGACCGCCATGACTAATTCCTCCAGCCGCATCTTGTCTCTACAGAATTTGTTACACAGACATGTTAGATTTCTCATAATTGGGGTCATTTATTAAACTGGCTCAAGAAAAGCTGTCAAAAATGAAAGGTGGAATATTTTGCTATGGACAACTAAGCCAGTTCTACTACAACAGTTTGATAAATGCCCCCAAAGATCCCTATAGTGTCTACAGCAGTTATAATGTCCCCTAGAGTGTCCCCAGTAATAATAATAACACCCTATATTGTGCTCCAGGTAATAATCCCTGTATAGTGTCCCCAAAAATAATGTCCCCCAATAGCAAAGTTCCCACACTACCCCATATATTAATTTCCCTACACTGCCCCCATATATTAATTTCCCCCACACTGCCCCCATATAGTAATTTCCTCCACACTGCCCCCATATAGTAATTTCACCTACACTGTCCCCATACAGTAATTTCCCTCACACTGCCCCCATATAGTAATTTCCTCACACTGCCCTCATACAGTCATTTCCCTTACACTGCCCCCATATAGTAATTTCCCCACACTGCCCCCATAAAGTAATTTCTCCCACACAGCCCCCATATATTAATTTCCCTCACACTGTCCCCATATAGTAATTTCCCTCACACTGTCCCCATATAGTAATTTCCCTCACACTGTCCCCATATAGTAATTTCCTTCACACTGTCCCCATATAGTAATTTCCTTCACACTGTCCCCATATAGTAATTTCCCTCACACTGTCCCCATATAGTAATTTCCCTCACGCTGCCCTCATACAGTAATTTCTCTCACACTGCCCCCATATAGTAATTTCCCTCACACTGCCTCCATATAGTAATTTCTCCCACACAGCCCCCATATAGTAATTTCCCTCACACTGCCTCCATATAGTAATTTCTCCCACACAGCCCCCATATAGTAATTTCCCCCACACTGTCCCCATATAGTAATTTCCCCACACTGCCCCCATATAGTAATTTCCCCACACTGCCCCCATATAATAATTTCCCCACACTGCCCCCATATAGTAATCTCCCCACACTGCCATCCATTAATTAATTTGCCCCCACACTGTCATCCATTAATTTGCCCCCACACTGCCATCCATTCATTAATTTGCCCCCATACTGCCATCTATTAATTAATTTGCCCCCACACTGCCATCTATTAATCAATTTGCCCTCACACTGCCACCCATTAATTAATTTGCCCCCACACTGCCATCCATTAATTAATTTGCCCCCGTACTGCCATCCATTAATTCATTTGCCCCCACACTGCCATCCATTAATTTGGCCGCACACTGCCATCCATTAATTAATTTGCCCCCATACTGCCATCCATTAATTAATTTGCCCCCACACTGCCATCCATTAATTAATTTGCCCCCATACTGCCATCCATTAATTAATTTGCCCCCATACTGCCATCCATTAATTAATTTGCCCCCACACTGCCATCCATTAATTTGGCCCCACAACTGCCATCCATTTATTTTCCCCACACTGCCATACATTAATTAATTTGCCCCCATACTGCCATCCATTAATTCATTTGTCCCCATACTGCCATCCATTAATTCATTTGCCCCCATACTGCCATCCATTATTTTGCCCCCACAACTGCCATCCATTAATTTGCCCTCACACTGCCATCCAATAATTAATTTGCCCCCACACTGCCATCCGTTAGTTAATTTGCCCCCACACTGCCATCCAATAATTAATTTGCCCCCACACTGCCATCCGTTAGTTAATTTGCCCCCACACTGCCATCCATTAATTAATTTGCCCCCACACTGCCATCCATTAATTAATTTGCCTCCACACTGCCATCCATTAATTTGCCCCCAAAACTGCCATCCATTAATTAATTTTCCCCCACAACTGCCATCCATTCATTAATTTGCCCCCGTGGAAACATGCCCCACTGTCCCTTAATATCCCCCCCCCCCAAGTTAGCGCACACACAAAAAGCTAATACTTACCTGTATGCTGAATGGTGTGGCAGGCGCGCGTACTTCAGAGCCTGAAGCCCATGGCGGTGATAGGCGGCGGGGCAGGGAACTATACGCTCCCGTGCCCGCCATAGTATGTGGGCGTTTAGGTCGGTGCTGGGCCCTCAGTGATGCCGGGCCGGGGCAGCCGACCCAAACGTCCCAATTATAATCCACCATTGTTGTTAACTCCTGGTGGTGGAACAAAATTACAACCTGTTCTCACATTCCCTAAGAGCTCAGTGTGTTATTAGGTTGATTCCCAAGCAAAAGGTTGCTGGTTGAAATCGAGAGCAGCCATGAAAATCTGTCACTGTCCTTGGAAGGCCGCTGGGAGTCTGCAGCGATCACCAGAGCATCGGTGAGTGCAGTGGCTCCCTGAAACAACTGATCAGCAGGGGTGCTGGGACTCGAACCCCAGCCGATGTGATAGCGATGACCTATCCCTGCATGCAACATGTGAATTTTGATAAGAACACGGACTTGCGGCAAGATCGGTAGGGGATATTTTATTGCTGATAATCCACCCTGTGTGGCTACAACCACTGCATTCAACTCTGCTGGTAATTTATACATATAAATACGGTAAATATGAGATTTTTACTATACAATTGCCTAAGGCCATATGGTGGTCAAACAAGTTTAAAATGAAACATTTTAATTACACAAGTGGAAATAGTGGTGTAACTTGCCCAGTGCTTGGGCAACTCCCTGAAACAAGGGTGATGTTCTTGATTTTGTAAACTGCTCAGACTCACTCAGATCTTCCAGGCAATTGTGGGAGACCCCTGTTACCACTTGCCCTGAACAAAGACTCTCTTGTTCTAACTCCTCAGCTACACCCTGCAGTCGCTAGTGCTGTAACCCTATGACTGCTCCCAGGTCCACCCAGGCACTATTCTGGAAATTTCCGTATGGATTGCTCAGCCACAACCTACAGACTACTCTTCTGTAGGCGGAAACTTCATCCCCTTTTATCTTCTCAAAAGCACCACCCAGCGGTAGCACTCCATAACATGCCTTTAAGTACTCACACCAAGAGGGCCAGATCAACATGGCACCCTGGACCATGCCTAAACGGAGGAGTACACTTTTCAAATGGACACTCACTGTCTGCAGTCACTGAAAATATATTCAACAATAGTAAGCATAATGTGAGCACACATAACATATTAAAGAACCGCACAGTAGAAGGCCAATAACAAAGATTTCATGGGCTGCGGGATAAACTGTAGGCCCAATCATAACCTGCGGTGGGATTGTCCCAGAATTTTAGACAGTGAGTCTTTAGACTGATGACAAATAATGTATATGTTGCAGGACTATGACAATATCTTCATCTTGCCTGGCTCGATGTATATCAACAGAATGAAGAGATAGACAGCATCACTCCAATTTGGGACCACAGTCGTAGGTCGTATCCATAAGTGTTCACGTCGAATGGTGCCCACGGTCTTGGGCTCTACCTCAGGAACCTCAATGCATCACAGGTAAGTAAGGAACGGCAGCACTTTATATAGATTTCAGAAAGAAGCTGGTGTTTTATTCACCCAACATTGTGGCGTTTTGACTTCCATGAGTCTTTATCAATGTCTATCAGTATATAGTGGCCTAGATCCACTTAAAGGGAACCTGTGACCATAAAAATGCAGTGTAATCTGCAGGCAGCATGTTATAGAGCAGGAGAAGCTGAGCAGATTAATATACAGTGGATCCTCAAGTTTAACTAATTATTTGGTTCCGGGATGACTACTGAATGTTGAAACCATTGTAACTTGAGTCCATAACTCTGTGGAGAACTAGTAATTGGTTCCAAAGCCCCAAATGTCATGCCTAAATAAGAGAAGAAGATTAAGAAAAGATTATTATTAAGAGAAGAGAAGATTTAAAGGAGTTTTTTCACTTAAGCAAATGGCCGTTATCATGTACACAAAGTTAAAGGGTTTCTGTCATCAAGTTTTGACATTATAAGCTGTCTGACATTAGCTATGTGCTAACGTCAGAGCAGCTTGATAATGTCTTTTTTATAAAAATCCGATTTATATTCAGGCTAAAAAACGTACTTTTATAATATGTAAATTAGCCTCTAGGAGCAGGGGGGGCGTTGCCCTGCTCCTAGAAGCTCCGTGCGGCAACCTGCTGGCACGCCCCTTCTTACTTTGAGTGACAGTGCCGGGCAGCGATCCTCCGGCACTGTCTCCTTGTGAAATCCCGCGCCTGCACGGCCGCACGGAGCTTCTAGGAGCAGGGCAACGCCCCCCCTGCTCCTAGAGGCTAATTTACATATTATAAAAGTACATTTTTTAGCCTGAATATAAATCGGATTTTTATAAAAAAGACATTATCAAGCTGCTCTGACGTTAGCACATAGCTAATGTCAGACAGCTTATAATGTCAAAACGTGATGACAGAAACCCTTTAATACAAGGCACTTACTAATGTATTGTGATCCATATTGTCTCCTTTGGTGGCCTGATTAATTTCTCCATCACATTATTCACTACTCATATCCAGGGGCAGGAGTGGACTGGCCATAGACCCTTCAGGGAAATTTCCCAGTGGGCCAATGCCCAGGCTGCCTGAGCCCTTTTACGCCTGCTGAAAACTTGCATACTGCAGCGAGGGAGGTGGCATTTGGTGCTGCCCTGTGGTATTTGGTTCTGCAGGGGAGGTATTTTGTGCTGAACTACATTCTTGCTGGTCCTGCCTACTTGTGTTGGCCATGCTTACTTGTTTTTCTCCACCTTGTGTCAATTTGGACTTGCCTACAACATAAGACCACTTTTAGGTTTCCAGGGCCACTTTAAGTCCGCCCCTGTCCATGGGTCACAACCACCCTGGAATCTAGCAGAGTTGATCATGTTTGCACACTATAAGGGTCCATTTACACGTCCATTGTTTTTCTATAATCTGAAAATAGGATTTTTTGCAGATCCTATTTTCCAAGAATTCTTTCCGTTTGTCATCTGTTCTTTGCGGATCCGCAAAAAAAAACGGATAGAAGAATAACAAAGTCTCTGGGGGCTGGAGTTAATAAAAAACAGGAAGTTCTTTCATTTTTTTTTTTTTACGGATTAGTTATCCGAATGTCTTTTGATTTTTGCGGATCCATTGACTTTGCATTGCACAACGGACTGCAATTTTCGTATTAGAATAGGACATGTTTTATCTTTTTACGGACACTATGTACTGAGAAATTTATGCGGACAGTACTCTTTGTGCTGTCCACATATTTTATAGACCCATTGAAAATCAATGGGTCCGAATTCTGTCCGCAACTATTCCGTGACTAGTCCGATAAATCGGGATCAGATACGGAACTAAACAACGGACGTGTGAATGGACCCTAAGAAAAAGTTTTACTGAATCTTTTCCGATAAAACTATATATCAATCTGCTCAGCTCCACTGCTGCCTGCAGACTGCGCTGCACTTTCAATGCGCTGCACCTGCGCTGCGCTGCACCTTTCTGGGTCACTATACACCTTCACTGCCCCTGGAAGAAATCAACCAGGAAAAAGATGCTATATAAATTATGGCTAAGACTAGGTACGTGTTGCATCACAGTCTATTTAATGCAAATTTAATGTGTCATAACAAGATATTCAACATATTATGCAAAAGAGCAGAAGCTCATCCCACTAGTCCCATGTGAAGATGCTATATAAGCATTATTATCCAGCGGATACCTTATTGGAACATTGCATTAGAAAAAGATATGGACATCTTTGGTATGTAGCATATTTTCCAATGCTCTTTCTAGTCTGCATTTTTAGATATATTATATAGCATCTCCTAATCGTGGAGCCTTAGAACACAAATATTCAACCTCTCAGCAAGTTACTTGCTTTGTTAATGTGACATTAGAATGAGTCATATATCAGGTTGAGCACCTACCAGTGATGTTCTATCCCGGGCAGCTGCTTCCATGGATATCTGCATAAAAGCTCTCTGTCTGCAATAAAGGAAGAATCTTCAGGTCATAATCACACTTGGCATATACGGTATTCTGCAGAAATTTCTGTGACTTAAAATTAGTTCATGTGAATGTTGTTGTTTCTGCATCCTATGGGTGAATTTCTGCAAACCCCATTTAGATATTTGGGACAGATGTAGAAATTTCTGGAAGTAAGCTGCCATGTTCAAATATGCCCTTAGAAGGCTGTTTTTGTAATTTTGCACATAGGACATAAAATAAAACATATACAAGGATGATTGTGTTGACAGCCTGGTCTACTATTACTTCTATAATGCTGTCTCTATAGCATTGTGGTCCATGAACTGAGACGTATAGTTTTAGAAAGGTTGATCACTTCCCATACCATCTCCAGGAAACTTAATAGAAATGGTTGCAGAGAACCCCAGAATGAAATCAACACTTTGCTTGGGGAAACCTATGAGAATGTATGATTTTTAGAATGTCTCAGTCAGTGGTAGCTCTTTTTCCTTTGTGGCAGTTACCAGCTGGTTACTTGTAGATAATAGTTACTTGTAGATGATTTTGCCCCTGCTCTATGTAATCAGGTCTCCATGCGTCAATTTCCTGCAACTGCTCTGAACAGGCTATCTAGCAGAGTAAGGCTAGGTCTGCGCGACAATAAGTCGCGTGGCAAATAGGGCACGACTACACTGCAACATGTGTCGCGCGACATTGATGTTGCACTAGTGTCGAGCGACAATTTTTATAATCGCAGTCTATGGTGTCGCATTGCAACATGCTGCGACTGCGATAGCCATGCACATAAGGCTCCAGCGGAGGAACAGACTGCTGGAGTTCACCGTATGCAGCATAACCGGATACTACTGTGCACCGCCGGCTCTCCCATTCACTGTAATGGGATCTGGCAGTAATCCGGCCACTTTGCGACATATATGGCGACTTTTGGCCGGACAAAAAATATTGAGTGTAGCATTTTTTGTCGGGCTGTAATCCGGCATGTACAGAGGATACAGTGATTACAGTGCTGGAGTTCACAACGCAGATGTGAACTTGGCTTTAAAAAGGTTTTCTGAGGTTTAAAACTGATGACCTATCCTCAAGATGAGCCATTAGTATCTGCTCAGTTGGGGTCGAACACCTGGCAGCTGTTTGAATAGGCTGCAGTGCTCCAGTGAGTGCCGCAGCCTCCTCGCACAGCACCACCCATTGTATACAAGCTGCGCTTGGTATTGCAGATCAGCCCCATCCACTTGAATAAGACGGTGCTGTGCCTACGCCATATGACTAATGAGCGTACGTGACATCACTGGCCTAGGAAGAGGCCTCTTCAAACAGCTGATCAGCAGGGGTCCAGTGAGTCGGACCCCCAACTATTCGGATACTGATGACCTATCCTGAGAATGGGTCACCATATTAAACACTCAGAAAACCCCTTTAAATAGCTGTTGGGTGTCAGCTATTCCTTCTGTTCCTTTCTCCACTCCCCTCCAAACACAGGCACGCTTGGCCAAGTATCTATATGTTCACAATAGGGAGAGGAAATAAGCCCCTGCCAGACAATTTTGGCATTGCTTTATTTCCCTTCGAGAAAAAAAGGACTGGGGATGTTGAAATCCATCTGCCCAATCCTTTTGCTCTCAACATCAACCATTGAAGAAGAGTCAGAAGGTCCCGATACACAAATAAATGTTTGGCTGGTCCGGGCAAAATCGGGTTTCGTCAACACTACAGTCATGTTAGACACTGCAGCTAAGCTGCAAGCACTGGCCATAGATATGCACATAAATGGGTTATCCTATGGTTAATGTAAAAATGAAAAAACAGACATCATATAGTACATGGCAATGTCTTTCTAACAAAGCAAAAATCAGCCCTGTACCTCACATGGACCCAGAGATCTCCACATTCATTGCTGCAATCACTTTGCTAGATTCTCTTCAGACTGGCAGTTTAGGGGCGTGTCATTTCGTGGAGGGGAAGATCCTTTCTCAGGGGTTGTGGCACTTGTGCTGCAGCTCTCTTCCTGTAATGGTCAAGCTTTTAACAATAGATATGGCTGGTGGAAGCTGAATGGCGAATCTGAGAATGTGAGACCATGTAAGTAGGTGGACGTGCACATTATTATATGGATTAAACAACAGAGGATGACAGTATAATGAAATAAAAGCATATATCATAATGGGAGCTTTTTGAAACCCAAAGTAAATTACAAAAGTATTAACTTTTTCAAGGCGAATTATATTAAAATAACATTCAATGCTGGCACTCCTCCCCTTTAAGTAACTGTGATGGAAGCCAATATAGTGATCAGTTGATCATGGTTTCTCTAATCAGCTGATTGCCAGGGGCAGTTGTATCTGGCCAGATATAAAAATGTAGTTCACGTGAATGGTTGTCCATGTAACGCATGGTCGGGCTGCGGCTGCCAGAGCCACTCTCTGTTCTGTTCATAGGAACTGTGTGGTGCCCACACACCATAACAAGCCATATAGACAAGGCTCATCTTCATGAGACATACCCTTTAATAGGTAAACACATCCACTCTAAGAAATGATAAAGAAAATGATGGTCTTGTCATCTCATGATATGTAATTAACTGAATGAATGTGCTCATCTCCATGATCCACAGTATTTCTTCCCCTGGTACTTTGCTTATTGGCTGGAAGGGTAAAGACTGATCTGAGCACTTTGCAAGAATGTTTGGAAGACCCTGAGTATGAAGAATTATTGGATATTGCCAAAAATGGCTTATCATCGACCAGGACACTTAATCGCAAACACATTGTGATTGTTGGAGCTGGAATGTCCGGACTCTCTGCAGCCAAAGCATTGCAAGATGCTGGACACAGGGTAAGTAGACTATTAACTAACCCATGCCTTCAGCATATCTGTTCATGATACTTACGTTCCCAACCTTCTTCACTTCTGATTGATATTACCTGGATTACGTTGTTTGCTCTCCAAAGTGATAATCTCAGGGCTCACAAAGTCTCAGGTGTCAGGACAGCAACCATAGACTTTATGTAACTTTATATGAAACTACAGAAGAATGTGACACAGCATTGACTAATGAAAAGTACCGGTGCTCAAGTCATGGTCCCCAACTTTAAATACTGGTCACATACTTAGATAGATAAACCTCATACACCATGACATTAGGATACCAACACCATGTTAAGGTCATATACATCATGCTTTATACTTCATATGGCAGGTGACTGTGCTGGAAGCTGACAACCGTCCTGGAGGTCGTGTGAGGACACACAGAGATCCGGAGGGCTGGTATGCAGAATTGGGACCTATGCGTCTGCCAGGGTCTCACAGGTAAGGACCTCAAATTACTTGATTGGGTACAGAAGCCCAGAGTGCTGCCTATACAAGATATGATACACTGTGAAAAATGGAGCACACTTACCTAAGTCATACTACTTGTGCACCAAAATGCACAATATACTGTATGTTTATATTATGAAAATTAAAGTGTGTCTATTGTCGTAAAGTTTTCCATAAATCAGTAGTATCAGACACTTTGTGATATCTTATAAGGGAAGTGTCATCTTCAAGCAGTCTTCACCAAAACAATCTATCTAATGTGAAACAGTACATAGCAGGTAGCAGGAGAGACACTGATTGACTCAGAACACACAGAACAGCTCTGACATCCCATCAAGTCATACATTTTCATGAATGATGACTTCTTAACCATGTTCTATTTAAATGGGTTTCTTCTGGATAGGTCATCAGTATCTGATCGGTGGGGTCCAACACCTGGGTCCCCGCCAATCAGCTGTTTGAGAAGGCAGCGGCACTCCTGTGAACACCGCGACCTTTTCCGTGCTAACCAAACAACGCCGTACATTTGATTGGTATCATGCTCAGCCCCATTTACTTCAATGGGGCTGAGCTCTCCTAGACCACATGACCAACTGGACGTCACTTGGCCTAGGGAAAGCTGAAGAAGGCCGCAGTGCTACTGCGAGAACCGGTGCTTTCTCATACAGCTGATCAGTGGGGTCCTGGGTATCAGACCCCCACTGATCAGATACTAATGACCTATCAAATCTCAGAAAATTCCTTTACCCTAAGTTCACACCTGAGCGTTTTACAGCGCGTTTAAACGCGCTGTAAACGCTCAACACATGAAAACCAATGCTTTCCTATGGCCCTGGTTCTCACTTGAGCGTTTACGGCGCGTTTGAACGCGCTGTAAAACGCCTGACGTATAAACAAGTACTTGAGCTTTTTTGGGGCGTTTGTCGCGCGTTTGTGATTGACACCACAGTAGTCAATCACTACGTACTGAACGCTGCGTTTCCTATTTGCAAAACGCGCTGAAATACGCGCGACAAAACGCGCGTAAAACACGCGTTTTAGAACGCTCAGGTCTGAACCCAGGGTTAAGGCTGGGTTCACGCAGTGTGTCCAGATTAGGTCCGGATGCGTTGCGGATGCGTTCAGTGAAAACTGTGCGATTTCACAGGCAAAGCCATTCAGTTTTGCCTGTGATTGCGTTCAGTTGTTCAGTTTTTCTGCGCTGGTGCAATGCGTTTTGATGCGTTTTCCCGCGTGATAAAAAACTGAAGGTTTACAAACAACATCTCCTAGCAACCATCAGTGAAAACGCATCGCACCCGCACTGCTTGCGGATGCAATGCGTTTTTCACGCAGCCCCATTAACTTCTATGGGGCCAGAGCTGCGTGAAAACGCAGAATATAGAACATGCTGCGATTTTCACGCAATGCAGAACTGATGCGTGAAAAACAACTCTCATGTACACAGCCCCATAGAAATGAATGGGTCAGGATTCCGTGCGGGTGCAATGAGTTCACGTCACGCATTGCACCCGTGCGGAAAACTCGCACGTGTTAATGCAGCCTAAGGCCTCTTTCACACGGGCGTCATGTTTGACGCCCGGATAGGATGCGGGTGCGTTGTGGGAATATGCGCAATTTTCCACGCATGTGCAAGCGTTTGTAATGCGTTTTGCACGCGTTGGAAAAATCACCATGTTTGGTACCCAGACTCGAAGCCGGACTTCATCACTGAAGTCCAGTTTCGGGTTGAGTATTCTGGAGATTTTATTATTTTCCCTTATAACATGGTTATAAGGAAAATAATAGCATTCTTAATAAAGAATGCTTTGTATAATATTGATTAAGGGGTTAAAAATAAAAACTTAACTTACCTTAGCCACTTGTTCGCGTAGTTGGCGATCTGTCTTCTTTCTTCAAGCTTTAGCTACCAGCTAAAGGACCTGTGATGACGTCACATCACATGGTCCAATCGCCAACTACGCGAACAAGTGGCTAAGGTAAGTTAAGTTTTTATTTTTAACCCTTAATCAACATTATACAAAGCATTCTTTATTAAGAATGCTATTATTTTCCCTTATAACCATGTTATAAGGGAAAATAATGAAGATCGGGTCCCGTCGCTTAGCAACCATGCAGGAAAATCGCACCGCATCCGAACTTGCTTGCGGATGCTTGCGATTTTCCCGCAGCCCCATTCACTTCTATGAGGCCTGCGTTGCGTGAAAAACGCAGAAACTGGAACATGCTGCGATTTTCACGCTCATGTGCACAGCCCCATAGAAATGAATGGGTCCGGATTCAGTGCGGGTGCAATGCGTCCACCTCACGCATTGCCCCCGCGCGGAAAACTCGCCCGTGTGAAAGGGGCCTAAGGGTATGTGCACACCATGCATATTGTGTGTGGATTACCTTTTTTTGAGGAAAATCTGCTGCGTAATACAGTCCCAGCTAAGTAGATTTTGAAAATCTCATCTACACGATACAGAAATTTTCAGCACAAAAATTGACTTGTGTGGATTTTGAAATCTGCAGCATGTCAATTTTGGACCTATCCTTGGATAGGTCATCAATATCATATCTGCGGAAAACAACAACCTGCACCCCTAACAATCAGCTGTTCAGGAGTTGCTCCGGAGCCAGAAGTACATAGCCTAATCCACTGGACTGGAGCAGCGCTGTAGTAATCATGTCCTTCCACAACACAATGGACGGAGTAATGTAGTTCTGCTGCTTATATCCAACACGGAAGCTACACCCTAAGGCCTCTTTCACACTTGCGTTGTTAGGATCCGGCGTGCACTTCCGTCACCGGAAGTGCCCGCCGGATCCGTAATAACGCAAGTGAACTGAAAGCATTTGAAGACTGATCAGTCTTTAGTATGCTTTCAGTGTTATTATGGCAGCCAGGACGCTATTAAAGTCCTGGTTGCCATAGTAGTAGTGGGAGCGGCGGAGCATTATACTTACCGCCCGTGCGGCTCCCGGGCGCTCCAGAATGATGTCAAAGCACCCTGCGCGCATGGATCACGTGACCCATGCGATCACGTGATCCATGCGCGTGGGGCGCCCTGGCGTCACTCTGGAGCGCCCGGAGCCGCACTGGCGGTAAGTACTGCTGCCCTGCTCCTCACTACTGGCAACCAGGACTTTAGCATCCTGGCTGCCATGGTAACCATTCAGAAAAAGCTAAACGCCGGATCCGGCAATGCGCCAAAACGACGTTTAGCTTAAGTCCGGATCCGGATTAATGCCTTTCAATGGGCATTAATTCCCGATCTGGCCTTGCGGCAAGTGTTCAGGATTTTTGACGGAGCAAAAAGCGCAGCATACTGCGGTATTTTCTCCGGCCAAAAAACGTTCCGGTCCTGAACTAAAGACATCCTGATGCATCCTGAATGGATTTCTCTCCATTCAGAATGCATTGGGATAATCCTGATCAGGATTTTTCCGGCATAGATCCCCGACGACGGAACTCCATGCCGGAAAAGAAATACGCAAGTGTGAAAGAGCCCTTAACAACTGATCGGACAGGGATGTGCATTATAGGACACCCACAGATCTGATATTGATAACCCATCCCAGGGATAGTTCATCCATTGTTAAACCTTGGAGAACCCATTTAATTAAAATTAAAGGGGTTGTCCAAGTTATGTTTTTTTGTTCTTTGTATGTTTCTAACTAAGCAAATGTAAGGGGGTTTCAATTCACTTACTTCAAGTACAGTGGCCCCTTTCTCACAATTCACATGACCTGTGATGTCAGCTTCTTTCCCTGCTCTGAAGATGTTCAGTGCGCAAGCCTGAGGAGCAGGTCTGCCTTTGTGCATAATATGTCGGCGGCTACTGGCGGCTGTGCTGGTTGGAGCAACGCCCTCTGCACTGCCCGATCTGCTGGTCACAACCCGTGCACTGCCCGATCTGCTGGTCACAACCCGTGCACTGCCCAGTCTGCTGGCCACGCTCCCCTGCACTGCCCAATCTGCTTGCTGAGCTGGCTGCCCTGTGTCTCCCCTCCCGCTGGATTCTTCAGTAACTTTTAACCCCTTCTACTATCAGCAGCCTCTGGAGACACTGAGCCGGGCTCTGAGCAGCTGCAGGGCTACCTCTTCTCCAGGCACTGAAGAGACAAATCCTGTGCACAGGATCTTCCCTCCCTCCTCACCCTGCAAATACAGAGCTGACAGAGACTGGGGGAATCCTCTCCTCTGTAATCATGCTGGCTGTAAGGAAGTGTCTGCAGAGCATTGCAGAAGAACAGGTAGGGAGAAGATCCTGTGTGTGTTAGGAATGTAACTGTACTTTGCACCTGGTAGTCCCACACTTACCAAATGAGTAGTCCAGCAGTTAGGCTGCAGACAGGGAAGCAATTTTATTCACTCCCTTTGCAGAGGGGCGGGGGGTTGTAGAAGTCTTTGTTGACACCCACAAATATTCATGAGGAACACCTCAGAGATTGTTGTTACACTTCCCAACAGCTCTGAAACTGCATGTCAGCAAAGGACCAGAACAGAACTAGGAAAATGAGTAAATATCATTTTTTCACCTAAAAGTTGCTTAGCTTATGTGTATATTGCTGACCATCAGATTTAGAGTGCTTTATTTAAAAGAAAAATAACTTGGACAGCCCCTTTAACACAGTAGTTTGGATGGATAATTCCTCCTTCACAATTAGCTGATTGCAAAGTGTTTCCTTGATCGGTCCCCATCTGTGAGTAAATTGTTCCCTGCGGCACCACCACAGGGAAATTAACATTACACTGTGCCCATTCAAATCAATGGGCTGTGTGTGTAATGCAAGATGGGACAGGTCCTCCAGAGACATTTATTGTACCTGCAGTCTGCAGAATTATGTAATAAGGTGTATAGAACACTCCCAAATAGTCCCAAATAGTATGGGTTCAATCTTGATGATGCTTCTGTTCCCTCTTACAGGATTGTCCGTGAATACATCAGACAGGTCGGACTGAAAATGAATCCTTTTCTCTCATCAGATGACGACAGTTTTTATTTGTTCAATAATAACAGACACTTAACTAAGGATGTGATGAAGGAGCCAAATCTGTTTGGTTTTGATCTAGACATGAATGAAAAAGGGAAATCTATTGACGATCTGTATTATCATCTATTAGACAAGGTATAGAAATCTTTCCTAATAGGGTAGCCATAGCTGAGGAGGTGCCTGCCCATCCATATTTCAGAGTTAGTTCATACGGAGTAAGATCCTTAACCTTTTCTAGGCAATCCTTGTGGCCATATCAATGTTTCCTGGGTTTTTGCAAGTGCTGATCCAGTATCCCAGACCCAGGAGTATTACAATTGTAAATAGTCATGTTTTATATTGTTATGTATTTTATATATATTGGCCGTATCGTCCAGTAAAGATTGGGTGGCGATGGTTGACAGGAACAGAGCTAACCACCCTGTTCCTCCCCTCTTGCTAGGAGTAGGCTGGTCCTGCTTCCTGCCAGGAGCGGGAGTTCTAGAACAGCCTGAGAGAGGAGAGGAGGCACACTGCTGAGCTCCTGCTCCTAAGAAGGATTCTCCAGAGAGTCAATCAACAGTTATCCCCAAGTAAATCCTTGAGAAGACAGACAGCAGAGTGAATATCTGAGACCAGCATTTAAAGACATTGCTGTGAGGTGAGGGGATGGGCTAAGACACCTATCACCCAGACTACTACCAGGCCAGCTCAATACAAGTGCTAAACTGCAGCCATAATCCTTACTGGTGCCAGAGAATTGCACATGGAAATTGCTTAAAGAGAACCTGTCACCATGTTTTCACATATAAAACTGAAAGTACCTTCATGTTTGTCTACCTTGATAGTTACCAGCGATCCCTCCATAACCTTCTCAGGACTAACATGTCCTATTATATCACCCTCTAATGCTCATTTGCATAAATAATTTCTTCCCTCACACCATCAGAGCCTATTTCCTCCCCCTAGACTTTGATTGACAGCGAATCTGCTAGATTTTATCTATAGGGGCATTTCTTAGGCAGAGCTCTACTCTACTATGCTACCCTCACTGAGCATTTCTAAATGTTTATTGTATGCTCGAAACATATAATTTACACTTTAATTTCATCTGCGCTCAAATAACAAAAGAGTCATATCTTACTTGTGTGACCAGAGAAGAGTCATATTTTCTCTGAGTCAAGCTTGACTCAGAGAAAATATAACTCTTCTCTCATTACACAAGTAAGATATGACTCTTTATGTTATTTGGCTGCAGATGAAATTAAAGTGTAAATTATATGTTTCGAGCTTTGATAGGTGCCAAAAATTGCTTATTTACACAATTTTTTTTTTTTTTTATGTCGTTCACCTGAGGGGTTCAGTCATGTGATATTCTTATAGAGCAGGTTTTTACAGACAGCGATACCTAATATGTGTAGTGTATTTTATTTTTTAATTTTTATTCAGTGATATGTGTTTTTTCATTTTTTTCATTATTTTTACCCAGACCCACTTGGTTCCTGTAGATCCAGTGGATCTGGTTCTATATAATACAGTACAGTACACTGTATAGTGTACTGTGCTGTATTTTACTTTACAAAGTCTGAATAGACCTTTAGCAGGTCTATTCAGACTTTCAGTATCATGGAGAGTAGGACGCTTCTGAAAGCGTCCTGCTCCCATGGCAACCATCACCCACTGCCATAACAGGCAGCTCCTCCCTGTTAACCCTTCCATACTGCAGTCCTAAACGGCTGGCATCTGAACAAGCACAGATGCCAGCCGTTTCTATCAGAGTGTCAGCAATGTGCTGACACTCTGATAGAACCACTAGACACCAGGGAAGAATACAGAGGAGGCGGGCGGGAGATCGCTATTGCAATCCCGCCTGCCGCACCGTCCGCCTCCCGCAACCACCCTCCCCTGCATCCCGCAGCCACAATATGATTGGGGGCTGCAGGGGGGTTAACATTTACAACTTTGGGGGCATTTAGACTCTGATCCCCGCAGTCACAGACCGCGGGGATCAGAGATCGCGAAAAGAGCTGCAAACCGCAGGTCTGAATCGACCTGCGGTTTGCAGCAATCGCCGATACGGCAGGTACCTTGTTCCGATCACTGCCGGCTGAGCAGCAGTGATCGGAACTACTCATGACGTACCGGTATGTCATGTGTCCTTAAGGATTCGGGAAACATGCCGTACCGGTACGTCATGTGTCCTAAAGGGGTTAAAAAAAGACTGTTCTACAGTAACTTCTGGCCTGATTCTATAAAAGGAGTAGGAGTACATCGTGACACAACCTTCATCAGGGCTACTACCACTTCCATCCCCTCTACTGGCTTCCCCAGGGCTTGCTGCAATGACAGCCTGGGAGGAGCAAGCGGAGAATGGGAGCGGTAGTAGCTCTGACACAGATCACAGTGGCAGTCCTCACGCCGGGATTTCCCCTAGGGCTGTGCATTGATAGGGCGTACACTTTCTAACCTTGGCGCACACCCTGATGTTTGAGCTCCTGTCTGATGATAATTGGGGAGACCTTGGGTGCAAGGCAGTAGTATGGATGCAGGTGCAATGGCCGGTGTATGGTAATAAAGTCAGTGTCCAGGCCAATTTGTGCAAACAAATAGATCACTCTTCACTAAAGTGCAGTAAACAAGTAGTAGTATATCCAACAGCATCAAGACACAATTCCATCAGCAGTTCAAAGTACAATTCTTTCTCAATAGCAACGTACGGATGGATAGCAACAATCATGGGGGTAGTGGTACTCTTTCTCTATACACATGTAAAGTCTCTCTACAGAAACCTAGGCATGAAAATTAGGTTTTTGATATAGGTTCTGTCATTTCTGAGGAGAATTAAGATACAGCTGGCCAAACCGTCTCAGGATGTTGAAGAATGTGCTAGCAATATTCCCTCTCACAGAAGCAATGTCTTTCTCAGCCTAAGGGCTCATACACAAACTTATTTTCATTCCGTGTCCGTAACTTTCTTTTTTGCGGACCGTATGCGGAACCATCAATTTCAATGGGTCAGCAAAAAAATGGAAATTACTCCGTTTGCATTCCATTTCTGTATGTCCGTATGTCCGTTCCATGAAAAATAGAACATGTCCTATTATTGTCCGCATTACGGACAAGAAAAGGACTGTTCTATTAGGGGCCGGCTGTTCTGTTTTGCAAAATATGGAATGCACACGGACGTCATCTGTATTTTTTGCGGATCGCAAAATACATACGGTCGTGTTCATGAGCCCTTAAGCCTCTTCACACGTCAGTATTTTGGTCAGTGATTTCCATCAGTGATTGTGAGCCAAAGTCAGGAGTGGAGCTCCACAGACATAAGGTATGAGGGAAAGATCTTCACCTGTTCTATGTTTAGAGCCGCACCTGGTTTTGGCTCAAATTCACTGACGTGTGAAAGTGCTTCTCTTTCTTAGTTCTAGCGATCAGTGAGGGTCCCAGCACTCAGACCGCCACAGATCAAAACTTTTGCATACCTATAGTTTTCTGAAAACTCAGTGACCCTTAGGAGAACTTGCACAGGGATATGGCCCCTGTAGATGCTGCAATATTATCAAACCTGGACATGGAGAGTGTACTTGAGTGATGAAAATGGAAAGGAGGCACCAGGACATGTGGTTGTGGGTGGCTAATAGGGTGGTGGCGTCAAGCAGCTGCTGAAAGGGGCCTAATTTTTATCATTTCTAAAGAATCTTCTGTCCTCCTAGAACAGGCATGCTCAACCTGCGGCCCTCCAGCTGTTGTAAAACTACAACTCCCACAATGCCCTGCTGTAGGCTGATAGCTGTAGGCTGTTCGGGCATGCTGGGAGTTGTAGTTCTGCAACAGCTGGAGGGCCGCAGGTTGAGCATGCCTGTCCTAGAACATCACTTAGTGGATATATCTATTTTGGTCATTTTGCAAGACTTGTTCTCTCTGGTGACTACTCAGATGTCCAATGTATTTTGCTATGCAAAGTGAATATTCTCATCTTGTGGATGTGCAGGTCATTACGGCAACATATTGTCCAGTGCATGTACACACACGGGCATAGCTATAACCATAGCAGCCTTAGCACTTGCTCTGGGGCCCCGAGGTTGGGGGGCCCAATCATTGTACCTTTTTGTGGTGAATAACATTATGGTGGCTTTTTGCTATAGTCTGGGTTTTCTGATAAAAGGTACTACTATATATAACTTCAATTATTGCTTCTTATGCTGCTGTTTTAATTAGCTTACACTAGGTGGAGGGGGTCCCATCTTAGTTTGCTATGGGGCCCTAAAAATTTAAGTTACGCCCCTACACACAAGATTTACAGTGTGGGACTCGCTGGCTCTATTCCCAATCTAATTACATTTGTCCTTTTCAGGTCGTCACAGCAGCAAATGGAGATTGTTCTGTACTCCTGGACAAATTTGACAGATCTTCCAAGCAGGTATTATAAGTCATTTATCACAAACATATAATACACTCCAACAACTATCCGCAATGTATTCTGTAAGTAGATAGATGCAAAGCAAGAGACCAAAAGATGCAGATGTCGCAGATGACAAATGTTCAGGGATTCTGAGACAAATGGAAGCTGCTCTACATAGAGAGCCCCTATATTATCCTTGCACAGGGCCTCTACTGTCTCTGCTAATACAGTGAAACCTCTCCAAAGGCAACCTCTTTGAGAAGAACACCCATTTAGACTCGATTTTCTGTTATTGATTTTGGGTTCCATCATGCTGTTTGCATAATGACTAGAAAAAACATTTTTCAATGCAATTTTGACGCACTAGTGTTCCATGGTGTCAATATGGCAGTGCACTAATTTTACATCTAGATTCATACCTGTCACTAAAGTCAGACCCCATTCTGTTTAGAGCAGTTCTAAGATGCCCTAATAAAGAGAAGGGAGGGGTTGAAGCCCCTCAGAAATTGTTGGCACAAGGATTTTACACATTGTTATTCGTCAGGAGGTAGATATGGATAGTAGGGTGGAAACCTACTAATGCTGTGCTTCTTTTATACAGTCTGTCCTAGTGGATGAAGGACATCTAAGTGCAGGAGCTGTTCAAATGCTTGGACATTACTTGAACACTAATGGAAACTACTATATATCACTCTTGGAATCAGCAATGTCTCCTACTGGACTCACCAGGTACAGTGCATAAGCTTCTTCCAGGTCGTCATCAATGTCGATGGACCCATAGGTGTATGTATCCCTCCAACCATACCATACCAACCATAATTATTTAGTTACTACATGCCAATGTTTATGAGAGAATTCTGAGTTACCATATTTTCACTTTATCACACCTGATGATAAGATACATCTAGATTGTTGATATAAGAAAAATATTTTTCATCAGACCTCAGAATAGACCCCCAATCTTCCTCAAACCCCTGCCTAGACATGCAGTCTTCATCAGACTTCAGATCAGACCTCAGATCGGACACCCATATCAGACATCAGATCAGACCCCTATATCAGATCAGACCTCTATGTCAGACCTCCATATGAAACCTCAGATCAGACCCCCACATCAGACCTCAGATAAGACACCCATACAAAGATCATCTAGCACTCTGGAAGGCTTATCCTATCTATCCTATCCTGCATTACACAGACAGCCCTCTAGTATGAATAGGTACTGTGTAAATCTTAAAGGGGTTCTCGGGAATTATATAAAAATGTCTCAGATTAGACCCCACATCAGACCTCAGATCAGACACCCATATCGGACATCAGATAAGACCCCTATATCAGATCAGACCCTATATCAGATCAGACCTCCATGTGAGACCTCAGATCAGACCCCTATGCCAGACCTCAGATCAGACCGCCATGTCACTACACATTGCACTCTGGCGCCGGCACCTGCCTTCACTTTACATTGCTGAGATTTGCTGTCAGGCTACTTAAAAGAAGTAAACATTTGAAACAGATCACTCTGTGTGTAATGAATCTAGAGTATATAATATATGACTTTCACTTTTTGAATTAAATTACTGAAATAAATTACATTTTCGATCATATTCTAATTTATTGAGATGTACCTGTGTTACCATCGTATAGTGTTTAAATATTACCCCCACACTGTTACTGATTAAAACTGAATAAAACATACTATACAAAGAACAATAATACCACCATACAGGAGCATGAAATCCAGTAAACCAAGACAAATACTACCAATAAAAGCCCTGGCCAAATAATACCACCAAACCATCAACAAAAATTCCAACATAGTGACTGAATACTCCATACTGAATAGAAACCACTGTACTGTGACAAAAAATACCACCATACAGTAACCATAGAGTGGTAGATACCAATTCTACGCAGGTGCTCTGTAGGCTATATAAGTGAATACAGTACAATATATGTAGTGACTTAAGGGTGACTTCCTCCCAGATTGGAATTGTTCAGTTTTCCTATTCTAAACCATCCATTCCAGAACTCCATGAAAACATTCTCCTGCCATGACTCTGCATAATGTACTTTCACACTTGCGTTGTTAATTCCAGTATAGAGATCCAGCTGGGGATCTCAATACCGGAATTAAACGGATCCGTTTTGATTTTGCACCTCAGGATGTGTCCGTTCCATTAGGATGCGGCTGTGTGAAATCAAAACGGATCCGTCACTTATACATTGAAAGTCAATGGGTGACAAATCCGGCTTTTTAGGCTCCTAAAAAAACTGATCTGTCACCATTGACTTACATTGTTTTCTGTGCTGGATCCGTTTTTATCAGTTTTTATGACCGGACACAAAACTGCAGCTTGCAGCGGTTTTGTGTCTGGCCACAAAACGGAATGCTGCCGACAGAAGACATCCTGAACAGGTTTCTTTCCACTCAAAATGCATGAGGACTAAAGAGAAAGTTTTTTTTTCCGGTATTGAGATCCCCTGCCGGATCTCAGTACCGAAAAAACAACAACGCAAGTGTGAAAGTTGCAGCAAAGACATCTTTGGTTCCTCTCTTTTCCAGCTCTGTCAGTAGTTATGTTCCTGTTTGTGCCTCCATACAATAGTAATGTCCCTCACTGTTCCCTGTTAGTATAATACTGTCCCCCACTGTGCCTTGTTATATAGTAATATCCTCCATTGTGTCCCGTTATATTAGTAGTAACTGACACTGTACACCTTTTTAATGGTAATGTCCCCCATTGTGCCGTGTTATAATAGTAATGTCCCCCAATTTGTACCATTTGCAACAATAAAAATAATTAAACTCACCTAACCAGGTTCCTATGATAAGTTGCCACTTCCTCCCTTTAAACAGCCGGCGTGATGCAGTGATGTCTAGTAGGCCACAGGCCTAAAGCATGATTTGCCTCATGTTTTCTGCACAGACATTGGCTCTTCAGTTTCCCAGCACCCTCTCCACCTATTTCCCCACGCTCTACAAAATCCAATCAGACCACCCTTTTAACAGTACCATCCTGTTGCTTCATCCATTATGGTGCCTGCTGTTGCCTCAGATGCCCACATTACTGTACCTGCCTATAGTGACCATAACATATTAATAGTGCCCCCAGATTGCAATAGTGCTCCCAAAGTAATCCTCGACATAGTAAAAGTGACTTTTTGCACCCACAGTAACATCCAACAAACAAAAAAATAGGTGGTACTTTTCCATGAGTGTGCCCAATTAAGAGGATCCTGAAAACTGCCGTGGCTGACTTATCCCATTTTTGTAAAACAGTATAGATGTTTTTGAAACTACAACTTGCAGGCTATAAGACACTTTTGGTCTTTGGCTTCTAAAATTTTCTAGGCAATGACAGGATGTAGAATTTGGTCATTCCTTGTTTAGTACCAGTAAATTGTTTCTAGAACAATCTCGATAAATTTGCCATCCTGTAATCAATGTTGGGCTTCTGCACCTACTCTACCTCTGTCTTGTTCTATCTATCTGGGTCCATTGGTATTACCATGGTCCCTTCATGGCTGTTAAGTTGTTAAGAAGCTAATAATGTGAACATGTAATTTGGATGAATTTTTAGGATTTACAGTATTTGTAATTGAATGTCTGGTACACAAATTCAAAAGTCTACAATTTTTTCTTTCACCAGTTTAGATGAGATTATCGGAGGCTTCGACCAGTTGCCCTTAGCTTTAGCCCGGCATCTAGCAAATGTCATCAAATTCAATTCCACTGTAGTTAACGTTATGCAGACTCGCAAATCTGTGGTTGTAAAATACAGGAAAGATAAATCCTCGACTCTCACCAACATATCTGCAGACTATGTCATCATCACCTCCACCGCCAAGGCCACCAGGCGTATAGAGTTCAGTCCTCCACTGAGTAACGAGAAGTACAATGCTCTGAGTTTCGTTCACTATACAAGTGCCACAAAGATTCTTCTGAGCTGCAATGAAAGATTCTGGGAGAAGGATGGGATAGTTGGTGGAAAAAGTTCTACTGATCGACCATCTCGTTACATCTACTACCCAAGTCATAACTTCACCAATGGAAGAGGTGTCCTCCTGGCATCATATACTTTAGCAGACGATTCCATGTTCTTTTATCCCTCAGTGATGAAGAGTGTGTTGATATCGTCCTGGAAGACTTGTCCAACATTCACAGGAGACCAAAGGAGATACTGAGAAAAATCTGCCCAAAGTATGTGGTGAAGAAATGGAGTCTGGATCCATATGCCATGGGAGCATTTGCCTATTTTACACCGTATCAGTTTGGAGATATGTTTGAATACTTATCCACACCAGAAGGCAGAATTTACTTTGCTGGGGAGCACACAGCACTTCCTCATGGCTGGATGGACACCGCTTGTAAGAGTGGTTTGAAGGCAGCAAGAGATGTTCACAGAAACGCGCCATGATTTTTCATAGATAATTCCTAGGTTATATTGTGTAGCTTCCTATAAATAAAATATGTCTAATAAAATGAATAAACATGGTCCTAGATGGCACATGACTGTGGTACATGTTCAAACCTCCTTAAAGGAATACACAATACTGGAGCCTTAGGATACAGCATGGTCTCAGATGTCAAGATAGAGTTCTGTACATGGCTAGCTCTGTTACTTCTGTAGCTCCCTGTATGTGTAGCAGCAATATATGTGGGGACATACTCCACGGCACTAGCCTATAGGCTATGTGCCAGATAGGCTCTGTGTTTTAGGTCGTAGCTCATTCAATTGCTAACTCATGTAATTAGGTAGTAGTCATTTTATTATATTGTTGGCTACTGCAAGTTCAGCATTTATTACAGTTTTACATAGGTTTTTTATCCTTTTGGTTATTCATGCGATTTCTGTCATTAATTATATCTTTTCAGGTATAGTTTATATTTTGTCATATGTTTTGTATTTGTGCTTGCAGTTTGTTTGGTTAATTTTTAAGACATGTCATGGTAGGGGGTTCTACTTTGAAATTTAGCATTGACGCTCATGGGTGGTCTTTTGTGTTTTTAATTGTGATCTGTTTAATAAAGCTTTTTCCTCATTCAATATACACTGGATGTGTGCTGTTTTTGCTTCCATTTCCTGCACACCAGTTTCTAAGATACAGGCTGCCTGTCCTTTCCCCAGTTGGTCACTTATGGTAACCTCTTATATTCTGACGTCAACATCTGTCTTGGCTTACCAAACTGTGATCGAGGGAACATCTTTCTCCCAATAGGTGGATATGTTATAAATGTCTAAAGAGCTTTTATTGCTCTGGAGGATGTGGCACTCTGACAGTCCATTGATTTCAGTAAGAACTGTGTAATGCTTTATTTCTCTTGTGGTGGCGCTATAGGGAATTAGAATAGTTGCTGCTGCTCAGATTAAAGTTTGCTGAGGATTCCAGTAGATTGCTGAGGATTTCAATAGGGATGAGTGAAATGATTAGTACTGTCCCTCCACAGATGAATCTGTGGTTGACATCTCACCCAGCTCTGACAATCTCGCACCTGTGCAAGTAGCGACGCATGTGCAGAGGCTTTGCCTTCAATTACAAAGTAATGAAAAAGTGAAAATAGCTGTTGGTACGTTGCCTTCCTTTTGGAGTGCTGCAGATTCAGTGCAGGAGCCTCAAATAGCCAGTGCTCGGCTATTTTTGGCGGCCCGATAGAAATTAATAGAGGGCTGCTTTGCATGCTCAGTGTGCCCTCCACTACTTTTGGGGCTCTGTTTAGGAGATAGGTACGGATCCCGGCAGTGGAACCTGCACTTATCACTAAGGCTGCATTTACACGGGCGAAGTTTTCAGCGCGGGTGCAATGCGTGATGTGAATGCATTGCACCCGGACTGAATCCTGACCCATTCATTTCAATGGGACTGTGTACATGAGCGTTGTTTTTCACTTGTGCGCTGCGTGAAAATCGCAGCATGTTCTATATTCTGCGTTTTCACGCAGCCCTAGCCCCATAGAAGTGAATGGGGCTGCGTTAAAACGCATTGCATCCGCAAGCAAGTGCGGGTGCGTTGCGTTTTCACTGATGGTTGCTAGGAGATGTTGTTTGTAAACCTTCAGTTTTTATCACGCCGTGAAAAACGCGTCAAAACGCATTGCACCCGCGGAAAAAGCGGAACAACTGAACGCAATCGCAGGCAAAACTGAATGGCTTTGCCTGTGAAATCGCACAGTTTTCACTGAACGCATCCGCAACGCATGCGCACCTAATCCGGACACGCTCGTGTGAACCCAGCCTAAGAGGGCAGCACTGCTGTGAAAAACACTGAGGGGGCAGCACTACTGTGAAAGGGCACTTAGGAGGCAACACTTTGTAAAGGGCAGCAATAATATAAAGGTGAACTAAAGAGGCAACTCTATTGTTAAGAGGCAGTAAGGGGCAGAACTAGTGTGTGGGCACTAATAGTGTGACACTATTACTAATACTAATAGAGCAGGGGCAATAAGGGGGCAGCACTTTTGTAAGAGAGCAGAACTAATATGAAGGTGAACTAAGGGGCAGTGCTATTGTGAAATGGCACTAAGCAGACAGCACTACTTTGTGGGGGCACTAAGGGGACTTGCGGGACTGGGCGTGCATAGATTGTCATTTGGTGGCGTAAGAGACGTGAGTTAGTGAAATAAATTTGCCACGTAGCGCTGCTGCTTTTGTCCCTCCTTGGGCTTATCAATAATTTGGAGGTAGGCCCTAGATATGCCAACCACAGATACCTTCATAGCTGAGTATGCCAGACAACAGGGTAGGCCAGCTAACCACAGATACCCCGTGTTAGGTAACCATCCCAACTTTTAGGGTGCTGCACAGAGCTTAGGAAATGGTGTTAGTCTGCAAATACCAATCCTCAGATCAACTATCCAGAAAGAGAGATCACATTGACAACACACCTCCTTTGGTTTTGCTGTTATTTCTCACATGCAGTTTACCTTTCTACCACTAGGAGCAGCAGCCTGATTGTTAACTCATTATTCATATTACTCTAGCATATGACAATGGTGGATTATTGCATAAAATAACATCGACTTGTTTATTTGCATAAAACATAATGGAATTTGCAGAAAACACGTAAACTAATAATATAAAGAACTAAAAACTTGATGCACCCCAGATGGGACTCGAACCCACAATCCCTGGCTTAGGAGGCCAGTGCCTTATCCATTAGGCCACTGGGGCTGATGGGAACTAAACAGGAGAAGCAGCAATAGATCTATCGTCAGTGGTGTTCTGGGTGATGCCTGCACCGTGGGTTCGAAGGTGAGTTCTCCCATACAGATGGATCTGGATGAATAACTATAGACCAGCAGGCAGAGAACAGAACCGCAGCCCCGGCGGCCTCCCTGCTGAAAGCTCCTCCGTCACCAACTCTCTCACAGTCAGGATGGCCGAGCGGTCTAAGGCGCTGCGTTCAGGTCGCAGTCTCCTCTGGAGGCGTGGGTTCGAATCCCACTTCTGACAATATATTTTGCAGTCATTCAATATTATCTTGCAGGTGGAGATCGTTTCTCCCGTCTGAAAATATTGGCCTGAATCCCCTCAGTACAGCAGAAATAACTTATATTGTGTATGCACTGCTGGTTACAGCTTCTTCCTCCTATCTATTGCTGTACATAAGAGAATGAGTGGATAACAGATCGATCAAACTATTCATGGGGAAAAGTAATAGAATATGATAGGTAAAAGTCATTTTTTATAGTCATATATGCACAATAATAGTAATAGTGGTAGATATAAAGATATATTGGTCAGAGATAGATAACAGTAATTACAGTGATAGATAAGAGAGAGAAATATATGAGATAGATAGACAGATAATAAATAGATAATTTATAGATAGATTGATAATGAGACAGCAGATAAAGATAATATACAGTATATGCACTCTGGTACGTTTTGTCGCATGGCGCGGCATTTAGGCCATGTCCATGAAGCCGCTCCACTTTGTTGGATGAGGGGACAAATGCTTAGAAAGGAGTGTAATAAAACAGTTATAAATGTAATGCAGACCAGTTTTTTTTTGTGAAAATGTGAAACATGACAAAAACTGTCACATTTTCAATAATAAATCTGCCCCATTGTGATCAATATTTTTGGCCATAGCATAAACCCGGGGTCAGGGGTGACCTTCTGGACCTCCTGCGATGGGCACAGTGCACATTAGCTTCTTCACAAATCACCTCCGTCTTATTATTGCTGTAATTCTGGGCTGTTCCTGGTTTGTCAGGAACTTGGCCAGCATAACTAAAAGGACTAGTCCTACTGACACAGAAATCTCCACTTACTAGTTGTCATCTTCTTCAAGGAACACACTGTGGAGGACATTGTATATCACACCCTAGTTTAAAAGAAAGATTACTTTCCTTGGGCACAGCCACCAATCACAGCGCAGGGTTAATCTCTTTTAGTGCTCTTGAAAAACAAAAGCTGTGCTGTGATTGGTTGCCATCGGTCACAAAGACAGCTCTCCTTTTTACCCCACTGAGGTAGATTTATCAAAACTGGTGTAAAGGAAAACAGGCCTATGGTTGCTATTGACAATAACGCCAGTTATCCTTTGCACCAGTTTTGAGAAATCTCCTCCACTGTCTTATGCCTGGTTTAGGGTGGGAAGGGACAGGTCAAGACATAGGGAGACAAAGAGCAGCAAAAGAGCAATTCCTTGTATCAAGCTCCACCCTTTAGGCCCCTCTCTATAAGGCCTCATGCACACGACCGTTGATTGATTCCGTGTCCGTTGCACTGTTTTTCGTGATTTTCTGCGGACCCATTGGTTTTCAATGGGTCCGTGGAAAACTCGGCAAATGCACCATTTGTCCTCCGCGTCCGTGATTCCAGTCCGTCAAAAAAATATAACCTGTCCTATTCTTGTCCGCGAAAAACGGTTCACAGACCCATTCAAGTCAATGGGACCGTGAAAAAATGCGAAAAGCCATCCGTGTGTCATCCGCGTTCCGCGTCCGCATTTTTTTGCGGATCCCTTGGCAGGCATTTGGTAAATTGTCAGCCTGTCTTTTGGTAATATCTTTTGGGTCATGCACGCTAAAAAAAACGGAAGACACACGGAAACAAAAACGGACACGGATCACGGAACAACAGAATCCCGTTTTGCGGACCGCAAAAAAATACTGTTGTGTGCATGAGGCCTAAAGTAAACTTTGAGGGATGGATTCCCGCATCTGGTTAACAGACAGGAGTATATAGCTGGGGAACCCCATCTCTTACATTGGCATAAAGATGTAATAACATCTGGGACATTGATGGTATATTGCTAGAATATGCCATCTTAGTCACATAGGTAGGGTTGCCACCCGGCCGGTATCTCGCCGGTATTTTAGTGGCCCCACTGGTGCTGGTAATTTTTTTCTATTGCCGGTATTTTCCTTCAAGCACTGTTACTAATGAACCCCCCGTGATAATAAAAATTTTTTTAAAATAAAACACCTCCTCCAGAGACGCCATCACGCTGCAGCGCAGGTCCGGTCCTGAGCTTCCAGTCAGCAGTGAGTGTTCACCGTAGCACGAGCAAATGGAAGAAGTGTTTTTTTTGTAGAAGCAGAGAAGGGGCAATAATGGGGGCATTATTCTTCCTGGGGGACACTAATGGGACATTATTTATCCTGGGGCATTATTCTTCCTGGGGACACTAATGGGGCATTATTCATCCTGGGGGCACTATTCTTCCTGGGGGCAACTAATGGGGCATTATTCTTCCTAGGGGGCACTAATGGGGGCATTATTCTTCCTGGGGGCACTAATGGGGGCATTATTCTTAGGGGGCACTAATGGGGGCATTCTCTTGGGGGCACAAATGGGTGCATTATTTTTACTAGGGGGCACAAATGGGGCATTTTTTTACTGGGGTGCACAAATGGGGGATTTTTTTACTGGGGGCACTAATGGGGACAGTATTAATTCAGGGGGCACTAATGGGGGCAGCACTATTAATGCTGAGGGGCACTAATGGGGGCATTATTAATTCTGGGCAGCACCAATATTAATGGGGGGCATTAATATTATTGGGAGCCACAGTACGACAGCGACTTAACACCCTGTGTTAAGCCACACCCCCACAACCAGCTTAACTTGGCTGGTATTTTTTGTTGGAAAAGGTGGCAACCCTACACGTAAGTGACATTGTAGGGACTTCTAGGACCTGCTCCTACCTAAAGAATGGGACCCCTGAAAAGACAAAGTGAAAGGAGAGCAGTTGCACATGTGGGACCACCCTCTATTCACCACTATGGGACATCTGGGGATATCCGAGCATGCTCAGCTATTTTAAGTCCCATACCAGTGAATGAAGAGAAAGCCACATATGCGCGGTCTGCTCTTCTTCAAAGTACCACTTTGCTGGTACTGTATTATGCTGCGGTTTTTCTGCACGAGAATCGGTGCAGAAAAAAAACTGCAAAATTTGCAAACTGTGGAGTTAGCCTTAAAGTATGTAGCAAGCTTAATAAAGTATTGTATTGAATGGGACAGGCATACAGTGTACTTACCTTTTGAGGACCCAAAGCAATTAAGAGATCCAATGGATAGGAAAGCTGAGAATCTGCTAAAAAGGACCTGGGAGGCAATTTCAGCTTTTCTTAAACCTGGTGTAACATCAACATGTGTAGCTCGTACCCTCAATGTCTGGCTTAAACAATTAGAGATCCATTTAAAGGGAGTCTTCCCCTTATGTCCTACCAGCAGCACAGATGGGGAGTAATTAACTTTTGACGCCTTAAAAGAGGGGCCACCCCCCAATCCACTGTGTTTTTTTAAGTCCTTCTGGACTGGTGGTGCTGGCGGAATAGCCCCTTTGGGGCTACCGATAATTATTTTTATTTCTTTAAGGATTGTGCTGGGCTGGGAGATGGCACTTTTGCGTTCCTCCCTCCTTTTTTAACCGTACCTTCTTCTCTGGCACTGCCTTGCTGGAGAAGATGTGTCCGAGCGGCATCTCCGCTCTCTCCTCCTTCTTCTCCATGCTCTGGCGTGCTCTGTGGCGTTGGCGCGCTCCTCTCCCAGGATGATGTCATTTCCGGCGCGCCAGGTGCTCGGCGGCCGGAGGAAGTGGAGAGAGCGATTGTAAGGGTTTTTCCCTTACAAATTACATTTTCTCTTTGAAGTCTGAACAGCTTGTTTTTCCAGATTCAATAATTTAGCATCATAACTGGAATATTCAATACTGAACTGCAGGTCCTGTACCTGGCTCCGCCTGGGGCGGAGCTTCACCCTTTTAAGTTCCCAGCAGACTGTGGGGCTTCCTCTGGCAGCATTCTTGATGGCAACGAGATTCATCGCCAAAGTACAAACATTTTGCTCCTCTACCGAGAGGACAACCCTCTGGCGATAGATGCTCTGTCAATACCGTGGAGGTTCAGGCTGGCATACATCTTCCCTCCTTTTCCATGATACTGAGGGTATTGATGAAAATCCGTCAGGATCAGGCTTCGGTGATAGCCATCATTCCGTTTTGGCCCAAGAGATCCTGGTTTACCCAACTCATGCGGATGAGTCAGGGACAATACTGGAGGCTCCCCCAGAGCAGACCCTGGTGTCGTGGGACACACATCTCTGCCAAGATCTGCACCGATTCAACCTGACAGCCTGGAGGTTGATCAGTCCCTTCCCGGAGTAGAAGGGCTCTCTGAGTCGGTCCTGAGAACCTTGTCTCATTCCAGAGCGGAATCCACAAACAAGGCCTATGCAAGGATTATGAAGATTTTTTCGGCCTGGTGCACTTCTAAACAAGTGGCGTATGCAGATCCGCCCCTTTCATCACTTCTTCAATTCCTGCAGGACTGGTCTGGATAGGGCCTTGCCCCTTCTACCTTAAGAGTTCAAGTTGCAGCCATCTCAGCATGTCTTAACAAACCTTTTTCTCGGGACCCACTCATTAAGCGCTTCCTTAAAGGGGCCGAGAGATTAAAGCCTACAGTGCTCAGACCCATTCCTCAATGGGATTTGTCAGCAGTTCTAAAGGGTTTATCATCTCATCCCTTTGAACCCTTAGAAGAAGTGGATTTACGTTTTCTCACCTGGAAGACGGTGTTTTTATTGGCAATAACCTCGGCCAAGAGGGTTTCGGAGCTCCAGGCGTTCTCCGCTCACCCCCCATACACGTCTTTTTTTCAAGACCGTGTTCTTCTTAAATATTTGCCATACTTTAGACCTAAAGTTCCTTCTTTTCAAAATATTAATCAAGTGATATCCTTACCAGTATTGTTTTCTTCTTCTTCCACTTCTTCTGCTCCAGTCCAACATCTCGAGATGCCTCCAAGTCTATGTGGATAGATCTAAGGAGTTTAGGATAGATGAAAATCTTTTTATCCTATTTGCCGGTAAATCAAAAGGCCGCAAGGCGTCTAGACCTACTATTAGCCGCTGGATCAAAGAGGCTATTAGGGAATCTTTTGTTTCACTGGATCTTGACCCTCCAGATTTCGTTAAGGCTCATTCCACTCGGGCCGTGGCGACATCCTTTGCAGAGAGATGTGCCCTTCCTTTGGAGGTGATTTGTAGGTCAGCCTCTTGGAGCTCAGAGTCTACCTTTATTTCTCATTACAGGGTGGATTCTAGAGTATCCGACTTTGTGGCCTTTGGGCGGACTATCTTAAGTTCTGCCAGGCAGGAAGACCCTCCCTAGGGTTTTTTTCTTGCTATATCTCCATCTGTGCTGCTGGTAGGACGTAAGGGAATCGTTAATTTCTAACGATAATTTGTTTTCCCTTAGTCCACACAGCAGCACACAAATATCCTCCCTACTCTACTATCTTGTTACAAACACAGTGGATTGGGGTGGCCCTCTTTAAGGGGTCAAAAGTTAATTACTTGATAGGGCTCATTAAAGTTCCGCCAGTCCTACCAGCTCACGGGGAATTAACCCCATCTGTGCTGCTGTTAGGACTAAGGGAAAACAAATTATCGTTAGAAATTAACGATTTTACCTATAATCACCATTATAGAACACCAACATCAGGATCTATCATTACATTCCCATATTATAATGTTACTTTTCATATTGCTGTCCATCGCCTATTTTCCTCAGAAAACGCTTTTATTCCATATGATAATTAGCTTCTTCTTCTAAACAATGACACCATTCCAGTGGGGGACAGGCTCAGTTCCGTTTACAACACCTGGGAATATATAGTAGCAGACCCTTGGATAACAAATATTATAAAAGTAGGTTATCCGATAGAATTTTGTCTGCCCCCGCAAAACTTCCTTTTGACAAAACTCCCGTCAGGATCTACTATTGTGCGATTGCATTTCCTCCGATTCCACTAATCACCAGAGGCCTCTGGAAGTTCAGAACCAAAAGTTGCAACCTGATATTAATTGTACCATTTTGGCCCAAAAAGAGTTGTTTCAGTCTACTGAAGACCCTCAGCAAAGAGGATCAACTCATCCTCCCTCAGAAACCAGACCTGTTAACCCAGGGCCCAGTACTTCATCCGAATATAAAATTCCTGAAATTATCAGCTTGGATTATGAGTAAGACATGTTATTAAAAAGGGCTTGTCAGACAGATTAGTAACGACCATACTATCCAGCAGAAAGTCTAATAGCTCTAGGATTTACCTTAAAGAGGACCTTTCACCTATTTAAAAACGAAAAACTAACTATAGCCTGGCTATGAGCTGTGATTGGCCAGCTCTGCAGCAAGGGACACGCCTGATACAAAGTCCCCGCCCCATACAACAGAGGGAGTTCGGACACCGGAGCCTATACCAGGCAAACGGAGCGGCGCCCAGACATACTAGTAATTGCAGGGGGACCCCTGGGCGCCGCTCTTCCCACGGATATAGTTAGTTTTTAAATAGGTGAAAGGTCCTCTTTAAGATGTGGAGGAAGTTTGCCTCTTGGTGTGGGGATAAGTTTAATGAAGTCTCCCCTGACGTAACCTTAATTTTGGAATTTTATAAGATGGCTTGGATGTGGTTCTTTCTCCTAATACACTAAGGGTTCAGGTTTCTGCACTAAGCACCCAAAATAATTTTCTTAGTGGCGATAACGTCAGCTTAGGAAATTGTAGGCGCTATCAATTCAGGAACCTTTTCTCAGAACATTAGAAGATATGTTGATATTCAAATTGGACCAGAATTTCTTGCCAAAGGTGGTCACTCTTTTCCACAGGTCCCAAGACATAGTGATTCCCTCCTTCTGTACCAATCCAAAAACTGCTCAGGAAACAATGGAGAGTTGACAAAAGACTATTTTTACCGTTCTGTTGTCCAAATAAAGGGAAGAAAGGGAAAAAGTTCTATTTCTAGACCCAGAAGAAGACGAAGAAGACACTATCTGCAGAGTGATGCTGGCTGTTGTCTTCTTCCGGGTGTACTGTGATGTATTCGGAGCAGGCGCAGTAAGGAAGTTGGCAGCCGGTGAGTGTCCTTCATTCACTACGTCTGCGCCAAGTACTAAACGGCACGACGCAGCCATGAGATTTCACCCACATTCAGGGCCAGGCAGGAGGGCGTGGCATATAAAATGATTAGATGTTTCGGATTTAAGAAAAAATGTTTTATTATTATAAGAGTATGCTGTCTTGTTATAAGCTTTTGATTGATTACAGTGTGAAGACCAGAAGACGTTGGCAAGTAATGGCAGAACAGTCTAATAGAGATCATTGTCAAGTCTGCTAGGAAAGTTGGATGTGAATGTTTGTGGCTTCGGGTTGTTGTGATTGTATGGATGCTCAGCAGAGCTGTGTGTGAAGTCTGTACTCCAAGAATAAGGTGTGATTATGAGCTGTGCGTGGATAAATGTGTATATGATGCTACAGCAAGGAATGAAAATTTGAATGTATATGAAATAAGATGGAGTATAACATTTATTTTTTTATAATGCGCATTGGGGATTTTAATGTTTTCTTGGGAGATTTTTTTTTTTTTTATTGGTGCCAATTTTTTTTTTTAATGAGCTCAATGTGTGATGGAAACGTTTCCTATAGGCCCTTTATGTGTTTATGTCTGTATTGTCAGATTTGTTTGTTTCTATGTTTGTTATTACATATTATATGTTGAATGTTCAAATAACACCAGAGATCTGTCTTCATGAATGGTTAAGAATACACTGACTAGACGAGGGAGGATCGCATCGTCCAACTGGAAGGGGTGGACTTAGATAACCTAGAGGGGAGGGAAGAGAAAAGAGTGGTCTTTGTGTTCCAGTGTATGCCTTCATGGAAAATCGACATCGAGAAAAGCTGGGCACATCTGCAACCCAAAATACCAAAGGGTTTTAAGTGCAGAGTAAACCACAGAACAACACTGGGTATCTTATAAGATTTATGAATAAATATATTAATGGTTGTCAATCAAAGGCAGATGATTAAACTACCAGGTTGAAGGGTTTACATTGAAGAAGATACCCATGAATGAAGACATATTACAACAAATGTCTGTTTTTTTGTTTTACACCACAATGTGCAATAAAAATGCAAATGTAATAGAACAAAAAACTGTTTTGATACATGTTATGTTATAGTGTTGTGACAAAGGCCATCAAAGACAATTGAACATAATTGATTATGAGGATGAACTGCTAAATGCATAAGTATTAGTACATATTGAGTCCAATATTTAATGACACATGTATATGTAACTGTTTATTACTTAGTAAAGCAATTAGACTAGGCATGGGATTTAGCAAAGTTTATTTTGCTTTGGCAGAGGACCTCTATGGTACCATTGGAAAGTTCTTATTTAAATATAGTGTTGGGACTGACAAAAGTTAGAGGACTTTTGTTTGTTTTGGTTAATCCATCTGATGTACGGGAGGTGAGAAAACCAAATACACCCTATCAGTGGCTTATCCTGGTCTGAGTTTAAGACTATGGACTGAGCTTTTGAATTTATTGTGAAACTGAATGACATCTTGTAGACTATTTGGAACTGTTCAAGTTGTCTCCAATCACATCTTGCCTAAGTGCAGGCTGTATCAGTTGCTAAGCAGAGCCTGGCCTGACAACCTCTGCAGTGCCCAGGAACTTAGTGACAACCTCAGCAGTGCTCAGGAGCTGCCCAAGTTAATGACCAGATGTGGTAAGACACAGCTTTCGGTGACCTGCCTACCACCCAACAAGAACTTTAACCACCAGTCGGCCATGTTGAAAAAGACATTGCACTCCTGATGTCCAGGGGTGGACCGCAAAGGTAATTGCCTGCCCAAGACTTCCTGCAGTACACCAACCAACCAGCAGGGTTGATGACCTTGTGGAACCTGCAGACAAGTGAGGGGAGGAGGCCCCAGTGTCAAAGCTCTTCCCACAGACAAGTTATGGACTTTCCTACAATCACTGAAAGGAGGCTCTGAAACCTGCATTACCAAAGAAAAAGGAGGAGTAAGAGACTGAACTATAAAGTTGTACAGAGGTGGAAACATGCAGTATGGTGTACAGAATACCAAGAAATGGACAATTGACTTTGCACCAGAGACTTTGCATCCAAGAATATCAGAAGTGAAGACCTTCTTGTTAGTTCAACATACAGTCTTTATAAAAAAATGTTTAAATACAATGGTTCTAAAGTGGTTTTCTGTTAAATCACTAGGGTTTATATTCGGTTAGCTAGAATAGGTCATGATGTCATATTCTGGAATAGGTGAAAATGAATTAAAGTGGAAAAACCAGGGGTGGAATGTGTTGCAAGGGTATTTTTAAGTACTGATTGGTTCTGTTTCCTTTACGTCTGTCCCTTTTATATTATATTCTGTGTAATGATAGTTTGATAGCATACCCAACCCCTACTGTGCTAGGCCACATTCCTGAGTGGTTATCTCAGAGACATGTGTGCTGCACACTGGACATCCTTGGGAAAAGGGACTAAAAGAGTATAAACTTGGCTGCACACAGACAGGTAATGGGCACTCCATTGAAGAAATCATCCAGGTAGGTTGTTGATTGAAAAATATCTCTATCTCTTGTATGACCATGGGGTGTTGGCCATGTGCTACGATATGGTGGACTCAGACTCCCCCATATTGTATGTGTAGGCCAGTGATAATTATTTAGTTTTTACTGCTCTGTATGTGATTTGTCTGTCTTACCTTATATTTAATCACACTTGGTAAATATTTTTATTCACTTAGCCTGCATAAGCTTATTCATTCAAATCTTTTGACTTCACATTGTAAAACAGTGTAATATTCATATTCTAGAAGGTGCTAACCAGGGTTTTAGGTCCCTGTTACAGTCACTTATTGATGGGGCCATTGGTTGCGTTCTCAGCAGGTTCCACCTTATGGCTCCTTCTGTGCTGTATAAGACTTGTGTTGTAGCTGAAGCTCTTCCCACACTCCATACAGACATATGGCTTCTCACCCGTGTGTGTTCGATAATGTCTTACCAAGTTGGAGCTATTGGTGAAGCTCTTATTGCAGTAACCACAAGAATATGGCCTCTCCCCAGTGTGTATACGTTGGTGCTTCATATACGTGGCGTACTGGATAAATCCTTTATCACATATGGCACATCTATAGGGGTCTCCCTGTGTGTATTTTCTGGTGAACCTTAAGATTCCAGTTGTCCCTAAAGCTTTTCCCACAATCGCTGCACTGATATGGTCTGACCCTGCTGTGTGTTTTCAGATGGATGTTCAGTATTCCCAGGGTCTTAAAACGCTTGTCACATAGGTGGCATCTGAAGGGTTTGTCTATCTGAGGGGCACAGTGCTGGAGAGGAGCTGGGGCGCATGGAAGCTGTTCAGTAGGTCACTGCTACCAGGGTCTGGAAGGAGGACTGCTTTGGTGGATAACATGTTTCGTTCTGTACAATTCTGGGGATACCTCGGGAGTAGTCCATATTTTTGTAGCTACTAGAACACTTGTAATTTGGTAACTGTAGATTCCCAGCATTTGCTCTTCTAAGGACAATGGACAGCAGACTTTCCTCCCCTTTCCCAGCATGCTCCTCTTTATGTAAAGCAGGATATTTTTCTGATATCTGGCAGATTTCTGAAACAGTGTCTGAAGTAGCTTCTGTGAGATCCTGTGGTGGAGGTAACTTGCAACCAAGGGTGAGGTCTATCTCAGTTTTTATTTCCTTAACATTTCGATCTGCAGAGAGAAGAAAGGTAACAAGGTCCTGTTAAAAAGTCCTGCAGGGGCAGAATGGGAACTTAAAGTGACCCTGGAAAAAACTAAAAACTAAAAGTGGCCCCATGTTGTAGGCAGGTTCAAATTGACTGAAAGCAGGCCAACACAAGTAGCGGGCATAAAAGATATAGGAATAGCAGCAATACCATGGTGCAGCACAAGATACCGCCCCTGCGGAACCAAATGTTTATTGAATTTGTCACCAGAAAATTCACTGGTAAACCAGGCACAATGGTATGTAGATCTACCTTAACCGACTGTAATGATACCTTTCACTTAGTGATCCTAGAGAAGCGGTAATTTTAACCCATATGCAAATTAGCAGTTAAGTGCACCAAGGGCAAGCCCTACGCCACTCTGTGCATCCTTGCTCCTCCTGCTTCCTCCGCCTGCTCCTCCCTCTCTTTCTTGATTGGCAGGACCAGTTTCCTGTACAGTGATGGAGTCTGGCCCTGTCCTTTAAGAAGGAGAGGAAGGGCTGCCAGAGGAAGCATGAGGAGAAAGGGTGAAGCGGTATTATTACATTCTACAAGGCATTGTAGCTGGTGTACCAATGAATTTCCTGCTGACAGGTTCCTTTTAATTGTTTTACTTTAGATATATTTTCTTTCGTGACTGGGGAGGTTTCTGATTATATACCGAGAGCCTGCATGTCAAAAAAAAATGGGACATACAGGCAGCTGGAAAGTGAGGAAAATTCTAGAATTTCCTCATAGGATAAATGATAAAGTTTCATGCATTCATACATTTACGTAAAGACACTTTAAATTTAACTCGTTACCTATACATCCTGCTGATAAGATCTCAGGAGTTACTTCAGGCACTTCATCCTCCTGCTTGAGCCAAATGGAAAATTTGGGATTGAAAACCAAGTGATTGGCTAGAAACAAACACAAACAGGTTCATTGGCAGCAAGACAATCCTGGACAGATGTCACAGCCAACTGCATTCATGATCACTGGAGGGGATCCCTGTACTACACCGATGATCACCTGTTAAAGCGGAGAAGTTATAATCAGGTCTTCAATCCGCCTGCAGCTTCACAGAATTACATTACGTGGTGTCCACTGAAACAAATAGGCAGTCCTGTAATGCATGGAGGAGTTAGGACCCGCCAGACGGACAGCTTCTGAGTCACCTCCATGTAGGTCACTGCATACTCTAAACAACTAGCCAGTCAGCATTTATTCACTTCAATGGAGCTGAGCTGCAGTATCAAACACAAATCTATGGACATATGTTTTTGGAAGAAAGCAATCAAGTTTTACTAATCCTGAACAATCCCTTTAAAATAGCTGCCTTCAAAGAAGACTGAGGATTGACAATGTGTTAACGGTACACACTCAGATTGGGTCACTGTCACTAGTGGAGTACCTCAGGGGTCAGTATTGGGCCCTATTCTCTTCAATATATTTATTAATGATCTTGTAGAAGGCGTGCACTGTAAAATATCATTTTTGCAGATGACACTAAACTGTATAAAATAATTAACACTGAAGAGGACAGTTTTCTGCTACAGAGGGATCTGGATAGATTGGGGGCTTGGGCAGAGAAGTGGTAGATAAGGTTTAACACTGACAAATGTAAAGGTATGCACATGGGAAGGAATAATGCAAGTCACCGGTACATACTAAATGGTAAAACACTGGGTAACACTGACAGGGATCTAGGAATTTTAATAAACAGCAAATTAAGCTGCAAAAACCAGTGTCAGGCAGCTACTTCCAAGGCCAATACGATGATGGGTTGCATCAAAAGGGGCATAGACGCCCGTGATGAGATGAGATGAGTCCTACCACTATACAAATCACTAGTCAGACCACACATGGAGTACTGTGTACAGTTCTGGGCTCCTGTGAACAAGGCAGACATAGCAGAGCTGGAGAGGGTTCAGAGGAGGGCAACTAAAGTAATAACTGGAATGGGGCAACTACAGTATCCTGAAAGGTTATCAAAATAAGGGTTATTAACTTTAGAAAAAAAGATGACTGAGGGAGATCTAATAACTATGTATAAATATATCAGGGGTCAGTACAGAGATCTCTCCCATCATCTATTTATCCTCAGGACTGTGTCTGTGGCGAGGGACATCCTCTGCGTCTGGAGGAAAGAAGGTTTGTACAGAAATATAGAAAAGGATTCTTTACAGTAAGAGCAGTGAGACTATGGAACTCTCTGCCTGAGGAGGTGGTGATGGTGAGTACAATAAAGGAATTCAAGAGGGGCCTGGATGTATTTCTGGAGTGTAATAATATTACAGGCTATAGTTACTGGAGAGGGTCGTTGACTCAGGGAGTTATTCTGGTTGCCTGATTGGAGTTGGGAAGGAATTTTTCCCCTTAAGTGAGGAAAATTGGCTTCTGCCTCACAGTTTTTGCCTTCCTCTGGATCAATATGTATGGGAGTCTAACTGAGAGCATTAACTATCCATGGCACATAATACCGTGTCAGATGGTGTAAAATAATGACCTTCAAAGGTCAGATCTTCATGACTGTGATTATGCTTCTGATCTGTCTTCTGTTCTCCATCAGACTTTCCTTCTTTATTAATTAGCACATCAGACACTGCAGATGGAAATCCTGGAATAGAAACATTTATCACATATTAAGATGCTTAGTTGTTCCTTAGCTTCCCTCCTCACAGGCTGATTATCAGAAAATCTTACTGATAGCGATCACTGCAAGAAACAGCTTTGTGCCCCATTACAATCCCACTGAACTAAAGCCTATGGGGCATAATTATTAGTGAGCGCCAATCATATTTATTCAATGGAAGATGAAGTGGCATGGTGCTCTCTAGTCGCAGTTTATGAACCTCAAAATGAGACCCGGGCCTCCAAAGCGAGAACAAAATATTTGAAAGCCTATGTCCAAATTCACCAGTGGTTTTACTGTTCTAATGCACCTAAAATAAAAACTAAAGCAAATCTGCAATAGGTCATTTTGTGTTTTTCTCCAATGTAGACTGATTTGTCTCCATGGTAACAGACTACAAATGAACTCTGTGTAGTCTGAGCCACGGTGAGGTCTCCAGTAACACGTCTTAAAATCTTTGTAGGGTTATTTTCAGCACATTAAAAGCACACTAATCAAAGAAGGTGCAGAGTTACAGCAAATTTCTGACCTTTTCTTGGCACCTGTACAATGTTGCTTTAAAGTTCTGCTTCATTTCACAGGTACAAACATGTCTTCAGAAAGACCGGTTAAGTTGTTCTCCCATCTTTATAAGGGTAGTCAGCTTCAGATAGCCCCTACACATATACCTAGTATATATGTAGCTACTAAATGGGATGGTTCAAATGGGACCCCAACTAGCTAAAGCAGATAGCAGCGCCCCTGGAGTACTACAGGTGTCCCGTGACAACGTTGCACACCCCCATTATCCAGCTTCCCTGCTGTATCTTGCACAAGTACTTTAGCTCTTCAATAACATATTCTGAGTGACACTCACTAATAAGTGACGCTCACTAATAATTATGCCCCATAGGCTTCAGTTCAGTGGGATTGTAATGGGGCACAGAGTTGTTTCTTGCAGTGATCGTCAGTAGTTGCAATGGTTGCATACCCAACTCTGATTTATCTTCTTTACCACCTTTACAGTCCTCTTCATCAGTGCAAACATCCTCATCACTCTTGATTCGAATATGATATCTGGGCTGAGGACCGAGGCACCTGGTACAGCTTCAAGAGATGAGAGAATGTTTTAGTGAATTGACATTTATGGTTATTTCTCTATACTGGAAAATACTATAGAAGTCTCAGATGCTACAGTAGACGGTGACTATAACATGATTATCACAAGAGTAAAGTGCTCTTTATATGTCTCTGTGGGGTCACATGTACGCGCAGTGCACATGCAATTTCATATGACTGTGTAATGTTGGCATCTTTTAATCACACTTAATTTTCCCCATTAGTTTAGATTAAAATCTAAGTGATCCGATAGTTATGCAATACTGCACTATGTTAGTATATAATGACCAAAGTTTAGAATTCACATACTTCATCTTCCCTCAGGGTAAGTACCAATGCTGCGTCAGCTGCATTTGAGACCCTCCCTACCCATGGCAGTCAATTCTGAAGGTAATTAATCAGTCTTGTCCTCAAAACCGTGTGGCCACTGGCCGCATGTGGGTGACCTGGGGTTTTGACTGCATGGGGCCCTCACAATATTAGAACATCCTTTAGTTTTTGAAGCCAAAACCAGGAATGGATGTACAAAGGAGCTGAGGTATTATCTGTTCTTTATAATTATTCTATCCAGGGCTCATGCACCATTGTATATGGGTCCGCGTTAAAACCCATAAATTTCTATTGGGGTGCAAAAAATGTGGACAGCACATGGAGTAGTGTGCTGTCCACACCTGTGCGGCTGTTCTGCAAATTACAGAACATGTCCTAATAGTGTCTATTTTGCAGACAAAATAGGGCATTTCTACAATACGGCTTGCGGAAAGTGCAGGGTGCAAACGGCCGGTATCCGTATTTTGCAGATTAGCGGTTTGAGGACTACAAAACGGCTGTGTGTATGAGCCCTAAGGATATGTTCACATGGTGTTTTTTTTACAGTATTGCTGTTCATACGGGTGCAGTTTATTGACATGAACTAGCACCTGGCTTAACCACCTCAGCCCCCCTAGCTTAAACACCCTTAATGACCAGGCCACTTTTTACAATTCTGCACTACACTACTTTCACCGTTTATTGCTCCGTCATACAACTTACCACCCAAATGAATTTTACCTCCTTTTCTTCTCACTAATAGAGCTTTCATTTGGTGGTATTTCATTGCTGCTGACATTTTTACTTTTTTTGCTATTAATCAAAAATGACCGAAATTTTTGCAAAAAAATGACATTTTTCACTTTCTGTTGTAATTTAAAAAAAAATAAAAATACATTTCTATATAAATTTTTCGCAAAATTTATTGTTCTACATGTCTTTGATAAAAAAAAGTCCAATAAGTGTATATTTATTGGTTTGGGTAAAAGTTATAGCGTTTACAAACTATGGTGCAAAAAAGTGAATTTCGGCATTTTGAAGCAGCTCTGACTCTCTGAGCGCCTGTCATGTTTCTTCAGGTGCTAGAATGCCAGGATAGTATAAATACCCCCAAATGACACCATTTTAGAAAGAAGACACCCCAAAGTATTCGCGGAGGGGCATGGTGAGTTCATGTATCATTTCATTTTTTTTCACAAGTTAGCGGAAAATGACACTTTCTGAGGAAAAAAATAAAAATAATAAAGTTTCCATTTCTGCTAACTTCTGGCAAAAAAAAAAAAAAATCTCCCACGGACTCACTATGCCCCTCAGTGAATACTTTGGGGTGTCTACTTTCGAAATGGGGTCATTTGTGGGGTGTGTTTACTGTTCTGGCATTTTGGGCGGGGCTAAATTGTGAGCAGCCATGTAAAAGCTAAAGGTACTCGTTGGAATTTGGGCCCCTTTGCGCGCCCAGGCTGCAAAAAGTGTCACTCATGTGGTATCGCCGTACTCAGGAGAAGTAGGGCAATGTGTTTTTACATATACCCATGTTGGGTGAGAGAAATATCTCTGTAAACTGACAACTTTGTATAAAATTTTTAAAAAGTTGTCGTTTACAGAGATATTTCTCACACCCAACATGGTTATATATAAAAATACACCCCAAAACTCATTGCCCTACTTCTCCTGAGTACGGCGATACCACATGTGTGACACTTTTTGCAGCCAAGATGCGCAAAGGGGCCCTAAAACCAATGAGTACCTTTTGAATTTCACAGGGCATTTTTACGCATTTGGATTCCAGACTTCTTCTCACGCTTTAGGGGCCCCTAAAATGCCAGGGCAGTATAAATACCCCACAAGTGACCCCATTTTAGAAAGAAGACACCCCAAGGTATTCCGTGAGTGGTATGGTGAGTTCATGTAAAATTTTATTTTTGTCACAAGTTAGTGAAATATGAGACTTTGTAAAAAAAAAAAAAATATATAATATCAATTTACGCTAACTTGTGCCAAAAAAAAATAAATTCTGTGAACTCGCCATGCCCCTCACGGAATACCTTGGGGTGTCTTCTTTCCAAAATGGGGTCACATGTGGAGTATTTATACTTCCCTGGCATTTTAGGGGCCCTAAAGCGTGAGAATCCAAAATGCGTAAAAATGTCCTGTGAAATCCTAAAGGTACTCATTGGTTTTAGGGCCCCTTTGCGCATCTTGGCTGCAAAAAAGTGGCACTCATGTGGTATCGCCGTACTCAGGAGATGTAGGGCAATGTGTTTTGGGGTGTATTTTTACATATACCCATGCTGGGTGTGAGAAATATCTCTGTAAATGACAACTTTGTATAAAATTTTTTAAAAAGTTGTCATTTACAGAGATATTTCTCACACCCAGCATGGGAATATGTAAAAATACACCCCAAAACACATTGCCCTACTTCTTCTGAGTACGGTAATACCACATGTGTGACACTTTTTTGCAGCCAAGATGCGCAAAGGGCCCTAAAACCAATGAGTACCTTTTAGGAGGGCATTTTTACGCATTTTTCTTCTCACGCTTTAGGGCCCCTAAAATGCCAGAACAGTATAAATACCCCACAAGTGACCCCATTGTGGAAAGAAGACACCCCAAGGTATTCCGTGAGGGGCATGGCAAGTTCACAGAATTTTTTTTTTTTTTGGCACAAGTTAGCGGAAATTGATATATATATATTTTTTTTACAAAGTCTCAAATTTCCACTAACTAGTAAAAAAATAAAATTTTACATGAACTCACCATACCCAGCACAGAATACCTTGGGGTGTCTTCTTTCTAAAATGGGGTCACATGTGAGGTTTTTGTACTGCCCTGGCATTTAAGGGTCTCCGCAATCATTACACGTATGGCCAGCATTAGGAGTTTCTGCGATTCTCCTTATATTGAGCATACGGGTAATGAGATTTTTTTTCCGTTCAGCCTCTGGGCTGAAAAAATATAAATAAACGGCACAGATTTCCTCATTCGCATTGATCAATGTGGATGAAAAAATCTCTGTCAAAAAATGTGCAAAAAAAAAAAAGTTGTAAGGCCCCATTCACACGTCCGCAAAAATGTCCGCATGTATTCCGCAATTCTGCGGAATAGATGCGGACCCATTCAGTGCTCGCCGCATCAGCATTTGCGGAGCTGCGGCCGAAATCTTCTGGGTTTCGGCCCCCAAACATCCGGCCGCAGCTCCGCAAAAGATAGAGCATGTCCTATTCTCTATAGGCATTTTCTATATAGTTCTGGCAATGTGCGGATCCGCAAAATGCAGAAAGCACATTGCCGGTGTCCGTGTTTTGCGGATCCGCAAAACACATACGGACGTCTGAATGAGCCTTACAGGGGGGTAATTAGTGTCAGGGGGGTGACATGGGGTGATCAGGGGTTAATCGGGGGTTAATCAGTGACCGGGGGGTTATGGATGGGGGGTCTGTCTGGTGATTGGTGCACTTACAAAAGATTCCTTTGGTGGTCCCAAGCAAAAGGGACCACCAAAGGAACGATCAGCAAGTATATCAGATGCTGTTAACAAAACAGAGTCTGATATGTGATTTTTTTTAACTTCTACAGCCTGCCAGCGGCTGTAGTTTAACTTCTCCCCGACGCGATCCTGTGAACGCGCGCACGCGCGTTCACAGGAAATCTCGCGTCTCGCGAGAGGACGCCCCGGCGCGTCCAGGAGGAACAAACCGACCGCCGCCAGGTCGCAATCCTGCGTTCGGCCGTCGGCAACAGGTTAAAAAAAAAAAAAAAAAAACTATGGGAAGCAGTCTCGGTAGTATTGAGCATGGAATCCTAATTCAGCTGTCATAAAACATCAGGTGAACGGCCCTTTCCAGTGTGCTGGTTATAAGACAGGTGTAATACACTTACCTTTAGTGCCGCTTTCTGTACGATTTCCTTCATTAGCACACAGTTCTTCTTCACATTTTATTTTAAATATCATGTCCGAACTTGGAACTGAAGCCCCTTCTAAAAGAAAATCACAGAGAACAACATGAGGGCAAATTGTAAGCCATTTGCTAATTATATTGATACCATAGTTGTAAAAATTACAGAGAATCCCCAGAATGAAGTTGACATAACTCACAGCAAACCCGGTGAATATTCCTTGCACAGTATGACTCTGGACATGGTACTATGGAAGAATTGGTCTTTTGTACAATACCAGACACAGCACCTGCTCCGGACTGCACTAAAACAATGTATAATAAGCTGAAGGATGCGGGTGGAGGTCCCTCAGGTTGTATCCTTATAATCAAGCCATGATACCATCAACGTCTATGGTGGGACTAACTCTTTAGTTCTAAATCGTGTTCATAAACTAGGGGGATCTGGCACTAGTGTTGTACAAGGCATGCATTATCTAGATGGCGCATGTGACATGATAAATGTGTCCCTGTCACTAGATATCTTACACACATTCTCGTCTTTACAACCCTTTCCTGGCTGGTGTCCATGTACACCAATGTGTATGAAATCAACCCCACCAGAATGGAGAGGAATTCTTACTGCGGTCTTCCTCCGGGTTCGCTGACATATGGCTCGTCATTTCTTCTGATCCTACAGGGAACATCGGGATGGAGAATGGTGTAACCTGTGGATAAGAGGAGATAATAACATCACTGTACACTGAAATATCTAATTAGATGCAGAATGGGTGTGTCCTTCCTTCTTTTCATATCTGAAAAGAATGTTATAATGAGTACAGAGTCCTCTTAAAGGACTTTTCTGCTTAGGATAGGTCATCAGTTTCTGATCAGTGGTGGCCCGACACCCAGGACCCCAGCCTATCAGCTGTTTAAAGAGACCAAGGCGCTCTAGTAAGGACTGCTGCCTCCCCACAGCTTACCAAGCACAGCGCCAAACATTGTATAGCGGCTGTGATTGGTATTGCAGCTCAGCGCCAATCACTAGAATGAGACTGAGCTGCTCCTAGGCCACGTGGCGTCACTGCCTTAAAGTAAGCTGCAGGAAGGCTTCTTAAACAGCTGATCGGTAGAGGTCCCAGGTGTCGGACCCCCAACAATCAGATACTGATGACCTATCCAGAGGATAGACCATCAGTATAACAAAGTTGGAGAACACCTTTAAACATTCAGTCACCTGAACACCTTAGCTTCATTCCTTATAGGCTGCTCATCAGAAAATGTTATTGATGACGATCACTGCAACAAACAGCTCTGTGCCCCCTTACAATCCCACTGAACTGAAGCCTATGGGGCATAATTATTAGTGAGCGTCACTCAAGTTTATCCAATGGAAGCGGAAGTGGCACGGTGCTCTCTAGTCGCAGTTTATGACCCTCAAAATGAGAACAAAATATTTGAAATCCTATGTTCACATTCACCAGTGGTTTTATTGCTGTAATAGAAAATGAAGCAAATCTGCAATAGGTCATTTGTGTTTTTGCTCCAATGCAGACCGATTTGTCTCCACGGTAACAGACTACAAATGAACCCTGTGTAGTCTGAGCCACAGTGAGGTCTCCAGTAACTTGTCTTAAAATGTTCAAAGGGTTATTTTTAGTACATTAAAAGCACATCCGAGAAGGTGCAGAGTTACAGCCAACGTGTTTCAGACAAATGCATGTTGTCCTTAGTCATGGCAGATTGTCTGTGCCCACATAGTCTCTTTCATTTCTCATCTATTTATTACAAACCTAATAAATGTATATTAGTACAAATGCTGGTAGTACTGGGGGCACTTCTGGGGTGGGGAAGAGGCCGTTATATATTACAATCATACAGAAGTGGCCATTATATATATTAATAATACAGAGGGGCCATTATATATTATAATAATACAGAAGGGTCATTATATATATTAATAATACAGAGGGGCCATTATATAATATAATAATACAGAAGGGGCATATATACTATAATAATACAGAGGGGCCATTATATATTATAATAATACAGAAGGGGTCATTATATATATTAATAATACAGAGGGGCCATTATATAATATAATAATACAGAAGGGGCATATATACTATAATAATACAGAGGGGGCCATTATATATTATAATAATACAGAAGGGGTCATTATATATATTAATAATACAGAGGGGCCATTATATAATATAATAATACAGAAGGGGGCATATATACTATAATAATACAGAGGGGCCATTATATATTATATTAATACAGAGGGGCCATTATATATACTGTATTTTCTAGCATATAAGACTACTTTTTAACACATGAAAATCTTCTCAAAAGTCGGGGGTCGTCTTATACGCCGGTATACTGCGTGCTGAAACTTAAGAGAACCTTTCACTGGTCCAACGATTGTTAGATAATGATATGTATGGATCTCCCTGCACTTACTATTATCCCTGGGCGCCGCTCTACATATACGGTATATATCATTATATAACACTATTGGACCAGTGAAGGTCCTCTTTACTTCCAAGCCGGACTGGAGAAGCTGTCCTTCTCCAGCTTCAGGGACAGGCGCCCTCCAGCTGAGCCACCGTGCGCTGCATCCAGGCCAGTGGCTCCTGAAGCAGCCCCTCTCCCTGCTCTCAGTGGTTTTCTCATGCTACGATCGTCTGTTTAATTTTTATTTGGTGTGTGTTAGAAGAGGGTAGTCTTATACGGTAAGTATAGCCCAAACCCCATATTGTAACAGGAAAAGTAGAGGGTCAGTCTTATATGCCGGAAAATACGGTATATATATATTAATAATACAGAGGGCCATTTTATATTATAATAATACTGAGAGGAATTATATATTATAATAATACTGAGGGGCCATTATAAATATATTACTAATACAGAGGGGCCATTATATACTATAATAATACTGAGGGGGCTATTATATATTATAATAACACAGAGTGGGCCATTATATACATTAATAATACAGAGGGGCCATTATATATTATAATAACACAGAGGGAGCTATTATATACTATAATAATAGAGGTGGGGTCATTAAATATTATAATAATACAGAAGGGGGGCATAAATACTATAATAATACAGAGGGGACCATTATATATTATAATAATACAGAAGGGGGGCATATGTACTATAATAATACAGAGGGGGCCATTATATATTATAATAAAACAGAGGGACCATTATATAGTATAATAATACAGAGGGTATCAAGCGGTATATGAAGCTGCATTACCCTGTATGTTTCGTAGTGATGTATGTAATGTCCACCCAAAAATGTCTAACAGTAGGGCTAGGGGGAGGTGTTGGATTGAGAATTTGGCACAGGGTGGGGTATTTCTATTTTCTTGCCTTCTCTCTGCTCACCAAGCACAGGGCAGTCCATAAGATAGCAGATGTGCTTGGTATCAAAGCTGAGCCCCATTCACTTCATTTGGGAGGATGGAGGAGCCAGAGAAAGCAAATACCTTAGGCACGTCACTGTGTAGCTACTAAATGGGATGGTTCAAATGAGACCCCAACTACCAGCTAAAGCAGACAGCAGCGCCCCCTGGAGTACTGCAGATGTCCAGTGGCAACAACGGATACCCACATTGGACAGCCTTATGTGGCCTCCTTGCTGTGTCTTTAGCTCATCTGTAACATGCTCAAAGGACCCTTCTATCGTTATCAGTTGCAATGGTGGCATACCCAACTCTGATTTATCTTCTTTACCACCTATACAGTCCTCTTCATCAGTGCAAACATCCTCATCGCTCTTGATTCGGAATATGATATCTGGGCTGAGGACCGAGGCACCTGGTACAGCTTCAAGAGATGAGAGAATGTTTTAGTGAATTGACATTTATGGTTATTTCTCTATACTGGAAAATACTATAGAAGTCTCAGATGCTACAGTAGACGGTGACTATAACATGATTATCACAAGAGTAAAGTGCTCTTTATATGTCTCTGTGGGGTCACATGTACGCGCAAGTGCACATGCAATTTCATATGACTGTGTAATGTTGGCATCTTTCAATCACATGTAATTTTTCCCATTAGTTTAGATTAAAATCGAAGGGATCCGATAGTTATGTTAGTATATAATGACCAAAGTTCAGAATTCAGATACTTATTCTTCCCGCAGGGTAAGTACCAATGCTGCGTCAGCTGCATGCGAGACCCTCCCCACCCATGGCAGCCAATGGGCAGACGATTTTGCAGGTAATACCTGCCTTGCCCTCAAAATCAGGCAGCCACTGGCCGCATGTGGGTGACCGGGTTTTGACTGCATGGGGCCCTCACAATACTAGAACATGAAGCCACAACCAGGAATGGATTTACAAAGGAGCTGGGGTCTTATCTGTTCTTTATAATTATTCTATCCAGGGCTCATGCACAGCACCGTATATTGGTTCCGCGTTTGATCCCATTCATTTCTATGGGGCTGCAAACAATGCGGACATCACAGGGAGTAGTTCCGCAAATTACATTTTGCAGACAAAAATAGGAATTTCTACAATATGGCTTGAGGAAAGTGCAGGATGCACACGGCCGGTATCCGCATTATGTGGACCCGTGGTTTGAGGACTGCAAAGCAGCAATGGCTGTGTGCATGAGCCCTAAGGGGACATCACATGATTTGTTTGACAGCACTGCTATTCATACAGGTGCAGTTTATTGACATGAATATTAAAAAACTATGGGGAGCAGTCTCGGTAGTATTGAGCATGGAATCCAAATTCAGCTGTCATAAAACATCAGGTGAACGGCCCTTTCCAGTGTGCTGGTTATAAGACAGGTGTAATACACTTACCTTTAGTGCCGCTTGCAGGATTTC